>CM033399.1:27676736-28323258 GCA_019426215.1 Buddleja alternifolia | reverse complement strand
CCCCCCCCCCCCCCCCCACTACTCCAAAAAAGCCCCCACACACCAAAGGAGAAGAAGAATTCGGCCTTTAGGCCATATTTCGGGAGATTTTACCCATTTCATGTATTATTATAGATTCAATTCACAATTTAACTAAGTACTTGTATTCTCTCTCAAGAAAAGTGAATAAAAGAGCACTATTTTGTTCATCTTTTGAGTTGAAGTCTTTATTACGTATTTTTGCATATAATCTCGTAGTAGTTTTAGAGTATAAATCATATTTTAATTTATACATTTTCTTGGTGTAAATTTTGAACCGTATCAAGTGACGCCGTCTATGGAAAAATTTGAGCGAACGACGTGAGCTTGGATGGATACTTTTGAAGAAAATCAGCAAGGTTTGGTGCAATTGATGGATTCAAGTGTGGTTACACAGTCAGAAGAGTTGGCACTGGGCTCGATGCCCCTCATCGCGCGTTCAGCCGGGCTGAATACAGTGATCAAGCAGAACAGCGCCGCCGGCCAAAATGCAGACGCCGGTTCAAGCGTTATCCACGGCCTGGATGCCGCTGTTCTGCCGCCTTTGGAAGCCATGCTGATGCTGGCTTTTCAAGGAGCAACGAGTGGGCAGTGTACGTGCGCCACCAAGAAAAAAGGAGCCCGAGCCTGGCCATCTCGAAAGAACGTGTAGAGCCAACAGCTGTCATCGTCCCTGGGATTGGAGAGCCCCCAGCAAGAAGAATTATCAAGCCTACAGGGCCGGTAATGGAGAGTGGATCGGTCAAAGATGAGGAGCATCAGGCGGAAGAAAAAAGGTGGGAGCCCATGCTTGTTGCACCTGGAATCATCCTCCCGAGCTATATGCTAGGAATTACTGCTCCCCAGCTAGCACACATGCGTTCAGTGCTCCCTAGCGTCTGGCAAAGTATGACATCACCAGGAAATGGACACCAGCTAGCTGATCAGTGGGGATGCATCTTTGCCACCACCGTAACTTCGGCCTTGCAGGACGTTAATCCCCGTGGAATGACGAGTGTACCGGGAGCTATCCCGCCGATGTTCCCATCAGCAGTCCCAGGAGGGTTCTTCCCTTCGCTTATGCCGGCATCGTGAGCTATCCCGCCAGCATTCCCACCAGCATTCTGGCCAGCATGCCAATCAGCTGTACCTGAAATGTCATTCCCTACCACAGTGGGACTTATCACGATGTCATGGGAATGAATGCTTAAGAAGGAAGAGATAACCCCCTGGGGCGAGATTCTCAGAACTCGGAACCTATGGTGACATCTCAAATGGAGATGACGAAGAGCTTTGAAAGCCTACGGGAATAAATGAAGAAAATGAGGCAGCGCCTCGGAGGAGGCTTACTGCTTTTGTCACGGGGAGTCCCCTTCAGCCCCAGGTGTTAGCAGAAGAGCTACCTCATAGTTTTCGCACCCCCAACATTGCGGAGTACGATGGGTCAGTTGATCCTATGGAGCACTTTGGAAAGTTCGAGAATTGTGCACTACTCCATCAGCATACCGATGGGGTTAAGTGTCGAGTTTTCTTAACTACATTAGCCAAAGCTGCACAACAATGGTTTAAGAAGATGGCTCCGAATTCCATCAATTCCTTTGAAGAATTCAGCTTGATGTTTCTACATCAATTTGCGAGCGGCAGAAAGTACCAAAAGACTCCTTTGAGCATATTTAGCATGCATCAGGGAGCTACTGAGACACTCAAGGAGTACAAAAGAAGATTCAATGTCGCTGCCCTAGATATCCCTTCTACAAGCGAGGAGGTGTTGGCCAACGCCTTCGCCTAGGGGCTGAATGATGGAGAATTCTTTCGATCTTTAGCTAAGAAGTCGACTGCCAATTTTGACAACCTGCTAGCTAGAGCGGAGAAGTATGTAAATATGGAAGAAGCTGCGAGAATGAAGAAAGCTGGAGTTAAAGAGGCAAACAAGGAACGGAAGGTTGCGGGGTCGATCCTTAGAAGGTTCCCCGTAGCAGGGAAAAGTAAAAGCGATAACCATCGATATACCAAATATACTTCTTTGAAAGTCATACCTGCCCAGGCACTTATGGCAATAGAGCACAAAAGTCTCATCAGGTGGCCTAAAAGGTCGACGATGGGACCAATCAATCCCAAGTCCAACAAATACTGCGGATTTCACAAAGACTATGGGCACGACCCCAACCCGTGTAGGCACCTGCAAAATGAAATAGAGCGATTAATTGAAAATGGACATCTACAAGAGCTTATATGCAGCGATCAAGAAAAATTTATGAGACTGTTCAAAAGGAGTCCTTCACCTCCCAGGTACAAAGCTGCTATAGAGATGCACCTTCAGAAGAACACTAATAGCAACCAGGAAGGTAATGGAAAACCCAGGTGGGATGGTGGCCCGAAAAAGACCATCCGCATGATTGCTGGTGGACCCACTGATCGAGATTCCCATATAGTTGGGCAAGCTCACGTACGAGCCCTTAGGGAACCGGTAAAGTCGGAGGTAGCTGAAGAGGTGGCATCTGTCGATGTGATGCCTCTCATACAATTCGGTCCAACAGATGGCTATCAGTTGCGCTACCCCCACAATGATGTCTTGGTGATCACAGCCTCCATCGCAACTATGACATCAGCCGGTGTTCATAGACAGCGGGAGCTCGGTGGACGTGCTATTCCCGCCGCCCTACGGCAAATGGACCTAGGAGATGTCAAGATGGAGCCAGTGGATACAGCCCTCTTTGGATTTGCTGAAGAGGTGATTCGTCAAGTACAACTGCCCATCTCACTAGAAGAGTCACCTTGGAGGAAGACCAAGTTAACCAAGTTCCTAGTTGTGGATACCTCTTCACTCTATAATGTCATACTGGGAAAACCATTGTTGAACACTTTCAGAGCGATTATATCAACTTACCATATGAAGATGAAGTTACTTGTACGAGAATGAGTTGGGAAATCCAAAGGATACCAATACATGGCTCGGAAGTGTTACGTGGAGTCCATTAAGACGAGCGAGAAGTAAACTTACATGGACATAAACCAAAGAGAAAATCCCAACAACGAGGATAAAGAGGTTATGTCCATCAAATAAAAGGGGAAAGATGTACTCATACAAGCTAAGGCCAAGCTGGTAGAAGATCTAATAGTTGTCGAGCTTGTACCAGGTGATACCTCTAAGGTGGCCCGGATAGGCTCCCAGCTAGAACCGAGCTAGTAGCCTATCTAGCTCAGTTACTTCAAGATTACGTGAACGTCTTTGCCTGGACAGCTGAAGATCTAGTGGGTATCAATCCAGTGATAGCTGTTCACTGTCTTAATGTGCTCCCAACTGCCAAGCCAGTTAAACAAAAAAGGCGACACTTTGGGCCAAAAAAAACAAGATCATACAAGCCGAAGTAGAGAGATTCCTAGCTGCTAGACATATAAGGGAAATTCAATTCCCTGAATGGATAGCCAATGCAGTCCTTGTGCCAAAAGGAGGAGATAAGTGGAGGATGTGCATAAACTTCAGAGACCTCAACAAGGCATGCTCGAAAGATTGCTATCCTTTACCGAGGATAGATCAGTTGGTAGATTCCACTTCAGGCTGCGAGCTATTAAGTTTGATGGATGCCTCCCAAGGCTACCACCAAATACCCTTGGTGCCAGAAGACCACAAGAAATCAGCCTCATCACTGCTTTTGGAACTTTCTGCTACGTAGTAATGCCCTTTGGCCTCAAAATTGCTGGGTCAACGTACCAGCGGTTCATGGATAGGATCTTTCAAAGATAGCTAGGTCAGAATTTGGATGTTTATGTGGATGACATGCTGGTAAAGAGCCTCAAGGCCCAGGACCACATAGAAGAGCTCGCCAAAACTTTTGATGTGCTGAGGCAATAGTAGATAAAGCTTAACCCTCTGAAGTGCGCCTTTGGAGTTAGAAGTGGGAAGTTCTTGGGGTACCTGGTAACCAAGAAGAAGATTGAAGTTAACTCTAAAAAAACACGAGCTATCCAATTAATGAGGCCACCAGCCACTAGAAATGAAGTACAGGTGCTCACCGACAGGATAGCTGCTCTAAATCGCTTCATCTCAAAGCTAGGAGATCTAAGCCAACCTTTCTTCAAGGTTCTTAGAAAAGTGAGTCAATTTACCTGGAATGAGGAGTGCCAAGTTGCCTTCCAAGACCTGAAAGCCTATCTCTACAGTTTGCCTTTACTGGCCAAGCCAGACCAAAGAAAGTCGTTGCATTTGTAATTGTCAATATCAGACCATGCAGTTAGCTCAGTGCTGATAAAGGAGGATGGAAAGGAGCAAAAGCTGGTGTTCTATGTGAGCATGGCCCTTAGAGGTGCAGAAGTTAGATACACAGAGATAGAGAAGGTGGCCTTCGCTTTGGTTACAACTGTGAGAAAATTAAAGCCATACCTCCTATCGCACATCATAGAAGTCCATACCAATCATCCTTTTAAGCAAACTCTAGGGCGACTCAAAGTGTCGGGACGCATGATCAAGTGGGTCGTGGAGCTGAGTGGATTCGACCTCTCTTACGCCTCCAGACCGTCCATAAAAACTCAAGCACTAGCTGACTTTATTATAGAGAAACCTTCCATGAAGATACCAAGGAAATGTGGTCACCACATGTGGACGGCTCAGCAACCTCAATGGGAAGTGGATCCGGAATGGTGCTAACCACTTCGGAGGGGAATGAACTAGAGTACGCAGTAAAGTTCGAGTTTTGAGCGTCCAATAATAAAGCCGAGTATGAGGTGCTGATAGCTGGCATGAAGATGGCTCTAAAGGCGGGCGCCCAATACTTGATGGCATATTCTGATTCTCAACTCGTTGTATGTCAAGTAGAGGGGCAATATGAAGCTAAGGAATCCCGAATTGTGGAATACCTAAGGAAGATAAAAGAGCTAAGGAACCAATTCTGGAGTTTCAAAATACAGCAAACACCTTGACTGGAGAACAACAAGGCGGAATACTTGACCCGTTTGGCTAGTACCTTAATGGATTATCACACGTGACGATTAACTATAAGACCGATGCCGAGTGCTACGACAATGGAGGAAGTAAGCGTGATAGCTGAAGGAGATGACTGGAGGCTCCCTATCGTCAGTTATCTACAACAAGAAGCAATGACGATTCAGCGTACAGTGCGGAGGTTCTTCATCTTAGAAGGCATGCTATACAAGAGATGCTTCTCATACCTCTACCAGAGATGTCTCTCGAGGGAGGAAGGATTACAAGTTTTGAAAGATATTCACGAAGGCCTGTGTGGTAATCACATGGGAGCAATAGCCATCAAGGCTAAAGCCCTTCGAGCTGGCTACTATTGGCCTACTTTGAAAGAGGATGCCAGGGACCTAGTGCGAATACTGCCAAGTACACGTGGAGTTATACCACCAAACTGTGGAGCCAATGGGAACTATAAGCTCACCTTACCCATTCGCTAGATGAGGGGTAGACATAATGGGACCCTTCCCAACCTCCATAGGGCAGAAAAAATTCTTGCCGGTAGTTGTCGACTACTTTAGAAAATGGGTGGAAAATGAGCCCTTGCCGAAAATAACCGAAAATGAGGTAATGAAATTTCTAAAGAATTTTGTGATTATCAGGTTTGGAGTACCTAAGGAGACTGTGTCGGACAACGGACGACAATTTCAAGACGCCAAAATACAAGATTGGTGCCAAAGCTTGAATAAAACAAATGCTCACATCTGTGGAACACCCACAATGCAATGGACAAGTGGAGGTGATCAATAGAATTCTGGTAAACGGTTTAAAGATGAAAGTACAGCAAGGAGGAAGCTCGTGGGTAGAAGAGCTGCCAAGTGTACTAATGTCATATAGGACCACGCCCCGTAGCGCTACTGGGGATACCCCCTATAGCCTAGTAAGCTGATGCAGTGATACCCCCAGAAGTCAACACAATGTCACATCGTGTCAAGTATTTTGATCCAGAAAAGAACGAGGACCTGATGAAAGAAAGCTTAGATATGATAGAGAAAGCTATGAGCACAGCTTACCTAAAGATGGTCTAGTACAAGCAAAGGATTTCTAAAGCCTACAACCGAAAGGTTATAGATCGCCATTTCCAAGTAGAAGATCTGGTGCTCAGGAGAGCTGATGTACTGAAGCTCGTAAGCAAGCTGGGACCTAAATGGGAGGGCCCTTACAAGATCATTTAAATCCTAAGTGGTGGAGCATATATGTTGGAGTATGTAGATGGCAGGAAGCTATCGAGGCCCTGGAATATCCAAAACCTGAGGAGATTCTACACATGAGGAAAACCATGAAGGGCTAAAAGGAGTTAGTCATTGTTCTATTGTCTTTATTTGAATGTTCGTTCTATTTGCATTATTCTTAAGTAGTATTTTTGATTATGTTTGTTTTGTATTCTAATTATTTTCTATGTCGCGAGCTCTTATGTCCATGTTTGATTGGATGTTGTTATTGTTGAAGTTCATGATGTATAAAGTTGGAGTCAATTGCATATTATGATTTTTATGACGCTTTTATACATGACTCGCTCAAATTCTCTATGGCTATCGTGATCAATATAATATGGTAATAATAAAGATGCATACTAAACTCTTGTTGGACATACATCCTTGTGTAACCATGTATTCAATGTGCACTCGAAAAAATGAATAATAATAAAATGTGTATACTCCCAAATGAGAGGAATAAAAATGACAAAAGCATGAAAAGTCCTCGCAGAAGGCCCAAGAAGAAAAGTCCTTGAACAGCCCAAGAAACAAGTTGTGTGCTTTGCCAAATATGCACCTCCCAACGAGAGGAAGAAAGATTAAAAGAGGCAAGCAAAAACAAGTCCTTGCAAAAGGCCCAAGAACAAAAGTCCTTGAAAGGCCAAGAAGAAAAGTCCTTGAACGGGCCAAGAAACAAGTCGTGCGTTTTGTCAATCAATCAAAAGAAAACGAAAAAGGTTATAAATTCACCCTATACTACGATATATTTTGAGATCACGATATTGCAAATGGCTCATACACATTGCTAAATGATTGCATACATAGAAATTCAGCATAAGTGCATACAATACTAAGGGTTGACATTACATCGTTCATATGATATAAAAGCAATACCTTGACTTGTTATGGTGGCATATTACATTTGGCATGTTATTATTGATTATAGGTTAATGAACTTCACCATCTATGTGACAAGCCTAATACATATAAGTCATCATACTCGCATATCATGATGTTAACAATCATAAATGACTTATGTGATAATACTATTTTCAAAACCAAAATGTGCATGATCAAAATAACATTCTCAAAGGAAATATCCAAAGGGAAAACACATGCAAAAATAAAAATGAAACAATAAAAGTTTTTGAAGGAAATGCAGGAAACATTTATAGAAGAGTGGCCTCGCCGAGCACATCGGAAATCTCAAGAGTGGATAACTCATCAGCTGCCTCAAAGAAAAGATCTCCAGCTGTCTTCCCCCTGGGCATGCATCCTCGCCGGCCACCTCCTCAGCTGGCTACTCCGGATTCATCTGTAAAGTGGCATCCTGATTATCAAGCTCATCAGCTCGCTCACCGGCATTGTTCCCAGCATCAACACCAGCAAGCTCATCAGCCTTCCCAACTGCGGGCATGACGAATATTGGTGCCACCTCGCCAGGCTCCTGCGCATCTTCCAAACCAATTTTCTCTTGAAAAAAGGAAAGGTCCGAATTAGGAAGCAGATACTTTGGCCCCCACGACTTGCTTCAAGCATGAGAAGAATCCATGGTAGTGGCACTGAAGGGCAAGCCCAATCAATAACTCTTTGAACTTGGGGGACTTCAAGATTTCTTCGTGACGACGATGATAATGGCTCTCCAGCAAAGCAAGCCCCTTTATGGAGTGGGAGAACTTCATCACAGCTTCCTCACTGGCTTTCTCTCGGGCTGCCTGACAAGCTTGCTCAATCTCACGGACGTGATCCTTCTTCAAATTCTCAAGCACGGAGGCTAGCTCACCCCTCAAGACACGTTCCTTGGTCAAATCATTGGTCAAGGAAAGGATCTGCTTTTCCCACTCAACCAATAGAGATGGAAAGCCTATGATGAAGCTAACCCATTATGTCACTGGCTAGCATGCTCGTCTGTCCAACGAAATAAAGAAGAAGTACGAAAATCAAAGTTAGTCATAATACAAGGAGTGGTCACAAGAAGGAAAGCTACTACTATTGCTAAAGGATTATGAAAGTAAAGAAGGGAAGCATGCCTGCATGGTGGCCAAATCGAAGTCTTCCATGAGAGTGGCGTCGGGAAGATCATTCAAATAACCGCAGTTACGTGAAGAAATCATGCTCATTAGCTAATTTCCAGCTATCTTTTTATTGGCAACCATGAAGAAAGAAGGTGTCAATCCACTCTCCCAAGAGTGAGAACCAGCCGAAGGCTCAGGACCAAAAGAACCATGAGATCGCTTAGCTAGAGGAGTAATGTCTTCTAAACACAGCTGAGAAGAGTGCTCATGGGATAGCTGAGGAGCAGGCTGATGATTGGGAGGCAAATGAGCTTTCCCCTTAGCTTTCTTGTTGGGACTCCTTTCAGTATCCCGCAAGCGTTTGTTATCACCCTTATCAGTAGCACGTAGCGGAGGGCACACGAGGAGGAATGACGGGAGCCTCACGATTACCATTGGATAGCTTGGAGCCTCCCTTAGAAACACCAGCTATCTCTCCCGAAGCTAGCTGGTTAGCTTTTCCCTTGAAAAGAGTCTGGAACATAATGGTACCTGTGGCATAAAGTAAGCAAATTAACAAAGGTGAAGGAGTGCTCATAAAGCATGAAGAAGTGCAATCACGCAAAATTGAAGAAGATGCAGGAAGAAGAAACTAAAGACGCATGTGCTACCTAAGCGATCCTAGAGAGAAGTATGTTTATAGCTCAAGTGAAAATGCTTCAAGAGTTTTTCAGAAAGCAATTTACAGATATCATAAACGTGCTCATTCAACATATCGAGCATAAGCTGGTGAGATGAAGGTCTATGCTTAATGAAAAAGCGCGCATACCCGAGGCTATTTTCCAACCATTCACAAGGAATGTTCGAAAGGACGGGCGAAGAGATAAAGAAGAAATGGCACCTCCATTCTCCATGAGTCTTAAAGTTACGCTTCAAAAAGCGAACATCTACGCGAGCAGTGAAATAGAAGAGTCCTGATTCTAGTTTCTTAAGCTAGAAGAGGGAATAAAATTTTGAGCTAAAGGGAGTTGCCCCGGAATACGAGGTCACCATGCAGAAGGCAGTCATGAGGCTTATGGAATTGGGAGATTGCTGACACAAGGACACCTCATAATTTCTTGATATTTCCTCATGCAATGAGGCGTAAGCTTGTATCAACTTGAGCAACAAAGAAACAAAGGGATCCAGCTGGAGGCTTGTGAGGTCTATCCTCTTTCGAAAGAACGAAACTTTCATAACCAAAAGGAAGATGCAAACGTTTACGTAACCCAAGGATATCCAAGTGAGAGAAACAAGAAGAGTAAAATTCGTAGTATGGATAACCCTCGACGGGCATAATCTCCTCAGCCCGAGTAACCGAGTCATGGCATTCAAACGAAGCCTCGATCGACGTGCCCCTCGCCACCATTGGCCCAACAGCACTGCCGCACTGCCAAGGGACACGGTCCCCTCGGATTTCGAGCCTTCAACTTCGATGATATTTTTGGATGTTCTTTCTCAAGACAATGAGGATGAGAAGTTGTTCGTGACTCAACAGAACCACCATTGTCACAAGGCGAAATTGACGTGCTAGTGAACGTAGAAAATGACATTTTTATTCTATGCTAGTATGAATAAAGAAGAGAGAAGAAGTTGAAGAATTTTTGCTAATATTCCATATGGAAGTTAGTAAAAATAAATAAAGTCAAAGATACTTGATACAAAAAGCTAGCCAGAAGAGAAGATGAGAGATCAAGAAAATCAACTCAAGGAAGAACTGGTGTGGAATTTTTGAAAATTTTGGGAGCCTTGAAGCATGCACAGTTTCGAAAATTTGGTGACAAGGAAGAAGAATTGAAAGCTTTGAAGGCAATGAAGATTTTCTTGGAGATTTTTTAAAAGGGGGGGGGAAGAGGAAAATACTACCAAAAGAAAAAGGGGGGGGGGGGGAAGAAGAAGAAGGGAACAGGGTCCAACCCGCCGCCCCCCTGGCGGGTTAGATCAGCTGTCGGCCCGACTCGCCTGCCAGCGGGCCAAGCCCAAATCCAGCCCGCAAGTCAGCCCAGCCCAAAAAAAAAAATTCACACATTGATTATACTTTCGAGACTTTGAATTTCCTTCAAACTCTCAAGAGTAGAGGGACTTATGATACGCCTATAAATATCACACTTTTTATTTGGGCTTATGTACGAATTGAGCCCCGAGATACATCAATTACATAGGCTAACGAAGCTGTTGGACACCTAAAGTAAGATCAATATCAACCACCGAGAGAAGTTCAAGGCCTAGGTTACGTGGAAGCTCCTATCTCAAGCCACAAGGAGGCTCCTCGAGCAAGTTACGTAGAACTTCTACGTCATGCTAAGAAGATTAACTGGATAGGTAGAAGATGGAAGAAAGGTTTAAAAAGGACAACTGACGAAGGGATAAAGTTGGACCAAGTCAAAGTCCAACCACTACCCCCTAAAAGGAGGGAAATGATCTCCATTCCCCCCCCCCCCCCCCCTCCAAAAAAAAAAAAACTACTCCAAAAAATGCCCCACACACTAAAGGAGAAGAAGAATTCGGCCTTTAGGCCATATTTAAGGAGATTTTACCCACTTCATGTATTATTTTAGATTCACTTCACAATTTAACTAAGTACTTGTATTCTCTCTCAAGAAAAGTGAATAAAATAACACTTTTGTGTTCATCTTTTGAGTTGAAGTCTTTATTACGTATTTAAGCATATTATCTCGTAGTAGTTTTAGAGTATAAATCGTATTTTGATTTATACGTTTTCTTGGTGTAAATTTCCAACCGCGTCAATGTAATATATATATTATTATATTAAAAAGCAATATACATATATATATATATATATATATATATATATATATATATATACTACATACCTAAGTGGCGTGTGTGAGTCATTAAGGTGACCACATGTGTGTGTGTATACATATATATATATATATATATATATATATATTATTCTATGTTATTCAATTCATTCTAACTTCAATCACAATTTAGATTGTGGATTATTCTCTCCATATTTTCTCTTCCACTCTTTCACAATTCTTCCAACTGATGTGTTGAGTACGAAGAACACCAAAATGTATTCCTACCCTTTTCTCATAAGCCAAAATTTGATATTTTCTTGGCTAGCACTGGTAGTGGAGATAATTAAGGGTATGAACTAAGGTGTGGATACACCATAGAGGCGCAACACTTGGGGCGCTAGAACAAATCAATCCGGAGAGGTGAACCAAGGAGTTGCTTAAAAAGACCGTTGCAGATTTGTTCTTCACGAGGTAAACACGTGATAACTCACCTTATTAGTTATATGAATCCGATGGTATCATGTCCGCCTAGCCCTAGTTGGGGAATGCCTCATGTTTTTGTTTGAATTTTTAAATTTTGTGCTTCCGCTGCAATTGGCATCCCTGGGGTTGGACACCGATCCCAACATCATCTGTGTCAGAAAAATGGATACGCATCTTTTTGAGACTAGCCATATTAATGACCTTGCGATCATTTAGATTTTCGACCCATTCTTCTGGAAGAACCACTCCTTGACTTTGAAGAAAGAGAATCAAAATCATGCCCTATGGCAGATTTTGGATTGATGTTCATAGGTGAAGATAATATAATGAAGGATGATATACCCCAAGTTCACCTTGTGACCCTTGATGGCCATATACAGAAGCAAAACAGACTGTTGTTCATGTTGGTGGAGTGACCACCGCTTTCAGTGGAACCAGAGAGAACAGTCATGGTAATGAGTTTGTGAATAAAAAAGTGTTCCACGGTAAGATTGTTTAAGGTTGTACCTCCAGAGAGACTGTAATTCTCATCTTCCCACACTATTTCTCTGGCTTCAATATCGTTAAAGATAGGAAGAGAACACCAGTCAACCATTTCAAAGTAACAAAGGCCATCATTATCCAAACCAAGATTGGAGTTGACTGATTCAACTGTAAAAGTAGCTTCATGACCCATAACATAAGAGATGAGAGTGATTTCAGAGGAATCTCCAGAATTTTGAAACCATAAATTTGCATTAAAGAGATGCACGGCAATAGTGTAAGAGGGAGCGTCAATAACCATAAATTTGTTCCATCCCATGGAAGTAACCCAGTCAATAGCAGGGGAAGGAGGAATCTGGAAGAAGTTTACCAATTTATCTTTCGAGATTCAAACTTGTCTTCGAAGATTTTGATGGCACTGGTGTTGTAGAATCTCAATTCAATGGGAAGTGAGTCAAAAACATCAAATTTATTAGATCCAATTTATTGTTAGGATTTTGATAACAATTAAGATTCATTTTATACACCAAATTTTTTGTAATTTGATTTTCATAGATTCGAGTATAAATGCTTTGAAATGTGGTAGGTCACTCAGTGGTTTCATACTATGATCAAGGTCAGAGATCAAGAGACCACAATGTTGCCGGAGTTGTGAGTGAGTGACGTCAATGCATTTGGCATGATCAAAGCTGGAATTCTTTTTACATATGAAGGTTAAGTGTGGATATCAACGTTGATAGAAGTTGATATTGCTAAAGTACATCTGAGGTCCAAAAAAACTTGATTTTGTTGAAAGAAAATCAATGGATCGATTCTTAACATAAGAAACCAAGTGAAATTTACTCTGAGAAATTGCTAATATTTACTTATGGATTTTTGTGAAATTAAAAGATTAGAGAATGAGCATTTAAGATTGAAAAATATTTATCATCGACTTCATGGATATAAGAAATAATTTATCGGGGGTAAAGTAATTTTTCATATAACTTACCTATTATTTATAAATAAAGGTGTAAATAGCCCTTTTTAAAGCCTTGACCCCGTCTAAGGCTTGCCATTTTAAGGCCTTGGCCTCTGATGGACCAAGTTTAAAAAGGCCATAGGGGGCCCGACCAAGCCTATTTAGGGCCCGTGGGCCGAAAAAGCCCAACCTACTAAATAATTTTTTTGTTGTAGAAATAATATATTGAAAAATTAAAAAATAAAATATATATAGATAGATAGATGTACACAGACAAGTGTGCAATGGTTGTAAGGCCGTTGCACCAAATGCTGACCTTTGGTGATAATTCAAACGGCCAACAATTGTTGGCCTTTGAATTATAGGTGCAACTGTCGGATTTTTTTCCCGCCGTTGCACCAAATAAGATTATTTAATTATTTATTTATATATTTTTGGATAATTTCTATTTAGAAATACCCCCAACCTCTTGACTTAATTTCACACCATTATCATTCAATCTCTTACAATTCTCTCAATTATATCAATCTCAACTTTATACACTTTATTATATTTATATCAATTATACGTTTTATTATATCAAATAGAGACGATAGTTTGGATTTTATGAATGAACATTAAAAATAATGTCTCCAGCACGAATACAAGTCATTGATCGTATTTAGTTTTTAAGTATTTTTATTCAATTCAATAAAATCAAAGTTTTTAAGTTTTTCTAATATTGATTCTATTATCCCCATTCAATATTTAATTTGTACAATATTGTGAACTAACAAGTATTATTTTAACTACACCAAAATAGTAAACTAACATGTAATAACTAAAACCTTTTAAACTAGTAATAAATTAACAAGTAATAAGTAAATTGTAAATATTGTAAAATATATTGTGAACTAACAAGTAATATTTCAATTACAAATAAATAGTAAACTAATAGGTAATAACTAAAACATTGTAAACTAATAATAAATTGTAAATGTTGTGAAATATATTGTGAACTAACAAGTATTAAATAATTGTATTAAGAATAAAGAAAACAACTTCTAACAACATAACAAATCGAATAATGAACAAAAAAAAAAAAAGTTAGGCCTAGGCAGGCCTAAATGGCCGGTTTGAGGCTCACTCGGCCGACCATTTTGCTAAAGGGGTCGGATCGGCTCCTTTAGCTAAAATGGCAAGGCTCCTAACGGGCTCGATCGGACCGGCCCATTAGGAACTTTTTCACACCCTTACTTATAAGTTTCACCTAGACCAAGACACCTTTTGAGTCCATATCTACGGCTTTAAACAAGATAGTACAAAATATTATTGAGAAAACAAGAAGCGAAAGATACAACCAAATTCCCAGATAACAAATCGGAACTAGTCGAAAACAAATTTGACAACTTCTCATCACTTTCCCCTTTGACCATCCCACCAAGAGATCATATCAATATCATAAAGCTCAAGAATAGTGTAAAACATGAAAAGTTATTGTCAAGTATAATCACTAAGAACAACAAAACAGGGAGCGAGCCATATCCAGCATAATTCACACCCTCAAAGAAATCTAAAAAGATAACAATATCCTAGTTTAGGAAGGGATGATGAGAAACCAGAAGTTCTGATATAAAACAAATTCAAAATTCAAAAGGACTGACATACCATTGTGATGGAATGTGTAGACTGATTGGAAGCAATTTGAAGTATAAGGAAGGAACGACAGGCATCGCCGCGGCGTTCAGGTTCCAACGCCGCGGCATTCAAAGGCAGTGGTCATCACCGCGGCGTTCTGGCGGCGTTGACTGGCGTGTTGACCAAGACTCGTAAAAAGACGTGTTTTTGGAGTTGTTTAAGGCTGGATTTTGTTTCCTTATCTGATTATAAGTCTTCCAAGACACTACAAGAGTATATATACATACTCTTCTCTTGTAATATGTAATCTATCATCATACAATCAATAAAAACTCTAATGTAGACCGTGGACATAGGCATTCTTGGCCGAACCACATAAATCTCGTGTCTCTATTTTTTCTTGTTTTTTCATTTACTTTTACTTGTTTATGCGCATTGATTCCTAACAACTGGTATCAAGAGCAAGGTTATAGCGTCTTGTGCGAATCAATGGCGTCTGAAGATGGAAAAGTAAAAGTTGACAAGTTCGATGGAAAGGATTTCGGATTCTGGCGAATGCAGATGGAGGATTATCTGTACCAGAAGAAACTCCATGAACCGTTATCGGGAAAGAAGCCTGAAAAGATGACAGATGTAGATTGGGAGTTATCGGATAGGCAAGCCTTGGGTGTTATTCGGCTGACGTTATCAAGAAACGTAGCTTTTAACATCTTGGAAGAGAAACCCATTGTGGGTTTGATGAAGGCGCTATCCAACATGTATGAGAAGCCATCGGCGTCGAATAAAGTCAATCTAATGAGACGTTTATTCAACTTAAGGATGACTGAAGGAGGATCCGTAACAAATCATATCAACGAATTCAACGTGATCATCACTCAGTTGAGTTCGATTGATATCAATTTTGAGGACGAGGTAAAGGCTTTAATTCTATTGTCTTCTTTGCCGGAAAGTTGGAGTGCGACGGTAACTGCTGTAAGTAGTTCATCTGGCCAAAGGAAGTTGAAGTTTCAGGAGATTTGGGATCTGATTCTGAGCGAGGATATTCACTGGAAGGAATCAGGAGAACTCACATCTGCTGCATTGAGTGCGGAAAGCAGAGGGAGAGGTGTTCAAAGAGGTGGTCAGAAAGGTAGAGGTCGATCTAAGTCTAAAGGGCGAGGGAAGTCAAAACCGCGCAAGGCGGCTGATGGTTGGGGTTGCGGGAAGAAAGGCCATTACAAGAGGGATTGTCCTGAAAAGGCGGGTCAAAATCAAAATCAGGAACATCAACAAGCAAACGCAGCAGTAGACGACGTCGGAGATGCTTTGGTTTGTTGTGTTGACAGTCCAGTCGACCAATGGGTTCTGGACTTAGGTGCGTCGTTCCATGCTACTTCTTGTAAGAATTATCTAACAAATTATGTTTCTGGAAAATTTGGAAAGGTTTTTCTTGCAGATGATGAACCTTTGGAAATAGTTGGAAAGGGTGAGGTCACAGTGACGATGGCACAGGGAATGCAGTTGAAACTGCATAATGTGAGACATGTTCCGGGATTGAGGAAGAATTTGATCTCAATGGGTCAAATTGATAGTGATGGGTACACCACGGTGTTTGGTGGTGGTGTATGGAAAATCACCAAAGGTAATCTGGTGGTGGCTTGTGGTAAGAAGTCGGGGACTCTGTATACCACAAAAATAAAGAAGGACTCATTTGCTGCAGTCGAGGCTATAGAGGATGTTCACTTATGGCATAGGCGACTTGGGCATATGAGTGAGAAGGGAATGAGAATCATGGCATCCAAGGGAAAGCTACCAATCTCAAAGTCGGTTGAATTGGGTCTTTTCGAAGACTGTGTGCTTGGGAAGCAGAAAAAGGTGAGTTTTTCCAAGACGGGTAGAGAACCGAAGGCAAAGAAGTTGGAGCTTGTGCATACTAATGTATGGGGACCGGCTCCCATACAGTCGCTTGGAGGGTCGAAATACTATGTCACCTTCATAGATGACTCCACTCGAAAGGTATGGGTCTATTTTCTGAAAAATAAGTCGGATGTGTTTAATACCTTTAGGAAGTGGAAGGCAGAAGTCGAGAATGAAATGGGGATGAGATTGAAGTGTCTAAGGTCGGATAATGGTGGGGAGTATGATAGCCAAGAGTTCAAAGACTATTGTGCAGAGAATGGGATCAAGATGATCAAGACCATTCTAGGGACTCCGCAGCAGAATGGGATTGCAGAGCGGATGAATAGAACCTTGAACGAACGAGATAGGAGCATGAGGCTTTACTCCAGGTTGCCAAAGACATTTTGGGCTGATGCAGTGAGCACGGCGGCTTACCTCATCAACCGGGGACCTTCAGTACCGTTGGACTTCAAAATACCGGAGGAGTTTTGGTCTGGAAAGGAGGTAAATTTATCACATTTAAAAATATTCGATTGTTTATCTTATGTCTTGCGAAGTTCTGATGACAGGGATAAGTTGGATCCTAAGGCATAGAAGTGCATCTTTATTGGCTATGGAGGAGAGAGTTTTGGGTATCGATTCTGGAATTACCAAAACAACAAAATCATAAGGCATAAGGATGTCACATTCAACGAAAGGGTGCTTTACAAGGATAAACTTGGAGCAGAGATTGAGGAAAACGAGAAACCAAAGGCGATATTGGAAGAGAACACTCTAGACGAGGTTGCTGGGAATGACACTGAAAATAGGATCGAGGATGATCCAGAGACTCCACCACCAACCTTGAGAAGATCGAGTGGAACTCCTAAAACAAACATGAGGTATTCCCTTTCCTTACACTATTTACTTTTAACGGATTCGGGTGAGCCCGAGTCGTACAAAGAGGCGATGAGTGTGGGAGATTCTCTCAAGTGGGAGCTAGCCTTGAAGGATGAAATCAATTCGCTTGAGGAAAATAGAACTTGGAGGTTGACTGACCTACCGAAGGGGAAATGGGCTTTGCAGAACAAGTGGGTATTCCGGGTTAAGGATGAACCAGATGGTAGTAAAAGGTACAAGGCGAGGTTGGTGGTCAAAGGGTTCCAGCAGAAGGAAGGGATTGACTACACTGAAATTTTTTCACTGATTGTCAAGCTAACTACTATTAGGATGGTTCTAAGTGTTGTTGCTGCAGAGGATTTGCATCTTGAGCAATTAGATGTAAAAACGGCATTCCTTCATGGGGATTTGGAGGGGGATATCTACATGGTTCAACCGGAGGGTTTTCTGGAGACTGGACGAGAAGACCTTGTATGCAAGCTAGAGAAAAGCTTGTATGGACTTAAACAAGCTCCGAGGCAATGGTATAAGAAGTTTGACACCTTCATGGCTAGTAGTGGATATACAAGGTGTCAAATGGATCATTGTTGTTATTTCAAGAAGTTTAGGGATTGTTACATAATATTGCTACTGTATGTGGATGATATGTTAGTGGTTGGGTCTAACATGAGAGAAATTGATAAGTTGAAGAAGCAACTATCCACGGAATTTGAGATGAAGGACTTGGGAGCTGCAAATACAATCCTCGGGATGAGGATCATTCGAGATAGGTCGAGTGGGAGTCTCAAGTTGACTCAAGAGAAGTATATTGAAAAGGTACTTGCTAGATTTGCAATCTCAAATGCAAAGTCTAGAAGTACACCTTTAGGGAGTCATTTCAAGTTGAGCAAGGAACAATCACCTAAGACTGAGGAAGAGCGAGATCAAATGGCAAAGGTTCCCTATGCCTTTGCCATTGGGAGTTTGATGTACGCAATGGTGTGTACAAGGCCGGATATAGCCCATGCAGTGGGAGTTGTGAGTCGGTATATGGCTAATCCGGGGTTAAAGCATTGGGAAGCGGTAAAGTGGCTACTGAGGTACTTGAGGGGTACATCCAGTATGTGCTTGTGTTTTTTGAGTAGTAGCGTGACTTTGGAGGGCTTCGTGGATACGGATTTAGGTGGTGATCAAGATGGTCGGAAGAGTACATCGGGGTACATTTACACTTTGGGTGGCACCGCAATAAGTTGGACTTCTAGGCTACAAAAGTGTGTAGCACTTTCTACAACCGAAGCCGAGTACATTGCTATTTCAGAAGCTGGGAAGGAGATGGTTTGGTTGAAGAATTTTCTAAGGGAAATTGACAAGGAGCAATGGGATTGCACTTTATAGTGATAGTCAAAGTGCCATTTGTTTGGCAAAGAATCCGGTGTTTCACTCGAGGACGAAGCATATTCAATTAAGGTATCATCATATCCGAGAGATGATAGATGATGAAACTTTGGAGTTGAAGAAGGTGCTTGGTACAAAGAATCTGGCGGATATGTTAACTACGGGAGTTACCACCGAGAAACTGAGGTTTTGCATGGCCTCAGTTGGCCTCGAGTTTTTGTGATGAAAGAGGCTAGTCTGCACTAGAGGATACTTTCACCGGAGTGGTGAAGAAGTATAACAAGAGTTGAGGTGATCAGTCTCCAAGTGGGAGATTGATAGGATATGTAGACTAATTGGAAGCGATTTGAAATATAAGGAAGGAACGACAGGCATCGCCGCGGAGTTCAGGTTCCAACGCCGCGGCGTTCAAATGCAGTAGCCATCTTCGCGGCGTTCAGGTTCCAACGCCGCGGCGTTCAAAGGCAGTGGTCATCACCGCGGCGTGCGGCGTTGACTGGCGTGTTGACCAAGACTAGTAAAAAGACGCATTTTTGGAGTGGTTTAAGGCTGGATTTTGTTTCCTTATCTGATTATAAGTCTTCCAAGACATTACAAGAGTATATATACATACTCTTCTCTTGTAATATGTAATCTATCATCATACAATCAATAAAAACTCTAGTGTCTTGGCCGAACCACGTAAATCTCGTGTCTCTATTTTTTCTTGCTTTTTCGTTTACTTTTACTTGTTTATGCGCATTGATTCCTAACACATTGCACAAAATAAACCAGCAATCTCATCTATGGGATCTAGTATTATGCGCAGAAACCTGTTTGTAACAAGAATTACTAGGTCGATGCCGAATCTATTGATGTATCAAATTTTAGTTGATAATGGGACGATAGATTCAATTTGAGCAAGTGACTAAATCACTAATGTATGAACCCGTTGAGCTTAGGAATGAGAACAAACAAACCCTTTCAGGTACCAGAAAAGTTAAAGAACAGAAGAAAATCACAACAAAATCAGAGAGAAACAGAAAGACAGGAGGTAGGTATACATGTAAATTAGTGGGAAAATGATCACAGAAGGTCCAAAGAACAAACACACAATATAGTATTAGACGTCCCATAACCTCAGACCTCAGTATTACTAAACATAAGAAACAATGAAAAGTAAATATTTATAACAAATCGATACTAATATAGAAGATCACAAATTAACAGAGAAATTGAAGAACTGAAGACACAACACAAAATTAGATTTATCTTTCAATCGTGTCTCAATATCCGTCAACTACTTATATAAATTATATAGTGTTCAAATATTATGTCAAAGGATGGCGAGCATACGTAAGTGCTGGAAAATTAAGATACAGGGAAAACAAAAGTAAAATTAGGATGACTTCTCTTGAAAGATATCTAACTAGAAATCGAAGGCAGCAACTAGTTGGAAGACCACCATCATTCTTAGTGCAGTGTTTCT
The DNA here is from genome assembly GCA_019426215.1 of Buddleja alternifolia. NCBI lineage: Eukaryota > Viridiplantae > Streptophyta > Magnoliopsida > Lamiales > Scrophulariaceae > Buddleja > Buddleja alternifolia. The sequence continues at coordinate 28,303,149 of CM033399.1, read as the reverse complement.
TGTAAACAAAAGGCAGATGCATGGTAGGAATTTGAAGATGAACGAGTAATGATGTAAGGGACAACAATGGAGATTAGCAAAGAAAATAGAATCTGACAGTCAACAATTGAACCAATTTTGAAACTAAGAATCACTTGGTAGTTGCTGGGTTTTGATACAGAAACGTAGCGAAAGATGAAACTACCCAACGGAAATCAATTCGGGTGACATATTTAATTCAAAAGCAAGATAAAAAATCTAACCAGTTGTAGTTTTACTATCTCGTTGTTCCAGAAGCGAATCTTTGTAATCAAGCAGACCACGATGTCACGCCCCGACAGTTTGAAGTATTTTGAGATGACTGGAACGTGTCATCTTGCTTGAGACGAGAGTCTAGAAGATATTTGAGTATTCTACAAAAATGTAAAAGATTCTAGAAAGGTTTAGAAGACTCTGAAAAGTTCTAGAATACTCCAGAACAATCTAGATATTAGTAGAAAGTTCCATAATAGTGTAGAACTGTGTAGGATGTTCTAGGAGGTTCTAGATGATTGTAGAAGCGTCTAGAAAGTGGTAGAGGTGTGTGGACATATCTAGAATTATGTGGATAGGTTAGAAAGTTTCTAGGATGAGAATATACTAAGGAACATTCTTGGAGAGTTCTAGAGAGTCTCTTCCAACCATAGGATCAATTCGAGTATGAACCTACCACTTTCTAGACGCTTCTACAATCATCTAGAACCTCCTAGAACATCCTACACAGTTCTGCACTATTATGGAACTTTCTACTCGTATCTAGATTGTTCTAGAGTATTCTAGAACTTTCCGGAGTCTTCTAGACCTTTCTAGAATCTTCTACACTTTTCCAGAATACTCAAATAGCTTCTAGAATTTTGTCTCGAGCAAGATGACACGTTCCAGTCATCTCAAAATACTTCAAACTGTCGGGGCATGACATTCTCCCCCACCCATTTTGGAGACGTCCTCGGCGTCGTACATTGTTGAAGTTGTCTCAACAAATGACCATTTTCCTATCGCATACTCGAAAGGATGTCATCTCTTAGTCTGACTTTGTGAGAAGTGTGCCAAGCTTAATGGCTTGCTCGAATCCTATCGTTGATCCCTTATCTTCGAAGGTTGGGCCTTCCCGGTGCCCTTCACTCGCTGTCGATGTTGTTCAACCTTCAGTGGAGCCTTCTCGTAATGTTCCATAGTTCGTGTATTGGTACTCGATTCCTTTCTATGTGGAAGTTTCGCCTATACCTCTTTTATTATTTTGCTCAATTTCTCCATGATTTCTCTTTTTGCCGGCTCTTCATTGACTTCTGTGTATGCAGTTTCCTTACATTTCTCTTGCCCAAGCGATGAGTACTTCGTAGTCCTTGGACACTTTCGGATATAGTGAGGTTCCTTACATAAAATACACCACTTCTTTGGCACGAAAGCTCGTCTCTTAGCAAAGTATGCTTGCCTCCTAGCCTCGTATCCCTCCAGGAACTTAGATCGCCTTATGTCTAAGCCTCTCACAACTTGTTCTGTCCCCCTCATGGGAACCCACTCGGCCTTCCTGCCAAAACATTCTCCACATACTCCGACAACATCGTCGATTGCCACAGCACTAACCCTTCACAACACGAAATACCCCAAGCCCAACCGGGCTCTGATACCACTGGTCACGGACTTAGCCTTGATACTAACGTCCCGTGCGGCACTTAGCCCTCCAATCCGCCTCTTGATATCTAACTAGAAATCGAAGGCAACAACTAGTTGGAAGACTACCATCATTCTTGGTGGTCTTCTCAATGACAGTTGTTTGTTCCTTAGTATATTCTCATCGTAGAGACTTTCTAGGATGACCACCAAGAATGATGGTGGTCTTCCAACTAGTTGCTGCCTTCGATTTCTAGTTAGATATCAAGAGGTGGATTAGAGGGCTAAGTGCCACACGGGACGTTAAAAGTCCGTGACCAGTGGTATCAGAGCCCGGTTGGGCTTGGGGTATTTCGTGTTGTGAAGGGTTAGTGCTGTGTCAATCGACGAGGTTTTCGGAGTATGTGGAGAATATTTTGGCAGGGAGGCCGAGTGGGTTCCCATGAGGGGGACAGAACAAGTTGTGAGAGGCTTAGACATAAGGCGATATAAGTTCCTGGAGGGATACGAGGCTAGGAGGCAAGCATACTTTGCTAAGAGACGAGCTTTCGTGCCAAAGAAGTGGTGCATTTCATGTAAAGAACCTCACTATATCCGAGAGTGTCCAAGGATTACGAAGTACTCATCGGTTGGGCAAGAGAAATGTAAGGAAACTGCATACACAGAAGTCAATGAAGAGCCGGCAAAACGAGAAATCATGGAGAAACTGAGCAAAATAATAAAAGAGGTACAGACCAAACTTCCACATAGAAAGGAATCGAGTACCAATACACGAACTATGGAACCTTACGAGAAGGCTCCACTGAAGGTTGAACAACATCGACGCGAGTGAAGGGCACCGGGAAGGCCCAACCTTCGAAGATAAGGGATCAACGATAGGATTCGAGCAAGCCATTAAGCTTGGCACACTTCTCACAAAGTCAGACTAAGAGAAGACATCCTTTCGAGTATGCCATAGGAAAATGGTCATTTGTATGAGACAACTTCAACAATGTACGACGCCGAGGATGTCTCCGAAATGGGTGGGGGAGAATGTCATGCCCCAACAGTTTGAAGTATTTTGAGATGACTGGAACGTGTCATCTTGCTCGAGATGAAATTCTAGAAGCTATTTGAGTATTCTGGAAAAGTGTAGAAGATTCTAGAATACTCTTGAACAATCTAGATACTAGTAGAAAGTTCCATAATAGTGCAGAACCGTGTAGGATGTTCTAGGAGGTTCTAGATGATTGTAGAAGCATCTAGAAAGTGGTAGCTATGTGGATAGGTTAGGAAGTTTCTGTTGGGTTATACTACATAAAAACGCAGCGGAAGATAAATATTTAACAGCCCAAGCGGTTCATTTTGATTTCACATATTCAAATTGTTCGAATTCATGTACCTTTCTTCGCGTATGTTGAATTCTAAACAAGCTTTCACAATTCTTTCTTGAACAGCAAATTTGTCCCTGTCTCTAAATTGCCATGCCAGATTCAAAAGCGAAAAATCCCTTCTTCTTCTTCTTGGGAGACGGCTAGAGAGAGAGAGAGAGGGTTTGAAGAGTTTTGACTTGGAGAGAAAGTTATGATTCTTGACTTGTTATTATTTTCACTAAGTAGTATATTTATACTACACTAGAAAATAATAACCCTAGGCAACTTAACCATTATGCCTTCGGGCTTTTGTCCACTTAATTCGTTTTAATTAATTAAATAATTAATGTTATTTATCTAATAAATAAATTAATTATATAACTAGTTAAATACATGTTAATTCTATAATTAAATTCCTCTAAGAAATTAACTACTTAATTAACTAATAAAATCATCTAATAATTAATTAATTAATTAATTTCGATGTCCAATACCCAAAAATGCTCTCAAGTCTTTTCCATGATTATTCCTTTTGAAATTCCTTTAAGCGCGAGTCTTTAGGTTCATCTCAAAAGGCAATTGGGAGGAAACCAATAGGATGTGAGTAACACCTAGCCAGTCAAGTGGCTAACATTGTATCCCAATTGAGAACGAATGAATAGGATCATTCCAAACTTTTTACGCTGTGAATACAATACGAGTATAAACCTTTTATTCATATATCTCAGTCAAATGAGAGTCACGGTTTAGTCAAACTCACAAGACTTGACCATATGCTTAGCTCATAATGAATCGAGGTTAATGAGTATATCTTCATGTCTAACGTGAGTATCTCTTTATGCTTTGGTCAAAGACTTTTGACCTCATTCATTCATGACTGCATAGGATATTTAGCTCATTCACTTATGAGAGAATAAATCCCATTTTGCCAATCCGTTAAGACTGCCACTTGCCCATCAAGTCGCACTTCTAGGTCGACCCCACCAACGGGTGAATTGGATCTAACTACTCTAATGACAGACTTGATGTCACAAGTACATCTTCAACTTGATTGCTCAGGTCTAAGGTTCATGCGTACCTATCACAACTTATCAGTTTCATCATTGACTATCAGTGAGTAAAAACCCATGTGATGAAACCGATGCGAGTCGTGTTCAAACATATCAATCTAACTGAGATGTCTATGACATAAGTTCCCACTACCATTCCCATAGTGTTTGACTGACACTTTCTCAGTCAAAACTTACATCATACAAGTCTCTTTTCTGTATTGATGTCCAGTCAATACTTTCTTCGACTTGCGAACCAAATTTAGATAATAAGGATCAAACTCTTCTAGTGTCATTCTTCCTAACTCATAGGAAGTAGAAGGTTTGCCTTATTATCAAGGACTTTATGTTGTTTATGAAAAGCTTACAAACGCCTATAAGAAAACAACAAGATAATGCCTTATTTTACGAAAAGATATTGTTTAGTTACAAATCAATGCCCTATAAATCTATCCTCCTTATGGCATTGAGGGCATACACACTAACAGTTTCTAGGATGAGAATATACTAAGGAACATTCTTGGAGAGTTCTAGAGAGTCTCTTCCAACCGTAGGATCAATTCAATCTCCACCATCCATTAAGGAGATGGATTAGTATAAATAGGAGTGGTGATGTTATTTGTAACCAACCAAGTGTAGAATCAAGTCTTGTGAGTCATTGAGAATAATAGTGTAGTATTCTCCCGAGTTCTACTCTTGTGTTCTTCCCTCCAAATTTCTTACTCTCTATTACCAAATTCCCCTTTCACACACAAGCACGTGGGTGATTGTCGAGGCTAACTTAGCACAATCTCGCAAGAGGCGGATTCGAGGGCTAAGTTCTGCACGGGATGTTAGTATCGAGGCTAAGTCAGTGACAACGAGCTTTGCTTGTAGATTCCATGCGCCGGAAAAAAATTGAATAATCTCCTCTTAAGACTCCAAGGGTGGCGGCTATGAGTGATAGAGAGTGAGAGGATTTTCGATTTTTTTGAGTATGTGAAGTTGTGAAGATCAATGACCATGAGGAATACATACATACATATATACACACACACACACATATGTGTATATATATATATTCCTCTACTTTTCTTATTCCCCAAGATGACCAAGTCAAATTAGGTCATCCAGATGCCCTAGGTTGTGACACCACTTCACAAACCTAGTGTGCGTGTGATACATGTACACACATGTGCATTTTATATATTTAAATTGACATATAATTAATATATATAAATATATCTATTTATTCATATTAAATTAATTCAATTAATTAATTTAGTCTTATTTAATTAATTAATTGACTAATACTAACATGCAACATTAATTCAATTAATTAATATAGTCCAACTAAATTAATTAATTAATTAATTAATTAACACTTACGTCACTTAATTAATACATTCAATGATTAATTAAAACTCATCGAATCAATTTGACATCCAATCATCAAATTACCTCTCTGAAGATTTCAAGCAAAATCCCATAAGCATGACTCTTCCAGGTTCGTCTCAGATGGTAATGGGAGGAAACCAACAGATGTAGGTAACACCTAGCCATCTTGGTGGCCTACATCATAACCCATCTGAGCTCGAAATAATTGAATTACTACAAACCTTCCAAGTATGAATACCGTACGAATGCAAGCTTTCTATTATATCAAACTCACTGAACTTGACTATATGCTTACATCACAATAAGACTGGGTCTTTCAGCTTCCTCTCGTGTCCTACAACTAGCAGTTTGATTGCTTTAGTTAAAGACTTTAGACCTTACTTACTTATGGTTGCATAGGATTCATACTTGTTCACTTACAAGAGAATAAATTCTATCTTGGTGATTATTCAAGACTATTGTTTGCCCATCAAGATGCAGTTCGAGGTTGACTCTACATTTATGTAATCGGATCGAACTGCTCTAATGACAAACTTGGTGTCACAAACATATCTTTGACTTAACCCCTAAGGTATGAGGTCCAGACACATATATCATAATCAATCAGTTCTATCATTGACTGTCTACAAGTGATAACCCATGCGACAGAACTGATACGAGTCATGTTCGAACTCATCAGTCCCACTGATTTATCTGTAGCACGAGCTCCCACTATCTCAGAGTGTCCGACAACCACTCTACATGTTAAAGCTTGTAATACACAAGTTCTCTCAAATCTTGTTGTCCACTCAAGATTCTAACTTGCGAACCAATTTAATAGCGAAGTATTAATCACTTCCAGTGCCAGTCTCTCTATTGCATAGAGAGTGAAAGGTTTAACCTTTGCTATCAGGACTATAAGTTATACACTACTTTACGAATGCTAATAATAATAGTGAAATAACTTAAAATACCTTTTAATGATTATGGTTCAAATACAAATCTTTTGCCCTATACAATCTATCCTCTATGGCTTCTTGAGGGCATAAACCTAACTGTAGCCAACATATCTAGAAGCATAATTTTCTACAAAAAACATTAAAAAGTTCATAAATAGGATACTTCTGCTACAACAAGTCAATTTGATTTCATGTATACGCATTTACCTAAAACCCTGAATCTGAAATAAGCTAGGACAAGAATAAAGGTCCAGAAGATCTCTTACCAAAATGTTGGATAGGCATCCTCAAAATACAAGAGCCTATAAACAAAAAATCTTCCATACGTTCACATCACTTGTTGGTCCCAAGTGGCATACGAAAGGGTCTAGAAGGGGGGGTTGAATAGACCCTGAAGTCTTTTTCGACTTCAAAAGATTTGTATTAAAAGGATTTTGGACGCTTGAAGTGTCTAACACTTGACTTAAGCGTTCACTTAAAATATAGGCGCTTTGGTGAAGCGTCTAACGAAGACTGTTTTTAGAAAGTTAACTTAGATTTCAAGACTTGAATACTACAACCAAATAGGTTTGAGCGTTCACTTCTTTGATCAGTGTTAGCACAGCGGAATGATTTTTGGAGTCTTCTCTTTGAAAGCTTTAGCGTCACAGAAAGTGTATTTAGTTGCTTAGCGTTTGATTAAGTTTTACTTTATCAGTTTATGATATGACAATATGAATACTGAAAGTAAAGTAAAGAACAATATTTGAAAGGTTCGTTGGGTGGTGTAATCCCAACTACGTCCTTCTTCTCCTCGAACACTTGGAGGCAATCCACTAAAATGATTCTCAAAGAATCACACAGAATCTTCTACAAATTAGGGAGAGATGGATGTTGATGACTTGAGCTCCTTGATCACACAGATTTCTACTCCAAATCACTTCAATCCCCTTGCTTCTTTCACCCAAAAATATGGCAAGTATCCAACTTCGACTTCACACAGATCGCGAGGCTTGGATAGGGATTTTTCTAAACTGTTTGTTTGATTTTGATAAAGTTCAAACAACTAGGAATATCTCAGTAGTAAGTTTCTCCGAAAAGAATGTTTGAGATATTGGTTGACTGTCTCAGGATTTGAAGAAAAGCAAAGAGAATATTTTCTTGAAAAATTCTGGCTTTTCTGAGATTGTAAAGAATGAGACTTCAATGCCACAGCAATTTGACTTGATAATTGTTCTCTCTATTTGGCTTGTTGTTGAAGTCCTATTTATAGGCATTCTTGGAAAAAGTGTCCGTTTGACACATGCACGAGCGCGTGCCTCTCACTTCCGCGAGTGAACAACTTTTGTCCTTTTTCCTGAAAATCTGCTGCACAAAAGTTGGTGCTGCAGTCTTTGAATAGTTGACAGTTTAATAGGGTGGCTTCTTCGTACGTCTAAAAGTGCTTATCACATTTAATGCTCTTATCAGCATTTAATGCATTTGAATTAAATGCCCGTTGGCCCTTAATGCATTAAGAATATTTGCATTAAACTCCTTCTGGACTTACAAATAAATTCAAGTGAAATCAGTCATTGATAGACGCTTATTCAACCTTGAATCACTTCTATCCTATTGATAAGAGGTGTTTTTACGTGTTTTTAAGACCGTAATTCTTATGATTTGGATTCACTTATTGCTTAAATCATTTCACATTTGCATTTAATAGGTGTGTTAAGTGAATACAGGTGATAAATGAGAATATATGAAGAAAAGGGAAGAAAAACGATGTACAAAACAAGTTCAAGCATGTTTTTCAACACCGAGGCGGTTTATACATCTCCTACCACATTCGAGCGATAATTCCGTACATTTCGAGATCAACTTAGACAAAGTTTCCTTCTACAAAGTTTTAGATGTATGTCTTAGCTTCAAATGGGAACTTGAAACATCCAAATCGGAGGTCTATAGAGATAATTGTGAAGGAAATACGATTGCTGCGCCGAACAGAGAAGTACATGTGCCAGGATACGCCCCAGCGCCCTCCTAATCATGCCTAGGCATGGATAGTCCGAATGTTACTCCTTTTTCAGCCTAAATTCCAGCCTTATATGATGGGTAAGAATCACTTTTGGCCATAATTCAGCACATGTGTTGAGGGGTTGTCATAAGTGTGTTTCTTGGTAGATTTACTTTATGGGCGCCAAATCAGAAACAACCTCCATATTGAAACGTAATTTAGGTATACGTAGAGACCGAATTGGACAAAATGTCCTTCTACAAAGTTGTAGATCTATGTGTTATCTGAACATGGGGACTTGAATTATCCAATTTGGAGATCTTTGGAGACGTTTATGAGGAAAATACTAAGACTGCGCTGGAAAGCAAGAAAATGGCAACATGCATGTGTTTTGTTGAAGTTTTCACATGGTTATGCTTGGTGGAATTCTTAATGGCCGAAAGTTCAGCATTTTTTAGCTGGTTGGAATCTTGAAAGCCATACTTTAAGCATCACCTTAGGTGGAATTCTCATTGGAGAACTTTAATGGGAATTCTTAATGCATACTTTAGTGGAATTTTGGCTATAAAAGGAGGGGGAACCCATACTCTTCATCATTCACTATCAATTTCAGATTCTTAGAGGAGAGGGGGGCAGCCCCTAATCTGATTTCTCCACCATTCATCACCATTCTTCATCACTCTTGGAGGGGAAAACTAGAGGAAGGAAAAGAGCTTGGGGATTGAAGGCTCAACTTCAAGATCCATCATTATTCACTTTTGAGGGAGTTTTTATAGCTTTTCATTTCAATTATGTCTATGAACATGTGTATTAATTCATTTATGTTTTTCATATTATCCATTATGAACTAAATTCATAAGACTAGGGCCATGTAAGGCCAAATTGTGATATATATTTATAATAGATGATTGTTGAGGTTGTTCTTATATTGTTATGTGATGTGAATTTGTGTTTTTGCCTATCTTGCATATACTTGATCACTATATGTTAGAATCTTATGCCTAGGTTAATATTTCGGGAGAAAATTGACTTAGGGTGCAAGAAATTCACATCATGACCCGTAACTAATGAGGAATTGCCCTAGACATAGGTAAAGATTCCCGGGTGAAGTTGTTCGATTCAAATCGAGTGAACTCTAGTACGTTAATGCATGTTTAGTGGTTAGATTTCCGGATAGGAATATTTGGGAAATCACGATCTAAGCATAGGAGTTTATACGCGAGACATCGGTTATTCTCTACCCTCGGAGTTCTCACCATAACAATATAAGCGTAATCCTTCAACTAGAATCTTTATAAGTATAATTGATCAATTTGAACCTATCATGTGCCTTAGTCTCCCTTTATACTTTGTGTAAAATCAATTGTGTAATCTTGTTCTTAATGTATGCATTTTACCTATAATTTACTTTAATTATATTTGTTCTTTTTTTCGTTAAAATCATAAACTAAAATTCAAGTCTCCGTGGTTCGACAATCCGGACTTTTAGTCCACTTATTACTACACACGACTAGTGCACTTGCTATCATAGCACGTTGGCTTTTAGTGTGTCAAGCAGTCAGAGGGAAGAGACTTGAGACGCTGATCCTCAGGCACGTAAGCAGCGTAGTACTCTTCTAAATATGGATAGATCACTTGAGCTAGTCCCTGATTTCTTTTGAGCAGTGAGAGGACAAACTCATAATGATTAAGTACCTATTTGCGGATAGAAAAGAGCAGTGGATATCCTCGAAATGAATTGATGACAGAGCCGTTCCAATGTCTGAGATTGGCAGTGAAGATTTTGTCGAAAAGAGATAAAGCAGTCATAATCTTCACCATCAAGTTAAAATTATCTTTGCAGTAGCTGGGAGCGAAATTCAGGCTAGTAATTTGATTACTGCTGCTGGTAGATGCTTGAGCGTTGAAATGTAGAGGAGTAATGGACAGTCTGTGAAGCTCTTGACACAGACATTGCTCAATTTGATGTCTAATTAGAGGGAGCTTGAGAACAGGTCCAACTCTCTGTTGACGCTTCTTTAGGAAATACTTGGCGAAATGACACTTCTTGTCATGCATGCCTATGCCAAACAAATGGGGAGCTTGAACTAATTCTGAGAAAATGTACTTATTTCCCATGTACGCTTCAACCCAATTGACTTCGTTCATGCAGTAGTCTGTGCCAGCGTTGACAATAGCTCGAATGCCTTCATGGTGAATGTCTCTGATATATTCAAAGCGATATCTATCAGGCTGGTAGTTGGCATTCTAGATGCTATCAAAATATACATCAGCTTCAGTCTGGATCAAATCTGTGAGAGATTCGGGACGCTCACTGGCATGAACTGCTTTATTTTTCCATAAGCGAAGTGGATTGACCAAACCTAGGTTTTCAGTACTATTCGCAATATGAGGAAAGTGTGTGTAGCCTTCTCGGTTCAAGACTGCCTCTGATGGATTGAGAAAGCTAGGGCAAAGTGGCTCATACACACGAATATTGTAGTCTCTGAGAGCAAAACCTGTAAGCTTACTGTGGCCAGTGTCGAGGTAATACGCTAGATCCACACCTCATCTAGGAGTTGTTCCTCCTTGTCTGTCTTGTTGAAGAATGAGAAAGGATGGTATTTGACCAGGATTTTTTTGTAGTTCAATGGCCCTATAATATTTTCTCTCAATTTCTGTCATCTCTATGTTAAACACTATATCCCTGCTTTTATTGTCAATATCAATCAGCAGGGCAATCTCATTCTCAGCAGCCTATCTGTCTTCATTATATCCGGCAGGAATGAAATCTTCTTCGAGTGCGGGAGGCATGTAGTTGATTGAATGATCAATCGTCTTCAGCGGGTCCGGTTGGAAGAAGTGCCTGGGCTTTGTAATGTCTTCAGCAACGCTCTGACCTTCTGAGCGTGCCTCTGTTATAGCTGGAACAGGGATTGATGACTGAAGCTCTTTGAGAGTAGGTTCCTCAGGTTCAATTGCAGCAGCTTCTGCGGCAATGTCTTTGGCAATCACCACAACTTCTGTCATCTCAACATCTAGATTAACATTGGTTGACGCTTCAGCAGCAACTGAAACTAAAGCTGTAACAAAAGAACTATCCTCTATAAGAGCAGGATCTTCTACAGATGTAGGAATAGGAATGCTGTGGGAAGAAATAAACTTACCCTGAGAACTTGTCTCAACAGCAACACTTTGAGCACTTGGCTCAACAGTCTCAGGCTCTTCAGGAACAGGAGCAGCTCGACGCTTGCTTGTCCTGGAACGCTTGAAGATTTTCTTCACGTTGACTCCTTCAACGAGTTTGAGCGCTTGAGCGGGAGGAGCAACAGCTGGTTCATCGAATTCAATTTGTTTGATGATTCCTTCCAGCTTCCTCTGCTTGAGAGGTAACTTGTCCTGTGCATCCTCATCAGTTTCCTCATCATTCTTCTGAGGAGCAGGAACAGCTTGTACCTTGGGCTTTCTAGGAGCCCTCTTCTTGGTAGTAGCCGGACGCTTCACGGCTTCCTCTGGAGTAGGACGCTCAGCCTCTTCATCAGTCGCTTCACGTACAGTCTGACGCTCAGAGAGTGGTTTAGCAGCACCACCAACTTTGGGAGGATTGAATAGATTGGTCAGAATCCTTCGTCCCAAAAACTTGGTCTTATTCAACGGGAGACCAGAGGAGTAAACGCAGTCTGATTTGTACAGAAAGTCACTCAAAACAAGTCCATACGGTTTATTTGGGGTGTTCAGAAAGTCCCTAAACCTTCCAAAGATGTACTCACTCCAGTTGATTTTGATGGAGAGGAGTATAGCAGTCATCATCTGAAATTGTGTGGGGTTGACCTTATCAAACGTGCCCACTCTGCATCCAACAATTTTACTACAGAAATCAGCCAACAGTCTGTACTGAGATACCAAATATTTCTTTTCAAAGTGTTGGGTGTAGGGTACACCTTCGTACGCCCTCATAACCGTCCATGCTTCCTTGATTTGTGCCAGAGTGACACTATCCAGTGCATCACCTTCATTAGGAATATTGAAGTTCTTTGCAATGGAGTCAGCAGTCAACACAAATTCTTTTGCTGGCTCTTTCTTGGACATAGAGAGGAGGCAAGAAATAGACTTCTTGTCATCTGAGAGTTTTGCAGTCCTCTGGAAAGTATCAACTTCCGTTGAAAATAAGTATGAGTACTGTGTTAAGAACTTCTTGAGTCCAGCCTTTGTAATAGTATCCATCATATCATGCAGGTTGATTTGGGGTTGATCATACAAGAATTTCCAATCAACAACAAGGCCTTCAGTAACATTGATGATAAACTCGACAGAAGTAGATGAAGCTTTCTTGGGTGCCATTTTTGAAAGTAGAGTAAACTGAGATTTTCTTTTGCTTTGAGAGAGAGAGAAATTTGCAGAAATCTTTGAGTGAAGATGAATGATTTTTCTGCGAACATTGTGTTTTAAATGACACAGTAAAGAATTTTGAAACTTGTGTTCTCTAGTCTCTGTAGGATTTAGACACGTGTAAGGACTTTTGAATCTCAGCCATAAATTCATTAACTGCAGACGCGAGTTTTGTGTAAGAGAGAGAAGTTACATTTGGTAATTCCCATATATAAAGATTTGACATTCGAGTTTTAAAAGAAATAAAAAGAAAATGTTTGGTATTTTCAGAGTGTAGTACACGCGCCTGATGGTACACTGACACGTACACAAAATACATGCTATCTCTGAACCATCATTTTAAAAGTTTTGATTACCCGCCAGTTTGATGTGATAGAAGCGTGCGAGTAGAGTACAAAATAGACTTTTGAGTCTACCCACTACTTCAAAAAGCTTGTAAAATTTATGCATGACTGTTAAAAAAAATATTTTTATATTAAGAGTTGAATGGAATTGGTTCAACGCTTAACTGATACTACTGGGTGATATATCATTGGAGAATTAGACGCTTAGGATTGAAAAGACTTTTTATGTTTGAGCGTCCAATATTTTATGCATAAGTAATACTGAGCGTTGATGATCATGCATCTGAGAATTTTGATCATTGACGCTTGCAGTCATGGTCAAGTACAACTTTAAGGTTCCCCCAAAATTTGATAACTTGTATCAGTTAGGAAAATCTTGTAGACATAAATCAAGTGGATTCCCTCTAAATTATATGTCTAATAAAATATAATGCAAAATGATTAAGCATTTAAATCAATCATACCTAATTCACTTCTCAAAGTGAGAAAACGTTGTTCATTGAGTGCTTTGGTGAAGATATCTGTCAATTGTTTGTCAGTTCCAATGAAGTGTATGGAGATATCTTTCTTTTAAACGTGGTCACGAAGAAAATGGTATCTAATGTCAATGTGTTTGGTTCTGGAATGAAGAACAGGGTTTTGAGTCATGGCTAGAGCGCTTTGGTTATCACAATGAATGGGGGTTGGTCCTAGGATTATTCCATAATCTCTAAGTTGTTGCCTCATCCATAACACTTGTGCACAACAACTTCCTTCAGCTAAATACTCAGCTTCGGCTGTGGAGGTAGCTATAGATTGTTGTTTCTTACTATGCCATGAAACTAACTTATCACCTAGAAATTGACATGTACCACTAGTACTCTTACGATCTATTTTGCATCCTGCAAAATCTGCATCTGAGTAACCAATTAGTTAAAAAGGAGAGTCCCTTGGATACTATAAGCCCACATTTTGTGTGCCTTTCAGGTATTTAAGGATCTTCTTGGCAGCAATTAAGTGTGACTCTTTAGGATCAGCTTGAAATCGTGCACACATGCATACCGAAAACATAATATCAGGTCTACTAGCAGTAAGATAAAGAAGTGATCCAATGATACCTCTATAATTAGTGATATCAACTTTCTTTCCACTTTCATCTTTATCTAACTTAAGTGTTTGGCTCATTGGAATTTTTGAATATGATGCATTTTCCATACCAAATTTCTTAATCATATCTCTTGTGTATTTAGCTTGGTTTATAAATATGCCATTATGGAGTTGTTTAACTTGTAATCCTAAGAAAAAAGTTAATTCACCCATCATGCTCATTCAAATTGTTCTTGCATCATTTTTGAAAATTTCTCACACAGACGCTTTTTAGTAGAACCAAATATAATATCATCAACGTAAATTTGGACTAAGAGAGTATCTGCGTCATTGGTGATTTTAAATAACGTTGTATCAACGCTGCCTTTTGAAAATCCTTTACCAATGAGGAAGATAGAGAGAGTGTCATACCATGCTCGGGGTGTTTGCTTTAGCTCATAAAGTGTTTTGTCTAGCTTGTAGACCATACCTTTACCATGATTGTTGATGAATCCTGGTGGTTGCTCCACATATACCTCTTCTGAGAGTTTACCATTCAGGAAGGCACTCTTCACATCCATCTGATACACCATGAACTTGTTGAACGCTGCATACGCTAGAAACATGCGGATTGCTTCAAGACGAGCGACAAGAGCGTATGTCTCATCAAAGTCAATACCCTCCTCTTGGCAATATCCTTGAGCTACGAGTTTGGCCTTGTTCCTTATCACAATGCCGTTCTCATCCATCTTGTTTCCATAAACCCATCTAGTTCCAATAACTATTTGGTGAGTTGGCCTTGGTACTAGCGTCCAAACCTTATTTCGTTCAAACTGATTAAGCTCTTCTTGCATGGCTTCAATCCAACTTGGATCACTTAGCGCTTCATCCACTTTCTTAAGTTCCATTTGAGATAAAAAGCTTGCAAACATAGCCTCATTGAGTGTAGCGGCTCTAGTCCTAACAGGCGCTTCAATATCTCCAATAATCTGCTCAGGTGGATGATCACGCAGCCATAGTCTATCTGGTTGGAAAGGGTTGAGAGGTTGAACAGACGCTTGATGATTAGACGCTTGATTATCCTCTTGCGTAGGCGCTTCAAGTTCACAGATTCTTGTTTGTTCTTGATGATCACTCTCTTCATGATCATTAGCATTTCTTACAATATTGTCCATTTTAACCTCACGAGTAATCTTAGGAGGTGGCACTGAGATCTCATCATCGTCATCAGTATCTTCATCAATAGTAATCTTAGAAGCTTGATGACACAGATCTTCAACTCCTACATCATTCACATTAACCTTACTCGATTCTTGGTTAGCATCATCAAAAACAACATGAATAGATTCCTCAACCTTCGATTTGATCTTATTTAGGATGCGAAAATTCTTTTCATTCTTGGCGTAGCCTAGAAAGATTCCCTCATCCGCTTTAGGATCAAATGTATTTAGACTTTGGGATCCATTATTATGGATAAAACATTTTGAACCAAAGACGTGAAAATATGAAACATTAGGCTTACGTCCCTTCCACAGTTCATATGGAGTTTTCCCATGCTGTTTGTTGATCATGCAACGGTTTTGAGTATAACAAGCAGTGTTGATCTCTTCGGCCCAAAACCTAGCTTAGATTCTGCTAACATCGTCCTAGTGGCTTCCTTAAGCATTCGGTTCCGGCGCTCAGCAATACCATTTTGTTGGGGAGTTCTGGGAGCTGAATACTCATGATGTATTCCATTTTCTGCACAAAACTTCTCAACAATCTTGTTAGTAAACTCAGTACCGTGATCGCTTCTTATTCTTGCAACCTTAAGATTTTTCAATATTTGAAGTTGTCGAATAAGCGTTGTTAACTTGTCACATGTCTCATCTTTGGATGAAAGAAATTCCACCCAAGTAAATCGAGAGAAATCATCTACTATCACCAAAGTATACTTTTTACCGCTTACACTGATCGCTTGAATAGGTCCAAACAAATCCATGTGAAGTAGTTCAAGTATTCTAGAGGTAGATAGATGAAGTTTTCTCTTGAACGATGATTTAACTTGTTTACCCATTTGACAAGCGTCACAAAGGCGATCCTTGTGAAATGGTCCATTTGGTAATCCCTCTACAAGATTTTGACTTATAAGCTGAGAGATTGTTTTGAAGTTGAGGTGATTCATTTTTCTATGCCATAACCAACCCATTTTAGATTCATTTTTAGCAACAAAACATGTTGGGTTGTTATCAATTGTTAAACCCCAATCTACCAAATATACGTTGTTAGTTCTTTTACCCTTCAATTTAGCAGACTTAGTCTTAGCGTCATTTATATAGAAACAGTCACTTAAGAATATGACTTCAAAGCCTTTATCACAAAATTGACTTATGCTTAATAAATTGTGCTTCAGACCCTCAACATAATAAACATCACTTATCATGATGTTCCCCCTATGCATAGTACCTATACCTTTGGTTTTACCTTTGGAGTTGTCACCAAATACAACCTGAGGACCATTGGCAGCTTGATAGTTGATCAGAAGATCTCTGGAACCAGTCATGTGCCTTGACGATCCACTATCGAAGTACCAAACAGATGTATCGGCTTTAGCTCTAGGTACCTGCAATCAAAAGGGAAGTTCTATTTCTGTTCAGGTACCTATTGTTGCTTGGGTCCTTTAACATTAGTAGCATTGTTAGTTTGAATTAGAACTTTAGGAACCCATATTTGCCTGGTCTTCATTTTAGGAATACTGGCCTTTTTGGATTTCACAACGTGTTGTGTGTGATTTTTGGGTGTATAATAATATCCTCGATTATAATGGTAGTCATAATCATAATCATCATAGTATCGATAATATGATCTTGATTGTCTTGGATATTGACGCTGGTATTTCCTTGGCGCTGGCTTGGGTTGCACTTTTGGTGCTGGACGCTTAGTGCTTGATTCACAGTGGTCAGACTTATCTTTAGCCTTTTGAGTGTTTGGATAGACCCGTCTTTATGAATCATTTACCTTAGCCTTACCCTTGCCTGAGTTAACTTTGACTTTCTCATTTGGCCTCTTACCATTGTCACTAGGTTCATGTTGTGTTTGACCTTGTGAACCTTTTTCAACAAAGATAACACCTTTTCCTTTGTTGTTCGCCGTAACGTTAGATTTATTAGGTTGTTTACCGAGTTTATCTCATCCTAAACCGGTCTTTTCACCAAATAATCTAGTTACTTCATTCACATTATCCAACTTTCTAGAAGCTTTTGATAATGATGAGATAAGCTGCTCTAATTTAGCAAGTCTAGCGATCAAATCAGCTTCTCTCTTGACTATTATATCAAGATCGCTTTTTAATTGAATAATTTCACTCTCAAGCGATTGGCTCTTCTCAATGCACTGTTGCTGAACTTGCAACTCTGCTTTGAGCGTTACTTTATCTCTTGTGAGTGATGAGATAATAGCGAGATCATTTTGATATATTTTGGCAGCTTCTTGACATTCATTGTAGTATTCTTTGACTTTGTCAAGTAATTCATCATAAGAGAGAGGAATCGATAATTCATTGATTACCTCAGGAGACGCTTCATCATCTCTGGCCATGAGACATACCAGCGCTGAGTCATCTAATGGCTCATCATCGTCACTACTCTCCTCTGATGATTCTAAATCTTCAGGTGCGGATGCTGGTTCTGATTCTGCCAGCAAACCTTGTTGACGAAGGTTGCTCCTGAATTGGTTTCTATCCAAGTAATCCTGCCTTGAGGGCTTGGATACGTTTGGATAAGGGCAATTTACCTGGTAGTGCCCTGGTTTCCTGCAATTATAACAAAGATTAGTTTTCATCTTTTGTTCATTTGTTAACCTTGCAATGTGTGGTTTTGAGACCAATGGAGCTGAGAGATTTTGAGTAGACGCTTGGTACTGAACAGGCGCTTGGGGTGAAGGAACAGAATACTGAGGTGCTTGAAGCTGTTGTTGCATCGGAGAAGGCGCTTGATATGAACTTTGTCCTTGATTATTGAAACTTTTTCCTTTCTTTTCATATCTCAAGAATTTCCTGAATCTATTCAGCAAAGCCAACTCCTCTTCTTCATTGATATCTACATTCTTTCCTTTATTGCCCGATTTGCCTTTGATTGATGCTATAAGCGCTCCAGATTCAATTACTGGACTACTCACAACACCACTAGCAGAATTCAACTCGAACTCAAATGCTTTGAGCTCTGAAAAGGCGTCTTCTGGAGTTAGGAGATCCAACATATTTGATTCTCTCATAGTAGTTGTCTTCATCAAGAATTTACTTGGTAAACTTCTAAAGATCTTAACCACCATTTCTCGATTCTGCAAGTCCATTCCCAACAATGTAAGTTCTGTAACTAGAGCTGTAAATCTTATATCTAATTGCTCTAAAGTTTCATTGGGTAGCATCCTAAATCCGTTAAACTTTTCCTTGGCAATGGAAAGTTTGTTTTCTTTGATCTGAGCTGAACCACCACAAATTGTAGCCAACTTATCCCATATTTCTTTAGTGCTTTTGCAAGACTTGATCTTGTTGAATAGGTTGTCATTATCACCAATAGCCGTATACAGAGCGTTATGACCAACATTATCCAAATTAGCTCTTCGACGCTCATCTAGAGACCATTCTTGTTTCGGGTTTTCAACGTAACCATCGGGAGTGTCTTCCGTGGCTCCAGGCGCTCTTGTGATAACTTTATATATTTTGATTGGCCCATCTGAAATAATATCACACATGTCATCATCACATGAACAAAGATATGTAAATGCTTTGACTTCCCATGTGTCAAAATTTGACTCGGTCAGTTTGGGAACTTTAGCAAATGTCATGTTTAAAATCTAAAGCAACTAAGTTTGAAAAAGGATCTAACCAAGAAGTTATGCTTGGAAATTTTAAAGTTTCAACTTTAACCACTCTGATACCACTTGTTGGTCCCAAGTGGCATACGAAAGGGTCTAGAAGGGGGGGTTGAATAGACCCTGAAGTTTTTTTCGACTTCAAAAAGTTCGTATTAAAAGGATTTTGGACGCTTGAAAAGTAGACGCTTGAAGTGTCTAACACTTGACTTAAGCGTTCACTTAAAATATAGGCGCTTTGGTGAAGCGTCTAACGAAGACTGGTTTTAGAAAGTTAACTTAGATTTCAAGACTTGAATACTACAACCAAATAGGTTTGAGCGTTCACTTCTTTGATCAGTGTTAGCACAGCGGAATGATTTTTGGAGTCTTCTCTTTGAAAGCTTTAGCGTCACAGAAAGTGTATTTAGTTGTTTAGCATTTGATTAAGTTTTACTTTATCAGTTTATGATATGACAATATGAATGTTGAAAGTAAAGTAAAGAACAATATTTGAAAGGTTCGTTGGGTGGTGTAATCTCAACTACATCCTTCTTCTCCTCGACCACTTGGAGGCAATCCACTAAAATGATTCTCAAAGAATAACACAGAATCTTCTACAAATTAGGGAGAGATGGATGTTGATAACTTGAGCTCCTTGATCACACAGATTTCTGCGCCAAATCACGTCAATCCCCTTGCTTCTTTTACCTAGAAATATGGCAAATATCCAACTTCGACTTTACACAGATCGCAAGGCTTAGATAGGGGTTTTTCTAAACTGTTTGTTTGATTTTGATAAAATTCAAATAACTAGGAGTATCTCAGTAGTAATGTGGGTTTCTCCGAAAAGAATGTTGGAGATATTAGTTGACTGTCTCAGGATTTGAAGAAAAGCAAAGAGAATATTTTCTTGAAAAATTCTGGCTTTTCTGAGATTGTAAAGAATGAGACTTCAATGCAACAGCAATTCGACTTGATAATTGTTCTCTCTATTTGGCTTGCTGTTGAAGTCCTATTTATAGGCATTCTTGGAAAAAAAGTGTCCGTTTGACACATGCACGAGCGCGTGTCTCTCACTTCCGCGAGTGAACAACTTTTGTCCTTTTTCCTGAAAATCTGCTGCACAAAAGTTGGTGCTGCAGTCTTTGAATAGTTGACAGTCCAATAGGGTGGCTTCTCCGTACGTCTGAAAGTGCTTATCACATTTAATGCTCTTATCAGCATTTAATGCATTTGAATTAAATGCCCATTGGCACTTAATGCATTTAGAATATTTACATTAAACTCCTTCTGGACTTAGAAATAAATTCAGGTGAAATCAGTCATTGATAGACGCTTATTAAACCTTGAATCAGGTCATTCTAGACGCTTGGAATCTTCATCTTTATTCAGACTTCAGGCGCTTGAGTCTTCAAACTTTACTTCTGATAAACTCACTCAGAACATATCAGACGCTTAGTCTAAGACAGCTTAACCTAACAATCTAGAATAAAAATAAAACAAAGCCTATTACAAATCTAACGCTTCAAAGCTGAAAACAAACTTACATATTTTAGGGTCTAACAAAAAAGTCCTAATTGTCATCATCAAAACATCTAACATGAAATTCCTAACATCACTAAATACCTAAAATTTCTCATCATCATGCGCCCAACAATAATAAATACGAGTCCATATCTAAAGCCATAAACCAAATACCATATTTATGGAGTATGACAAGCTTATCATACAAACAGACGAGACCCCCGTTTACAGACTCTTCATTGATGAATTCCAGAAATTTCTCATCACCGTAGCACCCACTATAATACCACGACTCACACCTACATATAATCCAAATATCCAAAAAAATGAAGAAAAACATGCTTATCAAATGATCGAGACTTTTAAGAAATAAATGCGATTATAAACACTTATGAATATACTGAGAAGTGGATGTTGACGACCACAAACAAAAAAGTAGATGGACCAACTCATTGGTCATGGTTGGCAATGATACACAATCAACTCAACTCATATAAAAACAAACAACCGTGATGTTCACATTAAAAACCCAAATTAACAAATAATATCATTCGACAACATATTATAGTTTATATTGGAGTGATTCGTAGGGAGCTTGGGAGTTGGAACCACAGTATAATTGCGTAAAGTTCTTGTTATGATTTTAAAGAATATTTTGTAAAATTAATTGAGAAGGAGTTAGGAAATAAATAGAGAAATTGAGGCTGAAAAAGATAATACACTCTTCGTTGATAATTCAAAAGTACATCATACATCCCTGAATATAGATCCTTGCCCTAACAAAATCATAATATTCCATAACAGTTGTGAAGCATCCAATGAATTTAGCCGTTCAAGCGACTTTGTTCCACTAGATGCTTCACCACTTGTTTCCAATTCAATGGTAATTGCTGGAACGGCTAAATTGTATGAATCACTCTCTTCATAACAGAATTAGATGTTTTGGGATCTGTTGATACATATACGGGGATGAATCCTTTCGTACTAACTGGAACTAAGTCGCTTGAGCTTCCCACTTTTAATCGCAGCCCTTCTTCTTAGTTTGATCAAACGGTTGATCTTTCTGCTTTCCAAAATATCCATCCATCTAGTCCTGATAATCTGGAGACTTCCTTGTTTGATCGTGATAAATTAAAACCATTTGTGTATAGTGAACTCAATGTGGCTCTCAGGGTGAGTTTTCTTATGTTGCTACTGCCAAGTTTTTGTCAACTTGCGATAAACCCGCTTGACTCCTTACAGAAACATCCTTTCCTGTAACAAACAATAATTGCATATTAATTTAAGTCTCGGTATAATTACAACTATTCATACATGGTGGATACCAGATAGATAGTTGTGATTGTGCCAGACTCGAGCCTAGACACCTCCTAAGAATGACCAAAAGAAGAAAGCTTAGCAAAGTTCTCTATTTTGTTTCTCATTTAATAAAACATAGTTTATTGAAACACGTAATAAACACGTCCTGTTTTAATGCAACTGTTTCTCGTACCACTTGATTTAATGTCGCTGTTGATAATCCCCTCGATCTCTCTTTTTTCAACCATACTAGCAGCCATAATAATCTAACAAAATTAAAAATAAAATCTAAGAGTAGATAATTAACAAGAAAAAATAAGGACTTGACACACATGAATTATCTGTTGTTCGACGAGTTAATGCCAAAAACTTAGGTAAGGTGGATGTAGATAACTTGACTTTGCTTCATTCGCCTCATTTCAAAAGCTAAAAGTAATCCTCACTTTACACAGACACACATATATACATAAATATAAATGCATTTGTATGTGTATATAAATATTTGGAACAAGATGTTTGACAATACAAGCTTTTGGAAAACAAGCATAACAATTCAAAGACACGAGCATGAGCTTGCTAAAGGATGTGGAGTTTGCATCTCGACTTTTGAATTAGAAAAAAATACTTTTCACCAGCATGAGCTTGCTAAAGGATGTTGAGTTTGCAGTTTTAAATTAGAAACAATACTTTTCAACACTTTGGCCTTGAATTGTTGTTGAGTACACAATGGGAGCCCATCTAAAGAATATAGAGCCTCTGTCTGACATTGTCTTCATAGTGTGTAGCAGTTTGTTGATTTTTATTGGGTTTTCTGTCCCATTTGTTCACAACGATTAGGCAATCCTTCCATTCTTTTTCTGTCCATTCGGCAATCTTGAAATACTTGAAAGTTAGAACCATGATAGAACAGTCAAGAGAAAGATACACATAAATAAATGTTCACAGGGATCTCACAAACTGTAATATTGGAGTTTAGAATTATTTGGTGTTATTTAAGAAACATTATAATATCCTAAATCAAGAAATATTCTAATATTTTTCTCTTTCTTGGAATGATAGGTCCATTTCTAAAAACCAACCAAATAGTAAATCTATGCACAAGTTACCTGTTCTGTAATGCAGTCCATAGCCTCTATGACAAGGGCCATTACGTTAGAACTTGAACGTCACGAAATGCTCGTTTCACAGACAAAGCCTCGGTGTGCTAGTCGATGAAGCTATAGCTGCTCATTTTCTGATACTAGCCGTATCTATAAGACGAGATCAACATATCACTCATTCACAGTCACAAACACACACACACACACACTCAAAAAAGGGCAGAAACAATTTTGTAACAATATTTATCCAATCAATATTTTAGGAATATGTAAATCTAGCCAATCAGCTTTGGCTCATGTAAAGACACACAAACTGGTGCTATCTAGGGGTTTTGGCATGAAAATAATAGAAAGCGCACATCAAGCAAGCAGGGATGAACCCCTCCAATTTTTAAAATTTTCACTTCTGCTTGAAAAATTTGTAATTTTACCCTCCCCATCCCCTCAAAATTTTAAAATTTTCACATGTACCTATAATATTTATAATTCTACCCCACTCAAAAAGGACAAAAATAACATCTCTATTACTCAAAAATACTTATATGTCATTTGACTTTTTCAATCTATTTCCCCAATTTGCACTTTCTCCCTCCTTCATCACGCGTTTCTACAACTCAAACAAAGGGAGAATAGAAATCTTAATGCTTATTTCCCTTGAACTACATTTTCAAGAATTTGGTTGGTGAAATTTTTAAATTTCTCACTTTAAAGCCCAAGAAGGTATTATATTATCCATTTATTTGAATACAAATCTCTAAAATTTGATATATAATGTGGTGTATTATATATTGTTATACATATACAAATTGAAAGAGATGAGGTGGTGAGACTTATCAAAAAAAGAAGAAGACTAAGTGGTGGGGCGGTGTGGTATACTGAGAAGAGAAAGTGTGAAATGTCAAAGTTAGGCACAATAGAAGAAGAGATGAAGGGAGTGAGGCTGTGTGGCTATACTGGAGAAGAGGGGAGGGAAAGTGTGAAAAAGGAAGATAATGAATTACCATCGTGTAGATTGATTCGACTTATTTTGACTCTTCCTGTTTCTACCGCAACAACAGAGCGTACATTTTCAAGTATGAAAAATATCAAGACAAGATTGCGTAGTATGATGGAAGATGATTTTTTGAGTAGCTCATTACTACTTTAAATTGAGAAAGAAATTGCTCAAACTTTCAATATCGATTCTTTTATTGATGAGTTCGATGTAATGAAGAAACACCGATCACAATGTAGAATGCCCAAAGCTCTATATAATAAATAGGTTAGCACTATATTTTAGTTAGTTATGATTTGTATATTTTGAATCTTGAATTATAATTGCTTTCCATTTTTTCATTCACAATTTGTAGAATATTTATCAAATATGACGTATTATGATTTGTGTCAATATCAGGTACAAAAAATTGCATTTTTCCTTCAATAATTGATTGTTTTAAGAAAAAAGGATTGTAGTCGCACCAAAAAATATATGCGTAAAAATAAATATTAATTATTTAACATTAAAATATTTAATTTTTTGATATTTCGGTCTCGCCCCCCTGTGTGAAAACCCTGTCTCCGTCGCTGCAAACCTGCAAGCAAGTTGACATTAGAGCAATATAGAAAAGAGTACTTGTCTAAGATTCAGAAACCATTTATTTCCATCTCGAAGCCTATCCAATTTACGATGGGCCTAATTCGATCAAGCCCGCCAAATTAAGGCCAAGCCAAAATACCCAGAGCCCCGTTCATAAAGGCCTGAAGTTTCAGGAACCTTCCTCATTCAAATAAACTTCATTCCATTGCCAATTTGTTTCACCCTCTCATCTCATTCAGGCGTGCCTTTGATCAACTGACATCTATCATGTAAGTATAATCTCAGCTCTCAATTTTTTTCGTTTAATTTTTCGTCACTTGTTTATGATTTCAAATTCATTTTTGATTACGGAGAATTGCGTGATTGATTCTATCTATACATGGCTATAAAAATGAGAAAAAAAGAGTATGGAAAATCAATATTGTTATCGTCATTCAATTTTGTTTCATGTGAATATTATTGACAAGTTTGTGATGAGATATTTTGCTTTTTATATACGTAGAACGTGATTTGAGTTAAGGCTGGTTGCTGGGTGATACCGAGAGTGGATTATATCTTTGTTCTGTTCAGTAATTTGTAGATGATGCTGAAAGAAAATTGAATCCTTTGATTGCTTCGCTGTTATTTTCAATTTAATGCGTGAAGCTAATCGATAATTCGCTTCACGGTTTCTTATGCTATTGTTTTTTGATTCACAATAAGTTTGAGATAGTTTTCATTCTTTGTGATTGAAATTGAGAAATGCAATTTTATTATTAGTTGATTATATTTCTCTATAATTTGCTTCACTTGTGCTGCAGATTTGTTGAATTGACTCTGAATTTCTCATGCGCGGGACTGCTTGTTTACGGCCTCTAGCGAATAAATTTAGGCCAGCCCAATCTTCGAGAGGAAGTTGGGGTAATTTTGCTATTTCTTTCTGTGTTTGATTTACAGTATAATATGACATCATTTCTAATTGTAAAATTGCATAAATTCTGGGGCAGTTGGCACAATCACCCCAAGGATACAGACAAACGAGGATGCTGGTGAAGCACTGGTCGAGAAGGAGAAGGCTGAACCAATAGTTGCTTTCAGCAGGCCACCACCACTTCCACCATTTATCGGGCCGTTGGTTGCTCTCTCAATGCTGGACTCGTGGACTAAGGGGGATAACAATGATGACTGACAGGTGACATCAAGTCTTTTCTACTTCTTTGTAATGGGCTGTGATTATGGGTTATTAAGAACCTTGTATATCTTCTACTTGTAGAAAACTAGAAAAATGAAACTTAGAGCAGCGTAATAGAATGCAAAGTTTGTAATTGAGGCTGTTCTTTAGATGTAAAATATCTACGCAAGGTACTGATGTATTTTGATGATGACTCTGGGAATGTAAGCTGTAAAATTCAATAATTTGATGTACCATCCTAGTTGTGGCCTTATTTTGGGCTGTATAGCTATGTTATATGTCTTTAGCAGTAGGTGAAATATGGCATGAGGACACGTTACGAAGGAAGCGTAAGCAAATAATGTTCTATCAGTAAGGCGTTTATAAGATTCAAGAAAACATGTGAGGAAAGCCAACATACACGTCTTTGTTTGTAGCCTGAATTTCTGGAGATTCAAAAAACAAGTAACGAATTGGTGTAATAAAATGAAGTATTAAACATTATTTTATTGAAATAAATGTTCTATGAATTCTATGAATTTTTCTATATTATAATATGATACATTAGTAACTGCATGTCACAATTCATCGTATAGTATATATTTGCACACGTGCATTATCCCTATAATATAAATAATAGGTCTAGAAAATTAATAAATAGTAAAAGATATAAAGTACTAAAAATTGATACAAAAAATGTCTCTTTATGTGACATGAGAACTCACTCCTTTCCCTTTTTCTCAGATAAATATAAGATATCAATTCTTACTGTTTAGATATCTTTAATTTCTAGAAACAGATTTCTCTTTTAATCTGGTTGTTATAATCATTTTCATACATTAAGTATTTCCTTAAGCAAACATTAATTTTAGATATGTAACTATCTATATGACTATATTTATTACTTTTACATATATTTCACCAAATTACGTTTGTAGATGTGTATACACTTCTAATCTATGTCTCCGTTACATTTTATAATACTAGTAAACAATACGTGCATTGCACGTCAATCAAATGATCCGTTAAAATAACTCATATTCATAGATAAGTGAGTGCAAACTTTGTCTAGTTTTGTTTCTTGGCAAATGTAAAAGGTATCAAGCTTTCCTGTCCTTTTAGTTGTTGGTTTGTGATGTGTGTGCCTTGACTTAGTGATTAGAAAATCAGTTTGTGGGCATTGGTAAAGCTTTCGGCATCTATTTTTTAGCATTCATGGTTCTATTGAGGTAGCATTATTTTTATTCGAAGACGATGGTTGGTTCTGCAGGAAACTGCTTTATCTTACAGATTAAGGTGAATCAGGAGCATTTGCCATTCATCTTGAGAAACATTGCATAAACTCATTTATGTTCAATATGAATGCGAATGAAAAATCAATATCTCCATATATGATGGAAGTGAGACCTTACTAGTTGCCTCGTCAATAAACTGAAAATTCATCAGAAAAAGTAGATTTACACAGATCAACAATACCATCACCAAAATTGGAAAAACTAGACTGGTATGTATGTCACAAAAACATCCCCTCATTTCCCTTAATATTGAGATTTCTTCCTGGGTGAGTTCAGATACTGAGCAGAGGATGTTGAAATGACAGATACCAGTGAGTTGAATGCTTTTGATGCTATCCTCATTTTGATTTGCCCTCGTTGTGGAATCGTCCTTCTCCTCTTTAACTTCTTGTCGAATGCTGAAGCCGAGACATCATTTGCCTGAGTCCTCATTTTTTTTGCTTTTTTTGGCTAATTTGAACTGATTCTTTGTCTTTCTTGAATTGATTATGAGACTTGTGTTTTCAAAAATGGAATGAAATTGGAGTTTATATAGGATGGATATTGTGGTAAAGGACAAGTGAGCAATTTTTATTGCATGATTGTAGATGCAGGGCAGTTGGGGGAGCATGCCAGCTAAATTGTTGACCTTCAATTGTTATTATGTTATTAATTGTGATTTTATTTATATAAATTTGAGATGTAGTAATTAAGTGGAGACATCGATAGGTCGATTAGAGCATAATGTCGCTAATTGATTGTTTGATTATTGTTAATGATGATAATAAATACTTAACTGGTTGGTTCTTAATATCAATTGGCCTTCATTTTGTCTCCTGCTTGATTTTATTTCTCCGGTTGGTGGATTGGATGATGAATGGGCTGACATAACCCTCTTGCAAAATAACAATTACAATTATTTGGTTATTAGTTTATTAAAGCACTATAGGACTGTCAATGAGCTCAAACCGGCTCGAAGCTCGTAAGATCGGCTTGATAATTTTCAAGCCGAGCTTTATACAAGCCGGGTCCAAGCCGAGTTAGAGCCCAAGGATAAGGCTTGAATTTGAATTCAAGTCGAGCGTGAGCAAGAGTAGGCTCGACTTGAATTGGGCTCGGGCTCGTAAAAAAAAATGTATACATGTATATATATATATATATATATATATATGTTTTATACATTATATACAAAAATAAACATAGTATTTTTTTATAAATAATTTCAGATTGCATAGAAAATATCAAGATTTAAAATTAAGAAATAAAATCCTTAAAATCAATCAACATTCAATTCTAAAATTTCCTAATATAAAACACTATACTCAAGAGATTAAAAAGGTAAAAAAATATCAATTTAAACCTACCAGACCGCATTCAATACAAATATATGACAATTCACATAAACTAACATTGAGGGTTGCTAATTTTTGTCTTCAAAAATTGTTCATTTATTTCTCCTCACAACTCATGACAAAAGCAATATTTTTTTGTAAGTCTATTATATATTTAGTTATAATATATATTTCAATCTTAAATAATGCATGAAGCATGTATTTCAATGAAATGAGATCTTTCAAGGTACATTTTAGTTATAATTTGTCATTAGAACATGAATGATGTTATTTTTGTATGTTTTTAAGATTGTTATTTTTTTAATTTATATATTAGTTTACTTTATTATTTAAAGTTTTTCAATAGATAACAAATTCGGGCTGGCTCGGGCTCGGCTCGAAGCTCGTACTAATTTTCAAGCTGAGCCCGACATTTGAAATAAAAAACTCGTGCAAATTCAAGCTTTGGTGATAAAAGCTCGCATAATATCAAGCCGGGCGTGAAAGTGACCAGGCTCGGCTCGCTCGGCTTGATTGACAGGCCTAAAGTACTACTTGTACAATGTATTTCTTTTGTGCACTGATTGGCTATAATTGTTTTTAAAAAAAAATCAATTATATAGTAGTAGAAATTATGGTGCAACTTGGACATCTAAATTAATATACAATTTGTGGTATATTAATTTTTCTTCCGAATGGTGTAACATTACCAAAAGAGGAAGTAATTAAATCCTATATAGTTTCCCTTGTTGATAAAATGAAGCCAAAAATTAGCAAGAAATCAAATAACAATTGAATAGTTCAATTGAAATATTTTGCTGGAAATGACGCCTATATAATCATTTATGATCTCTAGATACTGAAAGAGTGCTTCTTACAGTTAGTAAAATACTGGATGCGAAAAGTTCGTCATTTAATACGTACATGTATATTATGAAATTTTATTTAAAGTTACGGTGAAAAATTCGGCTAAAAAGTACAAGAACGGGAAATAAATGGATCCGTAGACGTATGAGTATAATACGGATATAAATTAATTATTTGGTGAGTAAAAATACGGCTTAGTTCTATATAAATTTGTAAGATTTATTGCTTGTACTTGCTTTTAATTTATATCAATAATATTTTATATGAGTCATTAATTGACAAAAATTAATATTTTGATAAATTATTAACACTCAGAGTTTTTAATTGCATAATACTCAATTAGTATTTATAAAAATTAATGTTAATTTTTAAGTTTTTAATTTAAAAAAATATTTTTTTTCACTAAAATTAGAGTATTATTTGTTGAGTATTATGCGGGATACGTAAAGTACGTGTACAAAACGGTTCAACTCAAAAATACGAGTATTAATCATTACGTTCAGAATGCACACGGGAAACGAAAGTATTTTTTAATTATACTTACATAAGTGTATTACACTGGTATAATACGAATTTTTACGAGCTTCTGACCTATATTTTTATAATTTAATAATCAAAAGTATTGTGAAAATATTCATTTTCTATTATACTTTAATAATCCTAAACTTTGTTTTTACTTTTCATTGTAAATATTACTCTACATTTTTTTTTGTACTTGCCACTTGTGTTTGCAAATATTACACACTTTCCATTCTTTTATCATATTCGGTCACTTCTTAATAAGCAAAATTGTTTGCGAATATATTTGAAATGTATCAGAAGAAACATAAGCTTATGAGAGACAAAATCATCTGCATGTTTTCAATAATTTGAGTTTTAATTGTCAGAAATCAACTGGTCTCCAAAATAATCATCAATATTGTTGTAATATACATAGCCGTTGTTGACAACCATGCTAGTTTCTTCACCATGTGCGGCAGCAAATACACGAATTATATTTATACTCATTGGTTCTCATATCGAGGGGCTTCAAACCATAGACAAATACCTCTATCATATATATTCCTTATTCCAACAAATATAATTAAAAGAAATCGTTGTTCCCTAAAATGCCTTACAATTTATGTGCACGTTCAGATCAATCTAGCTGTCATTTTTTGGAATCAAAACAACCAAATCATAGCAAGATACGTGTTCGTGTTCGTGTTCATACCACGTACTTTACTTTACTATAAAAAGAAATTACTAGCGGCATAATGTAGGATATAATATTATCACTAATTACGTTGATTGTTTTATTTCTCTAAGACTTAATAGTTTTAAGATGTTATTGTTAAATTAGTGAAAACCCTAACTAGTATTATTGAGTAATATATTTATAGAGTTACATAGACTTCATAAATAAGTAACCATGAGCTATAAACAAGGAAAGATATCCTAAACTATAAAGATAAATACAAGAAAATATAAGATAAAAAAAGATATTATGCTAATTTAGAAAATATATTCTAACCTTCCCGCGCAGTCGAAACGGGAGTTTCCCGAACGTTGAGTCTGGAGAAAAAATCCGAAAGAGCTGAGACAGCAACGTTCGAACGTTGGAATCGCGATGTTCAGACGTCTCGAATAGGAAAAAAAAGAGGCGTTCATTCGTGCAATAACGTTCGAACGAGGTGTGTTATCGTTCGAGCATCTAGGGCCTAGAGAGGTAGCGATGGCGGCGGCGGCGGCTCCAAATCCTTGTGTGTTAAGAGTAGGCAGCAGCGACATAAAATAAAAAGATGGCGGCTCCAAGTCCTTGTTTTTCAAGGGTGAGTGGCAGCTACATAAAATAAAAAAGGCTGCAGCTCCAAGTCCTCGTTTTTCAAGGGTGAGCAGAGGCGGCAAAAAATAATAAGGCGGGGCTCCAAGTCCTCATTTTCTAAGGGTGAGTGGTGACGACATAAAATAAAAAATAAAAAAAAACTAACTACACTAGATAAGGGTCGTCGGACGGGGTAATAACTTAATGGCATTTTATATGTTAATCTAAAAGATATATTCTAACTGTTATTGTTGATTGTAAGAGAAGCTTATGTAATGGTATAACTTAATGATAAAAACGACTATTTGAATCAACTTAATTTCAATACTTTTAGTTTAGCAAAGTCGTTAAAATCGACTATGACAATTTGACGACTGTTAATTCAGTACAAAGGGATATTGTTTGTTCTAGTTATGCAACAAATCGAAAGTATGACAAGGTTATACTTTTAGAAATTTGGGTAGGGTGCTCGCAACTATGACCCTAAGACCCAAGTCATTACCATAATTCTTGGTGAGCATCGAATTGTTAGATCAAGATTAATCAAGAGAAAATACAAAAGACCTACACTAGCAATTATGATTTACGTCTTGAAAATTCTCATCAAATATATATTTTCTCACGTGTGTATATATAATAGGCTTAGACTGACATTTGTGTATAAAATCCTCATCAAATTACTCCATTTTTGCTACAATGTGAATCATGTAAACACACCGTATGTAGCCATTGTTGTCTCTCATTTCCTCACCTTGAGGTAGAGAGAACTCCCATCCTTGAACTCACCGTTACGCGTTTGTAACTGTCAAATACACATTGAACACACGATTTCATGTATTCGTAAGAGTGACATCATTCAATCTAATGGTAGTTACGTTGTTTGGTGTAAACATTTTGTCACTCATTTTTGTCTCCTAGCCAAAACCATTGTCCATTGTGATTTAAAGTCTTGTAGTGCATAAATCTCCCTCGTAAATTTCAATGTGCCCCAAGTTGTGATGGGAATCTTTGTACAGTTGGATAATCCCTCTGGCTTGCCACCCAACCCCCGATCCCTATGTTAAAGAATGCATGGTCACACGTATACAAGATGCCATTAGTTATAGTGTGTGTATATATATATATATATATATTGTAAGACCCCGAAGGGCTTTAAAACAGCTGCAACTCTACATAGCCATATCTCCTCTGAATCTTGATATATATAATACGGCCCAGTTTCAATTTCAAGAGCAGCTTAATTATTCTAAATAAGTTCCTAGCTAATTAATAGTAATTATATATGGATCAGAAGATTATTAATGTTCGTGCTGTAGCGTTTCATAGTTTTGGCAACACGACGATCTTGCCAGCAAGAAGGGGTCAGATAAAATCAAGAATAGCATCAGCTCTTTTATCTTCAATCCTCGCCATGCTTTCAACCAAAGCCCCTTCCGATCGAAGAACTTGAGAGCTGAGATATTGTATGGCGTGAGAACATTTTGATGTGTAACAAATCCAAGTAATAAAGTATATTAAAGTTTCATTATTACTTGTAATTTTTGATAGTTTTGTGATTAAAATTAATAAAATAAATAAATGTCTCTTATATTTCATTCAATATATATTTTTAGAGTTTAGCCATAGATTCGAATTGAAGGCCTAGTGCAAATATATCACAATCATTCATTTTCATTTGATTTTAAATGAACATGAATGATTATGATTATTTATTCGATGCTTTAAATCGTGATGAACTGATAGCTCCCGGTGTCACTCAAATTAGCAGCAGCACGACTCGTTAATGCTATTGTTTAAAATACAAAATGGCCTCACAAAGTTTAGTACGTTAACGAGAGATTGACCTTATAAACTTGTATGGAGTACTGAAAATGTCAAGTATAAAAGCTTAGATGAATCGGAACAATTGCGTCGAGCTAGGTTTCTTATTGCTAATAAGAAAAAATGATGAGAAAGATCTGCCTCAATTCCAACTTCCCATAAGAGTAATTAAAGGTGTCAAACAAGCCTTAAATGGGCTGACTTGTTTAATGTTTAAGGTTTGACTTATTAATTTTAGCTTGGTAAGGCCAAGGCTAGGCCTAAAAGGCCTGCCTGGTCTATTACATGACCGGGCCGAGCCGGCCCGGCCTATCAAATATAAAAAAATACACATGAGTGTGCACACTCATGCAACGGTCAGCAATTGCGACGATGAAGGCAACATGGAAGTCGACGATGAAGACGACGATACAGAAGATGACGACGAGACACAAGAAGCCAATATTCAAAACTTCTATCAAGGCTTAAATGCGGCAAACCAACATGACGATGTATTTCCAACACTAGATATTGGGGACGATTTTTTAGATGCTCTGAACGATTGAGAATTAATAATGTTCCTAGCACAAATGTATTTTACAATAAGTGGTAAATGTATTTACTAAGTTTATTTGACCATTTTAATGAAATCAAATTACTTAACAACTTTAAATATATATTGTCATTAGTCACTAATTTTTTTTACTAATGAAAGTTTTTAATATTGGTTCTATTATCCACATTATTTCACTTACAAAAAATAGTAGATAACAAGTATTAAATAAAAGATGTATTCGATTAAATAACATAAATAAATAATTAACAACAGTAAATAAATATATAATAGATTAAATAACATAAATAAATAATTAACAAAATAAAATAAATAAAAAATAACAAAAAAAAATCATGCACAACAAAGCCCTTTAGGCTTGGTGGTTTGGCCTTGATAGGCTTTTTTGGCCCTTCAAAAATTCTATCTGTCACACCCCGGGCTCACGAACCCGTTGGATCAGAGAAATCTCATCGAACCCACTGAGCGTAACCTTGAGTTGGGCATTTGAACCACGAACCAAAATGGATATCCATTGTTACACTTGAATCCTAGGGTTCTCTTTATAAACTATTCAATTTTCTATTATTCCGTCGATGTGGGACGGGCTGTTACAATCACCCCCCCTCCCTTCGAGGAGCGACGTCATCGTCGCGGTGTGACTCAGTCCAAGATCCGTCGTCAGGCGTCGGGACTCTCTAGGCTACCACTGGATTTGCCTCGGACTATTCTTCATAGGGGATCCGAGAACCTCGGGCTACTTCATAGCGGATACCGAGAACCTCGGGTTACTTCATAGCGGATACCGAGATTTCACGTTGTAGCACTGAACTCCCAATTCCGGCTGACGAGCGACTCTGATACCATTTGTCACACCCCGGGCTCATGAGCCCATTGGACCAGAGAAATCCCATCGAACCCACTGAGCGTAACCTTGAGTTGGGCATTTGAACCACGGCCCAAAATGAATATCCATTGTTACACTTGAATCCTAGGGTTCTCTTTATAAACTATTCAATTTTCTCTTATTCCGTCGATGTGGGACGGGTTGTTACACTATCAAGCCTAACAAGCTGGCTTGCGAGCCTAACCGTGTTGGCTTGGTTGCTTAAGGGGTTGAGCTGGCCCTCTTAGCAACAAAGCCAAGCCTCAACGGGCCGAGCCAAGCCGGTCTATTAGGTCATATTTACACCTCTAAGAGTAATCATGAGCCTAAACTCTAAATGAATATATATTCCTCACAACGATCGGAATTTTCATATTTTTTATTTTAAAACGGTGTATTACTTTCTATACCATTTCATATGCATTGACAATTTATAAAGCATTGACACTCCAAAAATTATCCTCAGGCGCGTGTCGGACACGACACACCTCCTTCACGTTCGGACGTGGCTAATCTGTATCCATGGTAAAAAAATAAAAATAGGAATTCGGACACAGTGAGGACACAGTTGGCAGTTTCTCTAAGAAATTAAAAAGTACGGGGTTCAAATTGTAAATAGAAAAAGTTTAAAAATCGTAATTCCTTTTCGGCAAACACGCCTAATGTGTTTCTGTTTCAACTCTAAAGCGTCTTTCAATTTTCAACTCCAAGCCCGTCGTTGTCGCCGTCTTCTTCACCGGAGGAAGGCCATCGTCATCTTCTTCACTGCTGCCGTGGAAGGGTCCCCAACTCCAAGCTACCATCACATAGTTCAACTTCTTACTTTCTTAGTCTTTGACTCCTCTTTCACAAATTCAAAACCCTAAATCCCCAAATTGAAGCCTACATTATTTTGAAATTACTATGCTAATTAGGGACTATCTTTGCCTAAATTGAACAAGAATTTTTTGAGCATTTGATACTTTGAAATTTAAGTAAGAAATTGTTTTTGTAATTCCATTGTTACTTTGTGGCTGTTTATGTTTTTGTTTTGCATTTTTTATTGACTTATTGAGTTATTGTTGATAAAGTTTTTAAATTTTTTCAAACATATTGAGATTTAGTAAGAAGAAAGAAATACAAAATTGATAATAAACAAGTAAACAACATTTTCATAGTTTACTTTTCTAACAAAGTATGTTGATATTAAAACCCATATCTAATTTATGTAAGATAATATAATAATATATATATATATATTTGACAGTCGTGTTGTGTCATGTCCTAAGTTTTTTTTAAAATACTGTGTCTGATGTCCGATGTCCGATGTCCGTATCGTGTGGTGTCCGTGTCGCTATGTCCCATGTCCGTGCATCATAGATGACAATTATACGTAATTTATGTCAACTTTATATTTTTTGATATTCTTATGCAATTTTTTGCAAGAACCTTCTCCTACTCTGAGCTTCCAAACACTTGAAACAGAACTGAGCGAATAGGATTTTGTCTAACATTCCATCTCCAACGCTTAAATTAGGAGTTGTCTTTTCTTTCGAGAAATGAGATATAACAACCTAGTGTCACTGCAAAAAAAAATAATACATTAATGACAAAATATCAATTGACAATATTAAAGTTGTCACTAATTGTAAATTTGTAGTGACAAGATTTTTGTTTTGTCACAAGAAGAAATTTTACATGTTTCATAGTGGTTGTTAGATAATATAATATTTTTCCATATCTTTCTAGTATTTATGTTAATTTAGGTTTCTTTATATTTTCTTGTATTTATTTTTTCCTTGTTTATAGTTAGAGTTTCTTGTTTACCAAATATATGTAACTCTATATATATATTATTCAGTAATACAAGTTCCCTACTTGGTTTTCTCTAATTTAACATGGTATCAGAGTCATAGCTTCGAGCCATGGTATCTCGATCTCTCGCTTTCGCATCCTCAAGTCGCCAACCTCATCCGGCACACCTTATCTAGTTTAGTTTAGTGTATTTTTTTTCTTTATCTTTGTTTATGTTTTCGCCGCTCACCCTTGGAAATACAAGGACTCGGAGTCGCCGTCATATTTAATGGTTTTCAGACGAAACTGCTCCACATTGAGAAGCGTCTTTGTCAAACCGCCGCTTTATTTAATGATTTCTGGAACTGCTCCACCTTGACAAACGTATTCGTCAAAATCTCTCCACTAAGCATTTTTTATGTCCGGACTGTTGTAACATCTTTTCTCGATTTTTAGTTCAGTCTCAAAGTTCAAAACTCTCACGTTTCAACTACGTGGTAGTGTTAGATAATAGAATATTCTTCCATATCTTTCTAGTATTTATGTTAATTTAGGTTTTTATGTTTCCTTGTATTTATCTTTTCCTTGTTTATAATTAGAGTTTCTTGTTTGCCAAGTATATGTAACTCTATATATATGTTATTCAGGCATACAAGTTCCCTACGGGGTTTTCTCTAATCTAACAGTGGCGAGATTTATATAGAAGTTATCACTCTTGATACTTAGTAATAAGGAATTTGTTATTATTATTGACAATTAGTGATACACCTTTAGTGATAATTTGGTGACAACAATTATAGTTGTCACTCTATTTGTATTGTCACAAAAATGTGTCACTAATTGTAAATAGTGACAACTCAAAAATAACTCTTGTCACTAAAAATTCTTTTTGTGACAAAGCAAAAGTTATTGTCACTTATTATATATATTTAGTGACAATTTTAGCATTGTCACCTCCAATTTTGTCATTAACATTATTTTTTGTTATAGTGTTTAATTTCTTACTTGAAACCTTAATTTGAATCTATTTATACTTAATTCAATAGGTCTTTCGAAAAGAAGTTGCAATTTCTGTCTATCCTAGACTTTGGCCAATATTAAAAGTGTGTTTGGCTAAGCGTATTTGAAATATATCATAAGATCGTAAATCTTATAAATCTTATAAGATGTTTTAGAGCTTATTAAATGTAGGATCTTATTTTAAAAATAAACTCTTCAATGTTTAAACTAAAAAAAACATGGAGCTTATTAATTGTGTCTAGGGGTGCACACGGTCCAATTATAAAATTTATACCGTACCAATAATTGCGGTTTTAGGACAATTACTACCAAAATTGGACTTCTCGAAATCTATACCATCCTATCCGGTATGATACGGTTTCAGTACAGTAAGGTACGATTTTGCGTTATTTACAATATAGATCAGTACATGATTTATCTACATATATCATGTCCATTTTTATGCAAAAAAATATCGAGAAATATAATCTATATAATACGTTAAAAGAGAACAAATCTTATCTCTCATCTCAATGCATGTTTCTTTTGCACTTTTGTTCATAGAAAAAAATAAAGAAAAAAGAAGGAAAAAATACTAGACTTTGCAATAGAAGAATTTTTTTGAATGAGAATCGATAAACTTATGCTTAGAGTTAATATCTTCTCTTTCCCTTGAGAAGAGTGGTTGTAAGTTAATTGTTAACTATTACTACTACATCATGAAATTAATAACAATTGCCAAACTAAATAAACATTAAAATATAACCATGTAAATTTTTGCAATAATAGCTGAAATCATTATAATTGAGTGACTTTTGATTAACCCAACTACCATAAAATTATGAATATTCAAAATTTTGTGTTTTCTACTTCAGACTCATCTGTTTCCTCAAGTAAGTGTTATGTCAAATTTGCATTCTTAATGTTAGTACTATGATTGGAAGTCTAGGTTTGAAATAATTCTAGAAAATAATTTTAATCTATCTTTCAACTAATTGCCAACTTTAATAAAATTTACATAGTTTTTCATATTTCAAAAACATCACGCATTACCACAAGCTTTGGTAAGAAATCAATTTTCTATATGTTTGTATCTGTAAATCCTAAAACTATACAAATAATATATAATGAATAGTTATATATATATATGCATTATATATATATATACATGCATATGGCCCGGTACGTTATTTTACTGCTATTGAATTTCTAAAACCTAAACCATACCAAAACATTTGGTACAGTAGCAGCTCATACCAAAACATATAATTTTTAGTAAAAAAACCATTATTCTAGTGTCGTATGGTGCGGTACGGTCGGTATAGTGCACTTTCAGAAAACCATGAACTCCCCTAATCGTGTCAGTTTTGTACGTAATTATGAAGATCAAAATGTTAAGATATCCTTAATAAATAAGTTAAGATATCCTAATTATGTTTTAGGAGTTTGCAAGCTCTCAACATCATATTTTGAGAGTTTATAAGCTACTTTAGAAAAAGATTATCCAAGCATTCTTATATTTTGGGAACTTATAAGATAATTTTGTAAAGAGTTATGCAAATACTTCTATAAAACTTATAAACATATCTTTATCAAAAAAAAAAAAAAACTCACAAAAGTGATAATCACACTTCAAATCTACTTTATTTTTAACTAAATTACCAAAGTGCTCATATATTATTTGAACACACAATTTCTCTTAATAAGATTATCCAAACATTCTTATATTTTGGAAACTTATAAGATTATTTCATAAAGAGTTGTGCAAATACTTTTATAAAAATTAAAACCAATAAATACATCTTTATCCAAAAAAAAAAACTCATAAATATATATATTATGGGAGTTGATATTTGCACTTCCAAAAGTGATAATCGCACTCCAAATCTACTTTATTTTTAACTAAATCACCAAAGTGCTCATATATTATTTGAACACTCAATTTTTCTTAATAAGATTATCCAAACATTCTTATATTTTGGGAACTTATAAGATTATTCGGTAAAGAGTTGTGCATATACTTTTATAAAACTTAAAACTCATAAATATATCTTTATCAAAAAAAAATTCATAAATATATTATGGGAGTTGATATTTGCACTTCAAAAAGTGATAACCGCACTTCAAAAAGTGATAACCGCACTTCAAGTTTACTTTATTTTTAACTAAATTACCAAAGTGCCCATATATATTATTTAAATATACAATTTCTCTTAATATGTAAGACAAATATGACCTTCACTATACTGGACATCCTTTTCAGGGTTTATTTTCATATTTTAATGTTTGAACATACTCGACAATATATATTGTAACTTTGGCATAGATTTTGTTCAATATTTTCTTCAATTAACTTATTTTACTGTTAGGAACAGAACGCCTCAATGGTGAAATAACACGAAAAAATTAAAAAAAAAAACACAAAAGAAATCTAAAGAAATGAAGAAGATAGGATTTTTTTTGGTGAAAACCCAATCAAGGAAAAAAATCATATCCAACTATGTCATATTAACTTTTCAAAGTGATTCATAGTTTTATAAGTTGAGTTCTACTATTTAAAAAGTAAAGAGAGTCAAAACTCTAACAAACTAGGAAAAATAATCATAAAAGACTAAGAAATAAATCGTATCAATTAGGAAACAATTTCAAACAAACTATGACTCAAAAACATGCCAGAATCCGCCAAAACGCAAAAACTCATCGAAAAATCAAGTCGAACATGCGCTGCAGCAAGCCAAACTACTCGCTGCAGCACGGACAATTAACCCACTGTGAGGCCCCACTGCAGTGCCATTTCTTGGCGCTGCAGTGCCGGTCTCCGATGCTGCTGCTCCGTCGGCTTCTTTCGACCCTAATTCGAGATTTTCTCAGCTCCATTTCAACTCTCATTTCAATCCCTTTTGATCTGACTTTACTATATCCAACAATCTCCAACTTGGAGGCGAATAAAAAATAACTCGAACTCAACTCAAAACAAAACCTTTTCATTTTTTCCAAGTGAAAACCCGATCTTGTTGGAATATCTTCAAACTCAATGGAGATCAATCGAGGCATCTCTATGCCCCATCAATTCGTCCACCGCCAGCGATTCCCACTTCATTTTTCAATAGTTTACAATGTTCTCTCTCTCTCTCTCGAGCCCCTTTCCACTACTCTATTCTCTTTGATGATCACCCAAGATCCACCACTGAATAATGCGGTAACTCCCTCTCAGTCCAACTGACCTACGGATCTAAGGCTCCTCCTAAGACACAAAACATGTCTCACACTACAACCTAGGTTGCACTCCCTTGGCACCCTCAATATCAACATCACCCTTACTCATTGTATTCAAGGCTTCGTCTCCACCTAGACAAACCTTTTCGAACTCACCGGAAACGTAGTTGGTCAACATTCTCTTCTTCGATATAGAGTGATAAGATGCCCCTGAATCCAAAATTCAAATATCTCTTAGATCATCGGTACAACATACCAGACAATCAGCATCCTCTTACGCTACTGCGTTTACTGATCCCTCATCCTGCTTTTTCTTCCAATCTTTCTTCGACTCCTTGCACCAATTTTGGTAGTGCTTAGGTTTCCCATAATTAAAACAGTTTATGTTCTCCTTGCATTTTTCCGGTAGCCATGTTGACTACTTCTTCCACAGATACTTAAAGCTCCTACCAAAAGTTCCCTAGATTCTCTCTTGCGAACCTCCTAACTCA
Source organism: Buddleja alternifolia (assembly GCA_019426215.1). Taxonomy (NCBI): domain Eukaryota; kingdom Viridiplantae; phylum Streptophyta; class Magnoliopsida; order Lamiales; family Scrophulariaceae; genus Buddleja; species Buddleja alternifolia. The sequence continues at coordinate 28,262,573 of CM033399.1, read as the reverse complement.
GAATCATATCGTGAATTTCTTTAATCTTCAACGTTTTGTCCCCAGATGAGCTCCTAACCGCAGTCACAATAGTATTCCAACTATTAGGCAGAGATAACAGTAGTATCAAAGCCTAAATCTCATCGTAAAATGTGATTTCAATCGAACTTAACTGAGTCAAAATAACGTTAAACTCATTGATGTTGTCTATCACAAAAGCACCCTCACCCATCCTCAAATTAAACTGTTAAGAAATTTCATGTTAGATGTTTTGATGATGACAAGATAGGATGTAAAGATTATGTAAGTTTAACTTTAGTAGAATATGTCTTAACGTTTAACAAAGTTATCGAGTTGTAATTTTTAGTATAAGGTTTTTTATCTTTACAGTTTTAGACTAGTATCTAGCATTTAAGCTACGATAGAATTCTAGGTGAGTTTATCAAAGTGAAATCGAAGATCAGCGTCTAAAGACTTTGAAGATAAGTGATTCTTTAAGCGGCTGTCAAGCGCTTGAGAATCATTCAAAGTGATCATGCCACAAGCGCCTTTCTTCACCTGAATTAAATTCGAAATCAATAAGGACTTAAATGCAACATTCAACGGACATTTAATTCCCGTAATTCCAACGGGAATTAAATTCAAATGCATTAAATGCTTGATAAGAGCATTAAATGAGATAAAGACTATTGACGTATGGATAAGTGTTTCCCATTGGCTGTCAACTCAAAGTAGGTCTGCTACCAACTCTGTACAGCAGAATTTTCAGAGATGTCAGAAAAAGACTTGTTCATGCGCCTGCTTGTGTCCAACGGACAAATCCCAAGAAAAGTCTATAAATAGATCCTCACAGCTCAACCCTAAAATCCCGAGAATATTATAAAAGCTTGATATACACTTACGCTGTTGAAATCTATCCTCATCCTAAAAGCTCAAATCCTCCATAGCCAAAAATATCTTTGAGCTTATACATCTCTACAGCCAAACCAATATCTCTTACATCTTCATAGAAAACTATCATTTCTGAAGAGATATTACAAAAGTGTTTGAACTTTTCAAATCAAACAACCCTTTGATAAAACCCATCAACCTCTTCAATCTGCGTGACAAAGTTGTTGAAGACAAAGAAGTATTTCTAAGTGAGAGAAGCTTTTCAGAAGAATATCTTAGCCGAGTTGAAATCTTTGTGATCAGGGAACTCGAGATCAAGTCCTCACTATTTGCTATTTTGTTGAAGTTGTCTTGTGAAGCTTTGTAATTCATTATAGTGAATTCCTCCTATGTGGAAAGGAGTAGAATGACGTAGTTGGGATTACACAAACCCAGTTAACCTTACAATTCTAGTGTATTTCATTATTTACTGTTTTATTGCTTTATCCATTATCATCTACTTACATTATCATAAAGCATACTTTCATAAATCTAAAAGAGCAAGTAAGTACTTTCTAAGCGTCTGCTTATTCATACCAAGAGACTTGTACAAATCTTCCGATGTGCTAACCCTGATATAAATGTTGAGCGCCTGATCCATATTGATCAAGTACTCAAAGCTATCATCTAAGTTATCTTTCTCAAAACAAGTCTAAGAATTCGAAAAGAAGTTCAAGGTCTATTCAACTCCCCCTTCTAGACCCTTTCGTATGCCACTTGGGACCAACATAAACAACCTATGTATCAAATATACATTGTTCGATGTGGATGACTTCTCGTACATATTTGATAGCGCCTTCATCAGACATGTTGTAGTCTTCTCGTTGATAATGTTGAAAGCAACATTCCCATCAGCGCCAACCGAATCACCCCCAAAGCCTGACGATCTAGCAACGCCCAGTCAACATCCGTCATATTCTCCGACTTATTTCGCGATAATAGTTCGTGCAGCCTTTTCTGATATAGATAATCCTTAATCAGCATCTTCCAATACCCAGATTCACTGCCATCGAACCTATCTACCTTAACTTTCCTCTTCACCAATCGTAGCTCCCATTCGACAAAATCTCAAAAGCTAAATACTAAGCTCATGTTTATCCTCAAATCTAGTTCTAAGACGTTTTCCAAGACTAAAACTTAGGCTCTTGATATAGTTGTTAGGAACACAACGGCTCAATGATGAAATAAATCAAGAAAATGACTCTTGATACTATCCTCATTATTCCTCAATGGAAAATGATTTTTCTTGTATTTTCTTTTCCTTTTATCTTGTACCAAACAGAGTGTTATGGGTAATATACTAGTTTTTCTTGTGAGATTCACAGAAAAGGAAGTAAATCCAATGTACTTCCCCTTGTTGATAAATCGAAACCAAAAAGATTAGGAAATCAAATAAGAGATTAACAGAATCTAAATGTTTGCTGTAAATGACGCCTCTGTAATAATTTATGATATTTCTAAGATGGCAAGGAGAGCTTCTGGCTGATTCTATAATTAAATCAAAATTATCTTGAACATATTTATATTCCATAACAATTTAATAATCCTACACTATTGTTACTAGCTAGAACTTCGTTAAAGAAAAATCTTTTACTTTTGAGGTAATCTTGTATTTTATGTGTATAAGCTGAATTATACTTTTGACTGTAAATAATTACCCTCAAATTTTTTTTATTTATTTCCTACTTGTGTCTGCAAACACGGGGTGCTTATGATTTTCCTGTCATTCTGAATCACTTGTAAGGGTGAAAAACGAACCAAACTACTCGATACTCAACTCGAGCTCGATTGGTAAAAGCTCGTTTGAGCTTGGTTCGTTAACATATCAAACCAAACTTGAATAACTTTTTGTGTTTGATAAGTTTTGAAGCTCGGCTCGATTAGTAAAACATATTAAAAATATGTAAAAAAAATCAAACTACTCGAGTCCGGCTCGTGTTCAACTCGATTAAAGCTCGTTTGAGTTCGGCTCAATTAATAATCAAACAAGTTTAAACACAAACTTTGAAGCTCGATTATATTTCAAACAAGTTTAAACAACATCTCATTCGGCTCGACTCGACTCGACTCATTTACACCCCCAAGCACTTGTTAAATAAACAAAATTATCTGCTTGTCCTCAAAAAGTTGAGTTTTACTTGTTATGAACCAAACTATTCTCTCCAAAATTAATCATCAAAGTTGTATAATATTTATTAAATGCCTTACAATCTATGTGCACGGTCAGATCCATCTAGCTGTTTGTTTTTCGAATCAAAACAACAAAATCCTAACAATTAGTTACATGGGGTAGCGTATTTTATTCGCAACCACACACGTCCCATATCATGTACACACTGCAACAAAAAATAATGTTAGTGATGAAATTAGTAGTGATAATATTAAAATTGTCGCTAGATATACATAATGAGTGACAATAATTTTTGTATTGTCACAAAAATAATTTTTAGTGACAAGAGTTTTTTTAAAGTTATCATATTGACAATTAGTGATACATGTATACTGACAACACAAATAGAGTGGCAACTATAATTGTTGTCACTAAGTTATTACTAAAGGTGTGTCACTAAGTGTCAAGAGCGACAAATTCTATACAAATTTTGACACTGTTAAACATGTAAAATCTATTATTGTGACAAAACAAAAATCTTGTCACTAAAAATTTACAATTAGTGACAACTTTTTAATTATCACTTGATATTTTGTCATTAATGTATTTTTTTTTTTTTAGTGACATTACATAATGTTCAGTTATAAAATTGTGAGCAATAATTCTTGTTTTACTACTCTAAGACTAAATAGTTTTAAGATGTTCCTGTTGATCGCAAGCGAAACACATGTGATGGTATAACTTAATGATAAAATTATTGTACTCATTAAGTCATTTTTTACAATTCTTAATGATCATTGTATTGTAATGTTAAACTAACAATCAAGTAAACATATGAAAGAGCCAAAATTGCAGGTATGCATTGAGCATTGAAGATTATCCTCAACTATATTTTCTCACGTACGTATGATAGGTGCACATGGTCAGTTGTAACTTAAATCCATACCGAAAATCCTTCTCCGGGTAACTTTATCTTTATTACATTGTGAACGCATACATATTATAAATTGCGAAATAGGCAGTTTTCCCATATTTTGTGGCAGTTGAGTGCTTATTCACTTGTTTTACATACGTCAATAATTGTCAAATACACATTAAACAAACAATTCCACTTAATACAAAATATCATTCAATCAAATGGTTCTCGACCCCGTAAATAATGTGTTTTGTCACTCATACTTCCGAAATATTTCTGAAGTCTTTTAGTACATACATAAATCTTCCTCATAAATTTCAACGTGCCCCAAGTTGGGGTGATGGGAATCTTTGTACAGTTGGATAATCCATCTGGCATGCCACCCAAAGCCCTATCCCTGTCTTAAATAATGCATTTTCATGATTTTCTTACTTCCCAGATCAATCTTTTCTACAAGCCATCGGATACCTCGTAAAACCCTCAAAGGGTTTAAACAACTGCAACTATATTATTCATATATGTTAGTGTAGACAAAAGAATTTTGCACCTAATCAAATAATGACATGTGTAAAATATTATGTTAATTATCAATTTAAGTCTTTTAATTTATATTTTGAGATTTACCAAATTTAATTTCAAAAAGTAAATAATTGATTTAATTGATATTTTAATATTTATTTTATTGACAAATCAAATCACGCCACATGTCAATTTGAAATGTTTCAACCAATCAAATTATGTCTTGCAGTAAAGAAGTCAACGACCAATCACACTGCGCCAAATGGATAAGTGGACAAATGAAATGGTTCCAAAGTAATTGATATTTATCTCTTTAAATTAATATAGATATTAAAGAGATAATATCTATTAAATTTATCCTCATCAAATATTAGTAAATTAAATGGCTCAATAGCAATTGATCTTTATCTCTTAACAAATAAATATTGAAGAGATAATTATCAAAAGTGTTTAAAGAATTCGTGGCTTATTCATCCTATACTTATAAATAGGGTCCATGGGAGCTCACAATAAAAGGCAACAAATTAAATTGGAGCTAGAGAAGACAAGAGAAGTTCCCAAATTCTCTCTACAAGTTCTTCAAATTCAAGAAGGCGTTCAAGGCAAACTCCAAAGTGTTCTTGACGAAATTCATCAAATTATATCGTTTAATTCGAGATTAAGGTGTTATACCCTCAAATAAACATTATAAAAGTCCAAATCAAATTGAAGGAAGATCAAAGCGATGAGCTGGCCTTGAAGCTTTCAACTTTCTCAAATCATTTACATCGTTTGATTCAAGAATAAGCTTTCAAGCCCTTGAATCGTGTTTGGATTGAAGAATCAGGGGATTAGTTTTCGATAGGAGAATTATTCCACTAAAATTGTAATTTTCTTTAAATTGATTTATTTATTTGTCCATATTATCTTTTCTTGTCTTTTATAAAATTGCAGACTCGAAAATTTGTGTGAATAGTTAGATTAGAGAAAATCCCGTAGAGAACTTGTATTAATGAGTAACATATTTATAGAGTTACATAGACTTGGTAAACAAGTAAACTCTATGCTATAAACAAGGAAAAGATAAATACAAGGACACATAAAGAAACCTAAATTAACATAAATACTAGAAAGATATGGAAAGATATTATATTATCTAACACTCCCCTGCAGTCGAAACGTGAGAGTCTTAAATGTTGAGACTGGACCAAAGAAATCTAGTCATAAAGAATTTGAGAAGAATACGACGACAAAGATAAAAGATGGCGGCGGCCTTAAGAGACGGTGGCGGCTCCAAGTCCTCATTTTCCAAGGGTGAGCGGCGGCAACTAATAAAACTAAAGGCGCGGCAGCCCACGGCCAAAGAAAGAAGGCGGCGGCATAAAAATAAAAAAGGTGGCAGCTCTAAGTCCTTGTTTTCCAAGGGTGAGCGGTGGCAACTAACAAAACTAAAGGTGGTGCTGTGGCAGATAAGCGCGGCGGCCCGGCGACCAAAGAAAGAAGGCGGTAGCGGTGGCCATAGGAAAACAAAAGGAAGAAAAAACGAGATAAGGGAGAAGAAGCTTGCTCCGACGGCGACCAAGAGATAGGGCGGCGGCCAAAGGAGAAAGAAAAAAAAATTAGATAAAAGATAACTAAACTAGATAAGGGGTGCCGGATGGGGACGGGGACTTGATGATGGCGGCGCAAGCGAGAGATCGAGAGACCATGGCTTGAAGTCGTGGCTCTGATACCATATTAGATTAGAGAAAACCCCGTAGACAACTTGTATTAATGAGTAATACATTTATAGAGTTACATAGACTTGGTGAACAAGTAAACCTATGTTATAAACAAGGAAAAGATAAATACAAGGAAACATAAACAAACCTAAATTAACATAAATACTAGAAAGATATGGAAAGATATTATATTATCTAACAATATATAGCTATATCTCCATTAAATCTTGATATATACAGTCCAGTTTCAAGGGCAGCTTAATTGTTCTAAGTTCCTAATAATATATGAATCAGAAGATGAGTAATCTACGTGATGTAGCGTTCCAGAGTTTTGGCAACACGACGATTCTGCCTGCAAGAAAGGGGCAGATAAAATCAAGAATAGCATCAGCCGTTTTATGTTCTATTATCTTCGTGCTTTCGACCAAAGCCCCTTCCGATCAGTGCCAATCCAGCCCAAGAGTTTAAGAGCTGAGATAATGTATCGCATGAGAACATTTTGATGTGTAACAAGTTCAAGTAATATGTATTGTAGTTTCTTGGTTGTGATGTTTAGGTCTCTTCTATTTTGGGATGAGAAGATAGTTCTACATTTTTTTTATTTTTTTTTTGGTGATAAGAAGATAGTTCTACTATTAAACAAATTAAAAATTATATTTCTCTCGCATTTCATTCAATATATCTTTAAAATTAGGACATTGACCAAATAGGAGGTCTATCTTTGAGCGAGATTTATTTTTAGGAGTCATGAGGTTCCACTATCGAACAAAATCATTCATATTCATAAATAATTAAAAGTAACATCTTATCTTGCATTTTATATATGTACAACAATTGCATATAGCAATAGCATGTATCAATTCTTTATTTTTCACAATTTTATACGCAATTTTGTGCAAAAACCATCTCCTACTCTGAGCTCACAAACACTTGAAACGGAATGGAAAGAATAGGCTTTCACATAACGTTGCACATCCAATGCACAAATTAAGAGTTGCTTTTTCTCTCAAAATAAATGTATAATGTAATATGTATTTTTGATAACTTACTTGAAAGTTGAAACCTTAATTTGAAGATATTTATACTTAAGTCGGTAGGTCTTCCTACCTAAAAAGAGAGTCAATTTCGGTTTATCCTAAACTTGGGCCGAGATGATAAAGCCCAATTACTTGTACCAAAGCTTATTCAGCCTTTCCCTAATTGTGCTCTTACATGGTGAAGTGGGCTTCTACCTTTAAATTATTCCACTCTTCAGCTCAATTAGCCTTATTTATATAATCCATACATCGACTCGGCCCGTGACAAATATTTCTCACTTGTACCAAGGTTAGGACCGAAAGATGAATCGAACTATTTGATACTCGACTCGAAATCGATAGTTAGAAACTCGTTTGAGTTCGTTTTGTTAACATATCAAACCAAACTTGAACAACCTTTTAGGTATGATAAGTTATGAAACTCTGTTCAAGCTCAACTCGATTAGTAAAAAGATAAATTGTATGCAAAACAATCAAGCTACTCTATCAATTCGATTAACAATCATACAAACACAAATTTTGAAACTTAATAATAAATTTGAACAACAACTTGTTCGGCTCAACTCAACTGTTTTACAGCCCTAACACGTTCCCAAAATCAACGTAAATGACTGACAACTTTGTTGTTAGTGCATATAAACAAACATTATTCTTACAAAATAAATTTTGTTTTCCACTTATCAAAGTTGTTCAATACTTGAATTTCACATTAGGAAAGAATTAGCCCAAAATAGGGAGCCGTTAGCGAGCATGAGAGTTCATTAAAGAACGTTGATCTTCACAAGGCCAACTTCTGTTTATGTAATTGTACGCAACATCTTAACTGGGCTTTTAAAACTTGAACCTCCAGTTGCCACTCAATATCTTCGGTACCATTTAAATTTATTCGAATTATTATAGCAATATTTTGAATGCGGATCCAATATGGCTCCTTTAATCAAGTTAAGTTTAAGAATAGTTTCAAATTCATCGAAGACAAACATGTGTCTTAACTTGTAATTGTTTTTTCGTTCTTCTTTATTAGTTTCAAGCTTGTTTTATGTTGAATGAGATAATGCTCAAACGAGCTTTTTACAATCGATCTCAAATCGAGTAGCTTAATTTGTTTTAGTCATATATTTAATTATGATCATCAACATATCAATTTTATTTTTTTTAGGTATAGTATCAATTTTATTATTAAATTTGAGTGTTTCATGTTCTATTTATTCAATATTTCTTATGCTCTTATTTTAGCATTGTCTAGTATTTCCTCGGAAGTACACTCTTATCTACTTGAAAATTAATGTCATTTTATATGAATTACCAACCACTATTTTTATGATTAGAAGTATAAATATAGCCAATATATTCGTTTCTCAACTTTCATCTGAAATGTATATAAAATATGGAATGGGAATACTGAATAGTATATAAAAGTATAAAATCATGGAAAAATCAACGGGGTTGGTCCAAGTGGTAAGCAACTTGGTTCCGCTTAAGCAAGGTCTCGAGTTCGATTCCTTGTGTACGCAGTTACCTCCGTTGGGAGATTCACCCACTAGGCCAGGTGTGCGACCTGAATCGACCAACAGATTAGTTCGATAATATTCGGAATACTGTGGTAGACAATCAAAAATAAATAAAATCATGGAAAATCATAGTCCTGCAACTGTGCAACTACGACATGGGACACATGCTTGATTTGAAACAGAATTAATTGATGGGCCACAAATAATTAAATGAAAATAATAGTGTGGTCCGACAAACGAGGTTCAATAATATGTCAAGGTACACATAACATAACTGTCATGACTTAAAACTCATCTTCATTTTCATGCATTTAGAGCATGCTAAATAACCAAGATGGATCTTATATGAGCTGGGTATGGTGTGAGAACAAATGTACTGCATTTGCTCACTTTTTCCGTCCGGGATCGAAATTAAGTAGCAAAACCATTTTTGGCCATGAAACGGGTAATTTTATGTCAGATCAAATTTAGTGATCTGATAATATATTATGTATTTATCTTTTTAACATAAATATGTGTGGAACCCATACACAATACATTAGGACCATTGAACCTATACTAGCATATAATTTTTTGTCAAAACACCACGTTTTCTGTTCGAAGGAGAGTTTTGGAAATTTATGGTTCAATATAATCACTTTTTTTTTTTTTTTGATAAGACAATATAATCACTTTGGATTTATATGTTATGGATCTTATGCGTTTCCTATGATAAATAATATCATCGTTCCGAGATATGGAATCACGTGAACTTTAAAAAATAAACCATATGATATGAGATACTATATCAAAAACTGCAAGAATAAGCATACGTGATCAATGTACAATTGTACATGCATTAAGGCAATTCCCGAAACAAAAAAAGAAAAAGAAAACAAGGGATCAACCGTAGAGTAAAAGCTGTTACAGAACTTTGATGATTATTAAACCAACTACAACGGCCCGGAATTCTATAGTCATGTGATACTTATTAAATTCTCCAATTCTGTAGTCAGATCTAAGTACACCGATATCAGATTTGCAAATGGACTACGACTACGTGTAATTCTCCTACCCCATTGGTTTCTAACTGTCTTTTGGGGACCACACACAATACATATTGATTTAGGTCAAATCCGGGGGACCATTCCTATCTCAGTTTGGGTCAAGTCGTACAACTAGACGAGGTGAAAGTTAGATTATAGTCTGCACTTAGATGATACTAAGCTACCTACGTACCCACTTGAGGATCAAGTCTATCGTAGTTCAAGTATGAGATACGCTTCCAGTTGGAGAGTCGTATTTGCATACGAAGAGCCCAAATTTTATATAGGGAACTTACTCTCAAGTTTATAGTAGAAAATCAGATCGTGAACCTTTTCACTTATTTTGAGGTGATATTTATAGATGTTGTATCGTACGGATATGATGGTGATAGTTGGGGCCCTAAGATCACACCACGTGTAGTTGATAGATGTTCCTGATCTCAGGTCACACTTAAGGTTACGGGTCGACCCTATTTGATCCACTTAGAAACACACGGATTCTTCGAATCCTAATACCAGAGCATAATTTGTAATTGATGAAGGCTGGACTCGTATTCACTTTCACTAATCACTAGCCTCGTATTAATGATTGACCTTGGAGTTTTGGCGAGTAAAATCGACCACACTGATGGGTTCGTGTGCGAGAACGACCCGGGACCCAAGTTTGGTGTATCATTAAGTCCCCCACTTCTTCAGTATTTAAGAAGACGTATTTATGCGTATGAATTTTTATACTGATGAAGTAAATACCTAGATAGGGTGGTTGTCATTCCTCTTCGTATTATCAAACGACTTAAGTGATTATGGCCTTTATGAAAATACGAGCCTAGCCTTTCACTCGAATGTTTGAGTGAGCCTGGCCGTTCACTCGAAATTTCGAGGGAGCCTGGCCTTTGAGTCGAAAATTGGAAAGAACCTGGCCTTCGACTAGAAAGTTTGAGAGAACCTGGCCTTTCACTCGAAATTTCGAGAGAGCCTGGCCTTCGACTCGAATGTTTGAGAGATCCTGGCCTTCGACTCGAAAGTTTGAGAGAGCCTGGCCTTTCACTCGAAAATGTGAGAGAGTCGGGCCTTCGACTCGAAAGTCAGAGAAAGCCTGGCCTTCGACTCGAATTGTGGAGTGTACCCGGCCTTTGACTCGAAAGTTTTTGAGAGCCGGGCCTTTCACTCGAAATTTCGAGAGTGTCGGGCCTTGGACTCGAATTGTTGAGAGTACCCGGCCTTCGACTCGAAAGTTTGAGACAGCCCGGCCTTCGACTCGAATTGTTGAGAGTACCCGGCCTTCGACTCGAAAGTTTGAGAGAGCCTGGCCTTTCACTCGAAATTTCGAGAGTGCCTGGCCTTGGACTCGAATTGTTGAGAGTATCTGGCCTTCGACTTGAAAGTTTGAGAGAGCCCGGCCTTCGATTCGAATTGTTGAGAGTACCCAATGGGAACCTCACACCAGACATTAAATGCGCTACATGAAAAGTACGATACCCAACAGGAGGACGATGCATTCTATCATTTGGACTCGAATGTTTGAGAGAGCCTGGCCTTCGACTCGAATGTTTGAGAGAGCCTGGCCTTCAAATCGAAAGTTTGAGAGAGCCTGGCCTTTCACTCGAAAATGTGAGAGAGTGGGGCCTTCGACTCGAAAGTCAGAGAGAGCCTGGCCTTCAACTCGAATTGTGGAGTGTACCCGGCCTTTGACTCAAAAGTTTGAGAGAGTCGGGCCTTTCACTCGAAATTTCGAGAGTGCCGGGCCTTGGACTCGAATTGTTGAGAGTACCCGGCCTTCGACTCGAAAGTTTGAGACAGCCCGGCCTTCGACTCGAATTGTTGAAAATACCCGGCCTTCGACTCGAAAGTTTGAGAGAGCCTGGCCTTTCACTCGAAATTTCGAGAGTGCCTGGCCTTGGACTCGAATTGTTGAGAGTACCTGGCCTTCGACTTGAAAGTTTGAGAGAGCCCGGCCTTCGACTCGAATTGTTGAGAGTACCCAATACCTATCGAGAGTATTCTAAATACTTATAGATTATCTCCTACTCAATTATTACCCAATGCATATAGGCATATTATCCTTTTTATTGTTTTAATGACTGCTTTTGGCAAGAGAACAGATTTTGTGAACTTTCATAGGATGTTCTTCCTCTGTCGTGGTTCGAAACCCGACCAAAAAAGGTTTTTTATTTATCCCCAAGAAAAGATACTAAGGTTCAAGAGACGACGCGTGATTCGTTTGGTAACTAGAAAGACAAGTATTTCTATATTTCTCCACCTAGGGGTACGAGTTCGGGTGTGTCTAGGTGGTGGTCCTTAAGGTCACCTTCTCTTTCTGGAATTGGAAATCCGAACTCGAGGATTTCTTAAGGACTTAGTTAAGTGGCCCTACGATGCTACAAAACTCATGGAAGAGTCCATATTGGTTTCTTGTGGACTAAGTGCAGCTCCCATTCCAAGAGTGAAGTCACTTGGTAAGGTTTTTTCGTTTTTATCCCTGTGCAATCTCTATTATGGGTTTTCTGATTATGTTTTTTTTTTATTATTATTTTTTGTCATAGATGTCTACTCGTCACGCTCGGATTGATAAGAAACATTCAGTTGAAGTTGGTGGAAGTGACCAATGTGATACTCCGCTTAAGGGTAAACGAGTTGCATCTGGTGGTAGTAAGCAGCCATCAAATGTTTCAGGTCGTTCAGCTCCTCGGATCAAAATCATTCAGCCAGGTGATAAGACAATCAACAGGTCTTCAACACCCGTTTTTGAGAGAGTTCCTTCCTCCCAGTCCGTTCCAGAACCAGTAGCTGAGGATTTCATTGACATCGTGGATAACGCGGAGGCTGAGCGAGGGCCCGTGATGGGGACTCGATTCCCGTCTTCTCGCTTCAACGTACCTCATCCCCCACTCGCAGAGAGTAGTCGTCGTTTGAAACGTTAAGTTGAAGAGTCTCCTGTTGGATGTGATCCGGTTCTAGTCGGAAGTGATCCCTTATCATATGAAATCATTAGTAAGATGGAAGCTCTTCTGTTGAACGATTATGGTGAGTATGGGGTCGCCGATAGGAATGAGCCGGAAGTTAATTCTCTCCCCATGATGCCCGATTGGAGGATTTACCCTCAGAGCTCAATATTTAGTGGTTCTAATAGTGCTGAGGTGGCAGCAGAACTTTATCAAAAAGTACTACTTCCCGAGGATAAGGCTCTTGTTGTTTGACATCCGCATCCCTTCGTTGAGAAGTGTGGTGCGAGTTATTTGTTTAAGGTATTGATTTCAATTCGTAGGTTGTCATGGATTTATTAAGTCGTATTACTTTGATAACGATTTTTTCATGTTGTCGTGCTAGGCTATGGTTTGTTTGCACTAAATTGGCTCTTTCTTCATCTTCTTTTAGGAATGAACGAGTTGCACTTGAGAGTGAGTTCGGCGAATATCATCAAAGTGTTGCTGAGGAACGAGCAGCTTATGCAAGCCTTAAGAACGAGTTAATCGTCGCCCGCAGGTTGTTAAAAGAAGAGAGAGAGAACAATGGAGTAGTGATATCAAATTTGAAGAAGGAAAAAGACCAATTTGAGATAGATGCTAGCAAGTATGTGGATCGCATTCAACTTCTGCAGAAAGAGAGAGAGAAGGCTTATGGAGATGGTCGTATAGCCGGACGACGAGAGTATCCGTCGTCCGATGAATATCAGGATGCCATAGCGAAGAATCGTTTCAAGGGGGCTCGCGACTTCATGAATTCTACAATCTTTGATGATATTTTGATTTCAAGGGCTATTAACGATGAGAAGGATGGGTTTTTTAAAGCTATTGACTATCTGAAGAAATTGGAGGGTGCCAAATCTAAGTTTAATATGACAACTCTTGAGTCGTATGTTAGTGCACCGTTGTTGCGAGAGTCATTTTCGGCGAACGAGCCCGATGTTGACCCCATTGAATTCCCAGAATTTGCGACCTTAGCTCCTAACTACATACCTCCCACGAACCCCGCTTCTCAGTCTCATGTCGAGCCCAATGCCGAGGTTGAAGAGGTGGCGGAGAATCCCAACGTTGAAGAGTAATTCAAGGTCGTACATATGTTTTGTCGAGATCCAAGAATTGCTATGAAATGTTAACTCGTACATTTGTGACGCTGTAATTTTTGCTTCTTGCATGATGCTTTGTGGATTTATTTTGTCTTGTCTGTAAATGATCTCGCTTCGTACACTTGTGAAGTGTTTTAGTTTTAACTAGCTTATGAAGTATGGAATTTACCCTTCGGATTAGTGTTGTAAGCGAGTTTGTATTTTTGCATGAAACGCAAGTGTAGGTTCGGTTTTATTTTCGCATGGTAAATGTTGGTTCGTTTTTCTTTTCATATGCGAAAGTGTTGGTTCGTTTTTCTCTTCGCATGCTAAGCGAGTGTAGGTTCATTTTTATTTTCGCATGGTAAATGTTGGTTCGTTTTTCTTTTCATATGCGAAAGTGTTGGTTCAGAGAGAAGAGTCGTAGTATATTACAACTTGAAAGTTAGTTTATTCAAGCAATTCTTTTTGATAATGATACCTGTTTTAACGGTTGATTCGTTAAAATGATGATATGATGAGATTGAAAATAGGGTCGCAATTTCGAGCTGCAGTCATTAGAGCAAGGGCCCATTTTTCGATCTCCATGTAATTTAGCTCAGCACCTTGGATTAATTTAATCACGTAGTAAACCGGTCTGTGGTTACCTTCAGTTTCACGTACGAGGACAACACTTAACGCAGCTAAAGAGACTGCCAGATATAGAAATAAAGGCTCTCCTGTGACCGGTTTGGTGAAAAGCGGGGGCGACATCAAGTATGACTTTAAGCTCTGAAAAGCTTTCTCACATTCGTTTGTCCATACGAACTGTTTTACTTTCCTCAGGATTTTAAAGAAATGTAAGCCCTTATCCACGGATCGTGATATAAAACGATTTAAGCTAGCCATTCGACCTGTTAGCTTTTGCACTTCTTTCACACTTTTCGGGGAGGTCATACCTACAATTGCTTCTATCTTTTCAGGGTTGGCTTCTATCCCTCATTCCGTAACCATGTATCCCAAGAACTTCCCACCTCGTACACTAAAGGTGCACTTGTGCGGATTCAATTTCATTCCATATTGTTTCATTATAGCAAAAGATTTTTGTAAGTGAGATAAATGTTGGTCCTCTTCAACACTTTTTACGAGCATATCATCTACGTAAACCTCCATTGTTTTCCCTATCTCTTCTGCAAACATCATATTCACTAACTTTTGATAGGTAGCCCCTGAATTTTGTAAGCCAAAAGGCATAACATTGTGACAATAAACTCCCCGGGCTGTGACAAAGGACGTGTTTTCTCTATCCTCTTCTGCCATCATTATTTGATTGAAGCCTTGGTAGGCATCCATCATACTAAGAAGTGCACATCCAGCAGTCGAATCAACCAGTAAATCTATACGAGGCAAGGGGTAAGGGTCTCGAGGATAAACTTTGTTCAAATTAGTAAAATCGGTACACATTTTCCACTTGTTCCCCGTTTTCAGAACAAGGACTACATTAGCAAGACATTCAGTGAATTGAATTTCATTTACATATCCAACATCTAAGAGTTTTTTCACTTCTTCTTCAATGATCATGTCGCGATCGGGACCGAAGTTCCTACGCTTCTGGCGGACCGGCTTCGCAGTTGGGTCGACATTCAAGCGATGCACAATCACCAAAGGGTCGATTCCTTGAAAGTCCGCAGCTTTCCATACAAAAATATCAGTGAGGTCATCTCTCTTGTGTTTCTTCTCTTGGTTCTGCATAAGAAAATGAGCCTCCGGGTCGAGTATTTCTACTCTGGTAGCCTCGAATTTTCGCTTCTTACCAGTATTGGGCTTTAGGGAAGTAGTATAACATTGTCGAGCTTCGAGCTGATCGCCTCGGACTTCACCAATATCGTCCCGAGTTTTAAACTTCATCTTCAAATGTGGAGTAGAGACAATAGCTCCGAATAAGTTCAACATAGGTCAGCCCACTATCATATTATAAGCAAATGGTGCATCCACCACCAAAAATACCACCCTCTTCGTTTTTCGCTTCAGGGCGGATCCCAAAGATACATCAAGCTCAATTGATCCCATCGGCATAATTTGTGATCCAGTGAATCCGACTAAAGGTGTACTCACCAGACGCAAGTTCATTCATCCCAAGTCCATTTGCTGCAACACATTCTAAAAAATTATATCCGCTGAACTCCCTGTGTCCACCAATACTTTGTAGACAGCAAAATTCGCAACATCCATAGTAATGACCATGGGATCATTATGTGGTTCCGTCATTCCATCAAAATCGCTGTCATCAAAGGTGATAGGTTCGTCTTTCGATGCGCTACAGAGAGTACGCGCATAGGTTCACTTCGATAGTACGAAGAACGAATTTCCCTAGCATGTCGTTTCCTGGCATTCGAAGAATCCCCACACGTCGGACCTCCAGCTATCATATGAATTTCGCCCCTTGTGGGCAGGTTTCTGGTTTCATCTCCTTCAAGTCGTCGATTGTCACGACGGGGGTTTTCCTCCCAATTTTGGTTATTGTTCTGTCGGTAATTGTTATTCCGAGCTTAGTCATTCTCCCGATAATAGTCTCGGTTTGGTTGATCCTCTCGACGACCCTGACGACCTCGATTATACTCACGATCCTGAGACCTGCTGCGCGAGCGTCTTACCTCTTTCCTGCGGTCGGCCTCGGGGGCTCTTACGTCCACTAGAGTGCGATCGATGAAGTCGTTAAGCAATCCACTTTTTATCAATCGCTCTATTTCATCTTTCAATTGGAAGCAATCTTCAGTGTCGTGCCCCGTGTCTTTGTGAAACTCACAGTATTTATGCGGATCTCTATGACGCCCTGCTTTCATTTGTCTTGGCCACTGGAGAACATTCATATGCTGAACTGCCATCAATGCTCTACTTCTCGTAGAGTTAAGAGGCGTGTACTGTACATATTTCACAAATCGACGGGGTCGTTCATGGTCTCTGTTGGACCCCGACCCTTCGTGTCATTCATTATGTTTATCCCTTCGATCTTTTCGATCGTTCATGGGAGGAAGATTTTCAGCATCTT
This sequence comes from Buddleja alternifolia, assembly GCA_019426215.1. Classification (NCBI taxonomy): domain Eukaryota; kingdom Viridiplantae; phylum Streptophyta; class Magnoliopsida; order Lamiales; family Scrophulariaceae; genus Buddleja; species Buddleja alternifolia. The sequence continues at coordinate 28,245,773 of CM033399.1, read as the reverse complement.
TTAACAAATTCATCTCCTCTTCGTTGATGTACTACTCTGCCAACTCCATGAGACCTTTATGGTCTCGAGGAGCACCTCATGCCAAGGCCGAAGCAAATGGTCCCTTCTGGAGACCCAACAACTAGAAAGTCACAATCAGCTCCTACGTCAACTCAGGTATCTCCAAAACTTCTTGGTTGAACCGATGTATAAAATCTCGTAGGGTCTCCGATACACCTTGTTTCAATCCCATTATTGCCGAGACTGATTTTTTTGCCTTTTTGTTAATCCTGAAGTGATTTTCAAATTTGTGAACTAGCTGTTCGTACGACACTATGGTTCCAGGCGCCTGGCTCGTAAACCATTCGAGCGCCCGTCCCGTTAGAGTCGTGATAAATATCCGTGTTTTTACTGCCTCGGACTGTTCTTGCAAAGACATCATCAATTCATATGAGGTTAAATGAGGTCTAGGGTCGCCGGTACCATCGTACCTTATTAGTTCAGGCATCTTAAAGTTGGCTAGAGGCACTTCCCTCAAAATATCGACGCAGAACGGGGAGTTTCTAGCCATCAACGGTGTCACATGCCTAAACTTCCTCTTAGGCGCTTCCACCTTCTGACTAACCATATCCAGCTTCTCATACATATCTTCAATTTATGCCCGGGAGAGAGTCGGTTTCTCCTTTGGGACCTCAATCATAGGGGCTTTTCCCTTTCTTTCGCCCAAGAGCCCACGACTGTCCACTTCATCATCTGACAGATGCCTCTGCTCTCCATTTTTCTCACCATCACCTTCTTCACCTCTTTGCCCGTGGAACAATCTCCTCGGAGTTGGGGGCGAAGGATGCACTTGACCTATGTTCGGTGTTGTCGGGGCCTGTGCCATAAACTTCTGCAGTATCTCATCCCCATGCTCTTTCAATTTTCGGTTCAGCTCCTCCATCATCAGTGTGATCACTCCTGCATTCGTAGCTACATCTTCTCTGTTCGAACCATCCGTTGACGACTCCTCTACCTGCACTTGCTTCAACTTTTGATTCGCAGTGTCCATACCTGAAATTCTACCCAGAAACCCAAAGTAAAAGTTCCCACAGACGGCGCCAACTGATTTAGGTCAGATCTTGGGGACCCTTCCTATCTCAGTCTGGGTCAAGTCGTACAACTAGACGAGGTGAAAGTTAGATTATAGACTGCACTTAGATGATACTAAGCTACCTACGTACCCACTTGAGGATCAAGTCTATCGTAGTTCAAGTATGAGACACGCTTCCAATTGGAGAGTCGTATTTGCGTACGAAGAGCCCAAATTTTATATAGGGAACTTACTCTCAAGTTTATAGTAGAAAATCAGATCGTGAACCCTTTTCACTTATTTTGAGGTGATATTTATAGATGTTGTATCGTACGGATATGATGGTGATAGTTGGGGCCCTAAGATCACATCACGTGTAGTTGATAGATGTTTCTGATCTCGGGTCACACTTAAGGTTACGGGTCGACCCTATTTGATCCACTTAGAAACACGCGGATTCTTCGAATCCTAATACCAGAGCATAATTTGTAATTGATGAAGGCTGGACTCGTATTCACTTTCACTAATCACTAGCCTCGTATTAATGATTGACCTGGGAGTTTTGGCGAGTAAAATCGACCACACTGACGGGTTCGTGTGCGAGAATGACCCAGGACCCAAGTTTGGTGTATCACATATAATAGATATAGATACAGGGACCACTGAACTTAGTTTAACATATATTTTTCCCTTCTACTACTTTATTGTCTTAGACCCATAGCTACATAATACATGCAACAGTTAGATGTTCACAACAATATGCCTTATTTATTTGTAATGTATACACGTATTTCAGACTTCAGTTCGATAACTCATCTACGCTAACTATATCTCAATATTTGTGGAGTAGGAAATGAGAAGTTTTAGAGAATTATGAAGTGTTAGTAGTTGCGATTAAGAACATCGTTGTAGTTGGAGTGGCGTTTTCCATATGTACGCATAGTTTGAAAGATGGACATGCTCAACAGCTCAAGTTTTAGTTATATAGGTAGATTAGTCATTTAGTGGAGGGTTTATATGGAAGGATTGACACTTGATCAAACATAAAGGATTCTGATTTGAGATGATTAATTGGTTATCAAATTTAATGATTAAGTTACCTTTAATTTTCAAAACGTCTAGAAATTATTTAAGTAATTTCTCAATTATCAAATGATTTTAATTTTGTATTTTTCATATTGTACATGAAGCGACATTTATAAATACCCTCCCCAAAAAAAAGAAGCACGGGACATTTATATCTCCCACTTATGAAAATTAAACTCCACTTAAAAAAAAAGATAGATAAATAAATAAAAATCCACATTAACTATAAGTACATAGTTTCGCAGCACCAAATTATTCTGAAAGTGTCCATACACATGATGAGTTTGAGTGTGAAGACAAATTAAAGAGTCAAAAAATAAGAAAAGGAGTCGATTCAAGACTGTTGACCGCGCCCAGGCGCAGCCAAAACGGCACCCAAGTGCTGACAGACTGGCGCCTGGGCGCGGCCCGGATGGCGCTCAGGCGCGGGATGCAGAAAGGCTAGGATAGTTGGCAGTTTCGGCACTTAGGCGTGGCAGTTTCGGCGTCTAGACGTGGCAATATTGGCGCCTAGGTGCGGGTAGCGAACTGTAGGCGTCTGTTAGACGCGGTTTTCATCTTTTTTAGCAAGTTTTGAGTTACCCATTGGGACTAGGTCTTTGTATCTTTGCCTCCAAGGTTAGGATACATAAGTAGATGATATTCTCTTCATTGTAATTGTATCTCTCTCTCAAGAATAATATAATCTCTCTAGCATAGGTCCGTGGACGTAGGCAATTTGCCGAACCACATAGAATCGCTGTCTCTCTTTCTTACATTCTCTTTACTTTTAAATTTGTTTATGTGCATTGATTCCTAACAACTTGTATCAGAGTACGGGTTAAAGCAGCAAACCCTAGGTGTTATTCGATTGACGTTATCAAGAAACGTGATGTTTAACATCCTAGATCAAACAACAATGGTGGGTTTGATGAAGGCGTTATCCAATATGTATGAGAAGCCATCCGCATCAAATAAAGTCTAACCGATGAGACGTTTATTCAATTTGAGGATGACGGAGGGAGGATCGGTGACCAACCATATCAACGAGTTCAACGTGATCATCATTCAGTTGAGCTCGGCCGATATTAATTTCGAGGACGAGGTAAGGGCCTTAATTTTATTGTCTTCATTGTCGGATAGTTGGAGTGCGACGGTAACTGCTGTGAGTAGTTCGTCTGACCAAAACAAGTTGAAACTTCAGGAGATTCGGGATCTGATTTTGAGCGAGGATATTCTCCGGAGAGAATCAAGAGAACTCACGTCTGTTATATTGAGTGCGAAAAGCAGAGGAAGAGGTGTGCGATGGGGTGGTCAGAAAGGTGAGGTCGATCCAATTCAAAAGGGCTAGGGAAGTCAAAACCACGCAAGGAAGCTGATTGTTGGGGCTGCGGGAAGAAAGGCCATTACAAGAGGGATTGTCCTGAAAAGGCGGGTTAAAATCAAAATCGGGAACATCAACCAGAAAACGCAGCAGTAAACGATGTCGGAGATGCTTTGATTTGTTGTGTTGACAGTCCAGTGTACCAATGGGTTCTGGACTCAGGTGCGTCATTCCACGCTACTTCATGTAAGAATTATCTAACAAATTATGTTTCTGGAAAATTTGGAAAGGTTTTTCTTGCAGATGACGAACCCTTGGAAATAGTTGGTAAGGGTAAGATCACAGTGACGACGGCACAGGGAATGCAGTTGAAACTGCATAATGTTAGACATGTTCCGGGGTTGAGGAAGAATTTGATCTCAATGGGTCAAATTGACAGTGATGGGTACACCACAGTGTTTGGTGGTGGTGTATGGAAAATCACCAAATAGAATCTGGTGGTGGCTCGTGGTAAGAAGCCAGGGACTCTGTATATCACAGAAATAAAGAAGGACTCATTTGCTGCAGTTGAGGCTATAGAGGATGTTTACTTATGGCATAGGTGACTCGGGCATATGAGTGAGAAGAGAATGAGAACCATGGCATCCAAGGGGAAGCTACCAATCTCGAAGACGGTTGAATTGGGTCTTTGTGAAGACTGTGTGCTTGGGAAGTAGAAAAAAGTGAATTTTTCCAAGACGGGTAGAGAATCGAAGGCAGAGAAGTTGGAGCTTGTGCATACTGATGTATGGGGACCGGCTCTCATACAGTCGCTTGGAGGGTCGAGACATTATGTTACCTTCATAGATGATTCCACTCGAAAGGTATGGGTCTATTTTTTGAAAAATAAGTCGGATGTGTTTAATACCTTTAGGAAGTGGAAGGCAGAAGTCAAGAATGAAATAGGGTTGAGATTGAAGTGTCTGAGGTCAGATAATGGCGAGGAGTATGACAGCCAAGAGTTCAAAGACTGTTGTGCAGAGAATGGGAACAAGATGATCAAGACCATTCTGGAGACTTCACAGCAAAATGGGATTGCAGAGCGGATGAATAAAACCTTGAATGAATGAGCTAGGAGCATGAGGCTTTACTCCGGGTTGCCAAAGATTTTTTGGGATGATGCAGTGAGCACGGTGGCTTACCTCATCAACCGGGGACCTTCAGTACTATTGGACTTCAAAATATCGGATGAGGTTTGGTCTGGAAGGGAGGTAAATTTATCGCATTTAAAAATATTCGATTGTTTATCTTACATCTTGCGAAGTTCTGATGACAGGGGTAAGTTGGATCCTAAGGCACAGAAGTGCATCTTTATTGGCTATGGAGGAGAAAGTTTTGGGTATTGGTTCTGGGATTACCAAAACAACAAAATCATAAGGCATAAGGATGTCACGTTTAATGAAAATGTGCTCTACAAGGATAGACTTGGAGCAGAGACTGAGGAAAACGAAAGACCAAAGGCGATATTGGAAAAGGTCACTCTAGACGAGGTAGCTGTGAATGACACTGAGAATAGGATCGAGGATGATCCGGAGACTCCTCCACCAACCTTGAGAAGATAGAGTAGAACTCCTAAACCAAACATGAGGTATTCCCCTTCTTTACACTATTTACTTTTGACGGATTCGGATGAGCCCGAATCATACAAAGAGGCGATGGGTGTAGGAGATTGTCTCAAATGGGAGCTAGCCATGAAGGATGAAATGAGCTTGCTTGAGAGAAATAGAACTTGGAGGTTGACTGGGTTACCGAAGGGAAAACGGGCTTTGCAGAACAAGTGGGTATTTCAGGTTAAGGATGAACCGGATGGTAGTAAAAGGTACAAGGCGAGGTTGGTGGTCAAAGGGTTCTAGCAGAAGGAAGGGATTGACTACACCAAGATTTTTTCGTCAATCGTCAAGTTAACTACTATTAGGATGATTCTAAGTGTTGTTGCTGCAGAGGGTTTGCATCTTGAGTAATTAGATGTAAAAACGGCATTCCTTCATGGAGAATTGGAGGAGGATATCTACATGGTTCAACCGGAAGGTTTTCTGGAGAATGGACGAGAAGACCTTGTATGCAAGCTAGAGAAAAGCTAATATGGACTTAAACAAGCTCCGAGGCAATGGTATAAGAAGTTTGACACTTTCATGGCTAGTAGTGGATATATTAGGTGTCAAATGGATCATTGTTGTTATTTCAAGAAGTTTAGGAATTGTTACGTTATATTGCTACTGTATATGGATGATATGTTAGTGGTTGGACCTAACATGAGAGAAATTGATAAATTGAAGAAGCAACTATCCACGGAATTTGAGATAAAGGACTTGGGAGCTGCAAATACAATCCTCAGGATGAGGATCATTCGAGATAGGTCGAGTGGGAGTCTCAAGCAAGGTATTAAATTTCAGTATCGATATCGATATCGGGGTAGTAAATTTACGGAAATTTCGATGGAAATTTTGGGGATATTCAAATTTTCGATTTCAATTTTAAAGAAATCATGGATATTTATAGAAATATTTGGAAATTTACAACGAGACTTTGTGTAACTTTAAATATCATAATTATGCATCTTTTACATAAATAATATTTTATATATAATGTATGTATAGGGAATTTTGTCAAGTAGTATGATTAAAATCTGTGGCGAAAAATATAAAATAAATATGATTTGAGATTAAAGTAATAACCAAATCTCCTAAGAACTTCATTAAAACAAAATACCACAATTTTAATACAAATCATCATTAAAAACCACATTATTTTAAATTTTGAAATATTTTGAGTTTGGCCGAAATTTTGGGAAATTTCGAGATATTTCAAGAATTTCGTGATATTTTGGGAATTTCGGAAAATTTCGGTAGATATTTAACAAAGTATTTTTACTAAGAATTCAAAATTTCGGAAAATATCGGTAAATATCGGGAAATATCAAAAATATCGGGAAATTTCAATAGATATTCTGCAAAATTGGATCGAAGGTGAGATTTCGCTTCGAGATCCCAGGAAATCCAAAATTTCGGTCAAAATTTCGAGATTTCGGAGGATATTTAAGACCATGGTCTCAAGTTGATTCAAGAGAAGTACATTGAAAAGGTACTTGCTAGATTTGCAATCTCAAATGCAAAGTCTAAAAGTACACCTTTGGGGAGTCATTTCAAGTTGAGCAAGGAACAATCACCTAAGACTGAGGAGGAGCGAGATGAAATGGCAAAGGTTCCCTATGCCTCTGCCATTGGGAGTTTGATGTATGCAATGGTGTGTACAAGGCCGTATATTGCCCATGCAGTGGGAGTTGTGAGTCGGTATATGGCTAATCCAGGGTTGAAGCATTGGGAAGCGGTAAAGTGGCTACTGAGGTATTTAAGGGGTACATCGAGTATGTGCTTGTGTTTTTAGAGCAGTAGTGTTACTTTGGAGGGCTTCATGGATGCGGATTTAGGTGGTGATCAAGATGGTCAGAAGAGTACATCGAGGTACATTTACACTTTGGGTGGCGCGGCAATAAGTTGGACTTCCAGGCTACAAAAGTGTGTAGCACTCTCCACAACCAAGGCTGAGTACATTGGTATTTCAGAAGCGGGCAAAGAAATGGTTTGGTTGAAGAACTTTCTGAGGAAGATTGATAAGGAGCAACGAGATTTTGCACTTTATAGTGATAGTCAAAGTGTCATTTGTTTGGCAAAGAATCCAGTGTTTCACTCAAGGACGAAGCATATTCAATTGAAGTATCATCATATCAGAGAGATGATAGATGATGGGATTTTGGAGTTAAAGAAGGTGCTTGGTGCGAGAATCCGGCGGATAGGTTAACTAAGGGAGTTACCACCGAGAAACTGAGGTTTTGCATGGCCTCAGTTGACCTCGAACTTCTGTGATGAGGAGACCAACTTATGCTAAAGAGAGAGTGTTTTCATTTGGAGGATGAAGAGTCGTGGAGTTTGATGAAGAGTTTGTGTTTCTACTTTGAGTTTTGTCTCTAAGTGGGAGATTGATGGGTTTGACTGTGGATACAAATCAAAGAGTCAAGAAAGAAGAAAAGGATCCAAATCAAGACTGCTGACCGCGCCCAGGTGTGGCCAAAACGGTGCCCAGGCGCTGACTGATTGGCGCCTAGGCGCAGCCCGGATGGCGCCCAAGCACGGGATGCAGAAAGGCTGGGATAGTTGGCAGTTTCGGCGCCTAGGCGTGGCAGTATCGGCGCCTAGGCGCGAGTAGCGAACTGTAGGCTTCTGTTAGACACAGTTTTCATCTTTTTTGGCAAGTTTTGAGTTACTTATTGTGATTAGGTCTTTGTATCTTTGCCTCCAAGTTTAGGATACATAAGTAGATGATATTCTCTTCATTGTAATTGTATCTCTCTCTCAAGAATAATAAAATCTCTCTAGCATAGGTCCGTAGAGGTAGGCAATTTGCCGAACCACATAGAATCGCTGTCTCTTTTTCTTGCTTCTCTTTACTTTTAAGTTCGTTTATGCGCATTGATTCCTAACAACACAAACATATTTATCGACGTGATAGATGTAAGACTTACTCTACATGTGAAATAAATTAAACTACTCAATATTCGACTCAAAATAGTTCATAAAAGAATTATTTGAGCGGAATAGATTTAATTTAACAGACACATGTGAACATATTGTTTTGCTCGATAAAATTTCAAACTTGACTCGAGCTTCACTCAATTAGTTAAAAAATAATAAATTTTTGTACGTAAAAGTATCAAGTTACTTGATCTAAACATGGTAAAAATCGTTCGAATAGCAATCAAACCAAAAATAAAAACACAAATTCTAAAGCTCCATAATAAATCAAATAAAATTGACCAATATTTTATTGGGCTCTAATCATTCCACTACACTCTTACTCAGTCAGGATCTATCATAGTAAACCTACGTGGAACTAATTAAGACATGCCCAAGAAAAGAGGGACAATTAAATTGATGAATATATAATAAGATTTTAATAAGACTTTGAGTGTAATATATCAACAATTGAACCTTTTATTAACTCTATCTATGTCCGTGCTAACGTAATTAAGACCATGTCAGTGGACCTTGACCGTAGTCTGACCACTGAAATATTTAATTTGAACATGCACCTCCTACAGTAATGAATTCTCGTTCCATGTGTTGGTGAAAAATAAAAGACACCCTCATGTTCTTTCAAAGAAGAGTCAATAAATAAATTAACCATGCACTTGCAATTATAAAGTAAATCTTTTTAGCATTAACATATAGTAAGAGATATCTTGATATGGCTTTGTATATTCAAATTTTAAATATTTATTAAATTTTAATAAGAAATAAACTATTTGCCACTGTTTGCAAATCCAACTTAAGATCTCGACTCCCTCTTGTTTTAAATCACTTTTTCATAACCAAATATATTTGTAAAATGTATTGACTCGCACGTCAGTAATCCAGTTATATAAGGGCCAAACAAATTGAGTTCGGATCAAGTTTTAAACATTTTAGGTTCAAGCTCAAATTCGTTTAATAGATTTGAGATTTGAGTCCAAACTCACCAACATGAATAGTATAGATTCAAAACTTGAGCTTATATTAAAAATATCGAGTTTGAGTTTGATTCAAGCTCAAACTCATTTATATTTATATTGTTATACGTGAATGGATATTTTTCACGTTTATCGTTTATCCTAATTATTGTTTTCTTAATATAGATGTTAAGAATTATGATAAAATTTGAAATTACCAATATATTTATTTAAACATAGAAATCTTATGGTATTAATTTATTTTTACCAGCATCAAAACTTTTTATAATTAAGAACAATGATGATATCATAAACATTGAATTATAATATAATTCAAGAAATAAACAACAAAAATAAAAGATAGAAACTTGCGACCAGATTCACGAAATCTCAAACATCTATATGTAAGCTAAAGCTCAATAATTATGAGCTCAAGTAGAATTTCACTATAGTTGGTTTGCTAGACTCATGAGTCGGATCGATTCATCTTGTAAGCTATAAATTATACTAACTTAAAAAATACAATCAAATGTTTCTCAACGAAGAATAATAAAGAAAAAGAAGTTGTGGGTTATTTTTAATCTCAAATAACTTAATGGAAGTAGTTGATGATTAGTTTCTTACTTTCTTTTCCTTACAAACAAATCATATTGAGAACAAATAAAATTTTATATATTCCTCTTAATTATATATCTTCATGAAAATGTGAAAATTTTGCATGGGGGCCATGTTAACCGACCGTTTACACTCTTTTCATTACATCATTATTAAAGATAAAACTATTGCCAATATTCATAAATTTCTATCTATCTAAAACAGAAAGAAAAAGACAGTCAATAGCCCATACGTAATCAATTCCTTGGGAACTTACCAAAAATAAAAATCAATTCCTTGGGAAAATTGTATCGACCCCTCGAGTTATATATGAATATTTTGCTTCCACATTCTCTCACAATATTTGATATATATATATATATACACACACAGGAACTTATTCTTAAACATTTTTTTTGTTTAATCAACTTGCTAAAGATAAAATGCCTTTTACTTTTGAGTTAAAGAAACTAAATTGAGGATTTATAGTGGCACTTTGTTTTTAAAAGAAAAGAGAAAAACGGAGGTTAATTGATTACTTTTATTTATACAAGTTTTTAGAGATAAATCTCCATTCAATGTTTCATTTTATGAATCAGTTGCCCCCCCCCCCCCCCCCAACCCAGTTTTTCAACTCAACACTCCCCAATTCATATTACTTCTTTGGATGAGCTCTCTACCCACCTTAAAGGTCTAAAATACCCCCCCTCTTTTGCTATTTCTAGTCTATTTTCACTCCCATCAGACCCTATATTAACTAATCACCCACCCTGCACCCCCAAAATCTGCAAAAATGAATTCACCTCTGCCCTATCTGCTCTCCGTCCATCCTATATTCTTCGATTGGTTTTTTTTTCCTTTAATAATTGACATTTTAATTGGGTCTATTACCCAACGACAACCACCACCACCACCACTTTGCTCTCCGTCCATCCTATATTTCCAAGCCCAATTGGTTTTTTTTTTCTTTTTTTTCGGATAATTGTCATCTGAATTGGTTACCCGAGCACGATGCAAATGGATACAACTGCGCAAACATCTAAATTGGGTTTGTTACCACTACCAAAAGTAGCGATGTAAATGGATACAACTGCGCAAACGGGTGAATTTCAAATATTAGAAATTTGCGCATACAACGATGAGCTTGATGTGATTTCAATTTTTAAAGGGACCACTCTGATGGATGTTTTCACTGTTCTTGCAAGAAAATGACCTGAAATGAAATTAGGATGTATTCAACTGCAATACTTTGCTCCTCCTTACAAATTGTATGTGACTTTAAAAGAGAATGAGAACGTCCTCAATATGTGTCGGCTACATAAACGCCTCAAACTGCCGATCGTTGACATGATGGCAGTTCCCAATAGTGAGCCAAATGATCGCCGAGGCGAAAACAGCTATACTGGAAGGTAATACTTTGTGGCATTTACTTTGGGGAACGCTAGCTCTTTGTTTGTTTGCTATGAGAAGAAGAAAACTCATTTGGTAGTATTACTCAAGTTATAAAATACTGCATTAATCATTGAAATTACGTATACGTGTGGCTTATGAATACTTGGCAATTACCTCATGTAGCTAGACAGAAATATTACGTTTGAAATACAAAGTATGGCATTTATGAAGTAAAAATATGTCTGATTTGCACTTTCTTACGCCACTTATGTATTAGGAGTATGTTCGAAGAACTAATGTATGTATCTACTCTGCACTAAAATTACCTCATATAAGATGATAATACAAATAATGCACATGTACGTTTGGATACTGCATTTGTTCATGGATATTACGTCGGATATAAATTATTAGGACAACATTAGGGTGGTGGTGTACAACTTCAATTTACCTTTACTTCTTACTAAGAATCATCTTTCTCGTTGCTTTAACTCTTTATATTGTAGAAAGAGGACCTGACAAATGCTGAGCGATGGAGGAATACCAGAGCAGTCATGTAGACAAACTAGCTACTAGAAAATGAGCGAGGCCAATTCAAAGAGTTGTAATATTATGATTTGTACTATGGTTGTGTTGTATTATCTTGTTTCGCTTGTATTACCAAAAACCTTATGTTTGTTGGCTTGTAATAAATACTTTGGTGGATCATTTTCTTGAAGATACCACCAGGTGTTGCACAAAATCTATGATCATGTGTTTCATTGACATTCCATTTGAAGATATTGTACTAAAAATTAACCATGAAATCATAAATAACAATATGAATTGAAGTCAAACGATGTATTATTTTCCATCAATTGACGTATTATTTTCATCAATCGACATATAGGTACAATTGATATGATGTATTAATACATAATATCAACGTATTTTTTTCGTTCAATTGATGTATGGGTACAGTTGATCTGACGTATCAATACATTATATCGACGTATGGATGTCTATTAATTGATGTATATGTAAATTGATAAATGAATGGAAGCCAATTAACATATTATTTTTCTTCAATTGACGTATAGACACAATTAATATGACATATTAATACATAATATCAACGTATGGATGTCAATCAATTGACGCATAGGTACACTTGGTATGACGTATTAGTTCATTGAAATTGACGTATGGATGTCTATCAATTGACGTAATAATACATTAATATGACGTATTAGTACATTCAAAGGGACATATGAATGCAAGTCAATTGACGTATTAATTTCCATCAATCAACGTATAGGTACACTTGATATGACGTATTAATACATTATATCGACGTATGAATGAAAGTCAATTGACGTATAGGTACAATTGATATGATGTACTAGTACATTCAAATTGACGTATGAATGCAAGTCAATTGACATTATATTTGAAAATATTGTACTAAAAAAGTAATCATAAAATCATAAATAATAATTCATATTAATATTAAATTGTATCTAGGGTTGGCAACGGGGCGGGTATGGGGCTGGTATTGCAGGACTCGTTACGCGCCCTGTTAAGAATTTTTCATATCCGGATCCGCCCCGGACCCTGTCATTACCCGCCCCGCCCCGGACCTGGCTGGTACCCGGCGAGTTCGGGTCCTACCCGTTAGACCCGACATAATTTTTTTTTTATTTTCTTGACATTTTTAATCTATTTTATTCGTACAAACGCATTCAAAAAATATAAAATAAATAAATAACATCGAATTGATGATTCAATGTAAACAAATCCACTACAAGTCATTTGATACTTAAATGCAAAAGAAAATTCAAAACGACTAAACAAGTACAAAGTTCAAAAAAATTAGAAATATAATGATTGAGGGTTTGTTGTTGAAGGGTAGAATGATTGAGAGTATTTTTTTTTATATAATTTATAAATACTAATAAATATTAATAATAATTATATGTATAAAATTAAAAAAATAATATTATGTTAATAAACCGGGGTGGGTCCCGGTTCGGGTCCGGGTCCGGGGTGGGTTCGGGTTCGGGTTCGGGGCCGGGGCGGGTATCGACTGGACTCGTTACCCGCCCCAGACCCGGTCAGGTCTTGAATTTCGATACTCGGACTCGGACCCGGCCCCATTTTTTTGAACTCATACCCGCCCCAATAGGGGAGGGTCTGGGCCGGGTACTCGTTAGACCCGGCCCCATTGTCATCCCTAATTGTATCCCCCTTCATTACATTGCCATTGTTAATTAAAAATAAAAAACCTAATATATAGCCAGCGGTCATAAACATAAACCTATTCAAAGTCACTACCATTAATCATCACACCATTATCCATCACACCATTCTCCGCCACATCATTCTCCAGCCCTGCATATGGTTGTAGTGCAGGCCATACATCTGGCTCAGGGATGAAGTTCTCATCAAATAAGACCTTAATCTTTTTCCAATGTACTTCCCCTTCATACCGGTACCGAGCAACATTTAGGTTATTCTGCATAGACAATAAGAAATACAAATCAATACAATCATATGAAATCACTATAAAATTATCATAAAAAGATACCAGTTATGACACCCAACAGTAAAAATGATACATGTAGATATATGTTCCAAAAAGCACTAACACCCCTTACAATGTTGGTGACTGGATCCCACACAACTTCGGGTTCCAGAAGAAGAGCACTAAATACTTTGTACCGGTTACGTATCTCTTACAATCGCTGCTCGACTTCATCATCTGTGAAACTGCGTGTTGGCCATGCCCAGTTAATTTTCGATGTTACATCAGACCAAAACTCACGGCGGATATAATCTGTAACAGACGTCTCCCAGACATCAGCAGTAGGATCATCTTCCTTTAGAACAATAGGCATATCAGATCGCCGAAGTAAAAAAACTATGTGATTTGGTATATACAAATACGTCATTAGGTCACCCACGTACGTCGTTCCTATACAACTAATGTGTCATCTTCAATGTTGACATACGACCTTTATATTTATTAAACACATCCCTTTAGTCGTTAAAATACAACATTTCATGTGTAATAGTACGTCGTTTTGCTATTGAAATACGTCATTTGAAATGTAAAAATTTATATATACTCATACGTCAACCTAGTAGACCACGTACGTCATTAGACAACGTACATACGTCATTAGGTCAACAACGTGTGTCGCCCCTGCAGAATTAATACGTCATCTTCAATGTTGACATACAACCCTTATATTTATTAAATACATCCGTTTAGTCGTTACAATACAAAATTTCATAAGTAATAGTACGTCGGTTTGCTGTTGAAATACGTCATTTGAAATGTAAAATTTATTTATACACATACGTCAACCTAGTAGACCACGTACGTCATTAGACAACTTACATACGTTGTTAGGTCACCCACGTACGTCATTCCTGTACAACTAATATGTCATCTTCAATATTGACATACAGCTTTTATATTTATTAAATACATCCCTTTAGTCATTGCAATACAACATTTCATAAGTAATAGTACGTCGGTTTGCTGTTGAAATACGTCATTTGAAATGTAAAATTTATTTATACACATACGTCAACCTAGTAGACCACGTACATCATTAGACAACTTACATACGTCGTTAGGTCACCCACGTACGTCGTTCCTGTACAACTAATATGTCATCTTCAATGTTGACATACGGCCTTTATATTTATTAAATATATCTCTTTAGTCGTTACAATACAACATTTCATAAGTAATAATACGTCGGTTTGACACTTACCCAAACCCAAAACCCCAAACCCTAAATCCATTGACACACGTGAATATATTTGGACAAGTATTTTACGAACGAATGCATCAATTTGTAATATTTTATGTTCTGATCATATGAGTTGAATCAATAATGTTACATTTCTTTCACAAACCTAAGGTGTGTAGGCACTACCACTAGTAATCACTTGACTTAGCAATGTATGTACCAAAGACTATGTGTATCCGCTCTACTACTATTAGTCACTTAACTCTATGCATAAATATTTATAGTTTTGAGATATTTATAGACATGATTATACATATTTCACAAACATAATGTATGTAGACACTACTACTAGGTACATGTATTATTTTTCATTAATCGACGTATAGGTACACTTAACATGAAGTTTGGTACATATCAATCGACTTATTTTTGTCTGAAATTGATGTATGAATGATGTCAATTGACGTAATATTGTTCATTAATTGAAGAATAGGTATACTTCATATGACGTATTTATACATAATACCGACGTATGGATGTCTATCAATCGACGTTTACATACACTTATTATGACATATAGATACATACTATCGATGTATATTTGTCCCAAATTGACATATGTGTGCCAGTCAATCGACGTATTAGTTTCCATTAGTCGACGTATAGGTACACTTGATATGACATTTGGTACATATCAATCGGCGTATATTTGTCTAAAATTAACGTATGAATGATGTAAATTGACATATTATTGTTCATTAATCGACATATAGGTACACTTCATATGACGTATTTATACATAATATCGACGTATGGATGTGTATCAATCGACGTATTATTTTTATCAATCGACGTACAAGTACACTTAATATGACGTATGAATATATAATATCGACGTATATTTGTCTCAAATTGACGTATGTACGCCAGTCAATCGACGTATTAGTTTCCATTAGTCAGCGTATAGGTACACTTAATATGACGTTTGGTGCATATCAATCGGCGTATATTCGTCTTAAATTGACGTATGAATGATGTCAATTGGCGTATTATTGTTCATTAATCGACGTATAGGTACACTTCATATGATGTATTTATACATAATATCGACGTATACGTACACTTATTATGATGTATGAATACATAATATAGACGTATATTTGTCTCAAATTGACGTATGAGCGCCAGTCAATCGACGTATTAGTTTCCATTAGTCGAAATATAGGTACACATAAAATGATGTTTAGTACATATCAATCGGCGTATATTTGTCTGAAATTGATGTATGTTAGTCTACCAATTGACGTATTGTTTTCCATCAATCGACGTATTAGTACATTAAAATTGACGTATGTTTGTCTACCAATTGACGTATTGTTTTCCATTAATCGACGTATAGGTACACTTCATTTGACGTATTAGCACATTAAAATTGACGTATGTTTGTCTACTAATTGACGTATTATTCTTCATCAATCGATGTATAAGTACACTTCATTTGACGTATTAGTACATTGAAATTGATGTATGTTTGGCAATCAATTGACGTATTATTTTCCATCAATCGATGTATAGATACAGTTGATATGACGTATTAATCTACTCAAATTGGCGTATGGATGTCCATGAATTGACTTAATAATTCATCAATATGTCGTATTGGTACATTCAAATTGACGTATGAGTATATAATATCGACGTACGGTTGCAAGTCAATTGAGATATATGAAGTAAACTAAGAGGTACAAAATATATACATTTAAATGAAATATATATACTGTCAACAACCACCATGTTCAAAAAAAAAAAAAAGAAGCCATCCCTCAAAAAAGAAAAAGAAACTATACATCATCATTCCACATCCAACATTATTTAAAATAAGAAAATACAACTGCCTGCTCATCGTTGTCGCGCCCATCTCCCCCTTCTTGTCGACCTTGGTGTGGTGCCCGGAGATGTCATGAAGTCAACTGGATGTTGTTTTATTTGCCTTACTCTCTTCACCACTTCAGCCACATTTTCCTTTACACCGGAAATTTGTGGGGCACCATCCTGTTTTTAAGCCTCCTCACCTTGATGCTCTGCATGGCTCACTTTGTCCGTGTCCAGGGGATCGGGACTTTCAGCCTCCTCATCAGCCCCCTTCCCATCCTTTTCCTCGTTGTTAGTCTCATTAGCCTCCTCATGTTTTCCTTATCCTCATCCTCAGTCTCCTCATCCTCCTCCTTCAGCCCATTCTCCAGATAAAAAATTCTTTTCTTCAAAGCCTCATTCTCTTCCACCTTTACCTTCAAATCAGCCTCTAATTTTTTAACGCGATATATCAAGGCGTCAGGGTCAATGTTGTTGCCAAATGACCACTGCAAAGATAAATTATTAGCACATAATCTCTTAAAGGATAAATCTTAATGCATAAACTTCCAATGCTTATTTACCACAATTGGGTGTTGCACTGCATAAATAAATCTTCTTTTCGCAGTATAGGGTATGATGGGATAAACCTGATGACAAGAACAAAATTTAGATCTTTGTTAGTTATTTGAGATTTATAAAGAATAGCTAAGGAAACATCAAATAACTAAAAAAATTACTTCACGCTAGGGAAGGCTGGTCAGGATAGCGTCGGAAGAGTTGACACCATGGACCTTCTTGTCTACACCCCACCGGAACAACCGGGGTAATACATTCACTCATTCCTGCATCCCTAAAGAGGTTATGTGCTCATAGAACCAAGCCTACAATTCGTAAAGCATTGTGAGAATAATTATTGAATCAAACTACTAAATATATTAGCACAAAACATGCTTACCATCAAGCCAACGACGCATCCCTCGACATAGCCTGATCTCTTTTCCCCTTTCCCGTAAGGCGCTATCTGGGAAACCAGATATGAATATGCGGCATGTCCCCAAGCATACGTCCCCAGGGTACTCAAGTCATCAAGATACGGACAAACAAATTTTGCAGTACAATAGTTACTTTTACCAACAAAAAAAAACAACTAAACAGTAAAAGAACAAAAAGCTAGACAAAATCTTCAATATTCTTTTCCAAACTCTTATGTACATAAATATTTAGTTTTTCAGCAACCAAATCTCGTGTAATCAACTCGACCTTTTTATCCGGGAAGAGCCGGTCCAATGTCTCACTCCGGGCTGCAATGTTAAAATTAACATGTGCACCAACATCATGCAGCCCGAGAACAAGTGAGAACTCGGTAGAGGAGAATGGGATAGTGATATTGTTCCCCACCAAGAAAGCACCGGCCTCTTCATCAAAGCTTGCAAGAACTGCTCGCAATCGGTGCATGGATATGCCTAGATGAGGCATGTCCAGATATAATGCAAAAGGAGTTCTTTGCAAGAGAATATGGTGCTCCACCTTCATCTCCTTCCTCAACTTCTCCACGATGTTGAGGAAGTAAGTAGGAGAACACCGGGTTTGGAGTTCTCCCTGCTGCGTTTATTTGCAATACTCTTAAGTGAATTAGGTATAGAAGTGGATGTTGCATTGCTGTTTACCTCAGATTTCTTAGCCATCTGTATAAAAGCAATGAAGAATATTACAGTATTTATATAAAGCTTCTTAAGTATGAAGTAATAAACATTCAATATGGATATACATCATATGAAGTATCAGACTAGTGGTATGTCATTCATTAAGCATCAAGAATTAGCCATCGTATTAAAATGTCGTATTAAGCAAAACATAGAGAAGTAATCATACATTAATCACCAATAAATGACAAACTCATAATATTGAGATAAATTATTCAGACGAAAACAGATAATAATTAAATTATGATTTTCGAAATTAAATTGTGGTTTTGATTCTATAACAGTACAGATTCACAAAATTGTTCCCAAATTAGTCTGACGTGTGAACACCACTAAATTGAAGTATCAGATAACCAAAATGACGTATGATAAAATTGATGTGAGATCTTTAAATTGGTGTTTATTCAGCTGCAAATACTAACTTTTAGGCTGTTTATAAGACAAAAACAGAGAAATTAGGGTTTTCAAAATTAAATTGGGGTTTTGATTCAATTACAGTACACATTCACAAAATTGAGCCCAATATTTGTTTGACATATGAACACCACTAAGTTGAAGAATCCGATAACCAAAATGACATATGATAAAATTCATGTGAGATCATCAATTTGGCATCAAATCAGCTAAAAAACCCAATTTTTAGGTTATTTCTAAGACCAAAACAACGAATAAAATTAGGTTTTTGTTTCAATCACCGTACACATTGACACAATTGTGCCCAAATTTCTATAATTTTCAAGTATGAATTGAGAAAAAGTAAGATAAAAGTTCTATAATTTTCATGTTTTCATAGAAAAATATTGAAGTATACTTGACCTAAATATCTTGTTACTACGTTTTGGATCACAAATGGCATCACAATAAAAATAGAGAACATTTTTTCTATTAACTTATTTTTATGGTTTTAGAGTGAAATGTGTAGAATTTTTTAAAGTTTGCATGCTTTGTTTTGTTTTTTTCATTTATTACAATGTCATTTTATTAATAATGACACTGTAATATTTAGTGTGATTTAGCATTTTTAGCTTAAAAGTGAAGGATATCTTAATCTTTTTGTTAAGTAAATCTAACAATAAGATTTAATTTTAAAAAATATATGAAAAGTCCATGTGAATATACTAAATATGAGGGTGTGAATGTTGAATAGTCATATTTCAGAGGAGGCGAATGACATTTCATTGGTGTATCACATGATTGTAACTAAGCCTCTTTATAGCTTTAATTAGGATGTTATTTGCATTGTCGGGTTTAATTTTTCACATTGCGTGTTCACCGTAATTAACGATAAATGTGAGATTCGCATAACCCGATCACGTCCATAGTTAGATACACCTTCAATTCGATGTCTTATATATATATATAAGTAAGTCGATGTCAATCAAGAGTTCCAAACTCAAAAATAATTAACCAAAGCCTTAGACCTTGCATTCCCAAAAATACAAATTTTGTTGTATCTTTTTGATATTGTCCAAGTGGACATTGCTAAAGTTTTAGCTGAAAGCAATGTTATGAAAACCGGACCGGATCGGCCGTTTCAACCGGTTAAAATCAAAACCGTCCATCAAACTAGTCTGGTTATGCGAAAAAACCGTTCGGGGTCAAAATCGGTCAGAACCGAGGTTCAACCACTCAAAACCAGTTACACTGGGCGATTTTGAAAATATATGAAATTCAACCTTTTAAATTCTAAAAATCTACAATTGGCCCCCCAAAATATAGGAAATACATTTTTTTTTTCATATTTTCATATTTTATATATTTAATAGTATATTAATTATTATTTATTGCATAATTATAACGTCACCGGTTCGACCCCGGTTGACCCGACGGTTGAACCGGTGACCCGTGACCCTGTCACTTTTTCGATTCGCTGTCCGGTCCTATTTTCAGAACACTGGCTAAAAGTTGGTTTAATTGAATCCATATATAGTTTATAAAATAAGTAAATTATACTTAATATAGTGACTTATCACTCGTCTCGTATATTACACTTAATTCAATATATCAAACCAAATCCAACCTCGAATTCCCTATAAATCTTGTCATCTGTACAAAGATGTGTGCTTGTAGGATATGTTTGATATTAAAGTTCATTTGGTGCAAAACATTCAAATCGTAGTCATAGTTTTGAGATGTGGTAGTTTAGTTCCAACACCTTGTATTAAGGTGGATCGCAAACAATGAGCGAGTACACTCGTTATTGTGTTCCTCATCGTGTCCTCAACATTGACATGATTAGTGCATAGTTTTGTAATCAAAATTATTCGAAATATATTATCTCCATACAAAAAAAAAAGAAAAAAAAAAGAGTCCTTTGATTTTTAACAAAAGTCAATTTTATGTCATTCGTGTCAACAAATACCCTTCCTTCCTATGAAAGAAAAAAAAAAAAAAAAAAAAAATTAGCTATCAAAACATGTCATGATTTTAATTTAACTTATATTATTTTCTGTTACCTATGTATAAAGCTTTCTTTCCTCAAATATAATGATTGTTTTATAGAATCAATGAATAAATTCATCCTTCTAAATTTAAATGAAGGGTAATATAATCAAGTTATATAATAAATACTCACTTATATAGTAAGAGAAATATTTTGAAATAAATGTAAATGAAATAATGGATATCCTTTTGAGACTCTACTCTCTAGGAGTATATATAATCACATTTATTAAGTTATAATGTGGCAGAAATAGGACTCGAATGAATATATCTATACTTGGTTTTGGTAACAAGAATCTACTATAATGAATTATTGTTTAGGTGCTAAATTTTTTAGGTTTCACAATATATTGATAACAAAA
Source organism: Buddleja alternifolia (assembly GCA_019426215.1). Lineage (NCBI taxonomy): Eukaryota > Viridiplantae > Streptophyta > Magnoliopsida > Lamiales > Scrophulariaceae > Buddleja > Buddleja alternifolia. Next base: position 28,224,722 of record CM033399.1, on the reverse strand, counting down.
TGGCGACAAATGCTTGTAAAAGGTGGTCATGTAATTTATATTAAGTTAGGATAATAGTATATGGTACATCAAAAGTATTATTCCTAGTTTTTTTGTATTTATTTATTTCACACATTAAAGTGTATTGTGTGTAGATCTCACATATATTTGTATGAAAGAACACACAAATACAATCTTTTTGTGTCCATCTCTTTTGCACACTAAGATATATTGTGTATAGACCTCACATATATTTGTATGAAAGAGATAGGCAGACAAGTATATATTTAAATAACATTCCCGATGTACCATGAGATTTCCCAATTATAGAATGCCCAAAGAAAGAGGGCCAATTTTAGTGATGAATCTACATTAAGATTTTCACAAGGGTTTGTGTGATATATACGAACCTTTATCAACACTATCTATGTATCATTTTTTGAAAATAAGCTTTAAGGTTTCTCCATTATTATCCAATAACGGTCAAAATTTATTGTATTATATAAAGAGGTCATAGTCTATTGTATTAGCACAAGTGACATTGTGAGAATATATTTTATACACCCCAGAAGAGTGTTAATATTTTGTCAACGTGATCTCTTCGTGGACATGCATCCAAAATGAGATACCGTTGTGAGCTAATAGGTTTTATCCTAGAGTTGTGATCAACTGTCAGAATCTGCACATAGGGAGGTAATTGTGACTTTAGAACGACACCGTCGTGACACTCTATTATTCCAGCGCCATATTTACCGAGTTTTATACAGTTTGATTTATATTTATATATTATGCAGTTATGATAATTCTATTGAATAAATTGGTGAGATTATTTTATTATTCTATAAATGCAAATCGCAAAATATTTCCAACAATCTAAAGTCACGATTGTAATTGGTGTATTATAATTAAACCGTTGGAGTGCATGATTATATAACTTTTTGTTTGTATTCTTTGCACGTGATTTGGTTGCAAGAAAAATTTGTGTTAGACCAAATACAATGATTCTAGTGTCCATCTCTCCCTCACATTAAGATTTATTGTGTGTGGGCTGTAAGTTAATTTCACATAATTCATAATTCCCATAATCGTGAACTTCATGATTTTCATATAATTGCAACAAAGAAATAACTAACCTTTATCCATTGCTATTAATCTTTTCGATGTCGATCTCATTGATATGGAGTCACTGATTCGCTTTTTGGAGAAGTGGTTTCTCTCCCTTAACCCCTCTTTGAATGATGGAAAACACCGTTTTCTTTTCTGCTTCTCTTTTATGCTTATACGATGTGTTGTATTATTTGTTTTTCTGTAGGGGCAGAGAGAGGACCAATTCCTCTTTAAATAGAACTCTAAGAGGTGCCTCCCATCAAGGCACTTCTTAACGTAGAGTCATGATTTTTTTTATAGCCAATAAACATTAATTATTTAATATTACATAATTACTTATTTTATCAAATAAACATTAATATTGATAAAATAATAATTGGTAAATAAATGTGGGTCATAAATTATTTCTTACATGGGCTCCACACACACTTGTGTAAAAGAGACAGATACAGAATACACACTCCAACCATTGAACCCAATTATGACATGGAATTACCCCTTGGTTGTATGGGAATTAGGATGAGCATGATGTGTCTATTTGTCAAATTAACAAGCTGCTATGCATGGAAGCTCTACATAATGTTATAAGAGAAAATATAATATTCCATGTGATGGAAAACTGCCAGGCATATATATTATTCAATGAGATGGAATAGAGGAATAATAATAATTTTTTCATGAGATGGGATTGCCTCGAGGACTAGCATAAAGAGAAGCTAGATCTTTATCATCGAGGGGATGAGCAAAGCCCACAAGAGAATCACCCCGGGAGTAACCCAACATCTATGATTGACGATCCCATGAAAGAGGTTTAATGGGTAGGAACAACCTGCAATACGTGACTCAAAATATATATAGCACATTGTATTGAAGAGAGTGTCTAAAGAGATGCCTTCTTCCCATCCCTAAGGCGAAGTGCTAAAAAAAGGATGTGCTGTTAGGTTGTGCTTTGACCTTTAATGAGACCAAGGCGGGCATCCAACGGGTAGAGGTCACACGTACCCTTGAAGGTTTCACCTAAGTGAGAGCTGCCTTGATGGCCGGGGCTATGGGTTTGGGCTACCCTTAGAGACCTAACAAGAATCAAGATTAGTGTGCGTGGTCAGCTAACACGCTAACCCGCTATAACCATGTGCTAAAGTCAATGCTCTGTGTGTGGTGATTGAAGTTTGGTCCAAGGGACCTAATTCAAGGCCAAGTCCATTATGGCTCCCTCAAAGGGATATTGCTATCAATAAGTGTAGATTCAAGCTCGAAAGGCGCCTAAACCGATTGCACATTATAAGTTGCCGCCATATTTATTTATTGAATTTAAGAAATTTTAAATCTTGTGGGGGTTATTGGAGATAAGCTTTAAAATCTCATTAAATTATGATGGCTCCCTCAAACGGATATTGCTATCACAGAGTGTAGATTCAAGTTCGAAAGATACCTGCACCGCTTGCATTTTATAAAAATTGTCACCATATTTATTTATTTACTGAATTTAAGAAATTTTAAATCTTGTGGGGATTGTTGGAAATAAGTTTTAAAATCTCATTAAATTATTATTTATTTTTAACATTTTTATTTCATCATAATGAGCCATTCTAATTTTAATTTTAGACTAAAGACCTCAATAATCCTTATTTTATGATATATTTGACCATCTTAAAATTTAATCAATAGTGGACCTATTTATATTGATTTTATGATGATTTTATGATATTTTAGTGGTCCATTATTATAATCTCATCTATTTTACTATATAAAGAGGTCATAGTATATTGTATTGGCACAAGTGATATTGTGAGAAAATATTGTATAGTATTCGTGTTTTGGCAATGTGATGGTGGACTGGTTCCTAATCTCCTTGTGGGCGTGCACCCAATGTGAGACACCTAAGTGACCTAATGAATTTTATCGTGAAGTCAAGATCAACCGCCAGAACCTGCACATAAAGAGGCAATTGTGACTTTAAAACATCGACACCATCATGATTTTCCATTGTTGCCGCGTCATATTTACCGAGTTTTATAGAATTTGATTTATATTTATATATTAAGAAATTATGTTAAATATAATCTTATTATTCTATAAACACAAATCACAAAATATTTACAACATCTTTGTCCTTGTTCAAAAAATTGAGACCATGTCAATATACCTTGACCATAATTTGACTAAAAGAAAATATTTAATTCTCATAACCTGTAATTATATGTGATTCAATACAGAGTCAAAGAGAGAAATGAAACCGTATACCTAAAATGTACATTTTTTTAAGTATTTGATATTTATATACTAATAGATACTACTTGTTAGTTACCTAATTCAGTAATTCAACCATAGACCAACAACAGACAGCCAAATGTTTCTGGTAGTCAAAATAACATTATAAAAACTTGTGGAGCGTGTTCAATTTTAATTAATTTCCAACATATTTCCTTAGGAGAGGAGTTGGAATGAATTCTATTTTTCTTGTTCCTATAAACATCGCAGAGTTAAATTTTTAGATAAGAAATTCTTATTTTTCATCATTCCTTGGCTGACTAAGCCTAGATCTACTTGCGAAAACGATTACAGGGACAAAGCCAGGGAGTGGCTGGAGGGTGCCACCACCCTCCCTTCAATTTTTTTTATTTTCTAATTTTCAGGTATAATTTTTTTAAAATTTATATTTTAGCCCCCCTCAAAAATAATAAAAAGCAAAATTAATTTATATTCCTAACCTACAAACTAGCCCAAACCCACATAGTAGAATAATTGACTCAATTGAACATTCCAGTAGGGTATATAATAAAAATTAAGTTAGAATTTTTGTTATAATTTTACATTTTCTCATTACCCGTGATTAGTTCAAATCCCATCAACCGCTTCTAATCTCTTCTATATGATAAGTATTTTTTTATTTTTACTTCATCCTTTTATAGTCGATTTCCAAGAAATTGGATATTATTGACGAATTGTAGCGCGTATTAGCTACAAGAGGGGAGAAGACTCCTTCCTTACGTAAACTACAGTAAGAAGTCTCCTCTCCCAGGGGCTCACTCGGGCAGTTTCCTTTTAGTAAGGCTCCTGCCCTCCTTCACTTTTCATGATAATTGTCATTTTAATTTGAAATGTTAAAATTGATATTAGTCAACTCATACTTCTTAGGCTTTTTATGTTTTGTTTTATTTAATATTAGGATTATTTTTCATTTTAGTTTTAAAACTATATTTTATTTGATTAGTTATGAAAAATGTATCAAATATTATTTCGATGTGGTTCGGCAATTGACGCGAGAGGGTAAGAGAGTTTCACTATTAACAAAAAAGGTACAGAGTACAAAGTATGTAAAAAGTTTTTATTAAACCTAATCCCCAAATTTCCGCATACATATATATAGAGTACCGTACCGCGGGAGGCAAGCCCCCCCGCACCCCCCATTCAGTCCTTAAGCTAACAGACAAACAAAACGCATGTATATATCTCGCCCCCCCTTAGCATAATTCTTGGTTTCGTCCTTGAAAACAAAGACTCCAAAATATAGGGTTTGTTTGTTTATGTTTTCAAATACCATTTTTATTATTTGGATCACAAAATCCTAAAAAAACATAATACAAACTATTTTCTTCTAAATTCATCTTTTTTCAACTCTACATTTTCAATCTGCTGTATAACTACTTATCACTCATTATATTTCTCATTTCGCACAATCATCAATCAAAATCATTTACTCCAATCATTATCGCTCTTTCTTTTTCATACTTTACAATTTTTAATTTATATTTTATTACATCTTTATTCACATAATCATTATATAAATAAGGGATAATGGCAGATACCCCCCTCAGTTATGAGGTGATGTGCACTTTGCCCCCTCACTTATCATAAAATGTGCACTTCACCCCCTCGGGTAGCTCGGGCAGGGGCAAAGTGCTACAAAACACATAAGTGAGGGGGCAAAATGCTACAAAAACACATAAGTCAGGGGGTAAAGTGCTACAAAGATACATAAGTCAGGGGGCAAAAGTCCAATTTTTATAATAAGTGTGGTGCTCGAATCTGCCCGAACTGCCCGAGGGGGTGAAGTGCACATTTTATGATAAGTGAGGGGGCAAAGTGCATATTTCAATAAGTTAGGGGGCAAAGTGCATATTTCAATAAGTTAGGGGGCAAAGTGCACATCACCCCATAACTGAGGGGGGTGTCTGCTATTATCCCTATAAATAACTAACTAAATCATTCAACACATCATCCATCAACCTTTCACCATTTATTTGACACATTTTACAAATTTCAACCATTTTTATAAAATATAAATAAACATAATACACATTACATCATTTTCACATGAATCTCCGTAGTACGTATTTTCCAAGAAATTTTTAAAATTCTAACTCAAAAACATAAACAAACATAGTTAACTTTCTTGACCTAATTATTTGATATTCATAACATTTACCATGTAATTTATTCACTCAAAAAAATTTATTGTCATTTTTCAGTAACTAACCTCTATATTATCACCATGAAATTTAAAATAGGGATAATGGCAGACACCCCCCTCAGTTATGGGATGATGTGCATTTTGCCCCCTAACTTATTGAAATGTGCACTTTACCCCCTCACTTATCATTAAATGTGCACTTCACCCCCTCGGGCAGCTCGGACAGGGGTAAAGTGCTACAAAACACATAAATGAGGGGGCAAAATGCTACAAAAACACATAAGTCAGGGGGCAAAGTGCTACAAAAACACATAAGTCAGGGGACAAAAGTCCAATTTTTATGATAAGTGTGGTGCCCGAATTTGTCCGAACTGCCCGAGGGGGCGAAGTGCACATTTTATGATAAGTGAGGGGGCAAAGTGCACATTTCAATAAGTTAGAGGGCAAAGTGCACATCATCTCATAACTGAGGGGGTGTCAACATTGTGAGATTGATGCAAAAGAATTGAGTCATCCTTCACCGTTGGATCATAATAGATTGAGTGATTTTCGTTATGCCCGATCCAAAAAAAACAAAGAGAGTGATTTTCGTTATCCATTCTCTGTCATTATATATATTATACTGCTTGTGATTAGACCTATTTTATTACCGAGCCAACATAGAGTTATTGTCAACCGACCGTTTACACTTATTTCCTTACATCATTAAAAGACAAAATTATTGCTAATACATTATACATAATTTTTCTACCTATTCTATAGAAGTAGCTACCTCGGGTCAAAGCGTACACGTAATCAATTCCTAGGCCGATCACATGATTATATTTAATTACAATTAATTAACTTTAACTTGGGTTGTTTTTCACATTCACAGAACGTGCTTAATTTTTCACATTGCGTATACAGTGTACACTAATCACAAGTCACTATAAATGCTTAGTAACAAACTTTCACTCATTAATCACATCCATACTTAGATACACCAACAATTTAGAAGCTCAATTAATTAGTGTTTCAAAACCCCCAAAAAAAGTACATTAATTAACAAAATAAAAACTTTTACATTCCCATATGGGCTAAGATATTTCTTGCAGTATTAAGTAAATTTATCAACCGTTAATTATACAAATATAGATGACCGTAGATGATAAAACACAATTTGAACACGTTTTTCTAGTTTTGATTTAATTTGTATATGGCTATTTATTTAATATGAATTTTTTTGAATGAATTGATTACATGATACATGTCATAAATATTAAATTGCAACATATTACAATTAAATAACAACTATTACAATCAGCTAACAACTATTATACAAGTAAAGAAAATCTCACACGCTTCGGTGAAAGTAGCACCCAAAACTTGAGACCTCAACTTCGTCAGTAGAGTTAGGCTTTATGGACATCTAATATGAATTTGTAATCTTAAAATCTCAAGTTCTCCATGAAATGAAGATATTATGAAATTGTTCGAGAAAATATTGAAAAAAAAAAAACAAGAAATTTATGCAATATTGGTAACCTAAAATTCAATAGCATATTAATCAACTAAAATTTTAGTCGGCTTTCGGTACGATTGAACCCAATTGTATTTCGCAAAAGAAGTTAATTATATTTGTTAAGTAAGTCGTTATGAAATTGTTGGAGAAAATATTGAAAATAAAAAAAGAACAAGAAATTTATTCAATATTGGTAACCTAAAATTCAATATCACATTAATTAACTAAAATTTTAATCGACTTTCGGTACGATTGAACCCAATTGTATTTCACAAAATAAGTTAATTATATTTGTTAAGTAAGTCGTTATTCATTTTGTGAAAAAAATTTAAGTTTGACCAAATCGAGGGCGCAAGACTAGAATTTTCGATAAATTATTATTAAAAAAGTCATATGAACCGACGCAGGTTGCCTACAGTACTCGTGCTCTTTTGTGTTGTCTTCCATATCTCTATATACATATCTGTAGCTATCTATCTACAAAGGAATCACCACCCCACCCTCCCCCACCCCACCACCAGAAAATTTTCAAGTGTCTCCACAACACAAATAGATCTCCATCCCCACCCCCACCCCCACCTACACGGCTATACATACAAAACATTTCTGTATCTACATCTACATAAAAACCGATTAAATTAATCAGAGAGAAGCGCATACGCAGCACAGACATCGAATTTGGTGCCAAAAATATATATATATACACACACACACGCACATATATAGATACATGTAAAACAGTGGCGTATTGGCAGAGGTCTGTATAGGGGGAGTGTGCAACCTGGCACCTCTGCATGCTCTCCTTCCTTTCCCCTTTTCCGTCTCTGCATTCATTTTTCTCTAAATTAAATCCCACACACCCTCTCTCCTCTAACTCAGATCTGTGTTTTTTTCCTCCATTTTTGTTGCGATTTAATTTAATTACTGTTTTTTGAATCTGGGTTTTTGGTAAAGTAGAAAAAAAAATGAAAGCTGCTCAAAATAACCCAGAAAAATTCATCTGGGATTCGATGAGGAATCCTTCAGGTGCTCCCATGGCGGCGGTAACGACGTCGTCTAACAAAGCCCTACCAAAGCTAATGGTATGGCTAATTCTATTCGTCTCCGCTACTTACGTTGTGTACACACTCAAGCTACTCTCATCTTCACACACATCTTGCGACGAAGATATATTCACAAATCGTCACAAATCCCTTCATCTCGTGGACCCCCAAAATTCCACAACGAGACCCCAATTGACAGACGAAGAACCCAACAAAACGACGCTGGAGCACGTCGTTTTCGGCATCGGAGCATCCGCGAAGCTATGGGCTAAAAGGAAAGAGTACATAAAGCTATGGTGGCGGCCGGAGAAGAAAATGCGGGGCATCGTGTGGCTCGACAGCCGCGTCAAGACATTCAGGAACGAGAGCCGGAGCCTGCCGGAGCTGAGAATCTCCGGCGACACGTCGCGGTTCGCTTACAAGAACAAGCAGGGGCACCGGTCCGCTATCCGAATCTCTCGGATCGTTTCGGAGACGCTGAGGCTGGGGGGGATGGACAATGTGCGTTGGTTCGTGATGGGGGATGACGATACGGTGTTCGTGACGGATAATTTGGTGAGGATATTGAATAAGTATGATCATAACCAGTACTATTACATTGGGAGCTTGAGTGAGAGCCATTTGCAGAACATATATTTCTCTTATGGTATGGCTTATGGGGGTGGGGGTTTTGCAATAAGCTACCCTTTGGCTAAGGCGCTTGAGAAGATACAGGATAGGTGTATACAGAGGTACCCTGGATTGTACGGCTCTGATGATAGGATGCAGGCTTGTATGGCTGAACTCGGTGTTCCACTCACTAAAGAACTCGGTTTTCATCAGGTCAGTTTTTGAGTTTTGCATTCTTTATCCTTTGTGATGTGCTTTTGGTTTTGGAGTTCTTGCTATGTTCTTTCTTTTAGCTTTATTGAGGGTTTTTGGATTGAGATGGTGCAAGAATTTGTAGACTTTTTAAAGAAATTTGTGGAGAAATCGTGTTCGGCTCGATTAGCGATCAAACCAAGCTCAAACACAAGTTCTGAATCTAGATAATAATTCAAACAAACAAGCTTGAACAACAACTTGTTTGACTCGACTAGTTTACAACCCTACGTGCATTGCCAAAGAGTGCGTGGATTTTTTACGGGCTTAAGTTTTTTAAATACTTAGATCTATTCAATGTATTTATAAATTTATTTTACATTGTAAAATTTGTTGATCCAATCTTTCCTTAGCTAACAAGACTATGGAATTTGCCCTGTTTCAGTTTATGCCCTGTTTGAGTCTCTGTTCAAGGGAGCGTGTATATTTTGCTAGTTAATTCTGAGTTGAAGTTATTGTGCTATAAAACTTGAAGAAAAATGTGTATTCTTGGAATGGCCTTTTCTGATTGTAATTCTTCAAATTTTAATTTGACAATTATGAAGTTTAGTAGTCTGAATCTAAATACTAGGCCATAGCTCACTTGTTTCCATGTGTTGGGGTTCTAAATTGGTAGACATTTTAACTTAGTTGCTGGAAAAAAAAAAAGAAGACTCCAAGGAGGTGTAGTTGGACTCAAATGATATTTGGTCCCACGTTATTAAATTGTGGTATTGATTTGTTGAGCCAGGTGTTGGTCAAGCTTTGCTTGTTATAACATAAACTATGTTGTATTATTACCCTGCCTAACCCACAAGCCTTAACTATAAAACATTATTTATTTGACAAATGTATTGTGGAAAATGAGGTGGTGGATTGTGGTTGGTGTTATAGTTTGGTCTTGGTGCAATTTTTTCAGTCATAGTTTTGAAAAATGGTAGATTGAATTCTGACTCTTGTGTATTTTGGTGGATGGAAATTCAGTATGATGTTTATGGGAACTTATTTGGACTCCTCGCCGCCCACCCCGTCGCACCGTTTGTTACTTTGCACCACCTTGATGTGGTGGAACCGATATTCCCCAATGTCACTCAAGTACAAGCTCTAAAACGTCTTAAAATTCCTATGGAGCTCGACTCAGCTGGTCTAATGCAGCAATCCATTTGCTATGACAAGGCAAACGGTTGGACCGTGTCGGTTTCTTGGGGTTTTGCCATTCAAATATTTCGTGGGGTTTTGTCGCCTCGTGAGATTGAGATGCCTTCTAGAACTTTTTTGAATTGGTATAGAAGAGCCGATTATAAGGCATATGCTTTCAACACGAGGCCCGTCGCGAGAAACCCGTGTCAGAAGCCTTTCGTTTTCTATTTGTCGAGGGCGAGAATGGAGTCGGGCACTAATAACACGGTGAGCGAGTACACTCACCACCGTCTTCCTCAGCCGGCATGCAGATGGAAGATGGCTGACCCTTCTGAAGTTGATAGAGTGGAAGTATACAAGAAGCCTGATCCACATCTATGGGATAGGGTAAGCAAAACTTTCATCTTTTTTGTAGTTCTACATTGTTATCAAACTCCACCTATGCATAAATGTTATATTCCCTCCATTGCAAAATGAGTCGGCATCTTCTGTTTCAATTTGGAGTTTCATCTGTAGTGGAGTTTTAGGGTGTTTTCATTTTAGGGAAACAGTTCCATTTTTAAAAAATGTTGTCTTATAATTCTTCGGAAAGGAGCAAAAACTGAAAAAAAAAAAAACACACTTTTTAAGTATTTTGTTGGGTTTAAGTTGTTTTTTGTTGTTTGATTTCACTTTTTTTTTTTTTTTTTTTAATTTTAAAGGTGAAAATAAGTAGTATTTTTTTTCAATCAACTTCAGGTTTTTTTGGCACTTTTACAATTTGTTCTAAAATTCTGTCGGTCTGTAACAGCACAACCACAAGTTTGAAATGGGATTTTATTTATAAACTCGAAATCTCATTCCAATAATTGGTTCCACATAAGATTCTTTAATAGTACAAACCTATGCCTATGTGCAAGGACTACTAAAATTTAACTTATACTTAGAAAATAAGCCATCAAAGTTCAAAGTTTCATTGACAAAAACTCTCACACCGACACCGACACAAAAGGACATTTACAAAGAGTTAGGTTTGACAGCTGAGTAATAATAAGATTCAGCTGTAGCAAATAGCATAAGATTAGGCTTTTTTTATATTATTTATTTTTTCACTTATGTTGATGCATATAATTCATTTAAGTTGATAATTAATATTGAGTTTGTTTGTGAGCAGTCTCCACGAAGAAATTGTTGCCGGGTGATAAGCTCGAAAAAGAAGAGCTTGGTTATAGATGTGGGTTTATGCAAGGAAGGTGAGATCAGTGAAGTATAATATTAATTTTAATGCGCTATTAATCTCTTAATCTTATTTGCTTTGCTGTAATTCCTTCATTTATTATATTCACGAGCTCTAATTTCTTGGAACAGTGTTCTTTTAAGTTCACTGGCATTAGAGTTGTTGGTTACGCTGAAAACCAACTTAAATTAGTCTTAGTTTTGTATTTAATTGAGGCTTTTAGTTCTCCACCATTTAGTAATATGAAGCCCAAAAATTTTGATTTCATTTGCACTTGCAACAGTATACACACACACATATATATATATATATATCTATTCTAAATTAAGAATCTAATAGAAGTGAGGATGAAGTAAGATTCTTGTTGGAGTTAGCTTAGAAATTAAGGATGTATTAGCATTACGTGTGCAGCAAAACACGGTTTTAAACACGAGGAATTATATTTTAATTGCAGAAACCCTTTTTGTACATTTATTTATTTACATATCTACTTGGTTGGGAAATGTTGGAAAAATCTATATTGGATTCAATCCAATTGTCATAGTGTTTATTTTTGTGTATCGTGTGGACCCTACACACATTAGATAGACACAAAAATATACAATTTCGAACCATTGGATTCGATTTGACATAGAATTACTCAAGAAATACTATTGTTTTTGCATCTGCTCGTTTACTTGTAAATGTGTAATGAGCATTTATGCACTTTGTCCTCCCCGCCCCACAACGGGACCCACAGAGGTCAAACGTTTTATGGATCAAACAGAAGTGGTCGGATACTTTTGGTTTGGTAATCTACCATTTGTTTTGGGCTGTATTTATACTGCTCCTATACGCTGTCTGTATCGAGACTTTTTGAAGTATCCGTATTTGATTTTTTCTGTTGGAAACAATTATGATTGAGTGACTCAAAATGTGTATGCCAAAATGAGGCTGTGGGGGGACCCTAGATGAGTGTGGAAGGTCAGATTTTGGTTTATTGGTCACTTGACATGTTCCCGTGATCTGTGCTATTGATTGAAATTATTTCATGTCCACGTCTTTTAGTTAAATTGAATCATCCATGACTTGCAAAATATTAGAAAGTATACTGGATCGTGTAAGTTTATAGCGGATTTAAGTTCGGTGACCTTAGGGATTATTATGTTCAAACAATTAAACTAATCTATTACTTAATTCTGAGTTAAATTAATCAAACCGTGAAACCTATGATTTATTCTAAAATTGAATTATTAACTAACTAACTAACTGATAAAATGAGGTTAAAGACATCCAAGAAATCAATGGAAGTGAGGCGACTTAGGTCATGGTTCAACTGAATTAGTTTTATAATTCACAGTTCTCAAATAACACAAGAATGACCAATCATACCGGTGTAGATCATCCCGGGAGCTCAGGTCTCGGGAGTGGTTAAGAATCACACATTATTAGGTTGTTCATATCATAGTTAGTAAAATACGGGACATGAAAAGTTTGTTATTTAATACGTACGTGTATATTATGAAATTTTATTGAAAGTTACGGTGAAAAATTTAGCTAAAAAGTACGGGAACGGGAAATAAACGGATTCGTAGATGTACGAGTATAATATGGATATAAATTAATTATTCGGGAGTAAAAATACGAGTTAGTTTTATATAAATTTGTAAGATTTATTGTTTGTACTTGCTTTCAATTTATATAAATAATATTTTATATGAGTTATTAATTGACAATAATTAATATTTTGATAAATTATTAACGCTCAGAGTTTTTAATTGTATAATACTCAATTAGTATTTATAAAAATGAATAGTATTTTTTAAGTTTTAAATTAAAAAAAATATTATTTTGCCAAAATTAGAGTATTATTCGTTGAGTATTTTACGGGATACGTAAAGTACGTATACTAAACTGTTCAACTCAAAAGTACGAGTATTATTCATTACGTTCAGAATGCATACGGGAAACGGAAGTATCTTTTAATTATACATACGTAAGTGAATTATATGGGTATAATACGATTTTTTACTAAAAGTGGTTCATATTATGATGCATTTTTTTGGATAATTTTATGGTGGATCGAGAGCATTGCCCTCGGTTCATTATCCATCACATATTTACAAGTGGTGGGGTGGTTTTCACCGGGTGGTGGGTGATGAAAACCACCCCATCACTTATATGGATAATGGATCGGGATTAATGCTCTCGATCCACCATAAATTTTTCTCCTTTTCTAATGTGTCGGTTCCATTTCTTAGCAAAAAATAAACAATAAAAATGTGTCGGTAACATTAATAACTCCTCGAATTTCTATATGAGAATTCAACTAACAAAGATGCCTTGGTACTGTTTATGAAATTATTTGCTTACGAAAAACCTGCTTTGTGGGACTCCTTATCTCAAAAAGCGCGGCAACAAAATTGATTGTACTTTTACCCAATTCAACTTTATGATGTTGGATATATTACGTCTTCTTTAATATATATCCTTTTGGAGTCAATACTAAGCCTTAAATCATAATTCACAACTTATGGTGGCTAATCATTAACAAACATAGAGATCAATGTCACGCAACAAGAATAAAAAATAATACGGAAAATTAGAAAGTATAAATCATAATTTATAATCTTGATTTCACATAATCTTGGTCTAGATGAATTTAGTTTATAATCGTGAAAAAAATCAACAAACATTTAATAAGACATGATAATTATAATCTAAAAGACAAATCAAAAGTCCTTATTACAAAAGATGAATTATTGCTTGTGTCCCTACAAGGATGAATACAAGTGTTTTAGGTTGATTTCTCAAAGTGTCTAATTCAAAAATAACCTAAACCAGCCTTTCTATATTCAGGACGCTGAGTCGTTGACGATGACCGTCCACCTCTAAGTGTTGTTTGAAGGGTGACTGGGATCAAGTGTCTTGGTTTGTTTCATGTCACCTATTTTGGTACCACCCAACTGTGTATGTGAACCATTTGATCTCTATATGATGATGTCATAAAGTGAAATGATGATATCATCATATATCATCCAATGGTTTACAACTAACTTGGGTGTATGCCTGTTTCGATCAAGTGATTAAATGGCAGCTGTGCATCGAATGGTTTTTCGCGCTTCTCTTCAACTTCTTTGGCCACATTTCGTCCCTTTCAGGTTTTATTGTCACACATATAGAAAATAACTATCGAAACATAATGTGAGATAAACTGATCAAAACCAAGTAAGTTGAGGGGGTATATCATATAAAATAGGGAAAATTACACAAAGACCCTTAACTTATTTTATAATTAGCAAAATCTATCTTATGTTATTGGAAATTACCAACACACCCCCTAAATGGATCTATTTGTATGATTTATATGGGTAAAATTGTACAGATTTATAAGTACACAGGGGTGTAATTGTAAGAAATGTGAGAAGTGTATTGCTACTTTTCATTAAATGAGGGAAAATTATGGTAATTACACAATAAATTAGGAGGTCTATGTGTAATATTCCATAGAAAATATAAACTTATCAACCCACCAAAATGATTTCATGTCCATATGTTTTTATTTGGGTGTTTAGTTGAAGGAAAAAGCATATATGACAGTCCCGTACGATTTCAAATCTTACGGACCTTCACCAGCCACAAATTTTGGCTGGAGCAAACCGGCAACTTACTGTGCAAGTTGCCTAGTGTTTAATTCTTTTAATAATTAGCCCACGCAATACTTTTGTATTTCTTAATCTCTCCGTAGATAATCTAAAATTCTATACATACTTTAGTCCTTTAAATGAAAGTTATGGAGAAATAATCGACTTAAAAATATGAAAATGGGAAATAAACTAATTAGTATTTATACGGGTAAAACACAAATAAAAATAAATTATTAAGGTGTAAAAATACTATTTATTTTACATTATTTTGTAAGGTATATATCTTGTACTTCTTTTTATATTATGAAAAAAATAAATTATATGAGTCATCGGTTAACAATAATTAATATTTTGATAAATTATTAATATTTGTGTTTTTTAACCATATAATATTCAATAAATAATTTTAATTTAATATTCAATTTTTAAATAAAAATATCTTTTGGCCAAAAAGAGAGTATAATTCGTCAAGTATAATACATGATACATAAAATACATTTACTAAACTGTTCAAACTCAAAAGTTCGAGTATTATTCGTTATGTTCAGAATGCATATGGGCAACACAAATATTTTTCAATTATACATATGAGCGTATACTATATGGTTATAATACGAGTTTTAACTAACAAAATCTAAGATTATTCACTCCATTGTAATTTTTATATCCTTGATGGACTAACCAAATTAACGAGAAGAGTTGAACAAGGTATTGTTCAAACTTACTTGAATTCTTATCAACCTTCAGAATTTATGTTGAGTTTGATTTCATTGTCAACTGAATCAAATTCGAACACAATTTAATTAAGTCAAATAGAAGTCGAGCTCGACCATTTTGCTTTTTTGCACATATTATTATATTTAACTAATCAAGACGAGCTAAATTTAAGTTTCAAAACTTATAAAATAAATAGGTGTTCGAACTAGTATTTTATGTTAACAAACCAAACTCAAAGGAGTTTGGCAATAAATCCTGATTGAATATCTATCTTTCAACAATAATTATTACATGTATAATAAAATCTCTAGACTTTCGTATTTCCATCACATGCCAGTTCCTAACATCATTTTTCTCATTTCTTTTTTCTAGCCAAAATAGTTTTAAATGTTTTTATTTTGCAGTTAGCTTTATGTTTAGATAATAAATATTTTGTAGTGATTGTTTTCAGATTAGAAAGACCAAACTGTAATATACTTTTTCAAACAAGTTTAAAAAGTGATTATTACTTGTAACTTCAGAAAATATTCTCAGGTTTACCACAAATAAGTTTATTTCATTGTGATTAATAAAATAGACTTCGGTCAAATACATTTTCGTGTACCCAAAAAAGAAAAAGAAATTATAAATATTGACCCACAAAATAAAATAAAAAGAATATTGCAAATATTTGACCCCCACAATTTTTTTTTTATAAATAATTGACCCCACACAACAAAAACAAAAGGAAAAAGTAAGGAAACGTAGACAAGTCAAATAGTCAACAAATGTTTTGCCGTAATTGACATGGTTTTGTAGGATAGAAATAAATTTAAATTATTGGTTTGTAAAATTGATAAGATCTTGTTTTAATTGAAGCACCGGCTGTAAGTAACTAATCTGACAGGTGTCTATCAGATTAGCACTACTGTTAGTTGAATTACTTAATCCACGGGAAATAGTTCATCGTCACCATTGTTTTTAAATTTGAGTGTCATCATGAGATGAGAATCATATGGAATTGGTCTCGGCCCAATCTCAGTCGTTGGATCCCCAACTAGGGGAGGGGGTTAAATTGCTAAATGATCCCCCCCTAGTTGGGGATCCAACGGTCGAGCTGGGCTAGAACGTCCCGAATCATATGCAATACTCGAGAAATTTCTGTATACTAGAACTAATATCAAATTGTCAAATTTAAATATTTCATTAATTATCCCACTATCAAAATTCTGACGCTCAGTTGTCTGTGCTTCTAGAAAAACAAATCAAACTCCAAAACACTCGATACGAAATGAATTGCTTGAAGTTTATTTAAGACCGATTTATTAAATAGACGAATTAGGTTTGAATATCTTTTCTTGTTTGGCAAGATATGATGTCCTGTTTGAATTTAATTCGACTATTTAAAGAACGATAAAATGTGTATAATATGATCAAATTATTTGAGCTATGTCATGCTCGTTGAAGTTTGATTCGTTAAACAATTAAATTAAGTCCAAAGTAATTTTCAAACTCGAGCACAATTGGGCCATGTTCATGTACCCAGTTCTTTAAGCTCTCTACAAAGTCCAGCACTTTGGCATTATCTACTTTCTGGCTACAATTTTCATAAAAAATCAAACTCATAAGACAACTCGAGCCCAATGGACATCGAGGAAGAGGAATAAGTAGAAACATAGTAAATTCCTCTATTATTCCTAATTTACAGGAAATGAACATCAAATCTCTAACCAGAAAATGAGTGTTAGCTATAAGCATATCACTCTATTGCAATATATTGATTCCACTAATAATATCTCCCCTTTTAAATATTGAAACATGCTAATTCAGCATTTTTCACATGATGCAAAGTTGTAAAATGTGTTAAATAAACATCGATTCCACTCGACGATAACAAGACAAATCCAAGTTCATTCTGAAATTTCAGCAAGACGAGACAATGAGAACCACTGCACAGTTACCGACAAAATGTACAAAACGAAAAAAAGATACAACTACTAATAATAAACGGGTAAAAGAGTTAAAAAGAAAAGGACGGGACCTTCAACAAAAGAGAGCTCAATCTTCTTCATCCTCATCATCTTCCGGAAGTCCCGTATCATCTCCAATGCCATCCAATAATTTATCCACATCCTCCTTCAATTCAATTAGCCTTGCACTAAGCCTCTCTACTTTGCTCTGCTCTTGCCCAAGACAAACAAGCAAATCGTTCAGTTCAGCTTCACTATCCCTTTGAGCTTCTTCCCTTGCTTCTTCCTTTATTGCTTCTATGTCAGGGATAGGCACAGCTCCGCCACTCTTTAAGGCTTTCACTTCACGTTCTAGCTGAAAGTTGGCCTGTTCGAGGCTATTGTACGCATCAGACAAGCTTCTAAGATCAGATTCCACTTTATTGGCTAAGTTTTGGTGGTTTGAAGCCTCCGCTTCGATTCTTGATTTCTCTGCTTTTAGGGTTTCTAGTCGTTGGGAAGCCTCATGAAGATCTCTGCGGAGAGTTTCGATTAGAACTCTTTCTGAACCGCTGCTGGATCTATGTTCGAGTTGGGATGAACCGTTGCCACCTGTCTTTGCCAGGTCCTCGGCGAGTGTCGCATTCCGACTCAGAAGGTCCTTGTAAAAGGAGAGAGAATCAAAGAATCAAAATATGAAAAAAGGTAAATTACATAGATACCCATGCGTTAGACCGAGACAGTAATTACAAGAATCATTTGTGAAATTACCATAACTTCCCCTATCAATAAAAACATTACAATTTCACCCTGCCAGTAAAAACAGATTACAATTTTACCCCCTATTTTTCTAGTTGCCAGGATCTGAAGGGGAGGGCTGTGTTGGTAATTTTCAAAACCTCAAGTAGCTCGTAAGTGAGGATATGTGCAGTAATTATTCCTAAGAACAAGAAAAAAAGAAGAAAAGGAAAAAGAAAAAGAACAAACACATACACAAGATGAAACCAATTTCATGTATCACGGGATAGTAATGATAAGATCAATTTCTAGAGAAGTCTTCTAAAATTTAAAAAGCTAGGAGCAAAGGGTATTAATAGCATGCTCACTGCAATGAAAAATGTCTTTAAAAGGGTGCACAGGAGTGAATATATTCATCAAAGGTGGTAAACATCTAATATGTTAAGGAAAACAAAAATATGACACAGAAGATCTTGCTTAAAAACCTTTCCTTTGCCAACTTTGACCTTCCTGGAAGCCCGAGGTCCATAAGTATATGAGGTTGAGATGAAAGAACTCAAAATACTTTTTTCAAATATAGACCACGAGGTGAAAGTAAAAATACTAAAAAAGTCAGTATTTGCAACAAAAAATACTAAAAAAGTCAGTATTTGCAACAAAAAATACTAAAAAAGTCAGTATTTGCAACAAAAAATAAATATGCATAAAAGCTACAACTAATTTATAAAAAAAATACCTGTATCTCAAAACATTGCTTCTCCATAAATCTTCTCAGCCGTATGATGTACTCCTTATCGTTTTCTCCACTAACCTGCTCTAGTTCTGCCGGGACCACTGCAACCTCGCTTTTTGGCTGACTATAAATTTCTACAATTTGTTCTCTAATATTTGACTCTAACCCTTTTACTAAGAGAACAAACTGAGAATCAAGCACCATAACAAGCATAGGATGATCCTCGTTTTTATGATCAGTAGTTTCATTTTCGTCACCATCTTCAATATCAGACATGCTAGCACCAATAGATCGAGTCAATGGTTTACGGGCAAGAGCTGGCTTTGCAGATGTAAAAAGCAAGCTTTTCTGCATTTCATCAAACTTCAGAAAGTATGATGTGAGTCCTATTTTTTGACTTATTGCATCAACAACACTAAAAGCGCTCTTTCCACTGTCAGTTGTTTTATTATAAATTACACACTCTCCAAGGAGCATAGCAGCCAATCCCTTTACACATACTGTTGCAGTTTGATTAGTAATTAACTCGAGCAGATATGTGAGATGGGGGCGTGAATCGAGAAAGCACTGAACAGCACTTGGACAATCAAAGAACCAAATAACCAGAAGTTTTAAGATAATTGGTTGAACATACACAGGGCCTGATGTGTTAGCTTTTCCATCTTTATTCATGGAAGAGGCAAGAGCGAGGTACTTGACCATACGGTGCATTAAAGGCTCTGGACCTCCCAATGATGGTGTAGGCGCTTCAAGGTTAATTTGAAGAACCTGCAGAAGCTTCTTATGTAAGGTGGAATGCAAAATAAAATCTTCCACCAGCTTTTCTTGAAGAGAATCTGCTTCTATTGATGTTTGAAAGGAAGATCGATAAAATATCATATAAACTAGGAAATGAAATTGCATACCCTCTCCTTGCACTGATTATTATCCTTCAGAATATGAGATAGAACACTGGAAGCTCTGCAGCATGTCTGCAAAAGAATAAGCAAAATTTAACTCACTCCACATGCAAGCAAGAACGAGCTACTGCATTGCTTGAACAGAAGTATTGATGAGCTTAAGCACAAATTTAAGAGAAAGAATATGTCAATTGAGTATATCTGTATAGCGCAATGGTTAGCAGGAATAGGTCAATTGAAGATCCAGATGTAAAATACATTTACAGTATGGCTAACATCTTCTCATTATTCGGTTTCAACCCTTCTACAATGCACCAAAACATCATACAAAGGTCAGATATTCCCTACTAAAAAAGAAAATGACACAAGGGAAACAGGGATTGGAAGTCGGAAAAAGCCAAGTCTAGCTCATAGAACGTAATTTTCAAGGACTTACTTTTCTTTAAAAAAACATAAGTAAAAAGTCAAAGGAATGTACAAGATTACCTCAAGATCACCATCACTTTCACTCAATGTCAGACCATGCAGTAGCATACTGCAAGAAAAACAGAACTTTTAAAACATTTTGTCAACAATTTGAACAGTGAGAATCCAATATACAACTGAAAACAAAAATAACCTTCCAAATGACATGTTGACATCCTCTTCAAGTGGAGCATTAATCATTGAGTGTGGTTGAGGAATTAAAGTTGAAGCCAACATTCTTTGACCATCAGGGTTTTTCTGTTAATGGTCACGGAAGTCAATTTAGAATCAAAATGGAACAATAGAAGCATAATGAATTGGATGAATAAAAAAACAAATACTATTCTCAATCTAGTCATTGACGTACATAAAGAATTACAAACAAACAAAACCAGAAGCACAGAGATGGGATCAGATAAAAATGCAAAAAATGTTCTCTGCTCTCCAGTGCAGGATATGTTTGTCCTACTTGCTGACAAGGAGAGTAGTACAGTCCAAGAGAAGACTAATTGTACAAACCTCACAATAGCTCTTAAATATAAAGTCGGCTGCAATGAATTCTTGCATGCTAGAAGTCCGCAGAATAATCCTAAGGATAGAATTTAAGGCAGGCTCAAGATGAGGCTCCTCTCCAAGTGCTTTACTTGCAAGGACATCACGATTCTTAGGATGATTGACCACCAGATCACCAATGCATCGTAGTGCCTGAAATAATTATAGCATCAACCAGCAAACATCAAAAAATTATAGAAAATCTTCTACAACCAGTTACTAGGACAGGCAAGGTGCTTGGGTAAACACATACTCACAAGCTTTTGATCAGGTCCAAAAGAATAGGATGTAAGCAACTTGCTAGTACGCCAAAAGACAGTAATGTTGAAGACCTAACTTATACTTTTAAGTCTAGCAAACTTTTTCAACTCTTCCTAATTTGATCAAGTCATGAAAAGGTTATGATCTATCTATGAGTTACTACATTACCAAAAGACCATCTTATAGTCTCAGTGAGCTTATTTACTTTAAACAAATTTCAAATAAGACCTTTTATATTATAAGCTACAAAGAATCTTAGATAACTTATGCGGTCATCCTATAAACTTACCCCAAACATGCTCATAGCAAAGATGAAGATTTTGTGAGAAGGCAGATTTTATAATTTAAGGAAGTTTCCATTACTTTCTCCACTGGTAAAGAACCATTTGGACATCAAAGAATTGAACAAGAATGAGGATGATGGAACAACGTAAACTTTAGAGTATCAGAAAGAATACAATGGTAAGAACAGTTATCTTACCATACAACGGACAGCTACAGGAGCCCATTGGCTCTCCACTCCCAGCATCAAAAGATGATCCAACACCTTTTTCTACAATTACCAAAAGATATCAGGGAGAAAAATGCAGATATTGGACATTTTAGATTATTTATATTTAATCACCATTATTTAACGGGCAACCACCAAATCAGACAAAGAGAATGTTGAATTTTAAAAACAAACCTGAACCAAGACTGTTTTATTTGTCAACCCGTTGGTGTCTTTTCCAGAATCAGTTTGTGAACCTCCATGCAGTAGCAAGTTAATTGTGTCCAATACACTGAGTAGATTTACTGTCTACTGGCAACCATTTGATTCAACACAAAAGAGTTAGAAGATGATCTCGCCATCAAATAACATATGTAATTAAGCTTGCAGAAAGAAAGAAACTTAAGAAACATTTAATGTTTAACCTTCTGCTGTGTGAATTTATAGGTGCTTCCTCTGAGCTTCAAAATTGATATCAACGGGTCAAAGCCCATCGTCTCCCTAAGCAATACCTACAACACTTTCAGATCAGTTTAGAAACAGCTAAGAAAATCCCTATAAAAAGTAGTGATTGATTAAAATGATAAGTAAATAATAAATGAGCAGAAACCTGATTTGAGGCATTATTCCGAAGAAGATTGTTCAACAGTTCCAGACAGTCCTGTTTGCAGCACCAAAGAGCCGAAATGTTAAAAATCCTCCAGTTAACAGACTAAACCCAGTGTTCACCAAAAAGCACACTTCATAAAAATTAACATAAGCAGTGGTATCTGAAAGCAAGATGTAAAATCTAGGTATATACAACAAGTGAATTGACAGACTACCACCAGGAACAGATCAAGTAAACAACAAAGGAGGAATTTACTATCCTCAAACCAAGTAAAAGATATCATTTCTCTCTGATGATTAGTACAAAAAGTAAAAGAACTGAAGATGAATAGTTTTTCTGTGGCTAGCATCCAGCAAAAAGATGCATGTTCATCATGGCAAGTAGTGTTTAACAAACCAACTCCCATGTCGTTCAAGGTAAATCGTAAAGCGAAAAATAGGATGCAGTAAAAATGCTTTCAAAATTGATGAGAGAGAGTGGTCATAAGATCCAAGTGTTGGTTTATAAACACCTGCACAACCACGCCACCTTCAGAACCCCCTTCCTCTTTGATGATGCTAAAAATCTTCTCAAATGCACCTTCAAAGACTACAATTTTTTGAATTTCCTGAACGGTAAAAATTCACTATTAAATAGCAAGGAAAAAAGGATCAATCAGAACCAAATAACAAAAGAATTTTCCACTATCTATAGGAAAAAGATTTCAGGGCTCTCAGTGGAGGAAACCACCTCAGCTTCTCGCGTCAAGTATGTGAGAAGTAATAATGCTTCATTGCGTATAACCTAAAAAGAAGACATACGTCAACTTAATATCAATTAGGATGATGGAAATAAAAAGAATCTCATCAGGTACACAGCAAGATACCTCACGATCCATAAGCATATCCATAAGACTCGTAATACCACGGGGAATCATCAGAATAGCTTCTTGCAGCCTGTAGCAAACTCCAAACATAGACCCTTAAGATTAAGAAGGGCAAAGAATTTCGAATTAAAAGAGATGCGTCATACCTATTTGGTGAATTTGTTAGAAGGGCTGTCAACAGCTGCAATGTGTAGTATCGTACATAGAAGTCCTCTTCTGACTGCAAAGGTACTGAATTAGTAATCATAAGACACATGACCCTAGCTTAAACACTTCCAACATTTGGCATAGAGCATTCTTACCAGCAGACTCAAAAGAAGAGAGATATTCTCTACTTCTCTTGAAAGTAAATCACTATTCATTAAAGCTGGCTGAACCTCATTCTTTGATGCTTTTGCATGTTCAATTGGACTTAAGGCGCTTACAAGAGTTTCAAGAGCCCCTCGGACCTTAATACATGCAAGGAAATCTTTTAGCAAAAAGCAAAAATCGATGGGAGATAAAATTGTGGGCAAGCAGAAAACTGCTCTGGGGATAGAAGGGCAGAAGCAGTCAGTTATAAAATAATGACCATAGACCATCTCAACTAACAACATGCTCATGCATAGAAGCTACATTGCAAATGCTATGTGCTCACAGCTGCTTGATGAAACTCTTGCACAAAAATCAGTTATAAGCTAAGCACTAGAGAATCTCAACTCACAAGAAGTTTATGTATAGTAGCTTTCAATGCAAATACTATGAGGGCCCGTAGCTACTTCATTTAAACTCACATAAGGAACAATGAATAATTATAACCAGAGACCACCAACACATTAAAATCTTAATTAAGGACATGACACCAGTTTGACCAATTGGAAAGTTATTGCTATGTCAGAAGAGAAAGATTGCAACTCGGCTAGGGGAAATGCAATATATAGACACTTGAAACTTATATCTAACATTCATTCTGGCATAAGGTTCAAAAACCAAAAAATAAAAAATAAAAGAATCAAGAAAAGATGATCTTAAATCAATTAAATATATTATACATATCTAGTCGCCAAATTCTAGTCCACATACTCCAATCCAGATTCAAACTGTATAAATGGACAACTACCACCATGTTGACATAATTTAGAGAGCATAACATCAAATGTTAAGGGTGACTAAAACAAATAAAAAAGAAATTTCTCAAAATAAGGCAAGAGAGGCCTCAAACCATTTCTACATCATCTCGCTCCTCCTTTAAGACACTCAATAGTACTGGAAAGCCTGCAGTAAAATTGAGTGGAGTAAACCAAAATTTCTATGCTTCATAAAGATTATATGAAACAGAAAGAGTAGTTTCAAAATGAAAAACCAACCCATTGCTCCAAAAGCTAACTGTGCAGCATGGCTTTCAGCCACAACTGCCTGAAGTTCAACCATGGCACTCCTCCTGTCCTCAGCAAGGACACCGTTGCTGATGCGATCCAGCAAGCGCTCGACATAACTAACAAAATATTAATCATATTGCACATTAATAATACAAATATCAAACTATCGAACAAAAGGATTATTCGGTAGCACACTATTGACAAGAACTTAAAGTTGCATCGAGATAGCCATATCATTCCTTCCCACTCCCTCTTCCCCTTATCTATTCAACTAGGTCATTTCCCCCCTAAAATAACAAAACTGGAACTGATGATGATGTTCCTATTATTACGTAATAAAATGCAACTGCATTACAGCTATTCCTTTGTGTCCCTTGTTTTCCCTACTGTGTTTCCACAAATGGGGGGATGAAGAAAAGAAAAAAAAAAACCTTTTCGAGGGAGCTCATCCAATGAAAGATTTGAAAATAATGGAATTCCTGCATCTTAAGGACCTACTTCAGCAATTAATCAAGAGATTGATAAACAATGATGAAATTCCATTAACAAAATAGTTTACTAAGTTTTAACAAGTTAGTCAAGATTCATGTTAACTCAAACTTCAAATTGGTAAGATCAGCAAAGTTGCAGTATCAATCAGAGGATCTAAATATTCAGTCAACTAGAAGATAGAAGAGAGGGGAACTTCAACATATAGGATTGTTTTACATAGATCCTAAAAATTGATAAGCAAGAGACTCAACTCAATCACCACTGAATAAGACTAATTTAGTAATTACCAACATTTAAAACCCCACTCCAAGTTAAAATTTAGTGAACAAGTCATCCTTTCTGCATCGGTAATTGTTCAAACATGAATAAATAGTTAAATGTGGAATTTTGAATTCGTTACAAGGGAGGTCCATTACCATTTATGATATCAATAGAAGAATGTAAAAAGAAAATACCTATCTTCATTCGAGCTACAATTCTCGTTTCCAAATACACGCCCAACAACACCCTGCATTAAAGCCATTCAATTTAATAACATTTTTAACACAGTATGCACGTATAAGCAGACAAATACACATAAAGGAAGGAAGAAGCTCAAATAGTCGGTACACCATCAACATTCTCATGCCTGCAAAATTAGCAATTATTTCTCAAACTAATGCATACTAATAACAGTTGTATTACAAAATAAGGATCAAAAGAGATCAATTTTGCAGCATCCAATCAACGCACCAATTTTTTTTCAAAAAAAATCTTCACTCGGCATTGAAAAACAGTAAACTTCGCAAAAAAAAAAAAAAAGAAGCAATGAATCACCTGGTACTTGGATACAAAATCCATCGTGCTCAGCCAAGAGAATCAAACTGATTGCATCTCCATAATGCATCAAAAAACAGAGTCCATCAGGTTAAGTAATCACAAACAGCAACCACAAGTCAAAGTTTCAATATCTATGTGTGTGTGTGTGTATATATATATATATATATATATATATATATATGACATATCGGTTCGAATAAAACCGATCCTTAACTACATGTATCCACCTCGAACTGAAGAAAATAAAAGATCAAACAGTGAAGTAAAAGCCCCAAATTGAAAATTCATTAACGTTACCTGCGAAAGAGATCGATGCGAGCGAGAGAGAGTTGTTTCGACTTCGATTGGGTCGGGTCAAAATTTTGGATCATGCGGCACACTTTCATGTAAAGAACTGGTTTACACGTCACCATTCCGGTAATGCGATTATATATGTATACACACATTTATATAGGTCTTGTGGAGTGCTCTTGGGTGAATGCAACACAACCGGGCATTGATTTGGTTTGGCCCAAAGAGGATGTATTTTAAACATAATATATCTATTTGGGCTGACCCACTCAAAACTTAATGGACACAAAATTACTTTGGGCTAAAAAAGCCTAATGTTAGTGGACTTTACTCGGATCCAAACTCCATACATAGATTTTGGGCCAAATGGTGGGTAATACCGGTTTTTTTCATTCGAGTGCGACTGAGCGTTTGAAGCGTAATTCTATTACAAAAATTTGGGATGAATTAGGTGAGTGGTGTGAGAACGAGAGAGATATTCACCAAATCATTACTCGCTACTTTGAACAAATTTTTTCTAATTGCCCCGAACATGGAAGCCTTGGATGAAGTTCTGGAAATAGTCCCAAACCAATTAACAAAAGCAATGAACAATATTCTTCGATGAACTTACGCAGCCGACGAGGTGAGTTTTACTCTTTCACAAATGCACCCCCTAAAATCGCCAGGTCCCGACTGTATGTCACCGATTTTCTTTCAAAAGTTCTGGCATATTGTTGGAAATGATATCACAACTTTTGTCCTTCATGCTCTTAATAATCGAATCCTCTCGCCTAAACTTAATTTTACGCATATTGTTTTGATCCCGAAATGTGATAATCTTGAATTTAGTTCACATTTTCGTCCGATTAGTCTATGCAACGTTGCTTATAAACTCATTTCGAAATGCATAGCTAATCGCCTAAAACCTCTTTTAAACTCAATTATCTCAGAAACACAATCAGCGTTTGTCCCTGGAAGATTAATCACTGATAATATTCTTGTTGCCTATGAGTTAAACCATTTCATTAAAAAGAAGGTTTCGGGAAAAGATGATTTTGTAGCCCTTAAACTCGATATGAGCAAGGCGTACGATAGAGTTGAATGGTCTTTCTTGGAGAGGGTTTTATTAAAAATAGGTTTTCATAGAGAGGTGGTGGACTTAATTATGTTATGTGTGCGTTCTGTATCTTATTCTTTTATGCTCACTGGGTCTCAATTCAGTTTTGTAAGTCCACAAAGGGTATCCGTCAAGGAGACCCTTTGTCGCCTCATTTATTTTTGTTGTGTGCAGAAGTCCTTAGTTGCATGATATAGTATGAGGAGGTTCAAGGAAATTTAAAGGGAATTCAAATATGTAGAGAAGCACCCAGTATATCCTATTTACTTTTCGCGGATGATACTCTAATCTTTACGCGGGCGCATGAGGTTGATTTACAAGTGGTAAAGGGGATTCTTGATAAGTTTGCTTCCGTGTCAGACCAAGAGATAAATTACTAGAAATCATCTATGGCTCTTACTCGAAATGTTCCTGAGGCTGCCCGACAATTTTTACCATCTGTTCTTGGTGTCACTCTTGTTGAAAAACATGACAAGTACTTAGGATTACCAGCGGTTGTGGGCAGGACTCGACGGGAAGTTTTTGCTTCAATTCGGGATAAGGTAAATGGCAAAATTGAAGGTTGGACAACTCGCTTCCTCTCACAAGCAAGGAATGAGGTTTTACTCAAAGCCGTCATTCAATCTATCCCGACTTATGCGATGGGATGTTTCCAGCTACCAGACTATCTTTTGAAACAAATCGAGAGTTAGATGGCAAATTTCTGGTGGAATAATCGTGACTCTGGGAAAATACATTGGACGACATGGACTACTTTATTTAAGAAGAAAGAAGAGGGTGGTCTGGGACTTTGAGAACTACAATCTTTCAATGTTGCTATGCTTGCGAAACAGGTGTGGAGATTGCTACAATACTCGGATAGTCTTTTGAGTCGTCTGTACAAAGCATGCTACTATCCGCAATCTGATTTGTTCGATTCACCAGTGGGACACAACTCTTCTTTTATTTGGCAGACTATTATATTGGCAAAGGATCCGGTGAAACGTGGATGTCGATGGCGAGAGGGGACGGTATCAAACATATATATTTAGCACGATGCTTGGCTGCCTCGATGCATGGAT
Source organism: Buddleja alternifolia (assembly GCA_019426215.1). NCBI lineage: Eukaryota > Viridiplantae > Streptophyta > Magnoliopsida > Lamiales > Scrophulariaceae > Buddleja > Buddleja alternifolia. The sequence goes on along the minus strand of CM033399.1, from coordinate 28,196,478 downwards.
TTTCGCCCAATTACACCATTTCGTAGGCTACCCCTTAACGCACGAGTTGATTTTTTGATAGACCCAATTCCAGGCTGGTGAACGCCTTCTAGAAGCCCTGGATTTGTTTTGTTTAATTAATTTCTTATTTCAATTAATAATTTATTATATCCAATAAATAAATTAATTAATTAAATAACCAAATTAATTAGATAAATTAATTCATTAATATATTTCCCTAGGAAATTAATTAATAATTAATCTTTTCCATATAATTAATTATTTCATCTAATGAATAATTAATTATTTAATTTATTCAATAAATTAAAACTCATAGAAGAAAAATAGAAATTCCTTCTTCATTTTTCTTTATTAATCCTTTAGCGCGACTTTTTAGCTTCGTTTCATTTGGCAATGAGAGGAAACCAAGGGAAAGTGGGTAACACCTAGCCAGTCACGTGACCCACTTCGTAGCCCAAACGAAAATGAATGATAGGATTATTCTGCAACCTTCCAATCGTAAATGTGGTGTAAGTATAAACCCTTTGTTCGTGTACCCCAGTCAAGTGAGAGTCATAGCTATGTCAAACTCACTGAACTTGACTATATGTATTAATTATAATAATATGAGATCATTGAGATCGATTTAGTGCCTAGCACAATCGTTTTCTTTTGCTTTGGTCAAAGACTTTGATCTCTATTTATCTATAATCACATAAGATACTTTCTCACTAACTTATTAGAGAACAAATCCCATTTAGATATCAGCTAAAACTACCATTTACCCATCAAGCCGCATTACAAGGTCGACCCCACCAATGGGTGAATTGGGTCTAACTACTCTAATAAAATACTTGACGTCACAAATGCATCTTCAACATGATGTTTCAGGTCAAAAGTTCACTTACACCAATTACGCATAATCAGTTTTGTCATTGATAGTCACAGAGTGAAAACCAATGTGACAAAACCGATGCGAGTCGTGTTCGAGCATACCAATTCCACTGATGTGCCTACAATCTTAATCTCCTATCATCCCATGATACTAGACAGACACTCCCATGCCAGAGATAAGATTGTACAAGTGTTCTCAAGCTTTATTTGTCCATTAAAGACTTCACTTTACTTGCGAACTTGTTTTTAGTAATCAAGATCAATCTCTCTAATGTTAATCTTCCTATCCCATAGGAAGTAGAGAGATCGCACTGAAAACACGAACAAAACGTTTTACACTACTTATAGATGCAGATAAGATTTAAGTGAAAACTAAATAATGCCTTTATTAATAATCTTGAAATAAGTTAATTACAAGATATATGCCCTATCATTCTATCCTCTATGGCATCTGAGGGCATAATCCTAACACGTATATTGCAATCGCTATCACTGGTTTCCCTTTAATTATCATTTTACATGTAATTTGTTGTTCAGTGACATGGAGCACCACCCCTGCTATTGTGGACTCCCTTCACATAAACCAAATTCTTCCATTAGAAGCTGCCACATAATTATTTATCACTCTCCACTCACTACCAAACCCATTCCTAACCTCCTGAAATTTGTTCGGTTTCACCCGATTTACAACAATTACCATCACATCCAATTTATTTTTCCCCATAAGTCTCCACACAGCTAATTGATTGTCAACTGTGTTGAGCCCCCGTATATTCCATGCTCCTATGTGCATGAATCCGGGGATTTTTGATTGTAAGGCTGTCCACTTTCCACATTCACTCCCACATTACTTAGAACTTGAAATAGGTTGGTAAGGGCATTCTGTACCTCTGTCTTGGTCGGGCTCTCTATCCAGTTATATGGCCTTTCTTTTGCTTCAAATTTCAGACCTCCTGCCATTCATGCATCTGACCTTTCCCTTTTGTACCAGATTGAGCTGGTGGTGGGGTGGAGCTAGTACTGGCTTCTCCCCACCGCCATTGCTTTTTGCTTTCTCCACTCTGCCATCAGGTGGCAAATCACTTGGCATCAACTCATTCTCTTGTTCTTTTTGTTTTACCTGCCAACGTTGCACAACAGGTTTCCTACATCCCTTATCCGTGTGTCCCCGATTATGGCATCGTTTACACATCAGCGGAAGCCATTCATACTTGATTTCCTGTTTTAACACTTGACCATTCCCATCACATTGTATATTCACAGAATTGGGCAATGCTTCCCCCACTTTCACCTTAATCAGTAATCTAGCAAACTCAATCTTTAGTTTCTTCCCCGTCATTTCATTTGTATACAGGGGCTCCCCTATTTTGCTTGCGATCTTGCTCAAGCTACTCCTTCCCCACATTTCTAACGGTAGGTTAGGAAGTTGCACCCAAACTGGAACGTGCGTTAACTCAGCTCCTATCTCCTCTCCCTGTTTCCACCTTTGCAGAATGAGCGGCTTGGAGTAGAAGAACCGGTTGCCTCTTTCTAAAGCTGCTTTTATAGCCTCCTGCTTCTCAAACCTCAACACAAAGTATCCCTTCTCATGCTTCACCACTCGAGGCATCTCAAGCCCTTTCCACCTGGCCTTGAGAAAGTTTACCATAATTACTGTACTGGCAAGTCTTGCTGAGTATGTATGCTAAAAGGGAATATTTCCAATACTCAATTTCAGGGTCTAAGTCACTCTTAGTAAGACGAATTTCCTCCTTCTCTGTTACAATTTTCTCCAGAGTTAACTCATTCTCCTCACTTCGATTCCTTGCAAATAAATCACTCCATAGTCTGTCTTTATGTTGGGTTTATGATGTGGCCTTGCCGTTGCCTTGGTGATAGGCTTCCTCCTGCACCTCAGTGGCCTCATCCTCCCCCATTGGCCTCTTTGTTGCCCCTGGACTCAGCACATCCCCTTTCCCAGGAACTAGGGTTTCAACTTCCATAGCTTCCATATCAATCCCCTCGATTTCGATGGTCCTCGTTCAAAGGTTTCAGCAATCGGCGATTCACGGCGGGCCGACTGCTGCTGCGCTGAACTACACTCCCTGCTTTCTTCTGGTGGAGTCGTGACCAGCTCTGTTGCCTTGCGTCCTCTTTTCCTCTCCATTTTCAGGTGTTTTGGTGCACGTTAGTTACTTGCTAACGTGCGCCGAGAGCCAAGACTCCAAACCCCTCTTTTCTCTCTCTTTTGGAATTTGGCTGTACAATTCGCTTTCAAAATAGGTAAAAAAAAAAAAACTGAAATCTCACCGCAATCACCGAGCAAAAACCACACTACAAGTTATTGCCAATTTCGATAAACTCGTGCAAATGAGTGTTTTACTTGTGAATGGGCTCAAGTGGTCATATATGTAGCCCATGACCCATGTGCAGCCCATGTCAAAATGTCTTATAATCACTCAAAGACATCTGCCATTTGCCAATGATATAAAAATAAACCTAGTGCTATCGGCTTCCACTTACACATGATAAAGGTTCAATTTTAGGCCGTCACAAGTTGTGATTTTTCTCTCCTTATTTGGAGTCATAGGGTTTGTGTGTCCCATGATTAAAAACAATCGGCCCGGGTTTGTTGGGTCAGAGTATCCCCTTCGTCTAGAATTAAAAAAATAAAAAACTAATATTGTACTAGAATTAAAAAGTAGAAGATGTTAACGAGCTTGAAGGAAATTCTGACATATACTGGGTTATATCAATCTGTTGGTAGCTTAAGAAATGGACATAAAATACAATTATTTTTTAAAATAAATATAAAGATCATGGGTACATTTTATTAATTGCACCATTGTGGGAGCGTAATCATAGATAGACAAGCGTAATAATATCAATATTAAAATTATTGCTTCAATATATTAACAAAAGAAAAATCCTCATAATTTAATAACCGTATATGAAGACGAACCAAGACACTCTTCCAGAAAGGATAAGAATTGCTGTAATGATTTCAAGAATTCCCTTTACCATCAATGTTTATTATTGATAAGTAAATTGTCCCTTGGTCCAATTTTAGTCGTGTAATTAAGGAAGATTGGCATGTTTCTTCCTTTAATGACTATACTGACAATTTATGCATACTATATATTTAATTATTTTTTCAATTCAAGAGCAAATTTCAGTGAATATTTGTTGAAAAGTTACATGTGTCGACCACCTGACCATCTCAATCAGAGGACACTAAAGTTTTAGAGTTAAAAAAATACATGTTATGCACATAAAGATTAAAAATGTCACTCTCAACTAATTTGTACGAGTAAAATCCTCACTATCTCCTTGTTAATAACTTGCAAATTTATTGTAAACTCACCTCGTAGAAAGATGCGATTTTAGTCCTTAAGCCACGATATGTTATAGTTTTTCCTCTAAAATTGAAAAATCACTTATATATATATATATATATATATATATATATTTAAAATCAGGTATTGATCACGTGGTTTATTTCGTTGAAATTCAATGTTTTCTATCAAATTTGTTTTCAAATATATGATGAAAAATGCACAAATCATCCAATGCAAGAGTAAACTTTCACTTTTGCAATTGTACCCTGATTGATCATAAGTCATAATTAACTCGTAAGACAACTAAAGGATGTTCGTTTCTATCACGTATAAGGCCATGACTCAACATTATAAGCACATCAATGTAGTATTAATAATAGTAAATGGATATGTCTTCTTCGATACCTTTAATCCTTATCATCATTTAACTAAATTATTGATCTATTTGGAAGCATTTACATGAATTTCGCATGTCGAGAATCTCGCTAGTCGAGTTTTAAGAGCCTTCATACTTATATTCCGATTGTTTTGCCATACTCCTATATATGTATAAGGTTAAGTCATTGGTTTTTCTTTTCTTTTATATTTATATAAATCTAAAGTTCATTTTTTGCTAAAAGATTGAGATGCTGTAGACATGAGATAATTATATTTAATGTCAGAAAATGCATTTTTTTTGTCTCATAACTGAGGCCATGCAACTTTTAGTCCCAAATTTTATGGACTGCACCAATATAAGTTATTTACCTAAAAAAAGAAGAAGGTGTGATTGTAGTCCCAAGCATGCTCTAACTCTGTTATAGTATTTGACGAAAATTGCATGTGCCCCTCACATGCTCCGTTAAGTTGGGTCATTGGCACAAGTATGCTCTAATTTTTCACTCCAAGCGATTTTCTTGAGATTGAAGTCGATTGTTAACCTCTCCTTACTCCTCAATCGCAGAGAAGGAAATTTGGGGGGGGGGGGGGGGGGGAGGCTAGGGTTGGGGAGATCATGAATGTTAGATAATATAATATCTTTCCATATCTTTCTAGTATTTATGTTAATTTAGGTTTCTTATGTTTCCTTGTATTTATCTTTTTTTTGTTTATAGTTAGGGTTTCTTGTTTACCAAGTACATGTATCTTTATAAATATGTTATTCAGTAATACAAGTTTTTCACGGGGTTTTCTCTAATCTAACATGGCATGGCTTCGAGCCATAGTTTCTCGATCTCTCGCTTCCGCCGCCATCCTCAAGTCGCCGTCCCCGTCCGGCGCCCCTTATCTAGTTTAGTTTTCCTTTATCTAATTTTCTTTCTTTCTTTCTTCTATGGCCGCCGCCGCCTTCTTCTCTCTATGGCCGCGGGCGGCCGTGCTTAGCCGCCGCCGCACCATCCTTGGCCGGTGCCTCCTTTAGTTTTGTTAGTTGCCACCGCTCACCCTTGGAAAACGAGGACTTGGAGCAGCCGCCTTTTTATTTTATGTCGTTGCCTTCTCTCTTTGGCCGCACGCGCCGCGTTTAGCCGCCGCCTTTTGTTTTGTTAATTGTCGTCGCTCACCCTTGAAAAACAAGGACTTGGAGCCGCCGCCGCCGCCTCTTAAGGCCACCGCCACCTTTTATCTTTGTTGCCGTATTCTTCTCAAATTCTCTATGATCAGATTTCTTTGGTTCAGTCTCAACGTTCAAGACTCTCACGTTTCGACTGCTGGGGAGTGTTAGATAATATAATATCTTTTCATATCTTTCTAGTATTTATGTTAATTTAGGTTTCTTATGTTTCCTTGTATTTATCTTTTCTTTGTTTATAGTTAGGGTTTCTTGTTAACCAAGTACATGTATCTTTATAAATATGTTATTCAGTAATACAAGTTTTCCACGAGGTTTTCTCTAATCTAACAATGAAAATTGGATTTTTTTTTCATTTTGACCACTCAGACAGGTAGTTAATTTTCCCACCAAACCCCAATTTAACGGAGCACGTGTGTGAGAGAAAGAATCCGTGTTAAATTAATCTCAAAGATCTTGTACAGAACAATTTAAGAAATCATTATATATTCATAAATCTCTATTAGGAAATTTTGGAACTTAAGCTCTAAAGTTTTAACAATAGTTTTGAAAGAGTCGAAATTGAAATTCTAAATTTACTCAGAGAAAATACAAAAAGAAACTTGACATTGTACAGAACATCAAATTAATGGTAAGGTTGAGATACAAAGCTTAATTACAATTATGAGCTCATCCATACCAAATGTTTCTATATATATTGATCATCTGATATGTTATCTCATTATGTTTCGTAATAACTGGATTATTAATTAGTTTGGTGTGTAATGATGTAACTAATCATTAATTATTGATTTCAATCAAAATAAATTCTAAACAAAAAGTCTCTGGTTTGAAACATCAAGTTGTAATTCATAGTCGTCCTAGCCAAATCGAATCATTCTTAAGAGCTTTTAAGATCAGAATCCCGAAACAATCAACATCATCCCCTTAAATTTTCTTGTGCAATCTGCTGTAGATGATCACGAGTCTGTTCCTGCCCCCGCCTTTAATTTGTCACCACTTTACTTCTTGACATTTCGTTTGAGTAATATATGCATTGTTATAAGAATCATTTTAACACGAATGTTTCCATCAACATATTGCGCAACATTTTTAAAGGATAATGGAGAAGACACCTTTCCCTTGGAGAAAGTGGTAGCAAAACTAACCCTTTATTGACCATTGAAAAGCAAAGCAAATTCTTTTTGGGAGTGAAAAAAATTATCATCCTTTTTTGGAGGAAATGAAGGACCACAAATCAGGAAATGATGATGATATTTTTTGTAATTTGTAGATGAAAAGTCCTAATCTTGAATTGAAGCTCTAACTGACTTTGTAACTTAATAATATAATTGTCTTTATAAGAATACAAGAAATTAAAATCTTTATGTGCCCCAAACAAAAATGAAACTTGATTTTAATTAGAGCCACAAATGCAGCTATCTGTTAGCTTGTACTGTCAAAGGATTAGAGAGAAAAAAAAAAGGAGAAATGATAAGACTGTCACCCTTCTAATTATTAGGGCAAAATCGTCCGATTGGTCCCTTAACTTATTCCTAGTTCTATTTTGGCTATATTACTCTGCAACTTTGAATTTTAACCCAATTGTGGTTGCTTAAAAGAATTAACATCCAAGAATGCTAAGTATATACACATTCAATAGATTGTACATTATAATTTGAGTTGAAAATGGAGAAAAATGGAGTTCCCAAATTTTAACACGAACAATTTTCCTCCAATTTCTACCCATATTGTCCACCCATATATATAATTTATTGAATGTATATACACATATCCTTTCCGCAGACATAGATTTCTACACAAACGACGTTAATTGGGCCAGAGTTCAAAATTACAAAACAACTTGATTAATTGAGCGTGAATCTTTTCAAAAAAAAAATTGAGCGTGAATGGAACTAAAACGGATTAGAAGCAAATTACAAAATCGACTTGACATTTAAATTAAAGTGTTTATTGATGGTATAAAAGGGTAAATTCTTTCTGAGTTTTACATATATATACAGAGAATACTTAGGGCTTAATGTGAAGAATTCTTATAGAAATAATATTTATATTTCTGAATGATTATCAATAACACAATACATAAGTATATATAAAAAGATACGAGATCCTAACTATACAAATTTGGGTGAGAATATTTGTCCAACCTAGAAGAGTAAAAAATTCTTTTTTCTTGACTACAATTATAGGCACCTCTACTTTAAGTTGAATGTCTTAATTACCAAAAAAGAGGAAAAAGTTGAATGTCTTCGTTTAATTTGACTTGTTAAATATTTTAATCAACAATTCAACTAAACTATATCGGAGTAAAATGCCTATTGTTTTATCCACCTATGACACGGTTAATTACTTACTATTAGTAGTTATTTTCTAGGTAATGGTCTATTTCACATCATGACATCTATGACTTGTGACTTTTAGAAATTTTTAAAAGATTTTCTATAGGTAACTTTTGAACTAGTCCATCTAAAAATGAACTTAATTTGAAAAAAAAAATGCATTATTAAGTAAAATGAAGTCAAGGACGTTGCTAACACTTATTAGGATGAATCAACATTAATTCTTAGCAATTTGAATTACTAATCTACAACTTGTGTGATGGATGAACCAGTTGTACCTTTTTGTGAACCAGAATCTTTCTTTCAATATGATACTTCATCTCGCATTTTAATTTAACTGTAAAAGACATGGGTATAAAGAATTTAAAACAATTGACATGAATTTTATATATACATTTAGACTTGCATATGTGAAGTAAAATATATATATAAAGGGAAAATCGCATTTTTCATACCGTAATTGACCACTTGTACACTTTTGATACTAAACATTCTTGAAATCTTACTTTTGATACAAACTTGGCCATTTTTTCTAATTTTTCATACCACCGGTAGTTTTCTTCACAAAAAAATTGGGGGATTTGGTGCGATTTCTACACAAATTGGTAAGAAGTGACCGATTTCTTCACAAAATGGTAAGTAGTGGTTCGATTTCTTCACAAATTGGTAAGAAGTGGCCGATTTTTTGTGAAGAAAACTAATGGTGGTATAAAAAATGAGAAAAAATTGCCAAATTTGTATGAGAAGTGAGATTTTTAAAATATTTGATATAAAAAATGTACAGGTGGTCAATTAAAGTATGAAAAATGCGATTTTTCTTATATATAAATATATTAGAAATGTTGGAAGTTTGTGATGTGAAGATATATGGTACGACGAAAAACAAATGATAGGAAGAATCATAAAAGAAAAACGAAATTTACGCGAAACATCTCTCTAAAATAGCGAAAGGGAAATAACACCACGACGTGACGACGACGCCGTGAATTGTTATTTCTCTATAAAAAAGTTTGTACAGTGTAACTAAAAAATGCATTAGATATATTTGTCATAGGATTATCAGTGATTGCAAATTGAAATACTTTTTCCACAATACTTTCTTTCATAAAATTCCTCAAATGATCCAGATATTGGGTTCTAATTTAATTCATTATACCGAATTAACCTCTTCAATCTTCGGGAGAACTACTTGAATTTCGTGTCTTTTGTTTTAATATTTTATTTGAATACATATGTACGTCTATCTAACGTATATTTTTGTATCCATTTATATATTATATTTATTGAATCAGTTGAATATTCTCTTGCATGAATTATAATGCAAGATATAACATGAAACGCATACACAATTTTGTTAAAGCGATTTTATGGGGAGATATATAACGATCTATCTTTTTGGGATTTAACCGGTCAATACATATACCCAAATTAACAAATAAGAATGAACCAAAACATAATTTTTAATCCAATAATATATAATTCACTAATCAAAAGTATTCTTCTACTTAAAAGAACAAAAGGCAATCCAACCAACTACCATGCAAGCAATATGCCTCTCATTCTATACCTAACACCAAAATGCAGATAAAATTAAACGTTCTCCTATTCCAACTGTTTAATGTATACCACATCTAATTAAGTAATACCAATTTTGTACCACCTTCAACATTCACCATAAAATTAACCCTTTTTTTTTTATCTTGACAACTCCGGCAAATTTCAACTTCACCGACAGAAACATGAAATTCGATCCCCATCAATTTCCACCACAACAAACAATATATATAATTATCCAGCCAAGTCATGAAGCAACTGTGCACCCATCAAATTCCTATACGGCAGATTAGTCTGATCATTTTCATGACTATCCAATAGTGAGTTATATTCAACTGTATTTTGACAATCTTCCATTTGATGATCTGATCTCGAGTACAAAAGTGATGATCCTTGCTGATGCAACCCTAATGTCAAAGACACCCCTCCGCCACCGCCTCCGCCTCCGCCTCCGACTGATGGGTGGTGGCTGTATGATGAGAAGTCTATGTCCATGGAGGTTCCATACGGGTGGTGGTGTTCATTGTGAAGCTGGGCTTCTTTGTTGTTCTTGGTGTCTGAATTAATGTTGATTATGGAAGAAAGAGATTGATCAGAATGATGATCAATTACAAGTTGATCGTGTGTTGGCTTTTGATCTTCGTTTCTCGTATTATTTTGATGGTCTTCATCTTCATCTTTTAGCTCTTCTAAGTACATTTCTTCCACCATGGGTTTCCATAGCCTCACTCGCGCATTGATAAACCAATTCGAAACCTGAATAATTAAGAAACCAGCAGAAATTAAAGGGATCGGAATATTCATCGTACATGACAAGAAAATAATGTCATAAAATAAACCTATTTAATCCAAATATAAAAATGTATTTTAACAAGATATGTATATCTATATGCCCCCTTGGTTGTATAAATAAATTCGTGGGATTTAATAAAATAATTGAAGGAAGAAAAGGACTTGCCTGGCTTCTTGAGAGACCTGTTTGGCGGGCTAAAATGTGTTTATCTACATCACTTGGATATCTGCAGGTTTAATTCAATACAACTGATCAGTACGTACTATATATTTACTCTAAGTGAGAAGACATAGATAAAAACTAGGGAGGACTAGAGATGGGGTCCTATGGAAATCTGCAATAGAATCAAATCCACACAAAAATATAATACAAAACTCCAAAAAAATAAAATTAAAAAAACATAGACATTAAAACAAAACAAGAAATTATATATATATCGAATCCCAAACATGATATATACAAACTAATGATTGAAACAAACAAGCAAGAATCTCAAGAGTACTAAAAACACAAGTGGGATGTTTTTCTTTTTTGTTTTTGCTAAGTTTTTCAATGAGTAAAATGAAATTTTCAAAAAGAAAATCCTAGCTAACAAATAAAACCCAAATTCATATATATCATTTGAAGCACGGAAAATATTTTTCGTTAAACTAAAATTGAAGAAAGTGAGAAGGGGCAAGGTAAAATTTACGGGTGAAGAAAGTGCTCGAAAAGCCAAGCACGAAGAACGGAGACGGATCTTTCGGGTAAGCCGCGTTGAGGTCTCCATGGATGTGATTCCATCAAGCTCATTTGTTGGAGTGCTCTTTGTTGTCTGAATGTTTGATCAAGAAGTTTTAATCTTGGAGTTTCCCCTTTAATTGTGCCTGGTGCAGCACTATCTTTATCCCCCATTGCTTTCTTGGTGTCCTTAATTTGATTCACAATTGCATCTCTTAAGCATCTAAAGTGCCTTGACATGGCCCTTGAAGCCATGGATGAATACACTTTTGCAGCTCCATTTCCAGCTACTCCTTCAAATGATTGTACCACACTCTTCATCTGATTGCAATAGTGCTTGTACCTTCTATCCACCTACAGTACCCCACACACACACCAAAAAAAAAGAAGAAGAAGAAGAAGAAGATTTTTTTATTATTATTTTTTGAATAAAACAGTGAAAATTAAATGAACAGAAAAGAGGGTTCTTGAATTTAATAGAACTCCAAAATTGTTTCCATGTGGTCATTAATAGAAGATAGACCCCCACCCCATCAGTCACCAAGATAGTTCAGATTTATTAATAGAAATTCTAGCCTGCTCCAGGTTCGGCCGTTCCTTAGTGTATTTCACAGATGACTAATGAATCATATGGTAATACAATCATCAAATACACTTGCGTGTTGTCAAACCAGGAACGAGAATTTTCCTTGGTTAACATATAAAAGTTTAAAAAATGGTTAATTTTAAAGAGATGTAGAAATAATTAAATAAATATTTACCTCTTCTAGCATATGAAGCAACCTGGTTTTTCTTTGCTGCAATTCAAGAAGGTCAAGAGAATAAAGTAATTGCTTTTTGATCATGGCGCCATTTTCGTCGACATCTCCCCATTCACGAACCTTCATCTTTGATTTGAAATTATTACGATCATCAATTTCCTTTATTCCGAGATTACAGAACTCGTTGAGAAGATCTTGAGCAGGGCCGAGATACTTGGAGTTGCTAATCTGAAACTGTTGTTGATGATGAATGTTTTGTCTGAGTTGAAAAGAGTGAAGGCCTATAGAATTAGATGAACTTAGAGAGAGAGAAAGTCCCTGGCTGGGTCTTTCATTTCCTTCACATGGAAAAACACATGGACCAGGATCATCGTGGACATTATTATTATTATTATTCCAGGCTGCTGATGATGATGAAGGAATTATGGTATCAGAAATGGCGGTTAAATCGTGTTGTTGATGATAGAATTGGTCGACCTTGGAAGACGATGGATTGTTGTTGTTGTTGTTTCCAGGCCTGGTTGTGAAGAAGTGATGATCATCTTTCCAGGTGGTGTTTTGATCCTGAAGAATAATATTATTCTTGGATGGAAACCCTAAAATAGTATCCATGTTTGCAGTCAAGTTGTACATCTCTGGTACTGTCGCCTCAAAGCTGCTTTGCATCATATGATCGGAGTAGCAATATGATCCTCCTGTTGATGTCGTCGTCGCCATTAGCAGCGTTAGTTTCTCCTCACCACTTGGATTAGCCATACAAGACATATATATGTATATATGTAAACAGATCTTTCTTCTTTAAATACTCAATCAAGATCAACGCCTATCAATGGATGAACAATCAAAGAACGATCAGCTCCAAAGTTTGAGTCTTTAATGTTTATTATGGTGTTTTTGTGTGGGGAGAGAGAGAGAGAGAGAGATTAAGGTTACTGGAAATAGAAGAGGAAGCAAGTGGGTTGGTTTCGGTATTGTTTTTTTTTCAATGGGCATGAACCAAAACCTAGGAGGGGAGGAAATTGATACACATACATATATGATCTTGTCACAAATATAAAAAGGACGATCTGATCATGACCTGCAAAAACCTCAGCTCTTTGCTTTTCTTTTCTTTTCTCTCTCTCTCTAACCTATCTCTAAAAGCAAATGTGGGTCAATGCAAAATTATATATATATATACACACACACACAGTTCCAATCTACTAGTATAAAATTGTGTACATTTCCTCTTAAACTGCATATATGCGATAAATGTATACAAATATATATATATATATATATATATATATACTTTGAGAAAAAGTTGTAAATTGGAAAAAATATTGAAATTTCTCCTTCCAAATCCTTGTCATTTATATATGTATATATTTTTATGTATGTATATATATACTTGTAATAGGAAGTACTATTGTAAAAGAAGATTCGAACCGAGGCGCAAGCGGAAGCCTATGGTATATATAATATCAGGTTATTTTTATAATTACTAGGGTTTTAAAAGTCTTTGTTGCTTTTTTATATAAGTAATAGATTATATATAAGCATACAAAATAGACATCCTAGCTCCCTCCCTCTTCCTCAATAATTTCATACTCCAACCAATTAAATATTGATTAGAACCATCCAAGACTTTTAAAATTCTTCAAAGTATGATTTAAATAATGAACCATATAATAATAACATTTTATTAAATGTAGTATCGTATCATAGACTTAATCATGATGAAACTCTTTAATCTTCATATAGTTAGTACTACATAGTCAGGAGATCAAGATCATGGTCCTTTTGCCTAGCACACATGCTACAAAGCCGCCACATGTAATTGTGTCTCTTCTGTACTTCTTTATATATATATATATATATATATATATATAACTTACAAGAGAAACACAAAAGTATTCCTACTTTACAAAACCCATTTTAATTTTACACCATCAAATCTTCATATAAGAAGAGAAGATGAGCACAAATTAATGTGCAATTAATACAAATATATATATATATATGTACATGTATGTAGTGATTGTATGTACAGGTCCTTGGATGGTGGGAATCCCCAGAACTGAAGCTAAACTATGGCTGTAGCAGGCTTTTTCAGAGGCTTCTTACTGTTATTTTGTGTTGTGGGGCTGATATTCTGTTCAATCTTCAATACAACAGTGAAATTTTGGGGGAGAGAGAGAGAGAGAGAGAGTTAGATGCGAATTCTGTACATGTTGTGGAAAAATTGTTCCTTAGATTAGAGTCTGTGGAGCTGATGAGTTGAGGTGGTCCACGTTTTCCAATTAATTCTAATTAAAACCCCCCTATTAAAGCTCTCCACCAATCTAAATGGGACCATCATCTTTTTTCTTTTCTTTTTCTTCTTCTTTTTCTTTTTTCTTGTTCTAATAATTATTTCTATTTTTCCAGTTTGCCAATGCTCAACACAAATTCACGTGATGTATTATTAGCCAATATAGTCCAAAAATATATCATACTGTTAGTATTCGTTTATCAAGTCATTAAGTTAACAGTTGAGAGCTATATATGTTTATCAAGATAAATGTGTGATTAATGAGCGAAACACGCATGTCATGTACTTGTCTCCATTTGACGTGGGCTGATAGTTGTATATACCTCATCGACGCTCTCAAACAAGGGATTTGATTAGGGCACATGGTCTTTGTTTCCATAGATAATGGACACCTTTACATATTGTATTATCTGCTTTATTCGGAGCTGCACATTATACTTCTAAAAATACAGCTATCTAATGAGATGGGGATTTGGGATATAAGCCCTCTCAAATTATTCGTCTCCATCCGAGGTGGGAGCGAAAATTTGCATACATACCGCTTAGTCAACACTTAGAAGTTAGGAGGACAACCTTGTTATGTGGTAGACCCTATAGAGTGCAAGTGAACATATACTAATCATATATAGATGAGAGAAATATATTTTTAATAATATTAACATACATATTTGAGAAACCAGTCAATCATAAGACAGAATGTTAAGTACAACACGTCTGATTTTAGGCTATATGCATGTTTAAGCACTAGGGCTCCCTAACCAAATCATAATTAGGGTTTTGAGTTGGCCATCGACAAATATAGCTGAATCATGAAATTGGACGAGCTAGATCGACAAGTTGTTTCGAAATGTTTAAACACCAAAAAGAAATATTCGTGACAGTGTTAAATTTATCGCCAATTATATGTATTGAGTGACAAATTCTTTTGTTCCATCACAAAAATTAATTTTAAAACTCCACTATTGACAAGAATCGTATATGAACTGTTACTCATGATAATGAGTAACCAAAATGTTGTTAACATTATTAATAATTAGTGACAACAAATTAATATAATTGTCAATATGAACATGTGTCCCAATATTGTCAATTGATAACTTGAAAATAATTCTTGTTCTTAAAAAATTATTGTTGATCATATAAAGCAATTAGATTGTCACTACTCCCTATGTATATCTAGTCATAGTTCGCATTATATTGCCCAGTAATATAATCTTTTGTTGTAGTATAGTTTACGTATCAAATACTTAATTGTCAAAAATTATATATTTAAACAAAAATTTCTAAATCAAACTTAAGTATAATTCGCACTGTTTGGAAATAAGAACTAGAATCTTTGCCCTAGGGACAATAATGAGATAGTTGGGGTGGAATCACGCGTAAGTCACGTGCTTGGACCTGTTATAAGATGGAATAGATACAAATACAATACAACTTTAATATATATTTGTGTGGTGGTCCTGCAGCTGCACCAAAAGCTTTGTCCGCCGCTTGCCATTTATCTCCCTATACTATCAGACGGCTGACGTCAACCCAAATATATTTTGGCTTCTTTTGGTTCGTAATTTTGTAAGACAGCAAAAATGCGCACGTTAACTACCCAAGCTCACAAGTTTTTGTGGCAAATTCACAACTAACCAATTAAGTTCCTCTGCATTACGCAATTCCTATGGATTTTGTATATGTATGTATATATTCATGATCATATATATATATATTTGTATTCCACGTCGTACGCTCTTTTCTATATGTAATTCGGAAATTTCCAAATTTGCGGTAAGTCTTGAATTTTTGAAGTCCTAATAAAAACATAGTTATTTGTGTACGTAGGTACGATATAATATTCCGTAAATTGTACTATAAAAATAATTATAATTATCCACAAACTCTAAGTCTCATAAATTCATTAGAAGGATCTAAAGTTTACCAATAACTATTTCATATTCCGTAAATTGTACTATAAAAATAATTATAATTATCCACAAACTCTAAGTCTCATAAATTCATTAGAAGGATCCAAAGTTTACCAATAACTATTTGATCTAATGGCATGAACATCTCACTGTTAAGTGCTAGGTCGAGTGTTCGAATTCCCACCCCCACACTCACTATTGCAATTCAATTCGGAGGGTTATCATTGGACCCTATCAATTAGAATAACAAATTTGTGAAGGAAAATCTCAGGATCTAAAGTTTATGTACCTGGTGTTATATTAACATCGTGTATATATATTCAGATAACTTACAAACGAAAATTTTAATTTGAACTTGATTCAGTCGAACACAGATGTAATTCACAAATGAGTACCAATTACATAACAAATGTAATTATTCGTCTCGTGAATTTCATTTGGGTTCACTTAATTACAGTCCTGTTCTGCACGTGCATGATAAACTTATCACGTCTTTAATTGGAAGATAATTTTCTTACTTTATGTTCAAAAATTGATTTTTTTTGTCATATATAATTAAATGATTGGATGACCAAACACTATAATAAATCTTCCGAAATGCCCCACTCGGAGAAAATTATTATACAATATTGATGTCATTATCATTACTATCCTTAATCATATGATGGTATGTAATAAACCAAATATTAAGACCAAATACATACTATAGGGCCATGCACCAACCATTTGTTGTTGTATTAAATTGCGCTTAGGCCTCTTGCGGAAAAATTGCAATTTTGGTCCTACAACTTAGCTCATGTGTGCTATTGGTCCCAATATTTTGACTTTAACATTAAACGTCCCATAACTCCAAAAAATGTACGTTTTTGGTCCCAAGATACGATTATGTCATGTATTTGTACGGAATTGACATGTGCGGCTTACGTGGGATCACCAAAAATGTGCGTTTTTGGTCCCATAACTCCAAAAAACGTGAGCCGCACATGCCAATTCCGCCAAATACATGACGTAATCGTATATTGGGACCAAAAATGCGCATTTTTTGGAGTTATGGAATTTATAATGCTAAAGTCAAAAATATTGAGACTAAAAGCACACATGAGCTAAGTTATGAGACCAAAATTGCATTTTCCCGCCTCTTGCCTTAAAAAAGTAATTAAGAATTGGATTTCTTCATATATGCTTTTTGGTTTTAAAATCATGAATTGTACAATGATAATATTGATTTTTGTAAGTTGAGTATTTTAGAGCATTTTATTTCAACAATTAAAAAGTGATTTTGCATGAACTAGATAATAATTCTTTTTCAGGTCGTTAGAATCCTGAAAAGTAGGAGTACGAGATTTTTAAAGAAAATATTATACGTAATTAGTTACTTATATGTTGCACAAGTATGGGTACGACAATTGGTTATAATATGATACGGATGGGACGACATAATTTTTTCAGTTTTAAAATAGGAAACAACGATGATACTACTATATCTATATATATATGTATGTGTATGTGTGTATATATATAATTATTTCTCTTATTGAATTTCCACGAAAACCTAAAATGCTTCAAACAAATAAAGGATAAATTTTTACAAGCCCACTCACTAATATTAAAAAACTAAACTTATCAAGTAATATGTATTATGTATATATATTTGATAAGTAAACCTAATTCATAAATGTAACATTTTGTATCCTCAACGTGCCGCTCATTTTTCTTAGTTTTTATTTTCTTGTGATTTTTTCTTCATTATCTATTGTCTCTCAATCTACTGTTGCTTTTTGTCCATTGTCCTATGATATTCCCCACTTTCATATTCTCCATCTATTGTTTTATTTTTTTTGGCCTTAATGTCAGACTTGTCATTAATTCATTCATCATTGTTGTAGCTGGTAACACTTAAGTATCGTCACCCTCTGCCATGTACACAAAATTTGGAAAATGTTTATCGGGAGCAATTGGTATTTTTGTTAAGCTTCTGACTTGGATACGTTTCTAAACAGTGTATCCATATTTTTTTACTTTTTAATTTTAAATACATCAAATGACGTGTCCACTACGTACTCAAAGAGTATCTTATCAATCAAGTATATATCTGCATCAAAATATTTCTAAATGTATCTTTGCACCATAGTCAACTATTCTTTTACCATTTTATCCTCAATACTTGATATTACCGTTTTATCATATACACTCAGATATGGTAAAACACTATTTCATTAAAAGTGTGGAACGTGAAATTTCAACTTACACTTTGAGAAAGTCATCGAAACTTGTATTATATATTAAGCAGATCTATAGTGCATGATGCCTTTACAGCATTACATTATAGAGTGGTCCATCAAAATTTCTAGAAATGGACCCCAAAATAAATATCAGTAACTCTGCAAAGACTGTGCCTTTAGTAAGTCTGCTTAATTTAAATTGTAATAATTAAGGGCTAATTGCATTTTTCATCCGTTAACTTTTCTGTTTTTGGATTTTGGTCCTGTTTTTTTTTTTCGATTTGCAAAGTCGTCCGATAACTATCCAACTTTTGATAATTTTAGTTCGATTTTGACGAAACCGACTAATTTGGCCGGAATTTACCAAGTTTCGGACACGTGGTGCTGACATGGACAAAATTTTGAGGATTTCTCAATTTTCCCACCAAAATGGACTCTGATTGGGAGCGTCTATTTGGCATGCCACATTAATTTTATCTAGTCAACATCACACGTGGCAAATTCTGGCCAAAGTCAGCTCCGGTCAAAATCGGACTAAAATTGCCAAAAGTTGGATAGTTACAAGATGACTTTGCAAATCGAAAAAAAAATAGGACCAAAATCCAAAAGTGAAAAAAATACGGGACGAAAAATGCAATTAGCCCTAATAATTAATGATCATGGTTTGAACCAGTGGAATCATTTCATGAATCCCAATGATTTCCAGTTCTAGTCCTGCATACCATAATCAGACTCAATTTTTGTGTTATATGTGAAATACTGAATGGGGCTAGATTTAGAAGTCTATTTATATATATATATATATATATGTGTGTGTGTATTTTTTATATATATACACTTGAACTGTATATATTACAGCTATAGTCACTATAAGAAAATTGAATATTGGTAATGAAAATATATGTCATGGCTTAAAACCGTGGTCTATAACGGTCTAAGCTCATGGCTGATTTGGTCGTGGTAGATGTTCCATATAGCCACACTAAAGTTAGCCATGGTGAAAAGGAATGTTAACTATTTTAAGCATTAACTAGCCATGGTGGAAAAAATGTTAACCTATCACTTTTTTATCATGGCTAAAAGTCATGGTTTTTACAATGAACAAAACATTGGCTATGGCTATAAGTCATGGTCAATGTTTTGGCCATGCTTGCAAATACCACGGCCAAAGCCGTGGTCAATTGATTTTAACCATGGCAAATGAACTTTTCACCATGGCAAATTAATATGGGCAATAATTATTATTTTTTAGTTATAAAAGTCCTCCACATAGGCACGCACACATTATAATAGAAAGTATGACGTGGAAAAACATGGTTACATGCCCTATTGACCGGTTCGGATTTTTTTGTTCTAAACCAATGTTTTGTCTCATATTTCATTATTTATATGAATGTTTCATATATAAAAATTTGAAGAAAGTACTAAAAGCCTCGATAAAATACGTTTTATATTCAAAAAATTCAAAAAAAATATTTTTCACTCTAAAATACTGATTTGACGAGATTTTCATTTGAAAAAACACAAATATTAGAGTCAGTGATTTTGGGCTATATAACTCTTGATTTTTTACATCAAGAATTAATCAATTAATCTTTTATTTTAGAAATATTTGAACTTCTCAAATGGATAAATTGTATAATATGAATTTTAATTTTTAGTGTTGAATATCATTATATTCTTTATCTAATTTCTTTTTTAATAAAACATAAAAAAAAATCAAATATTTGAAGATACCAAAAATTTAGTATAAATTCGTAATCAATAAAAGTTGTTAGTAAAAAAATTTAAGAGATCGATTTCCATACAAATAAACGCAATTGGTTAAGTCATAATCTAAAAAGAAAAGTGCAATTGAATTCAATTTTCTGTTAACTACATGTCAAAAAAAAAATTAAATAAAACTTTGACGAAATGGGGTTTTTAAGATTGAAATATATTTTCATGTGATTTTAATTTATTAATTATGATTCAAGTTCTTCTTAGTAATTGTCCAAAACGAATTCCTTAAATATAAATGTGACATGGATTTCATACAAGTGTCTCTGAAATGAATTATGAGACAGAACGCCATTTTAACATAAAAAATCCGATGTGAATAAAGACTAAATCAATTATCTTCATATATATGCTTAAAAGTAAATTAAGTTCTAATCAAATTTCATAGGAAGAATCTCATTTTTGATCCCGTAAGTGGTCAAGAGTATATATTTAGCCCCGTGCTTTATGAAAGTCTCACATTTAGTCCCATAAGTTATAAAAAGTCTCAATGTTAGTCCCAAATCTAATTTCTGTCAGAAATTTAACGGTCAACTCCGTTAGTCAACATTTTGACCGACTTTATTGGGAGATTTTGTGTTTGAATGACATGTGATATTCAATAAAAATATCGTGATATTGAATATAATCCATGTGTGAGTGCATTTAAGCATCAATTCTCCTCGAAAAAGTCGGTCAAAATGTTGACTAACGGAGTTGACCGTTAAATTTTGGATGGAATATTTGATTGGGACCAAAAGTGAGACTTTTTAGAACTTATGAGACTCAATGTGAGACTTTCATAAAGTAGGAGACTAAATGTGTACTCGTGCCCACTTACGGGACCAAAAATGAGATTTGCCCAAATTTCATAATATCTTCAATTATACTAACAATTGAAAAAGGGTAAATGTGGTATACTATTAGTTTTTGGCATGTCTCCCATTTCTCCCATTTACTCATGCATCTCTCTCAAGTAGATTGACGAGTCGCGCAAGTCGAAAAAGTTGTTGTTCAAATTTGTTTGAATCATCATTGACACTCAGGAACATTACAAAAAAAAATGATTATTGCCTATGTCAATATGTCATGGTGAAAAGTCTCATTGTCATGGTTAAAACCAATTGACCACAGCTTTGCTATGGCTTTGGCCATGGTATTTGCAAGCATGACCAAAACATTTACCATGACTTATAGCTAAGGTCAATGTTTTGTTCATTGTAAAAACCATGACTTTTAGCCATTGTAAAAAAGTGTTAGGTTAATATTTCTTCCACCACGGCTAGTTAGAGCTTAAAATAGCTAGCATTTTTTTCACCACGGCTAACTTTAGTGTGGCTATATGAAACATTTACCACGGTCAGGTTAGCCGTGAGCTTAAACCGCTATAGACCACGATTTTAAGCCATGATATATATTTTCATTGTCAATACTCAATTTTCTTGTAGTGGAACATGTTTGAGCTTGATTTGATTGTTAATCGAGTCGAGCTCAAACCAGCTTCAATCGAGCCGAATACTAGTTGAGCTCAAGTACTTGATTTTTTGCACATATTTTATCATTTTTCACTAATCGATTCGAGGTCGAGCCGAGTTTCAAACTTATTGAACACACAAAAGGTTGTTAAAGTTTGATTTGATATGTCAAAAAATCGAGCTCAAACGAACTTTTACTGAACGGTCTCAAATCGAATATCGAGTAATTTGGTTCGTTTTTCAAATCTACTTAAACTACAATCAAGATTTGTCTTGAATCAAAGCCGGTGAGGAATTATGTGGCTTCAATCCGTTAAGCTTTTAATTTTGCTGACTAATTAAAATTTTGAGAGCGACAAATTGCAATTTGCCCAAGTGTGCAATATGAATAGACCATATATATACACTAGGCATCAACACCGCGCAAATGTGCGGTGGCATGTGGCTGGACTTAACATTTGAGGAGAAAATATGAAAATGTTTATAAATGGATAGATAAAATTGTAGTAATCAGTATATTATCGTAAGTTGAATGGGTTAACCCGATTGACTTTTCTGTTAATTAATAATAATTTGAAAGGGGTCTGCGAATTATTAATTTTATATATTCTATTTGTTATTGGAAGGTAAGGGCGCTTAAAAGGTTGATGATTAATTTAAGGAGAAGTCTGATTGCATAAACAATAGACTTCTTGAAACGGAATTGAAAGTTTAATCTAACGGAAAAACTTTAAAATAAATGAATTAACTGTATGAAAGAGAATAAAACACACTCAACAGAATCTCCAAGAAAAAATTCAAAGGAAAACGCATGGAAAATAAATTATTTTAAATCCACAACCTCCCATAATATAGAAACATTGTGATATTGAATATAATCTGTGTGTGAGCGCATTCAAGCACGAATTATCCCAAAAAAATCACGGTCAAAATGTTGACTAATGGAATTGACGGTTAAAATAAGATGGAGACTAAATGTACGACATTTTAAAAGTTATGAGACGCTTTTAAAAACCAAATGATAAGTACCATTTAAAGTATAAATCTTATTATGTAATCTAAACAAATTTTTTTTGTTTTTCTTCCAATAAAATTTCAGAATGAATCTATCATAATATTCTATAGTTTCTAATTAGGGGGAGAAAAAAGGCAGAACTTCTTCTTTCCAAATGCACAAGTACTTAAATATCCAACTATGTAAAAGTTTTGGATAATAGAGAGCCAACCAGCCCAGGTTCTAGACGGCGTTTGTAAGGGATTCCAAGTCATTAAAATGTTAACCTTCTCTTTTAACCACACTAATGTCTTAATAATATTATATTCCTTTAGGTAACTGTTCCTACTTTGAATTATTTTATAAATAATCAAATCATATCCCCAAATAATCTTCCTATTATAAGATTCTAATTTAAATTATAATAAACCATCTCTGTATAAATTTCGTACCGCAACGAACTAAACCCCGCAAGAGAACTTTTTTAAGTAGGTTACAAAGAGTAAAATCCATTCACTGAAAGCATCCACCAAAAGTTAAGGTGGACAAGCTACTTATTGATATACTGATTTCCCAACACAAAGATTAATTTACTGAGATTCTGAGAGAACTATCTTCCAATAAAACTATACAGATTGCATATACATAATTCATCCACATAATCTTGAAATAAAAAATTAATTCAAAAGGGAAGAAACCTATCTCAGAGTTTAACTTGTGAAAGATATACGTTAATGACCCATTTTGACAAGATATATACCTTCTCTAGATGAACTCTTTGTTGGAATTATTTGGTGGACTTATATTATGTGTATATCACAATCATATGCATTTGGGTACGCAGACGTGTGTGCACTGCAGTTTGAATTGTATATCATATATTAAATAAATTTTGGGTCTTGATTAAGTGATCCAATTAAGTTTTATAGGCCCAAGTCATCTTATTGAGTATGGGGTCATATTTAAAATGTGTAGAAACTTTGAGAACTGAATTGCAATTTATGATGGGCTGATTTGCAAATAAGTCCTACTTCATCTATATATAGGGGTTATGGTCCTCATTTGACGTACAAAATTTTTTTAGAATTTTTCGTTCATAAAGCCTCATTTCTCTCTGGAATCTCATCATCCGAAGAAAAGTCTTACGGTGTACGTTCAAGTGGAAGACATAATCATTCTGTGAAATTCATAGCTATGGATTCAGGTACACTTATAGTTTATAGTTTGTTACGTGATTATCATGAAGTTCAAAGATTCGGGGCAATCAATTAATTTTCATCAAGTGGTATCAGGTATGAATATATTCATGGCACAAGCATCCATCAAAGATAATAAGGCACAAGCATCCATCAAAGATAATAAGGTCTTGATAATTCCATGAATAATCCATTGTTTTTTGGGGAATATGTGCCACAATTTGCCACAATTTCTTTCCACCGCCATTAGTATGAATATATATATATATATATATATATATATATATATATCTATATATTAAGATTCATGAAGCTTCTGCCATGAGAAATAGAGATAAGGTGGGTATTTAAAATTATGATAAAGTGGATTAAATTCTTCACTAGTTATGCCCACCGGCCCAATGTAAGTAAAGGATCATATGAGGTTTTCTTTTGTTATTTGGGCTTGCTTTAATAATATTTCTATTGTGAGCCCAAAAGGCAACTAAAGGGGTCATAACCCAAAATTCTGATGGGCTGGATAAGGGTCCGAGTTGTGTTGACCCAACTCGGTCCATCCAATTGACCGTTGACCAATTTAAAAAAAAATTGAAAATTGATATTTATGATTTGATTCTTAATGATCTAAGGTTGCTTAATTTTAAGCATGCTTGATATTTCAAATCGATTAATTGGAACAACATGTTACCAAAGTAACCTCTTTTGTGTATATTATTCGAATGCGAAATACTAAAGTGTTTGTGTGTGTGATTTTCATGCGGATAATAACCGGCCCAAAGGAAGGCTATTATTGTTTGGCTGAAATTCAAACACATGTGTGGCGGTAAACATGTGATGATTATTAGGTGTCCGTGTAGGTGTTAAGCCGGTCCAAAGAAAGGCTTGACATTTGACTGAATTTTATTGTCAATGTTTGATCGCTACGCCAAGAAAATCACTTATAAGTTGTTTCTTTGTCCAAAGACTAGAATCAATGTTATACCAATTTTCTTGTGATGGGGATTGTCATTTTGAATCAATTTACAATTATCTGCTTAAAGTTTCAATTGCTTTTGTGTGATCTTATTTGGTTCATTTTGTTCTCAATTCAGTTAACATATCTACCGCATCCGTATCTGTCAATATCAACTCAATCCCGGTGCTTAATGGCACCAACTTTAAGGACTAGAAAGAGAACGTTATGATAGTTCTCGGATGCATGGATCTGGACCTTGCACAAAGGGAGCCACGTCCCGCTGATCATCCGGCTGAAAGTACCTCTAATCACAAGAGGGAAATCGAAAGGTGGGACCGCTCAAATCGCATGAGTCTTATGATCATGAAGCGTGCAATTCCAGAAACATTCAAGGGCACTATGTCTGAGGAGACTAATGCTAAGGCATTCTTTGAGGAGCTTGAAAAATGCTTTGTCAAGAACGAAAAGTCGGAGACGAGCTCCATTCTGAGCAGTCTTGTTTCCATGAAGTATAAAAACAGAAGTAACATAAGGGAGTACATCCTGGAGATGTCTCATTTAGCGTCAAAACTAAAGGCACTTAAGGTAGAGCTGTCTGATGAATTGCTCGTGCATTTAGTTTTGATATCTCTTCCTGCATAATTCAGTCAATTTGTGGTCAGTTATAATTGCCAAAAGGAGAAATGGACTCTTAACGAGCTCATTTCGCATTGTGTGCAAGAGGAAGAGAGGTTGAGACATGAAAGGGTTGAAAGTGCTCATTTGATATCCTCCTCAGCCATTAACAAGAAAAGAAAGGGTAAGGAAATTGCGGTCTCAGACCCAAAGAAGAAGCAGCTAAAAGGGTCCAATGGACCCAATAAGGATACATTGTGCTTTTTCTGTAAGATCCTTCTCATGTCAAGAAAGAGTGTGCCAAATATCACGCTTGGCGTGCAAAGAAAGGTACACGTCTTACTCTTGTTTGTTCTGAAGTTAATTTGGTTTTAGTGCCTAGACACACTTGGTGGCTAGATTCTGGTGCTACCATTCATATAACTGTGTCTATGCAGGGCTGCTTGAGTTGCCGAAATCCAAGTGATGCTGAAAGATTCATCTATATGGGGAATGGCAATTCAGTGGAGGTTGAGGCAATAGGAACATTTAGATTATCGCTTAAGACTGGTTTTTGTTTAGACATGTATGAGACATATGTTGTACTGTCATTGAGACAGAACTTAATTTCCTTTTGTGTTTTGGACAAAGAAGGATATATTTGTTCATTTGGTCACAATGGATGTCGTCTCTATTATGATTCTAAACTTATCAGATCCAGCACTTTATCAGGATGTGATAACCTATATATGCTTGATACGGTTACCTCGCTTAATGAAACCCTGCACGCTGATTCGTGTGGCACTAAACGAAAATTAACGAACGAGAATTCTCTATCGTTATGGCACAAGAGCTTAGGTCACATTTCTAAACAAAGAATTGAAAGGCTTGTGTCAGATGGGATTCTCGGTGCACTTGACAATACAAAAAATGAAATATGTGTCGAGTGTATAAAAGGTAAACAAACAAACAAGAGAAAATTAGGAGCCGACAGAGCTAAGGATGTCTTAGAACTTATACATACGGACATTTGTGGGCAATTTCCTGTACCTTCATGGAATGATCAACAATATTTTATAACGTTCATAGACAATTACTCTCGTTATGGCTATTTGTACTTGATACATGAGTAGTCTCAAGCTCTGGACGTTTTCAAATCATTTAAGATCGAGGTTGAAAATCAACTTGGCAAAGCAATTAAGGGCATCAGATCTGATCGTGGTGGTGAATACTACGACAGATATGATGGATCAGGTGAACAACGTCCAGGCCCTTTTACTAAATTCCTAGAGGAATGTGGAATCGTCCCACAATACACCATGCCGGGAAGTCCTAATATGAATGGTGTAGCTGAAAGACAAAATAGGACTTTAAAAGACATGGTTAGGAGTATAATTAGTCATATCACCTTACCAGATTCACTCTGGGGAGAAGCACTTAAGACCACAGTTTACATCCTAAATAGAGTTCCAACAAAAGCTGCAACCAAGACCCCTTATGAACTATGGACGGGTAAAAGGCCCGTGTTAAAACATTTACACATTTGGGGTTGTCCAGCTGAGGCAAGGCCTTACAGGCCGAGCGAAAGGAAATTGGACTCAAGAACGGTCAGTTGCTACTTTGTTGGTTACTTTGAAAGATCACAGGGTTCTAAGTTTTATAATCCCACATCTAGAACATTCTTTGAGACGGGAAATGCCCGGTTCTTTGAGGATATTAAGTTTGGGGGGGAAGATAAGGTTAGAGACTTTGTCTTTGAGGAGGAATCAGTTACTATTCCTCTTCCTACCGTTGTCATTGACCATGATCAGGATTTCACTCTTGACACAGTTCAATAACAACATTTGGGACAACAAGACAGTGTTGAAATTCTCCCTGAGGAACAAACTCAACAACCTCAAGAACCAATGCCATTAAGGAGGTCCACTAGAGAGAGGAAAAGTGCGATTTCAGATGATTACGTCGTATTTCTCAATGAACATGAGGCAGACATTGGCATGATGGAAAATGATCCAATCACTTTTCGTCAAGCTATTGAAAGCTCTAACTCTCAAAAGTGGATAGATGCCATGAATGAGAAAATCAAATCATTGAAAGACAATGACGTATGGGATCTTGTCCCATTGCCAAAGGGTGTAAAACCTATTGGTTCTAAATGGATTTTTAAAACCAAGAGGGATTCACATGGTAATGTGGAAAGATATAAGGCTCGTCTTGTAGCTAAGGGATTTACTCAAAAGGAGGGCATCGATTATAAAGAGACTTTCTCTTCAGTTTCTTTGAAAGACTCTTTCAGGACAATAATAGCACTAGTGGCACATTTTGATTTAAAGTTACATCAGATGGATGTCAAAACAACAATTCTCAATGGTG
The DNA here is from genome assembly GCA_019426215.1 of Buddleja alternifolia. Taxonomy (NCBI): domain Eukaryota; kingdom Viridiplantae; phylum Streptophyta; class Magnoliopsida; order Lamiales; family Scrophulariaceae; genus Buddleja; species Buddleja alternifolia. The sequence goes on along the minus strand of CM033399.1, from coordinate 28,168,799 downwards.
ACATTGAGGAAACTATATATATGGTGCATCCAGAAAACCTTGTTTCTTCAGATTCAAGAGAAAGGTTTTCAAACTTAAGAAATCCATCTATGGACTTAAGCAGGCTTCCCGTCAATGGTATCACAAGTTTCATCAAGTCGTTTTATCATTTGGATTTGAGGTAAACGCAGTTGATGATTGTGTATACCATAAGTTCAGTGGGAGTAAATATATATTTCCTGATTTTGTATGTGGATGACATCCTACTTGCCACCAATGATATAGACTTATTGCTTGAAGTTAAGAAATTTCTCTCAAAGAAATTTGAGATGAAAGATCTTGGCTATGCATCTTTTGTATTAGGAATTCAGATACATCAAGATCGTTCTCGAGGTATTCTTGGATTATCACAAAAGGCCTATATCAATAAGGTACTTCAGAGGTTTGGCATGCAAGACTGCAAATCAAGTGATACCCCAGTGGCTAAGGGAGACAAGTTTAGTCTCAATCAATGCCCTAAGAATAATTTGGAATCTAAGGAAATGAAGGATATCCCTTATGCTTCGGCTGTAGGGAGTTTGATGTATACACAAGTCTGTACTCGTCCAGACCTTGCATTTATTGTTGGGATGTTGGGCAGATACTTGAGTAATCCGGGTATGGATCATTGGAAAGCAGCCAAAAGAGTTATGGCTACTTGCAGAGAACAAAGGATTATATGCTCACATATAGCAGGTCGGATCATCTTGAGATAATTGGGTATTGTGATTCTGACTTTGCGGGATGCCAGGATAGTCGTAAATCCACTTCATGTTACATCTATTTGCTTGCTGGTGGAGCCACTTCTTGGAGGAGTGCTAAGCAGACACTCATTGCTTCGTCCACCATGGAAGCAGAATTTGTAGCAGCTTATGAGGCATCAAATCAAGGGATTTGGCTGCGGAATTTTGCCACTAGGCTGCGTATAGTAGATGGTATTGAAAGACCGCTAAAGTTACTTTGTGACAATAAATCCGCAGTCCTTTATTCAAATAACAATATGAGTTCTTCTAAGTCTAAGCATATATACATTAAGTTTCTTGTTGTTTAAGAAAGGATTCAGAGTGGCCAAATCTGTATTGAACATATTGGGACAGACTCCATGATTGTGGATCCGCTCACTAAGAGCTTGACACCGAAGGTCTTTCACAAGCACACTGCTCGTATGGGTGTTGTACAGATAGACAATGTCTAGATTCAGTGGGAGTTTGTAATATGTGTTTGCTTAATGTTTGGGATATGATGTCATGACATATGTGTGTACTTTTGTTATTGCTAAAAGCATAAAGTTCTTCAGTTTTGCACTCTGAATGGTAAAGTTTTGATCTCAATAAGGCCTAAGGTTGGACCAGTTGGAAATAGGCATGTTAGATCACATTACATGAAATTTCCATGCTATACATCCCATACTCAGTCCATGTCGTTAGTTGTATTGATGCATGTGACCACTCCTGGGCTTAGCTACGATGAATGTGGCGACAGTCTCTTTGATCCTTGTGTTGATACGGCTGATGGACAGGATTAGTTTAGATGACTTTATAAATCAAGGTTGCTCGAGCTACTAACGTTATAATGTGTGATATACAGTTATAAGATATTATGTATATGCACATATTTAGTCCAAGTGGGAAATTGTTGGAATTATTTGGTGGACTTATATTATGTGCATATCACAATCATATGCATTCGGGTACGCAGAAGTGTGTGCACTGCAATTTGAATTGTATATCATATGTTAAATAAATTTTGGGCCTTGATTAAGTGATCCAATTAAGGTTTATAGGCCCAAGTCATCTAATTGGGTATGGGGTCATATTTAAAATGTGTAGAAACCTTGAGGACTGAATTGCAATTTATGATGGATTGATTTGCAAATAAGTCTTACTTCATCTATATATAGGGGTGATATATGTTATTTTTACACTAGTTTTCCCCCATTTATCGACTTAGTTTTGATTGTTTCCTTGATAATTTGATCACATATGATACTTTGACCCTTGTTTTCTCATATTTTATAGAATAACATAACATTTGGAGGAAAAGAACAAGGATTGAAGGTAAATCATGCATCAAGATACAAACTGTCAGCGCAGTGCTAGAGTTTATGGAATAGATTTCTCTACCCATGTCCAAATTACACAATTTGTACACCAATGGAACGATAAGAGGCAAAGGTACATTTCTTATGTTGAAGACAAAGATCAGATATATAGGGAAGGAGGTGAAAACGTCATCGGAAGAGACGTCTTACGATGGAGTTTTCTCATTCAGTGACTTGTGAGACACTTTTATCATCTTTAACGTTTGATTTTGGATTTGGTGTCTTCTTGAAAGTTGTAGAGCTTTGTTTTAGCATTCTATAACAACTTGAATCAGCTTATTCCAACATCAGTAGAGAAAGTTATACATATTTTACCAAAACTGGCCGGAGCAGCAGGGGATGAACGCCGAGGCGTTCATTCACGAACGCCGCGGCGTTCACATGCAGTAGCCAATGCCGCGGCGTTCAACCACCAACGCCGCAGCGTTAAAGGTGGCGGACTTGGCCTATAAATAGACCATCAGGTCATTTGGACGGAAATAAGCCCTAAATACACTCTAAATAGCCTAGAGGGACAGCCACACACCAAAAAGGGGAGAGAGAGCTTGGGAGAGGAGGATTGAAGGTCATAACGACTCTTTGAAGGCCCGGATTCGCAAGACGACGGAGAATTCAACAAGGGATCAAAATCATCACGATTATTCGGGAGTTTCTACATCTTTATTTCTTAACTTTGTCCAACTCTCTAATATGATTTGTATGATTCAGATCCATACTTATGACATGAATATGAGCTAAACATTATGATTAAGGCCTTGGCTAGGCCATTTATGTTATTGTGATTGTTGTTGTTTTGGTATTTATTGGATTAATGTTGGTTTTAGTTATGTATTCAATATTTGATCTCCATGCTTCACTTGTTTGATCACCAAGTGTTCGATAAAATGCCTAGGTTAGAGATCGAGAGATAATAATCTAGGGAAGATATAAACTTTGAATACTCTATAGTTAAACCGACTAGAGATAGACTCGGTTTCTTTAGATGACTTTCCATTTAACGTGGGGAATTCCTAGACCGTATATGCATCTTTGTTAATCCGGGTTTTCATATAGAGATATATAGGAAATCGTTAACAAAGGTAGGGTTGCTATGCCAAGAGATTGGGTAGCACGTATGTTAGGGAATTTTGCCTTGACTAAATCAATCTAATAATCCAATAGAACCTAAATCACAATCTAAATGCATAATTGGTTGAACCACGTGCCTTGATCGCTTCTCTCTATTGCTTTCTCCCTTTGATTGGTTTGAAGTTGCCTTAGTTTATTTTCTAGTTTTTATTAATTAGTTAATCAACCTTCTTATCGACCGATCTAACTTAGAAAAGAGTAATACAGTAGTCTCGGTACTTAGATAGTAGTTGTCCCTGTGGAGACGATAAACCCGGACTTAACGTCCACTTTATTACTACACACGACCAGTACACTTCTGTGCATACACGTAAAATTCTGTCGTGTCAAGTTTTTGGCGCCGTTGCCGGGGACAACTATGGTATCTAATATCGAGATTCTCTTATTCGTTCTGAGCTTAAGTCAATTTTTTATTTTGTCTATTTCTAGTTCTTGAAGATATGAGTGCTTATAACTTTCAATCGCCATGGCAGGCTATGGATTCATCAATAACCACATCAAGCCCAATGCAAATAGAACCCTACGAGCCCACCTTCCATCCCGGTTGGATAAATCATCCGAGCTCAACATGTCAAAATAACATGATACATCCCGGTTGGATAAATCATCTAAAGCTCAACATGTCAAAATAACATGATACATCTCGGTTGGATAAATCATCTGAACTCAACATGGAGTTACAACAATGATGCAATGATATTTTCATCGGGATTTGACCATGTCAGTGGCCTTCCTTACCAACCACATGATAGCTTCCATAAACAGGAGCTAGAGACAACGTCTAATATTGAGGACTTGCTGAATAGATTTCATGCAAGCACAGAAGCTTTGAGAAAGGAGGAAGAAGTTCGTTCAAAGGAGCCAGAAGCTCGTAGAAAGGAAGTGGCAAGACTAGTAAATCAAGCAGTCAACTTATGGAAGAAGAGAGCACCTTGCACCATGGAGAGCAGAACCAAAGAGAATGAGGCATCCCTCAATACAGAAGTTGAACAAGGTTTTGATTTAGAACTACAATGTCTACATCCTATCACTGAAGAAGAACCACCTCCCAAATCCATGTGTGTCAAAATAGAGGCAAAAACAACTGAGCATACACGAATGAAGAAAGAGATTTTTAAATCCATTTCACGACATGTCCAAGAAAGAACATTAGAAATCTTCAAGAACCCAATGCCACCTACCATCATATCCCTTGAATTCTTAAGGGAGTCCATCAATCACCGGAGGGATATAGTGGAAGATGGTCAAGTCAAAGTATGCAACCTCAATGATTCGTTCACGACATACACTATAAAATCAAGTGATACTACGGATAAAAGTGAGGAGATCAAAGGATATATAAATCACTTGGAGATTCCATCATTGAGATTCCAACCGACAAGACTAGGGGATTTTGAGACAGTCACACACCAATTGTATCCATCAATTGATGATCCCCCTCCTCTAGAATTTACACTTCACTTTTTGCATTTCAATTACATATTTATAAAAGAGAATTTGTGCTCACTTTTGATTATTCCAGGTTTTATGATAAAGATTGGAGGGGATATGCCATTACGCAATTGGAAAAAGCATAAAAAAAAACTCGTCCCTACAAAGTTGGCATTGCTCCTTACAATCCACCATGAGCAATGCAAGGAGTCGAGCTAGTGACATTAAACAAGCGCTTCTTGGGAGGCAACCCAAGTTTCTTTTATTGCTTTCTTTCTTTTCTTTTGTGCATTTGTCTTGTTTTCCTCCCACTTGACTCGTTTTGATATGGTTCCCTTTGAGTTTTCTCTCATTCAGGTTTTGATCATGGTTTAATCCTGGGATATAAGCCCACCACCGTGCTCCCTCCATTTCTCTCCATTTCAGGGTTGTATCGCTTATCCCTCTCACCTTGCATTTATTTCATGAACATTGAGGACAATGTTTAATTTAAGTTTGGGGGTATAACCTTGTTGATTTTGAATTCATGAATTGGTGCACCTTTGCATAAGAGCATAATGCGTTTGAATATCTCTACTCTCTCAAGGTCAAAGACCCTTATCTGTGGTCAACATGTCATATGTTGTGACTTGAAAGCCCTTTTTAGTCATGCTTATGTGAATTTTTTTGAGGATTTAAAGCGTTGAACTTTCAATTTTGTTGATTTTGAAGTGTGTATTAATGTTGTGAAGTCATAAAATGATTTAGGCCATCTTTCATTGTCTTTAGCCTTACATTTTGGCTTTCTCTATATTGCATAATCTCTAGACCTTAATTTGAGCTGTATTGATAAGAATGGAGTGTGCTAAGCACACTAGAAACCACCATTCGTCTTTCTTTCATAAGCCATGACAACCACCTTCTAGCCTAAAAAAACAAAAAAATAATGTCTTGCACCCAATCAAGAGAGCTTAGAACTTCATATCATTTGACTTGAATATGGGTAGTCACCTTGTTTTGATTTGAATGAATATGAGTTAGATAGTGATGTTTTGGCTATGTTGGGATTTTTGAGGTTTGAAGTATTATGTAAAAAAGGGGATGAAATGAAAACTTGAGCAATGGGCTAAATAGTCGAGAGAGAGATATATATGAAAAAAAAAATTGTGCTCTCGACTAGGCTTGAATCTTAGCACTCAATTGGATCATTTGGCTTGGAATTTTGTGTACAACCCGATATGAAAAGAAACAAGTTTGGGGGTTGTAAGTTGAAAGGCAAAAGAGAGTGAAAAAGGGATAGGTGATAAGTTGTGAAAGTTTTTGTAGTCTATTTGCGATTTTAGATTGATGATTTTGAGTTGTAGGCTCTCTTGACTTAGTCACTTTATCCATATCTTCCGGTCCTAGCCATCACCTAGCCTTACGTTACAAGCCGGAAAGACCTTTTGATTGTGACTTTTGCACTTTATACACACCGATGGGTTAAACGAATGTTAAATTGTTTCAATGTCTTTACTTTCCAATTGATTTGCATAATCTTGTCTAAAGTGTGCTCTTGACATGAACATGGGCGTGGGAGTTCATGATTTAGGGATGGAAACTAAGATTTTGGGAGGTTTTCAAATTGTTGAATGTTCAAAGCATCGTGTAGCTTTTCATAATCGTTTTTTAAGGTATAATGCTTGCTCTTATGTGTATGAATTTGAAAATGAAAATTTCAATCTTCATGTGTGTGTTTGATTGTATTTGATCGAGGACGATCAAAGCTAACTTTGGGGGTAGTTGATATATGTTATTTTTACACTAGTTTTCCCCCGTTTATCGACTTAGTTTTGATTGTTTCCTTGATAATTTGATCACATATGATACTTTGACCCTTTTTTTCTCATATTTTATAGAATAACATAACATTTGGAGGAAAAAAACAAGAATTGAAGGTAAATCATGCATCAAGATACAAACTGTCAGCGCAGTGCTAGAGTTTATGGAATAGATTTCTTTACCCATGTCCAAATTACACAATTCGTATACCAATGGAAAGATAAGAGGCAAAGGTACATTTATTATGTTGAAGACAAAGATCAGATATGTAGGGAAGGAGGTGAAAACGTCATCGGAAGAGACGTATTACGATGGAGTTTTCTCATTCAGTGACTTGTGAGACAATTTTATCATCTTTAACGTTTGATTTTGGATTTGGTGTCTTCTTGAAAGTTGTAGAGCTTTGTTTTAGGATTCTATAGAAACTTGAATCAGCTTATTCCGACATCGATAGAGAAAGTTATACATATTTTACCAAAACTGGCCGGAGCAGCAGGGGATGAACGCCGAGGCGTTCATTCACGAACGCCGCGGCGTTCACATGCAATAGCCAACGCCGCGGCGTTCAACCACCAACGCCGCGGCGTTAAAGGTGGCGGACTTGGCCTATAAATAGACCATCAGGTCATTTGGACGGAAATAAGCCCTAAATACACTCTAAATAGCCTAGAGGGACAGCCACACACCAAAAAGGGGAGAGAGAGCTTGGGAGAGGAGGATTGAAGGTCATAACGACTCTTTGAAGGCATTGATTCGCAAGACGACGGAGAATTCAACGAGGGATCAAAATCATCACGATTATTCGGGAGTTTCTACATCTTTATTTCTTAACTTTGTCCAACTCTCTAATATGATTTGTATGATTCAGATCCATACTTATGACATGAATATGAGCTAAACATTATGATTAAGGCCTTGGCTAGACCATTTATGTTATTGTGATTGTTGTTGTTTTGGTATTTATTGGATTAATGTTGGTTTTAGTTATGTATTCAATATTTGATCTCCATGCTTCACTTAATTGTTTGATCACCAAGTGTTCGATAAAATGCCTAGGTTAGAGATCGAGAGATAATAATCTAGGGAAGATATAAACATTGAATACTCTATAGTTAAACCGACTAGAGATAGACTCGGTTTCTTTAGGTGGATTTCCATTTAACGTGGGGAATTCCTAGACCGTATATGCATCTTTGTTAAGCCGGGTTTTCATATAGAGATATATAGGAAATCGTTAACAAAGGTAGGGTTGCTATGCCAAGAGATTGGGTAGCACGTATGTTAGGGAATTTCGCCTTGACTAAATCAATCTAATAATCTAATAGAACCTAAATCACAATCTAAATGCATAATTGGTTGAACCACGTGCCTTGATCACTTCTCTCTATTGCTTTCTCCCTTTGATTGGTTTGAAGTTGCCTTAATTTATTTTTTAGTTTTTATTAATTAGTTAATCAACTTTCTTATCGACCGATCTAACTTAGAAAAGAGTAATACAGTAGTCTCGGTACTTAGATAGTAGTTGTCCCTGTGGAGACGATAAACCCGAACTTAACGTCCACTTTATTACTACACACGACCAGTACACTTGCTGTGCATACACGTAAAATTCTGTTGTGTCAAGGGGTTATGGTCCCCATTTGACGTACGAAAAAAAATTAACACTTCTCGTTCATAAAGCCTCCTTTCTCTCTAGAATCCCATCGTCCGAAGAAAGGTCTTACGGTGTACGTTCAAGTGGAAGACATAATCATTCGGTGAAATTCATAGCTATGGAAGTACGCTTATAGTTTATAGTTTATTACGTGATTATCATGAAGTTCAAAGATTCGGGGCAATCAATTACTTTCCATCACTCTTTCCTTCACCATCCAGAACATAGTAGAGAGATTCATCAAAAGAGTAAGATTATTCGGCATCCATATTTTCTGGATCAGACATATATCAGTGTAAATATGACGTTTACCCGTTTCTTTGCATTTTTCGAGTGATTTCTCAATCTTACTTCCCGGACTTGACAATGCCAGTCAACCATTTGATTAGTTTCTTGCATTTCCTTCTATCTTCCTCTCCACATCAAGACATATGCACATCTAATCATCGAGATCCTAAAATTCACCACATGCATTGCAGAATCACAGAAAACCAGTGAGCCAGGAAGCCAACTTCCGGAAAGATTGTTTTCCACCTGGTTAAAATATAAAACAAGCCTTTGTGTTCTAAAATCAAAGAGAAAAGATCGATATTACCCGCACGCTAAACTTTCAGACAGCACAACAAAGTGAGCAAGACTGCTTCAATAACCACCAGATGCACACTGAGTTCAATGCACAAATAGTAAAGCTTTTCAATGACGGCCCACGTAATTCCTAAGGTCTCATCAACCAAACAACTTTTTGCAATAATTGCTCGTAAATAAATCAAAGAGATGAATCTCAAAGGATGAGATGGTGACTAAAGATTGATAGCTAAGGCGAATCGCAGAAAAGCAAGAATAACAAATGGCAATACATAATTTCACGCTACTTTTTCCATCTAGATCATTTTATCCGTTAAAGCAAAGACCCTCAAAATAGGCCATTCCTGTCAGATAGATATACCCCTTGGGAATTGATTCTAGATGTGAAACTGAAAAGAAAGTGTTGAGCTTAGCTTAAGGCTTAAATTACAACTTTAGTGGATGTTATCAAGCTATTACTTGAACTGACAGAAAAAGTAAATTGATTCACGAGATATCTCGAGTTAGAAACTCCTTAATAACTACTATTCATCAGCACATTACTAAATACGATGGTATAATTTTTTTAATCTTTAGGATGTCCAAATCAGCACTGCTAGTGTAAGAGCTTCAAAAATCCAAAATCATTGTTTTGGAATTATGGGGAAATTATTACCATTTATCTGGTCACAGTAATTAAAATTCAAGGCTTCAAGATTTTTGCAATCTTTGAGATAATTTAGCCCAGGGTCAGTAACATCTGAACTCGAAAGATCCACTGAAAGTAGAGAGGAACCCAGTAATGATATAACATCCATCCAACTGTCATTAAACCCAGGGTGCTCTCTCAAATTAAGATCATGCAAGAAACATAATAACCACGTCACGAGTCTTATCTTCCCAATATGCATCTCAAAAAGCAATTTATGTAGCAATGGACTCTTTCAGTAAAGGTTTGAACAATACCCGAAGACCACAATCCCGGAAGGCTTCCAGTATAGAGTCATTTAGGCATTGGGAACATACCAAATCATCAAAAATCTGTTGACTTATATCCCTAGGCAGCATGGAGAAGGTGCTATACTTGTTTATATCCTTCAATGAAACAAAAATTCAATTCAACACATTTTTCTCAGATAAAATAGACTATAAAGAAAAGTAACTTTACACAAAACATACTTCCCGAATTTTATATATACACAAATCCATAAGAGATGGACAACTTTGTTTCCCCTGAGTGATGTCCATAGATGCTCTAGAATTGGAAGTTCCAAGCCATTTTGAGCTCCCACTTTTAGTATATCGTGCAGAAACTCCCGTTTGAAGATTATCGTCGTTGACCTGTTGGTCTTGCTTCTCGAAATCCTAAAATAAAACCTTTATGACAAATAAACTTTATTTAGTCAAATTACTTACGTTCAGCGAAGTTTACCGAACAATCTTTAGGGGTCTCTAGTTCAGTAAAGTGCAGCTACCCTTCTGTTAAAAGAAACCTCAAACGACAACATTTAATTCGGTGTAAGTTCTTGATTTATCTCATTGTTTACAAATCAGCATGAACACAGTAAAAAATTAATAACAACAAGTCAAAATGGAGACGTAAATGGGCTGTGAAATTACTACTGCAATTGTCACATGTTTGGTAATTGTGAACATGCTTGATGGGAACCGAGCGCATAGCCCGACCAAGTGAACCAAACAGATGGATTTTTGCATAGCATACACACAGAAGAGAGATGATGGTAACTGTTTCTGGATAAAAACAAATAGAATAAGGAAAAGCTAATTTGATTAACTCAAGTCTCGTGATAATTCTCCACTTAGAATTATCTAGCAACCCCCGCGTTCGAATTCGATACGCTAGACGATGGTTCAGACTTTAACACTTCGATGTGTTGTTAAAAACTATTGTTCAGACCGCAATTAACACAAATAAAGAGGAACGGAAGATACAAGTCCAGATATAACTTTATCTACCAAATAATTAAATCTGATAAAAATGATAAATATTATACCTCCATATTGATCTCCGATCGCATACAACAAAGTTGTTCCAGCAAGAGATATGGCTGGTAGCAATTCTTAATCACCTAGATTTAAACTACTGCACTAATTACACTATGTTACTGCTAAGATTACGCCTACTCCTAGAAAAAGATAAAAAGATGTGTAGAGTCTTCTTCTTGTTGTTGTTCCTTCTTTCTTCCCTGCCTTACCCTTTATCACATACCCACTTCCTTTGCGGTTAGTATCTCCCTTCAACCGCATTTTCAAACTTATTTGATTGGCGCGTCTATGAACTGGGTAACCTCCTTCTCTTTTGGGCCTCTTTTGGCGGGCCTCTAACTTAGTGGCATATTAAGTTTGGACCTATTCAATATAAAATCAATCTGAATTGCTTTAGGCCCGTTCCTGATTTGAATTAGTCATCATATGGGCTATTTGGGCTTTTTCACCTTAAACCCATTTCTTCGTATTTTATTAATAAGGTGTTTGGGCCCTTCAATTTGAGCCCAGCTTCAAATTATTCTACTGATAAAGGTCATTTGGGCTCCTTTATCTCAAGCCCAATTTCGAATTGAGATATGGATCATTCGGGTCTTTTATTTTAATGAGCCCATTTCATTTTAGGTGTAAACAAATGCCCCCCTAATACACGTGAATAATTCAGATTCACGTGTATTAAAAGACACGTTCATTCATTTTAATAACAGATGACCATTCGGATTCCAGGTCATCAGAAATCATGCCTTTTATAACAGACTTTGAATAAATTTGGTGACCATTTTTAGTAATAGACGACCATTCGGATTCCAAGTCATCAAAAGTCATGCATTTTTGTAACAGACTTCTAATAAATTTGGCGGCTATAGAAAGACGCGCCCTTTTGCGTTCATCTTCTCCACTACCTTTCGTTTCATTGAATCAGTGACAAGGAAACCTATAAATCCCTGTATTTCATTCTCAGGATACACAAGAATTCAAAATTTTCCTTTTTCTTCCTTCTTGAGCCAACTTACGCAGACAAATCGCCATTTCTATTCTATTTTTTGTTCGTGTGTTTTTTACCATTTTTCACAGAAATGGCTTTTCCCCACCATAACTCAGTACATAACCTGACCTCTCTAGTTCCTCGAGCGTCCATTTTGGACTGTGAGGAAGCATCGGACTTATACGAGGAAATTAGGGCATTCGAAGCCCATTACTTCGACGCTAAGGTCTCCTCTATCAGTACGACGCATATCGTTCCTCGATGGGCCTCTGACCATCACGGCCAAACTCTTAGCCATCTGGCTTTGGGTCCTCGTTTCGAGTCATCTGCCTTTGAAGCCAATGCTCCGCATGTCCCCAACCTGCTCAGGACGTGGCCTGCTCTCGGGAGTGACAATGCCCCCATTTGTCTTTAGGGGTCCCATAAATTTGCCTAGATCAACTCGACAAAGCCCACTATTGGATGGATTTGCAATACCGGTGCCTTTCCATGGTTCAATCGCCTCTGGCGATTTCACGCAAAATGGGAGTGCAATCGAATAATAGGGCTAATTCGAATAGCCTGCTACCAAACCCTTCCCTTCGAACAAGTGATGACGGGTGTCCTTTTTCTCTCGTGGCATCCGTCGTATAATTGTTTCGTTTTACCTCGGGGATTTTAAACAGTCACTCTCGAAGATGTGGCACTGATTACTAGAACATCCCCCCACGGGGTCATATTACGTACTGGTGAAGCGGAACCGGGTGCTCAAGCACTCCTCAAGGCCTCTAATATATGGTTTAAACACCATGGCAAGAGTGGGGGTGCCAATATTTCATATTCGGGTTTAGTCAAAGACTTTACCAATACAGACGATGAGGTACCTGATTTCGAAGAGATATTGTTCTTAAATTATGTCTTCTACCGCCTATTCATGAACGCAGGCTGCGCAGTGAATAAGACATTTCTGCCCCTTGCTGCTAATATTGCTATCACTTTGGATCCTGTCGAGTTGGGTCCTTTCATCTTGGCCCAATTCTATAGAATGATGTTTCATATCTACGAAGAACCTTCGAAGGTCAGGAAGGTTGTAGGTCCGTTATGGTTATTAACCTGCTGGGCATTCTTATACTATCCGGAGTTGCTAAATATTAGGACTCACTCACTCGAAGAGGAATCCCAGTCCTCGAATATTGTTCAGCCCATTTCGAATTGGGCTTGTTATGGAGAGGCTACCGTAAACTTCTTGATTTCACTCGAGAAAGCCTCTTATCTGCTAGTGCTGAGTGCGGTGTACAACCCTTTGCACATCTCGACATGGTGCCCTTTCTTCGAAACCAGACATGATCAGGCCCCGAATCACTGGTTGCATGCAGCCCTGCCATCTTGGCTTCTAGAAATTAACTCCCTGAGGCGGACTGATGATGATCGTCCTTATTGGAGATCTATCCTATTCTCTCGAGATCTCTTGTATGCGGATAACAATCCCGGAGTTGAGGTTTACAACCCTCAGGTACTTCTTCAATATTCTTTCATGTTCTATATTTTGAGTGAATTCGAATGAATATTCTTGTTTATTTACATATTACCTTTTTTGCAGTTGTGCTCGAGACAGTTTGGCATTAGCTAAAGCTTCGCTCTGCCTTTTCTGGGCACTTTGAATCGCCCGTGGTCAGGCAGGTCATACAATATACCCAAGACGAAAAGGGAATTAGCCGAGGCATTCATTCGAGGGAAGCCTTCCAACTAGGTTGTCATTTCTCCCATCCCGACCTTCTATAGGATCCTTCAAGTGGATCCCCACTTTGCCAAATTCTGGAATCGAGCCTTGCAGCACAACTTCTCGAGGCAAATCATTCGAAAGTTGGTCATGGATGCCACAAGACTCTGTTCGGGATCTATCCAAATGACTGCATTATCAACAATGTTGTCTTCCAAGGTATGGGTATCTAAAGGTCTTCTTCTTTTTCTATTTCTGTTTTGCACTTTAAAGACCTTGGTTTTTTATTTCGGTTTGTATAAACAGGACGACGCATATGCTATCCCTTTTTCACTCACATTGGGGTGGAGATTCGAGAGGGATAACCCCTTGGTCCAAGCACATGAGAGGCTTTACCAGGCCTTTCAAGAATCTGAAGCTTTAGCGGTGCCCCCTCTCAAGGCTATTCCACCTGCCCGCTCCTCTAGGGCAGACAAAGCGAAGGCCCCAGTCACTGCTACATCTTCACCTGTAACTCGAAGACGTAGAACTGGTGGCATTACCATTCGATAACCTTCCTCCCCAATTCTTCAAACAGCTGCCGAGGATGAAGATGAAGATGAAGATGTTCCCATCATGTTCCAAAGGCGTAGGTTACATAGGTCTTTCAAGGCTGGTAAATATTTTTTCTTATCAATATATGAATCTTCTGTATCCTTCTTCATTTACTGACACACAAAAATTCTGGCAAGTGTACTAGGTCGTGCAAGTAATATAGTGGATGTAAGTCCGAATTATCGTACCCAAGAGACAATTGTATTTAAGTAGTGAAATTACTGTGTTATCTAATTCTAAGTTAAATCAAGAGATAAAGATGTGAATTATGAATTAAAATACTAAATAACAATGACCAACTAATGAGAGAACTCAACTTTGAAGTAAATCAATAAGAAAAGTGATTAAGGCACATGATTCAACCAATTATTCACTTTGACTATGATTCTATCTTACCGGTATTAGATTGATTAGGTTAAGGCGAAATTCCCTAAATTACTTACTATCCAATCTCTTGGTATAGCAATTCTATTTTCATTAACGATTTCTATATCTCTATATGAAATTCGAATTAATGAAAACGCATTACAAAGATTCATGGAATTTCCCGTTTTCACATAAAGCACACACAAGAAAATCGAATCTATCTCTAGTCAATTTTACGTTGTGGTGTTTAATACCTAGATGCATCCCTAGTTTATCTCCTCTCGGTCTCAAAATTAAGCACAAATTCATACAATTGGTAGCTAAGCAATCATAAGCATTAAGAACAAATATTAAACACATAACCCAAAACAAATTTAATCTGGAAAAATAATAATTATAAATCAAACATAGTAATTGGATTTCACATGGCCTCAATCAAAGGGAAATTAAGTCATAATTGTAAAAGAAAAACAATAATCCATCTTGAAAGACATGTTCAATGAAAACAAATCTAAAAGCATGAAATTAAAACTCCCTAATAACGTTTCTTGATAGATCTTGCTTGAATTCTCCGTCTTCATAGACAAAGATGGAATATCATCGTGTTCTTCTGCTTCCCCAGACTTCCCTCAACCCTCTTAGTGTGTTTCAAAGTGTCAAACCCTCAAAAGTGGGCAAAAGTCCCCAATTTTGACCTAATAGCGCGTATTTATAGTTGCTGAAATTAGCCCTAGCTGCGGCTAAAAAGTCGGTAGCCACGGCTAAAATCCGTTTTACCCGTTTCTTAGCCTTGGTAATTTCATATCTTCAAAGCACGAAGGTTCCTTCAGGATCACTGTGGCTAAGGGTCTTCATAGTCGTGGCTAAAGGAGTATTTTGAGAACTTCTTCAATCTTTTCACTCATTTTTGCTCCAATTCTCAAATAACCTATAGAAACACAACCAATCATAAAATCAAAGCATATGTGGCATAATTAAACTCAAGAACGCATCAAAATATAAGAAAAGAGGCGCTTAAAAAGGTGTAAAATACGAGCTTATCATTTACGCTAAACGGCGTTTGCATACAGGCCCTTCGAGTGAGACTCCTTCTGAAGTGATCCCTCCGCAAGAAACCACACACACTGAACCTCCAGTGATCGAGATAGAAGATGAAGTTGAATTAGATATGCCCTTACTGACAGAGGCTCCATTCGAGGCGCCTTCACATGATATCCAATCCCAGTCAAAAGAACGTACTCAAGTCCTCGAGGACCACTCCTCGGGTATGTATTTTAGCAATAATTTTACTAATATTTTATTATTTTTGTTGATACAGTAGTTTCTTAACCTGGATTTTTGTAAATCCTTTGTTTTGCAGATTCTTCGAGTGAAGAGACCTCGGTCGAGATGCCTGCCCTTGTGGCAGCAAAAAAAGCCATTGCTGAGGAAGCTCTCGAGTTGGGTTCTTCACAGTCGGTTGAACAAATTGCTGAAGCCACACCATTCGAAGGTAAGCTGTAACTGTGTTAGTGTTTTCTCGAAACGTTTCTCATGATTAGATTAACCTTTTATTTCTTTAGGTGTCGAAATTACCCCCGAGGAAATTCTAGAAGATCAAATTATGGCTCAATCTCTTAAGATCCGGGATACCCCATCTACTTCGAATGCAGCGGTGCCTTCGATCAAAGGTAAGTATTTTTGCCATGTCACTATATATCGTTTGCATGATTCTCTATTTCCCTTAAGTTATTTCGATTATTATTCTCAGGGAATGTTGAGCTTATGCCCTTCTCGAGGGCTAATTTAAACGAAGCCCTTAATGAGATCAATCTTAACACGACTAACCAAGAGGGGCTTGGGAGGCTTCGAGCACTCCTGGATGGTGCGACGCCGAGGATTGCTTTCCAGTGTCACCCTATGTTTGTCGCGGCGAGGCAGATGTTCGAGAGCCGCCTGACGACTATCCAAGGTTTGATCGAGCAGGGCTTTACCCCTTTCGAGGAAGAGATCCACCCTGCGGGGTCCCAGCAATTGGGTCAACTTCAAGGCCGAGTTCTGACTTTGGAAGATACTCGAGCCGGTTATCTGGCCCAAGTTGCGGAGTTAGATGCTAGAATTGCTGGTCTCCAAGTCGAAAGGGACCATTTTTAGATTTGGCCAACAAGACTAATGAAGAATTGGCTGTGGTTAATAATCAGATTGCTCTCCTCACCCACGAATTCGAAACAGTGGTGAAACCGGCACTGCTCGAGAAGGATGCTTTCATATTAGCTATTAATGTTTTGATAGACTCTTTATGTTTTCTAGAATAGGTTCGTAGAGTAGCATTTTTTCGAATAGCTTTTTGTACTCTAATTATTATTTATGAACAAATTTCCAGTTTCTGGCAATCTTTCGAATATAACATCCGCATTTTCTTACCATATACTTGGTGTATATTTCTTCAAATATTTTGCATTTAAACTCCTTCCATACTCTTTTCCATTTAAATACTGGAGTATAAATGAGTTTCTTGACAATTTGCTCGAGATCAGATAAGGCCCTTCCCACTTAGGTGACCATTTTCCATAAAAATGATCTTTCGAGCCTTCTGGTAATTTCATTTTCCAGACTAAGTCCCCCACTTCGAATGATCTTGTCTTTACCTTTTTATTATAACTTTTCTCTACTCTCTTCTTCTAGAGTTCGATTTGTTGTAATGCCATTATTTGAATCATTTCGTGATCTAGTTTTTCGATGGTCATTCTCGACATACTCCTTTCGTGTGAGTTTCAATTGCTCTAAATTCTTTTTGACTTAATGTTTATTTCCATTGGGATAACCGCTTCATGACCGTATACCAATTGAAAAGGTGCAACCCCTAGGCTATCCTTTTTAATAGTTTTTAATGCCCATAAAGTATCAATAAGCAATTCGTTCCAAACTTTAGGTTTGTCTTGTGTCATTTTCGAGATATATCCTTTAATCAATTTATTTGAAGATTCAGCCTGTCCGTTTGCTTAAGCGTAATAAGGGGTTGAATTCAACAACTTTATCTTAAATGACTCAGAAATTTTAGCATTTCCATGCTGTTGAAAACCCTAGCCTGGTCAAAAGTTATAGACTCAAGTATTCCAATCCGAGTTATAATGTGTTCCTTGATAAAGTTGACCACTTGTTTCGAATGGATTTTTTCGAAAGCCTTGGCTTCCACCCACTTTATAAAGTAGTTTGTGGCTACTAAAATATAACTGTGCCTCTTTGAAGAAGCTGGTTTTATCTCACCTATGATATCTATAGTCCATCCTCGAAATGGCCATGGCTTTATAATCGAGTTAAGTTCAACCGTAGGCTGCCTTATTATTTTGCCATACTTTTGACATTGTTTGCAACCCTTTGCATAATTTATGCAATCTCGGAGGGCAGTGGGCTAGTGAAAAGATATCGGTGTATCAACCATCTCATCTTTTGACCAGCTTGATGTGCACCACAAATCCCCTCGTAGGTTTCTGCCATGATAACCAAAGCGTCCTCTAGATCGAGACACTTTAATAAAACCCCTTAAGTATCTTTTCGATACATTTCCTGCCCATCATAAAAATAATGGTGGGCCATTAGTTTTAGCCTATTCGGGAATCCTCCTTTGGCTGGATTTTTCAAGTATTCTATAATCTCAAGACGCCAATCTTCTTTTTCTTTGAATATATCAATTTTGTTAATCTACAACGCCCTTTGTTCGAAGGGTAGAAAAATTCTTATCTCGAGTTGAATTGTTGACTCAAGTAAGTCAAGATCGATCCTATAACCCGACGCCATTTGGGCCAAATCATTCGAAATTTGATTTTTTTTCCCTTGGCACATATGTAATCTCTACTGACTTGAAACATCTTAACAATTGATGCACTCGAGCATACGAGACTATTGATATTGGGCTAATGCATTTAAAGATTCCCTTTACTTGATTTATGATCAATTGGGAATCCCCCTTTATCTCGATATTTCCTGCACCCATATCAAGTAATATTTCTAACCCCAAGATGTGGGCTTCATATTCTGCTCTGTTATTTGTGCAATCCCCCTCGATTCTTGCACACATTTTGGTAATCAACTTTGATGGAGATATGATATATATCCCTATTCCAGCGCTATCTCGAGTACTTGACCCATCAAAATACAAAATCTAAGGTACCTTGTCAATGAAATTAATCTCGAGATTTTCAAGCAATTCATCTTTCATCGGAGGGTGATCAGCCAAGAAATCGGTTATCACTTGACCTTTCACAGCCTTTTGAGGCACATAGCACAAATCAAACTGAAGCAAACTGAGACTCCATCGGCTATCACTCAACCACCCTCTCATCAAGGGTTGATTGATCATGAACTTAATCACATCCGTTGGTGAAACTACTTCGATCGAATAAGACATGCAAAGTATAGACTTAAACACCACTTTTCGATTGAGGTGTATCTTTTCTCGGTATCATTTAACAACTTACTTAAATAGAAAACAGACTGTTCGTAGCCTCTATCATTTTCTTATACCATAAGACATCCAACTGAATGATTAGCCACGGATATGTACAACCTCAACTTTTTTCCTTTTCGGGGAGGGATTAAAATTGGTGGTTGGGTTAAATAGCTTTGTATGGCTTCGAAAGCCTCTTGCTATTTATTTCCCCGAACGAACTCATCCTCTTCTTTCAAACGTAAGATAGGGGCGAGAATGCTTCTATTTTTCTGGCTAAATTAGCTATGAATCTTCGCAAGAAATTGACCTGCCCTAGGAAACGTTGCAGCTCTTTCTTATTCCTTGGGGGTTTAGCTTCCAAGATAGCATTGGCTTTGTTTCGATCAACCTCTATGCCTCGATTATGAATTAGGAATCCTAGAAAGTTTCCAGCTTCTACACCGAAAGCACATTTCAATGGATTCATTTTCAACTTGAAATGTCTCATTTGTTCGAAGGCTTCAGTTAATGATTTCAAATGGTCTTGATAGGTTTGAGCTTTGACCACTATATCATCTATATATATTTCGAGGGATTTACCAATCAGGTCATGGAACATATAATTCATGGTCCTTTGGTATGTGGCCCCAGCATTTTTTAATCCAAAGTGCATAGCATTCCATTTGAAGGTTCCTATAGAACCTGGGCACCGAAATGCCGTTTTGTTCCTGTCTACTTCGGATATTTTTAGTTGATAATATCCAGAGTAGCCTTCCATAAAGGACATCACTTTGTGCCTTGCAGCTGCGTCGATCAAGACATCAACCATGGGCATAGGATATTCATCTTTAGGTGTGGCTCTATTCAGATCTCGAAAGTCAATACGGATCCTTACTTTCCCATTCTTCTTTATTACTGGGACTATATTTGCCAACCATTCGACGTATCGAGTTGGTCTTATGAAATTGGCTTCAACCAACTTTCCAATCTCATCTTTGACTGCACCCATCAAATCTGGAGACAATCGACGAGGTGCCTGTATTACCGACTTAAAGCCAAGTTTGATTGGCAACTCATGTCGAGCGATATTCATATCTATTCCAGGCATCTCGTGATGCACCCATGCAAAACAATCTTTAAACTGATGCAAGATTCCGATCAGTTTTTCTTTTTCGAATTGATCTAATTTCGAACTTATATAAGTCAATTTTGGATCCTCTGTCGTTCCAAGATTGACTCCCTCTAGAGGGTCTTGGATATCTTTCCTGATATTCTCATCAGGTTCCAAAACCCTTGTTCAAACATATCAGCTGCACAGTTTCCTTCGGTTTCGAAACATTCAATCACACTACTATTAACACTTGAATTACATTCTTCAACTAAGACATGATTGTATGTAGATAAACTTGAAATAACGCTTTTGATTAGCAATTTCTTAAACAAGCATTCGAATACATCACCATAGTTAACTTTGTCCATCTAAAACTAAATAAAAGGAAGATTACAAAGTCCCTATATCGACTTGGGCTAAACTGTTATCTACTTTGGTTGTAGACTGTCCCTCATCGTCTCGAGCTATGATGACTTTTTCCTCATCTCTTGCTCATGCCGTTTCGATGGCTGGTAACTCTACTCCTTGGCTGTCTTTTATTTCGGCTCCTCTAGCCAGGTACCTAGCATGGACAATGTGAGTATCAATGAAATAAGAATCTTTTCGGCTTTGATAATTTTGAATTTATGTCCATTCCAGCAAACTAACACCTGATGCAGGGTCGAAGGAACACAATAACTTTGATGTATCCAATCTCTCCCCAATAAGGCATTAAACGATGGTGCATTCGTGTTGACCACAAAAAATGCAGAGTATGAACTCTGAGTCCCAACCTTTATCCAGCAGGGTAGGACCCCAGCTACTCGAGTAGCCTACCTAGAAAAACCATATACTGACACATCAGTAGTGACTAGGTCTTTCACTATTTTTCCTAATCTTATTAACGTTTTTTCAGGCATAATGTTAACAGTGGCACCATTGTCAACTAGAATTTTGCTAATTCTAACGCCTTTGATTTCGGCCCTTACAAATAAAGGTCTCATATGGTTATTATGGATCTTCTCTTTCGAGAATAGAAGATCAACTAAGTTCTGATTATCTGTCTTCATCTCAAATAACTTACAGTTAGGAATTTTTTACTTGGAAATATTACCTGACTCAGAGATGGTCATCCTCTCAAACCTCTTTGTCCATTACATCTTTTTTCGCAGCAAATGTTGCTGGCAAAACAGTTACCATATTCACATCTTTGTCTTCTTCGAATTGCAATGCTCTTTCCAAGGATGCCTCCTTTGCTTTCAAATTGACTTCGTTTGCTAACTCCTCAAATTAGAATCTCCAAACAGGATATCCAAGTCGTCGCCAGACTAGAAATCATCCAGGTTTTCATCCTCTTCGAATCTTGCGCTCTTACCCTTCAAGCCAGTATCCTTGAATTGATCACTTAACTGATCAATATCTTTCTCATACTCATCTTCCTCGGTTATCTTGGCTTTCAGCAGCCCCTTGTGTAACGCCCCTTCTTCAATTTGAAGGTTTGCGATAACAGCCTCCTGCTGCATTTCTAAAGCCACAGCAGCTCGAGAGTAAGCTACTTGTTGTTTAATAGCCTTCTATTGGCTATTTTTTCTTTTCTCGACCTATCGTTGGATCCACCCAGATGACTAAATGGTGAACCCCTGCCTACTGGCGAAGGCTTACTATAACCTCTGTCTTCTTTTCCTCGGAAGTGCTGATTATAGGGCTGATGATTGTAGTTGATGTTCTCATACCTCTGCCTCTTGTTTCATTCCCTTTGGTAGGCTGGGACCCAATCGGGATCATTCGGGATCACCTGCAACTTTACCAACTCGTAGTGCAGGGTATCGGCACATTAACTGCAGAGTACCTTCTACATCTGGGTAAGATTGCTCACTATTCTCATAGGGGTCTGATAGATGATTTCACACTTGGGGGTCTTGAGTGCTTCCTTGTATGATTTCTCCTCTATCTTTTAGACCAGAGGAGCTGACTCGATCTACGGCTCCTTCTCCTTAGGCCTTCCATCTTGACCGAATTCCAAGATTCGTTTGTCCACTCCAGACAAGACTTTTTTGCCCCTTTCGAATTGCTTGGCAACAAAACGTTTGAAGATTTGGCACTGGTCAATGGTATGCATCGTGTTCATGTGCCATCTGCACATGCCCTCAAGCCCATCATCATTGATCTCCGGGAAGGTCAAGACTCCTTCGTCTATGAGTCTGTTAAAAAGCCTGTTCACCAGTTTAGCTTCCTTTGGAACCTGTTCATTCGCAGATTCCGACAAAATGTTAGAACATTCAGGTAAATTAATTTCTAGAGTATTAATTTTGAAATTTAACACAGGGAATGGATCTTCATCTATACTCGTTTTCTGATTTCCGGGGAAGGTTATTTCGTTCGAGTCCAATTTTGATTGTATTAAATTTTGGAACATGATACATTCTCTTGTTTCGTGTGTAAAGGCATTATGCCATTTACAATAAGGTTTTCCTTTGGCTTCTGCCTTAGTTGGGAATCGATGTTTTCCTTTAATCCTTAGTTTCTTATTGGCTAGTAGCCAGTTGAATATTTCTTCTGCCTTTGCTACATCAAAAGTGTATTTCTTATCTTTCTTTGACTGTAGAGAACCCATTGCTTCACACTCTTTTTGTTTGAGTGCTCCACATTGGAACGGGGGCCCTTTTACCAATTCTGCGAGGTCTACTTCATAGGCATCCTCGAATACCCACGGTGCTGATATTTCGAATGTGTTAAGCCCTTGGTGTTTTCTTAAGCTTTCTTCCTTTAACATATTGTCATATCTAGTTGCACTCTCTGCCAGACTCCGAAAATCTGGGAAAATCATTCCATCGAATTTTATTCTAAAATTGAAGGACATATTTTGTTGTGCTAACTGAACAAATTTGGACTCAAGTAAATTCAAATGGCACTTTACCCGAGCCTTTTTTAATCTGGATAAGAATTCTTCTATAGATTCTCCTATGTTTTGTCTGATCTTGGCTAAATCGTTCATGGATATCCCTGGATCCGTTCGAGCGAAGTGGTTCTGAAATTGGAACTGCATCTCCTCCCAAATATGTATTGAGTTTGGAGATAAGTTAATGTACCAATTAAAGGCTGACCCTATTAGGGAACTAGGGAATAACCTCAGCTTAAGATAATCTTGATCTGCCGCTTCTCGACACTGCCAGGTGAATCGAGATAAGTGTTCTAGAGCTGATACACTGTCATCTCCAGAAAACAATGTAGAATTCGGGACTTTATTCGTCCTAGGAAAAGGGAAATTCTTGTCTACCCATTCAGGATATGGATTTCTTGGAATTAACCTTAGGTTCCTTCGAAAATCGGGACCATACCTTCTTTCGATTATTAATTCGATTTGATTTTGGAGTGGGTCTTGGACTTGTTGCCCCAAATTACCCCCCATATAGCCATTATGACCAACTTGCCCCCCAGCAAACGGCACTTAGAAGTTATTTGGGATGTAAGTAAAATTCAGATTATTTTGACATCCAAGGAAATTTTGATTCTCTGCATTCACGGGTTTA
Source organism: Buddleja alternifolia (assembly GCA_019426215.1). Classification (NCBI taxonomy): domain Eukaryota; kingdom Viridiplantae; phylum Streptophyta; class Magnoliopsida; order Lamiales; family Scrophulariaceae; genus Buddleja; species Buddleja alternifolia. The sequence goes on along the minus strand of CM033399.1, from coordinate 28,145,424 downwards.
TTCGAAACCCCAGAAAAACTTGGCCCTTGATGCTAGTTTTGCCCCCCAGCAAAATATCCCGGGGACAAGTTAAACCCAGTCTCGAAGTTTCCAAAATTCATATTTGGCGGATATCCCACCGGATTTTGTCCCATTCCGTTCAGTGGTATGGAGCCATTAGGTCTTGTATTTTGAGTATTATTTGCATTCGAGCGAGCATTATATGCATTAGGATGTGGTGTTTGGTTATGATTCGCACTTACATTGTGAGGATTAATATTGACATTATTATTGCCCTCGAGAGGTGAAAGTCCTGAAGTCTGACCAATTTCGAATTGACCATTTCGAGGCCCGTTTTCTCGAGGATACCCCAGAGGAATCTCGTTTGGATTAATGTATCTATTCTGAATTCTTGGTTCTACCAACTGTGATATCTTTTCAATTAAAATATTACGTCGGTTGATTAGGGGCTCGAGTGCCGTCACCACCTGAGCATTTATCATGCCATAGAATGCATCACAAGTTTGATTAAAGATTTCTCCTAATTCTGTTATCACTCGAATGACCTCTCGAGTGACGCCTTCTCGAGCGCTTACAGCAATATCTTATACTATTGCTGTAAATATGCGAGCAGACTCCTGGGCCAATGCTCGGTAATGATCATTGAATTCTCTTCGCTGATCTTCTCGAGCATTTATCAGAGTTTGCTTCATAACCCGAACAAACTGTACGTACATCTTATCGGCCCTAACCTTATGTTTCGAGATGGGTTGGGTCTCCAGATCCTCACCGAGTTCTTCTCGAGTAGAATCCTCAGACATTTTATACTTTTATCGGAAGTTAGTTAAGCAAAAAGTAACTCCCATTGTGGTCGCCAAAAATTTGTTTCTGGATAAAAACAAATTGAGTAAAGAAGAGCTAGTTTGATTAACTCAAGCCTCATAATAATTCTCCACTTAGAATTATCTAGTAACCCCCGCGTTCGAATTCGATACGCTAGACGGTGGTTAGACTTTAACACTTCGATGTGTTGTTAAAAACTGTTGTTCGGACCGCAATTAACACAAATAAAGAGGAACGGAAGATATAAGTCCAGATATAACTTTGCCTACCAAATACTTAAATCTGATAAAAATGATAAATATTATACCTCCACATTAATCTCCGATCGCATACAACAAAGCTGTCCCAGCAAGAGATATGGCTGGTAGCAATTCTTAATCACCTGGATTTAAACTACTGCACTAATTACACTATGCTACTGCTAAGATTACGCCTACTCCTAGAAAAAGATAAAAAGATGTGTAGATTCTTCTTCTTCTTGTTGTTCCTTCATTCTTTCCTGCCTTGCCCTTTATCACATACCCACTTCCTTTGCGGTTAGTAACTCCCTTCAACCACGTTTTCAAACTTATTTGATTGGCGCGTCTATGAACTGGGTAACCTCCTTCTCTTTTGGGCCTCTTTTGGCGGGCTTCTAACTTAGTGGCATATTAAGTTTGGACCTATTCCATATAAAATCAATCTGAATTGCTTTAGGCCCGTTCCTGATTTGAATTAGTCATCGTATGGGCTATTTGGGCTTTTTCACCTTAAGCCCATTTTTTCGTATTTTATTAATAAGGTTGTTTGGGCCCTTCAATTTGAGCCCAGTTTCAAATTATTCTACTGATAAAGGTCATTTGGGCTCCTTTATCTCAAGCCCAATTTTGAATTGAGATATGGATCATTCGGGTCTTTTATTTTAATGAGCCCATTTCATTTTAGGTGTAAACAGTAACTCTAAAGCTAAATGCAACCCGGTAAGAAAAAGCAAGCAGCGCAATGATCAAGGGCAGATGAAGATCCATGCAAGTGTTAGCAAATGGAAAATTTCAGTGCAACAAATAACTACGGGTTCAATTTAACAATAGACACACAAATTTCTTGAAAACTGAGAGGCTATACAACAAAGGCTAAACAACCAATTTAATCAGAGACATCTTTTTTTTTCCTTCCATGGATGAATCAATCGAGCACGGATGAGTAACAAAAAAAAAACTATCTCCCACCAATTATACATTACATCAGACCAAAATCAACCCACCAAAAAGCAATTAAAGAAGTCAACTTCCCTTTTTCCAGTTCTTGAAAAATTTTTGTCAAACACTACTTCTGCATCATCAAAATCAATATTCTTATTGTGAACTACATCATACCTCACGTCTTTTCTCCCCAAAATTAAAGCTTATCTATTAACCAAAAAGAAATAAGAAAAAAACTTGTTGTAATCTTCCCAAAAATGCAAACCCCAAAGAAATTCTACAAAACCCGATAAAAGAGATTAGTTATAATTGATATGGTTTAAATTACTAACCCGATAAAAGCAAATGCCTATAAAACCCACTGCCTCATCTGGAGGGATGATACTATGGTGGACCGAGACCATTGGTCCCGGTCCACAAATCACCATTGGATCCCCCACTAGGGGGCAATTACTAAATTACCCCCCGATCCAATGGTGATTTGTGGACCGGGACCAATGGTCTCGGTCCACCATAAAATTTCACCATCTGGAGGGTGTAGAGAGAGAAAAGGGTGTATGAGGGAAGCGTGTCCTTTAGATGGGTGGGTCCCAACACGCACGAACACTTGTCTTTTTTTTTTTTTTTTTACACCTGTCTGTTTACACAGTTAAAACCACATAAATGTCATTTTGGAGCCTAAAAACCAGCTAAAAAATATATATATATATATATATGACCAAGGAGTTTGAGGGGCTTCCATACTTACTAGGTACGGTAAGATATATACTAGACCTACGTGGGATAATTTTGATTCCACTAATATGATATTCTCACTAAAAGAAAAGAATATTGGTGATAAAATATCAAATAATGAGTAATAACACCAAAGATCGTCACTAATTAGTTATCTATTTTAATTAGCAAGAATATTTGTTTTGTTGTTATAATATTTTTCACCGATTTATTTTACATTAAAAAGTGTGTATAAGTTGTTGTTTATCAACTAGGGGAAATTTTATTTTTAGTTTCATAGAATTTCACCCATTTCAGATTTAATTTTATTGAAATTTTAATTGCACTTTTGGTCCAATAGAACTCAGAAAGTTGCATTTTTTGTGCCAAACTTTAAAAAATAGACAAAAAATGGCATGTGATATTCACGCACCATTAATTGCTGAATTATTGAAAAATAAAACAAAAAAATGAAATAAAGAAAAACATGTTAGAGCAATTAAAATAGAAAATAGAAAATTGTATCCTAAACTCCAAATCCCTATCGCCTCACTCCCCAACATTGTCTCCGCTCCACCTTCACTCCACCGGAACCCACCTCAAAATCGTCGCCCCAACTCTTCATAGCGCCAATTTTGACGAAAATGCTTAAACATTTCTCTCTCTAGAGAGTGTATCTCTTTCTTCATGAGAGTTTTTAATTTTATCTTTCTTGTCCTTTGCTACACGTTTTATCTCCTCTTTCTCCTTAGTGTTAGGGTTTTTCTTGGGCTCTTGCTCACGAGACACACATCAGGGAGGGTAAACACGAGGGTTTCTGCCATTTATGTTGTGTTACTATCCTCCGTATGCACATTAGCATAGATATTACAAAACCTTTGCAAAGATCTTTAACGTTAAAATGTCCGTGGGTGGGGTTTTCAAAAATTTTATAGCCTACGAACGCTTGCCTACTTTTGCTTCCTGTGCTGTTTTTTTGGGCACATTGACAAAGCTTGTGTGCTCCGATATGACGATAACTTTGTTGAACCATAGGACTTACCTTTCGGCGTGAAGCTGCAAGCCCCAGCGCGACGTAATCCTATATTTGCTAATAATAATCAGTGCTCTATCCCGAGGGATGATTATGGTGATGCTTCGGTGGGGAATGGTCATGGGGATCAGGGTAACTCACGAGTGTTCATGAGGGAAGCGTGTCCTTTAGATGGGTGGATCCCAGCACGCAGGGACACCTGTCTATTTACATAGTTAAAACCACTGATAACACATCCAAACGACATCGTTTTGGAGCCTAAAAATCGGCAAAAAAAATGAAAAATATATACGACCAACGAGTTTGAGGGGCTTCCATACTCATTAGGTATATATAATATATATATATATATATATATATATATGGTAATATATATACTAGACCTACGTGGGATAATTTTGATTCCACTAATATGATATTCTCACTATAAGAAAAGAATATTGGTGATAAAATATCAAATAATGAGTAATAACACCAAAGATTGTCATTAATTAATTAATTATCTCTTTTAATTAGCAAGAATATTTGTTTTGTTGCTATAATATTTTTCACAGATTTATTTGACATTAAAAAGTGTGTATAAGTTGTTGTTTATCAACTAGGGGAAATTTTACTTTTAGTTTCATAGGATTTCACCCATTTCAGATTTAATTTTATTGAAATTTCAATTGCACTTTTGATCCAATAGAACTCAAAAAGTTACATTTTTTGTGCCAAACTTTAAAAAATAGACGAAAAATGGCATGTGATATTCACGCACCATTAATTGCTGAATTATTGAAAAATAAAACAAAAACATGAAATAAAGAAGAACATGTTAGAGCAAAAAAAAATAGAAAATTGTATCCTAAACTCCAAATCCCTGTCGCCTCACTCCCCAACATTGTCTCCGCTCCACCTTCACTCCACCTGAACCCACCCTCAAAACCGTCGCCCCAACTCTTCATCGCGCCCGCCAACTTTGACGAAAATCCATGAGTTTTTAATTTTATCTTTCTTGTCCATCGCTACACGCTTTATCTTCTCTTTCTCCTTAGGGTTTTTCTTGGGCTCTTGCTCACAAGACACACATCAGGGAGGGTAAACACGAGGGTTTCTGCCATTTATATTGTGAGGTTTTCAATTTTTGACTGGAATTCTATGATTACCCATCGTCGGTTTGATTGTGAAAGTTCTTTGGGTGCCCTCGGTTTTCTCCAGTTTTGTGCTTGGGAAGGCGAAGTCTATTGCATCCAGATTCAACCTCTTCTATATTATCCCTTCTTCCCCAATCTTCTCCCTTTTATATTTGCCCTTTTAATCTATAGCGTTTTTATTTTCTTGATTTGGCTAAGATGCCCTTTGATTTTTCAGTTATCCTATTTCCAAGGAAAGAGTCGTCCAGCGAAGGTTTTCGACTCTGGGACCTCAAGCTTCGTTTTTCTTTATCAGGTGGTCACTTGCTGGGAGATGGAACCCGAGATCTCACGTTTAGAACAACTCCTTTCCTTGTCCACTAAGGAGGAGAGGAAACGGTAGTCCCTCAGAATGTGTGGCAGGTTGGTTGTAAGATTATGGGGCATTTACTAGTGGGTCGGTTGCTTACGGGTAGGAAGTATAGTTTTGCGGCCTTGAAGGGGACTTTGTTAGTGGCTTTCAATGTGGTCAAGCGAGTTGACATTCAAAAAATCAATTCGCATCGTTTCCTGGTCAGTTTTGGGGACATTAGAGATAGGGATCGTGTGCTAGATGAGTACCCTTGGAATTTCAATAATAATCTTGTCGTTTTACGTCTGCCCCCGAAAATCATGAGGACCCCTTATCTATCAAACTTGATTGAGCTGATTTTTCTGTTCAACTTTTTGGGCTCCTTTTAAACCAAATTATCGATGAGATGGCAAAGTTTTTGGGAAATCAAATTGGGGTGTTCATTGAGTCTGATTCCAACTCGTCTGATAATTTCTGTGTTACTATCCTCCGTATGTGCATTAGCATAGGTATTACAAACCTTTGCAAAGATCTTTAACATTAAAATGTCCATCGGGCGGGGTTTTCAAATTTCTATAACCTACGAATGCTCGCCTAACTTTTGCTACCTGTGCGATTTTCTTGGTCACATTGACAAAGTTTGTGTGCTCCGATATGACGATAACTTTGTTGAACCAGAGGAGTTACCTTTTGACGCAAAGCTGAAAGCCCCAGCGCGACGTAAACTAATATTTGCTAATAATAATCAGCGCTCTGTTCCGAGGGATGATTATGGTGATGCTTCGATGGGGAATGCTTGTGGGGATTAGCTTAACTCACGGGATGTTCATGGTACCTCTAGCCATTTGGTTGAATCTGCTCGTACTCGGTCCATATCCAATCATCGTACTCCTCCCTTTCATAGGGCCCCCTGGTTTTGAATCCTTTCGCCATTTTCAGAACGGCTTTGAGGAGCCTATGGATGAATCGCCTCTCGTTGCCGAGCGTCTTGGGGACTCAAACACGAACTGTCTAAATCCTCAAGGTACTCATTTGCAAAACTCCTGTCTGTCTAATCTCGCTCAAAGTCGTCATCTGGCTGACTTGAATGTCACTGATTTGGGGGTGGGTAATAGGCAGCATCATGGTCAGATAAGTCAAGCCCTCACCACAAGTGCAACCCACTTTCATTTCCATGATTCTTCATTACAGTCCCCGCTACATCCACCTGGTTTTAGGCCTAACACATGTCACCCGACCCCGGTCATCAGTCTTATTCTCATCAATATTCGACTTCAAATATCCATTTTCCCAAATAAGGCCGAACCATATCACCCACCTTCTAAACGTAGATTCTTTCAGTCCTCTAGCAGACCTAGTGCCTTATCCATAAAAAGAAAATTGTTGGAAAATTCGAATACTCATGAGGATGTCGGTTATCCTACCTAAAAAAAATGATCTCTTCAACAGCGGCGACTACGGGGCAGTCCCACCTGTCCCAATGAGTTTGCTCATTTGGAACTGCCACGGTTTGGGAGAACAGTGGGCAGTTCGACAAAAAGCGAATCTTATTTGCCATCATAAACCATCTCTTGTGTTTTTTCAGAAACAAAATGTTCTGGTCATAAAATAAAAAGGCTTAAAGTTTTAACTAATATGTTTGGAGTCAGCTTCGATGCTTGTGGTCGGGTTGTGTCTTTTATGGGATAAATCTATTGATGTGAGTCTTTGGTCAATGTCTTTTAATCATATTGATGTTGATATTAAACTGAATATGAATGTTAGTGGGTGGCGCTTTACTGGTTTTTACTGAGAGCCTGAGGTTGCTAAACGTGTCGAGTCTTGGGTGTTTCTTTATCGTTTGAGGCCCCAGGGACAGTCCCATGACTTATCGCGGGGGACTTCAACGAGATTGTAACGACTGGTGAGAAAGGGGGGACCCGCCTCGTGCCCAGTGGCAAATTCGGAATTTTCTCAAGGCCCTCTCTAATGTTAATTTGTACGATCTCAGGTTCAATGGGTACAAATTTTCTTGGAGCAATAATCGCAAATACCCAGACACGGTCAAAGCCCTTCTTGACCGTGCTTATGGCAGTTCTTTATGGTGTCAAGAGTTCTTGAACTCGCGTATCACCCACTTAGATTCAGCCTATTCCGACCATCTTCATCTTCTTATCGAGTTATCTCTAGTGTCGAGTCATCATCAGCCAAAGCGTAAGAAACACCTTTTTCGATTTGAAGCCATGTGGATCCGATCCAATCATTGTGAACAAATTATTAGGGATTCTTAGGCTTCAGGAGAGAATCTGAAGGAGTCTGAATGTGTTTGGGAATGTATTAAAAATTGTCGGGTGGGTTTGTTAAAATGGGATAATGAGGCGGTTGGTCAGAAGAAAAGTAAGATTGCTAATTTAGAGCGTGTTATTGAGTCTTTTAGGAGGGGTCCTATTTCGACTGAGAGTAAGATTTGGGAGGTTGAAGTTAGGTGACAGCTTGAAGAGATTAGGCTGAGAGATGAAGTAGCCAGGCACCAACGTAGTCGGGTTCTTTGGATGCGGGATGGGGATAGGAATACGAAATTTTTCTATGCGAGGGCCTTTGAGCGTAGGAAGTGTAATGCGATAGTGCGTTTGCGGGATGAGTCAGGGGATTGGAAAGAGAGAGAGCGCAAGATATTTAGCAAAACATGCTAGATTACTTTCGTGATATCTTTGGTTCTGCTCGTCCAGCTGAGGAAGACGTGGATATGGTTCTGTAAAACCTCAAGCCTCGGGTCACTGACAAGATAAACAATGAGCTGAGGCGCTCCTTTTCAACTGATGAGGTATCATTTGCACTTTCTCAAATGCATCCCTATAAATCCGCTGGGCCTGATGGTATGTTCCCCATATTCTACCAAAAATTTTGGCATATCATTGGCCGGGACGTTACTATATGTATTTTGAAAATCTTGAATACTGGGAAATTTATGCCTAAGATGAATTTCACTCATATTGTTTTGATCCCTAAGTGTGATAATCCAAAAAATATGAAAGCAATTTTGTCCTATTAGCTTATGCAATATCATTTACAAGCTCATTTCCAAAGTCTTAGCCAGTCGCATAAAACCCTTACTTGATTCGATTGTTTCGTAAATTCAATCTGCGTTTGTACCGGGACACCTAATTTCTAATAATATTTGTGTTGCCTATGAGATTAGTCATTTCCTCAAGAACAAAAACTGGGGAAAGGAAGGACATGTTGCATTGAAACTAAACATGAGCAAAGCATATGATAGGGTAGAGTGGAATTTTTTGGAAAATGTCTTAGGTAGGATAGGTTTTAATCGGGGTTTTATTAATCTTATTATGATGTGTGTCTCATCTGTTTCCTACTCTTTATTGCTTAGTGGTGCTCAATTTGGTTTCTTTCACCAGCAAAGGGGACTCCGTCAGGGGGACCCTTTGTCACCTTACCTATTCGTAATTGTTGCAGAGCTATTCTCTTGTATGTTACGAGCGGCGGAGGTGGATGGTTCGATTCAGGGGGTGGCTGTTGCTAGGATAGCTCCCCGAGTCTCCCTCTTTTCTTCGCCGATGATACCCTTATTTTCATGCAGCTGAACCCAACTTCTTTTCATTGTATCAGAGATATTCTTCATCGATATGAGGTTGCTTCAGGTCAGAAAATCAATTTTGAAAAATCATCTGTTGTGTTCAGCAAAAATACTCTGGACCAGGATCGGGTTACCTTTGCTCAAACTCTCCAAGTTTAGATTCTGGATAAGCATGATATGTATTTGGGGCTTCCATCAATTGTAGGTTGTTCTCGGAAAGAAGTTTTTGAGTCCATTCGGGAGAAAGTGGTTAAATGCTTTCAAGGGTGGACTGCGCAGTTTCTTTCGCAGGCAGGGAAGAAGGTCTTGCTTAAAGCGGTCATTTAGTTGATCCCGACATATGCCATGAGCTGTTTCTAGCTTCCAGATCATCTTCTCAGAGAGATACAATCTTCAATGTCTCATTTTTGGGGGAGTAATCGTAATACGAAAAAAATTCATTGGGTGACGTGGGACAAGTTATGTTTGAAAAAGGATCTAGGAGGTTTAGGATTTCGGGAGCTCAAAGCGTTCAATCGAGCTATGCTTGCCAAACAAGGTTGGAGGATTCTACAGAGGCCCGATTGTCTTAGCAGAATTTACAAGGCCCATTATTTTCCAGAGTTTAACTTTTCAGAAGCGCGTTTGGGGTCTAAGCCATCTTTTACTTGGCACAGCGTTCTTTGGGCTAGGGAGTTAGTTCTTGAAGGTTGTCGGTGGAGAATTCGTGGTGGCCAACAAGTTAGAGTTTGGGCGGATCCATGGGTGGTGCCGGGTATTAGCAAATTTAAGATCTTTATGCAACCACCTCAACTTCCAGATGACACACAGGTTAGTGATCTTAGATTGGGTATTGATGGATGGTGGAATGAAGAGTTGATAAAGGGTACTTTATCAGATGTGGAAGCATCAGCCATCTTTAAGATTCCGTTGGGGCGTTCAACTAATGTTGATAAACTCGTTTGGCACTTTACAAATTTGTGGTTTGTTCGGCTTATCATCTTGCCCGCAATATTTTATGGAGAGAGAGAGACCATCTTCATCCCTTTGTGAAGCTGCTCCGGTAAGTCGGAATTGGAATTTTGTGTGGCGTTTGAAGCTGCCCCCGAAAGTTAATTTGTTCTCTTGGAAAATCTGTCGGAATATTGAGCACAATTTGCTCAAAAGTAGGCTTGATGTTTCAGGTGACTGTCCTTTGTGCTCCAGCCCGGACGAAACCATATATCACAGCCTTTTTTTATGTCCTTTTGCTCGTCTTGTGTGGTGTCTCACCAATCTGCCTTGGAGGGTTATTTCGAGTTGGTCGGGGAAGGTGGAAGAATGGTTGCGCTTTATTCACGGTGAGTTAGATGTTGGGGAGTTCAAATTTTTTCTTATTGTTTGTTGGTATCTTTGGAATAATCGGAATAAGATGCTAATGGAGCAGTCGAGTTTGGAACCGGATACCCTCGTTCATCTTGCTCATATGTTTTTGGCTGTTTTTGATTATGCAAATCGTGATTTTTTTTCTCTCCTTATTTGCAACCTTATTTTGTAAAGTGGTTTTTTCCTCCCTCAGGTTATTAAGTTGAACTTTGATGGGGCTCTCTTTGAGTCGAACAATTCAATTGGTGCTGGTGTTGTGGCTCGCGATTCTTTGGGGCAGTGCCTTGGGTGGATTTTTCGGCAGTGGTCTTTTCTTGCTTCTCCAAAAATTGATGAAGCCTTAGTTGCTAAGAAGGCTTTATTGTTTGCTCTTAATAGGGGTTGGATGAATGTTGTGCTTGAAGGTGACTGTCAGTCACTCATTCTCCAATTTCAAGCTGGTAGTGATCCCCTCTCTGAATTAGGCCTTTGATTAATGATGTTCTTTTCTTTAGCTCGTCTTTTTCTTCTTGTTCGTTTGCTTTTATTCAACGCTCGGGCAATCAAGTAGACCATTTTATTGCTCGTTTCGCTTTGGGGATCCAACAGGGTGTTCTTGGTCTTCCTCATCTTGCTTTTGAAGCTCTTGTTTCGGATGCTATTTTGGAGTAATATATTATCATTTTTCTTTAAAAAAAAAGACTCTTCATAGCGCCACCGCCTGAAGAGAGGATGAGAACTATTTGTAGTTTTTTGGTGGGTTTGGGCTATGCAATCTGGGTTAGGGCTTTTCGTGGGTTGGGGCTTTTCGTGGGTTGGGGCTATGCACTCTGGGTTGGGGCTTTTCGGTTGTCGACAAAGGTGATTGGCATGGGGATTTTGTGGACAGGGGAGTCGAAGTGGGTGGCGGAGGTTGAGGGGGTTGGCTGGTGGCGATGGTGGTGCAATTAGGTGGTGGCGGTGATGCGATCAAGAAGAAGAAGACGATGTTCTTCATATTTCCCTTTCTTTTTGTTTTCTTACCTAATTTTGATTTTATTTAATTGTTTTTGAACTTCTTTTTGTTTGTTCATGAGACTTAGCGGTGCGTGAATATCACACACCATTTTTCGTCTATTTTTTAACACCTGGGACCAAAAGTGTAACTTTTTTAATCCAATGAGACCAAAAGTGCAACCGAAAACTCACCTATAAAAAGACGTTGTGGTTTTGTTCTTCAAGAGGTAAACACGAGAAAACTCACCTTTAATTTAGTTTTTGAATCTGTTGGTACCATGTCTACCCATCCCTAAATCGGGGATGTTGCTTTAATTTTTAAAATTTGTATTTTTCGCTGTATCGGCATCCCCAAGGGCTCCACTGATCCCAACAGTATCCTCGTGGTGAGCTGAAAGATTCCAAGTAAGGAATCTTCACTGAGTCTGCCATGAAGAAGGGGCATGAAACCTAATATGGCGCGCACGCCTAACCCAGAGAGGAAAGACTCGATGGTGGAGCGGTGAGCTGGAAAGGATCCAAGAAATCCACAACCACGATTTCTACCATTAAAGTGGACGTTTTGGTGAGGAATTGCACCCCTGAGTGGGAGTAATTCCATCATTGTTGATCAAGTACTAGGTATTGTGATAACAATAGGGGCTGTTGCATGCGCAAATGAGCCTAGGTCTCATCAGAAATCCAAATACATATATGGCAATACCATGATCTGGAAGATCGGTGGGAGAGGCAATGTTCAAGTGAAACATGTGCACATAACAAATAATATAGCAAACCCACAATCACCTAAACCCCTTGAGTCAAAAGTACTAGAGTAGGACATCTCTGGAGAATGGGCCTTGAGTACATGGGGCAATTGGCTCTTGGGCAAGTGGGAGATTGATAGAGTTGGTGCCCGGTTTGCCATTCTCGAGATACTCTATGACAATCTTACTATAATAAGTCAAAATCTTTATGGCATTCTCTTTTCTTAAACTGTCTATATAAGCTTAGAACGAAGTCCCTTGAATCACACATAACTATGGGACATCATCGTACATCGGAATGACGATGATGGAATATGTCTCCAAGGTCATGATTCTTAAAAGGTTCCAAGTCGTTAAAGGGTCTGTTAAGATGAGAGATATTGACAAAGACCCAAAAGACTTGCTTGTACACATGTGTTCTTAGAGAACGTGCCTCGTGCCATAGGCATAGATGTGTACGAGGGTTCTCATTTGGATAATGAGTAAACTGAACAACCCCGCTGGAAATTTCTAAAAATGGTTTGCCTGATCGAATATGAAATTTCCAAGAATCACGTAGGTGTAAGAATAATCCTTATGGACCTGAGGTTCCATTGGTTACTTTGAGCATAGTCGATTATACTTTGACTTATCTCATGATTCCTTTGTAAGTCGTCATATGGGATATCTTGGGTATAGTATGATTATGTGTCAAGGTACATGAGAGATCAAGATGGGATCCATCACCGATTTAGCTAATCAAACATTTCATATGTTTTGCTCAATGAATCAATTCAGGAAACTTTGCGCAAAGTATGGCAATCCAAAGAGGCGGAGTGTTTTCTCGTTTCGATTGCGAGAATCGATATCCTGCAATGAAAGAAACATAGAGATTGGGTCGTAAGAATTTCGAATAAGTCATTACTCGAGATATCAATCCGAGAAATATGATGGAAGGATCTTACTTACGCGAGGATCGTGGTTATGATAGGTTAAGTATCTTAACATCGTTCGTGTCTAGATCTTCGGGGCCCGTTGCTAGATAGTAACCTCCATTTATAGGTGCCATGATATTATGGTGAGTAATGCATGGTCTGATTAAATCAAGGAAGATTTGATCAAGTACTTTCTAAATAAAGAAAGGTACACTGGCACTTTTGGAAAATGTACTTACTAATAGCACATGAACGAGCTTAAGGGGTCACACACTAACTCCTAAGGTTCTTGTTTATAAGATATGATTAATCAACTTTGGAAGTTAAGGTAAAATTAGGAAAGTCTAGTACTTACCTATGGAATATTAATTAATTGGTAGAATATCAATTAATTGGACTATTTAATTAATCAAGAAAAATTAATTAATTAATGGACCTAGTAGAATCCAAGGATTTTATTTAATTAGTAGACTTGGTCGAAAATTAAATAAAATTAATGGATAATTGGGCTAATAATAATTAGGGTTGGAGTTTAATTATTATGTAGTATTTAATTAAATGGTTGGACTATTTAATTAAATAGGAGTCAAGAATTAAATCAAGTAAAATAAAATTCTTGGACTACAAGACATGAAGTGGGTGTGTACATGGGCGAAAATTAGGAGAGGAATTAATTCCTCTCCATGTCTTGATCAAAGAGGTATCAAGGAAATATTTAGGAAACAGAAAAGGAATTAGTTAGCTTGTTGACTAAATTCCTTGCTTTAAGGAAACTCCCTGATTGAATTTACTTAGGATCAGATGAAGGTCAAATATTGGAGATTTGATTTTATCTTGTCTCCCTATAAATATGTATGCTAAGAGAAAAACACAAACACTTTCAGATAGTGAAAATTTAGCCCAACATAAAAGAAAGAGAGAGAAATTTCGTCTTCTATTTTTCTCTAAGTAGGCGCCCTTAGCCTTTTTATTTAGACAAGATTTTGCTCATGCGTTGAGCTTAATCTTTCACATAATATTCCAACCTTCATATATTAAGCCTAGATTTGGATCTAAAATAAATATATAGGCTAGCACCATATATATATATATATATATATATATATATTGGGAACTATACGGAGGTGTGGATACATCTTAGAGGCAAGACGATTGGATCGCTTGAAGATACAAGAGGAACGAAAAATTGGAGCTCGCGATTTCGTGAAGGTCGACAGGTTTGAACGGAATTTGAGGCGACGGATTTTTTCGGTTTGGGTTGATTGATCAAAAACTTGTAAGAGGGCAATAGCGAAAAAGGTATTTCGCATTGTTAGATTTTTTTTCGTTTATATTAGTTTGACTAAACACACATTAATCTTGTTTCGGATAGAATTTTAAATTTTTAATATTCCGCTAAGCGAACCTGGCCTGGGTTGCGTGAGATGGCAACAACTCCAATCTGTCTAACATGTATAATTCTAGAAAGCAAATCCTCAATTTCAATGTGAAGAGACTCGCAAGCTGAGACAATTAATAACGAAAATTGTCAGTTGATATCATATTTCACAGTCTTAGGAGATTAAATTAGGGCTTATTTGCCTATAATGCTACAGTAAAATCTGAAATCAGCAGACATATGGCAGACAACGGAGATAGAGTGAGCTCTCAATCGCAGGGGTGGTGACAGCGGCGGAGGACAGAAAATTGAAGATGGCGAATGCAGAGAGATTGAAGAATGAGAATATATACAACCGGTTGGAAATCTACTGTTACCGGATCGAGTTCTTAGAAGTGGTGGCGGCGAAAATGGTGGAGGAGGTGGAAACGATTGGCGGAGGCGAAACGACCGGCGGAGCATAATTTGGGGTTATGTAATAATAGAGGCGGTGGTGCGATTTGGAGGCGGTGGTGCGATCTGGAGGAGGTGGTGGTGCAGTGGAGCCGCCTGTGGCTAGGGATTTTGATTTTACCTTCTTTTTTTTTTTCTGAACAGTGAATCGTGTGTTTGCAGAATGATTAGCTGCTGTTCTTTTCTATTTATTTGTTATTTTTATAAATATAAATATAGACGAAAATTCACCCGTAATGGTGCTTAGTTTAGTGGTTTCTTCCTCGAGCCCGTATGATAGAGGTTAGGGTTTCGATTTTCCGGGGCTTCCTACTAAATTTTTTTATTTATCATATTTCAATAAACAGATAATTCTGTCTCTGAATCCATCTCAAATTTAGAAAAAGTTGAGACGAAATATTTTCGTCTTTGAATTTGGTCAATGAAAACAATTAGAGATGGAATCTTTTCATCTCAAAATTCATCTCCGATTCATTCTCAAATTTTCAAAATTGAGACGGAATATTTCCGTCTCTGAACATAGTACGTAGTTGGAGACGAAATTAACCCGTCTCTGTTTCGCCATTATTATGAGACTGAGACGGAATAATGTGTTCGCAAGAAATCTATCTCAGATTTAAGACAAATACGTTATCTATCTCCAAATCCGTCTCATTTTTTAGACAGATTTATTTCCGTCTCTGAAACCCTGTTTTTTTGTAGAATTCATCATAACTTTCAAGAAAAGTTTGTAATATTCTCATAAGTATTTAATGACGAATTTTCCTCATCTCGTATTTAATTAGCTTGGGGTTTAACCCGAAAACAATGTCATTATATGCAGAATATAATTTAATTATTCCAAATATACAAGTAAATAGATAATGTAATGGAGTGTGAAAGTGACTGTGTCGATACATTAATTTTCCAAATAGACTTATAACTAACGGTTTTCTTTCTCCCTTTATTTATCCAAATATATCACAAAGAATATATCAAAAAGTGGATTGATTCTATATTATTTGAGAACAACATTGTATGAAGTTTGATATTCATGAGTTCGATCCATCGATTGAATGTGTGGATGTTTCTCTATTTATATAATACTTCGTTATTGATAGTTTGTAATAAAAAAATTTGCTAACTAGTGATAATTAATTTGATATTTCATATAATAATACTAGCGACAGTGGCACGCGATACCCCAAACAAATTGAATCATTTAATTGATTCATTTTAAGCTTGAATGTCTAGGTCACAAGTAGTTTTTTATACTCATAGTTTAGAGTGTGTTTGTAATTCTGCCCTTAATAAGTTTTTGCATAATTTTCACCTTTTTGTTTCAAATTTATTGTCCATTACTCGAGAAAAATGTATTTTCATGTTAGGAGCACTAATTAGTATACCATAATGCAATTCATGACCAATTAGTTTCCCATAATTCTTTTAATCTTTCAATCAACATAATCTCGAAATATATTTCGAATAATTATATACGAAACCTCTGAGTTGGGAGAGAATTAGCTACGTTCACAATTCCAATAAGTAGATGAATTTAAATACACCTTTTATGTATTGAGGTAAAAATTACTCCATACAATTTGGTAAATCCACTACCTCTAAAAAAAATTAAAACAAAAAAGGGAAAATTCAACCAAGTAACTATATCGTCCATGTGTTTTCGAAAAGCAAATAATTATTTTCAGTCATAGTTCGTCTTGATTCTATAGAATGGTGAACGACTGAAAGTCATCTCTCCTCCAATTCTAAATTCTAATTATCTCTGCTATCTTTACTTGCCTCCAAGGGAAAGAAATGGTCCTTCTCTTCCAAAAAAAACAAATTATCAGTGGTATGGTCATGCTGCAAAAATTGAGTGGGTACTCACATGTTTGTTTTGTATCATTTTGTGCTTTGGAATAATGATACATCCATTATGGATTGGTCCAAAATGTGATGAGCAAATGGCTGTAAGCCAGTAAGAGCAACATTTTTTTCTTTTTCCCAAACTATTGTTTCCTATGATCTATCATGATAAGCTAGCTTAAGGGTAAGGGTGTATTCGCATGGAATGATTTGGATTTGAGGATTGTATTTGAAAGAAGAATTTCAAATGACTCTAAAGATGGAGTCATTTGAAATTCACCATAGTGATCGAGAAAATAGCTCAAAATAACCATCCAAGGAGTTGAAATATATTACAACTTAAAATCATCCATACAAACTCAATGCATTTGTTGATGAATTTGAAATCCATAGCTTTCAAATCCTTCAATTCAAACACACCTAAATGTTGTCAATCATAGCTAAGATTATCTCAAGTATTTAATAAAATAAAACAGACATTCAGATCACCTGGAAAAGACTCTCGGACGTCAAGTATTCACGCTACAGCTTGTTTGCATATTGAATAATTCTTAAACCAATTAAGTAGGTGGATAGTAGCATGAAATATTTCGTCTAACCCAATCGGAAAAGAAATAAACTCAAGTAACCGAACAATACGTGAGTTGTGGGGCGTCTAGCTAATCAGTTTATCGTTGATATTTGAATAGCATTAGCAGCCATCAAAGAAAACAAGCATCACCTAAGAGGCAAATATTTATGCACGTGATGCAAGCGTTATGTTGGATAAGTGAGGGTAGATCATCTTTAGGTGGTTTCTAATTTAAGAAATGAATCAAAATCTGGAGCAATATACTTGCCAAAATCAATCGGAAAAAAGCACATAGAGAAAGAAAGGAATTCATAGGCACATAATAAGAGCTCTTCGATATACTACTCAAAATTATATTGCGATATACACAAGTTAGTTCCAATTAATAGCCTAAGTTGGTTCACATCTTGCCAGCTTAGATTGAAAATTTCAATCTTGAATGGAAGATTAAAACTTCAATTCAGATTAAAGTCGAACGTAAAAAAAAGTGTTCATTTACATTTGAATCACCTATTTTATCCTCGGGGAGTGCAATACACGCAAACATCAACCGGTTGCAAATATATATGGTACTTGAAGCCAAATTAGATGCACAAGTGATTGAAATATCTCTAGTCTGGACAAGGATTGAAAATGGGGCAAACTTTCTCAATTTCACATTTCATACTTACTCTTCTCGTTATAAGAGATTCACGTCACAAATGAAATATAAGCTACACACCAAGACCACAATCAACACACACAGAAAAATACATACTTGAAAATCAATTTTCATTGTAAACTTACAATTCTTAAATAAATTCAAATATAACATCAAGAGCAGCCAACATTCTAATAGAAATATGTATCAACAGCAATTATCTGCTATGGATGTTCTGAAATGCATTCGACAAGGACGGTTCTCATTCGGTTAATAATTAATATCTCAATAAAATCAAAAGTAACCATTTTAATGGTTGGCAAACGCCCTTCCCCACTCATAGCATCCCACCATATTCTAGTTTCCACTGCTGCCTTCTCACAACAAATTTCTGCATTACAAAATATTATTTCAACTGTTATGCTCATCTTGAAACAAAGGTTCAGAAACATCAGGAATAGTTTGAGAAGTTGACATGTTCTAAGCACTTGTACCGAAAGACAGCGCATGAAAGAAATTATAAACTCAACTAATCAAAGAAAATGTGAGATAAAAAACAGGTACATTATTATAATTGAAATCTTTATATCAAAACATGTATCAATTCCTGTTTGTGGGTCTAACTCTACTTTGTTCTTTACTCTCTCCCCTTAGATTACTACAGCCCACCTCTAAATCCGTACAGAATTCGGGCAAGAATCTTGATTTCCTCTTGATCAATTTGCAAGCCACTCTTCGTGATCATAGTACTTGGTTCTAATCCATAGTACTAACAAATTAAACTCACAAGTGAAGAGACTAAGGAAAAAATTGCAAAACACGTAAGTTGCAAGTGTCCCCGACACCGGCCACCAAACGGACCCTAAAGCTATGCCATGGTCCAAATTATCAAAATGAATATTTTGTCCTTTCGTTCTGATCTTATTTTTCAAATTGCTCATCCCTGACTTCTTTTTGCTATCTCATTTCTAAGAAATCAAGAAACAATCTTGAAGAGAAAAGCACAGAAATTATCAATAACAAACATAATCTGTGGATAGAATTTCTTAATCTACGGAATCAATCCGTTCAACCATACACACACAGAGAATGGATTAAATACACATATCTTAGAATAAAAATTTCCTTTAGGCTTGAAGAGAGTAAAATCGGCATTTCAGGTTGGAAAATGGAGAGATTAGAAAAGAAACATTTTAAAAATTAATAACGAAAATAAAGAAAGTGAAAGAGCATGATATAGATAAGACAAGTTCAAATCATTGACATTCATTCCGTCGAAGGAACTCATGGGAGATAGTTAATTTAATATTCCTTTGAACCAGACATGTGATGAAAGTCATACTTCAATTACAAAAGCCAAAACCTACAAGGTAGAAATTTTGTGAAAATATGTCCAGTCATACTTATCCACCATAATATGAACTGGATCCTTTACTATTCAATCACAGTCACAAGATATTGCCAACTACTAAAAGCCACACAGATATGAAGTACGTGTGTGTATACAAACTGAAACTGGATATTTTAGCTATATTACCGCAGAACTTTTCAGCCACATTCGGATTTTCCAAATAAAGACAACAGATTCGGATTTTCCAAATTAAACGATTGAAAATCATATTTTATGTTTATCTAATGGAATCAATACCTGTCAAATTGACTACAGTTTCAAATGAGGCACGCATTCTTCTCATCAAATAACTCCTATCATTAGCAAAACCTCCATCTATATGATTTTCCTATAGGATTACAGTAGGTTAACTCCCAGTTATTCAAGTCTTACAATTTTGTTCAAGATGGTTGGGAAAATCAAAATTGTTTTAGTAGACAACTCACTGTGAAAGAAATTAAGCCCTAGAATAAGGTTCTCATGAGATAAAACAAATGCGTATAGATTTCAGCAGATAGAAACACAGCTTATCTTGATCCCGAACCATCTCCACCCCATCCCGCAAACCCCAAACAAGAGGAAAAACACAAGAGTTAACATTTAAAGATTAAATGCAGAGAATATAGCGCTACCAAAGGAAACAGATGAAGCTCCAGATACAGAACAAGTGATTGAATTACCAATGCCCTCCTATTATAAGTTCCTCGAGTGACGAAAAGCAAGGAGAATAATCAATAAGTCCATAAAAATCTTCTACCTCAAAGGAGTTGAAATATATTGCAACTTGAAATCATCCATACAAACTCAATGCATTTGTTGATGAATTTGAAATCCATAGCTTTCAAATCCTTCAATTCAAACACACCTAAATGTTGTCAATCATAGCTAAGATTATCTCAAGTATTTAAATAAAATAAAAGAGACATTCAGATCACCTGGAAAAGACTCTCTGACGTCAAGTATTCACGTTACATTTTGTTTGCATATTGAATAATTTTTAAACCAATTAAGTAGGTGGATACTAGCATGAAATATTTCGTCTAACCAAATCAGAAAAGAAATAAACTCAAGTAACTGAACAATACGTGAGTTGTGAAGGGTCTAGCTAATCAGTTTATCCTTGAGATTTGAATAGTATTAGCAGCCAATAAAGAAAACAAGTATCACCTAAGAGGCAAATATTTATGCACGTGATGCAAGCAATATTTTGGATAAGTGAGGGCAGATCATCTTTAGTTGGTTTCTAATTTAAGAAATGAATCCAAATCTGGAGCAATATACTTGCCAAAATCAATTGGAAAAAAGCACATAAAGAAAGAAACGAATGCATAGGCACATAATAAGAGCTCTTCGATATACTACTCAAAATTATATTGCGATACACATAAGTTAGTTCCAATTAATAGCCTAAGTTGGTTCACATCTTGCAAGCTCAGTTTGAAAATTTCAAACTTGAACGGAAGATTAGAACTTTAATTCAGATTCAAGTCGAACGTAAAAAAGTGGTCAGTTACATTTGAATTGAGCTAGGGCCCATGCCACCTATTTTATCCTCCAGAAGTACAATACACGCAAACATCAACGGATTGCAAATATATATGGTACTTGAAGCCAAGTTAGATGCACGGGTGATTGAAATATCTCAAGTCTGGACATGTATTGAAAAAGGGGCAAACTTTCTCAATTTCGCATTTCATACTTACTCTTCTCGTTATAAGTGATTCACATGTCACAAGTGAAATATAAGCTACAGACCAAGACCACAATCAACACACAAACATATATATACTTGAAAAGCAATTCTCATTGTAAATTAACAATCCTTAAATAAATTCGATATAACATCAAGAGCAGCAAACATTCTAATAGAAATATGTATCAACAGCAATTATCTGCCATGGATGTTCTGAAATGCATTCGACAAGGACGGTTCTCATTCGGTTAATAATTAATATCTCAATAAAATCAAAAGTAACCATTTCAATGGTTGGCAAACGTCCTTCCCCACTCATAGCATCCACTACCATATTCTAGCTTCCACTGCTGCCTTCTCACAACAAATTTCTGCGTTACAAAATATTATTTCAACTATTATGCTCATCTTGAAACAAAGGTTCAGAAATATCTGGAATAGCTTGAGAAGTTGATATGTTCTAAGCACTTGTACCGAAAGACAGCGCATGAAAGAAATTATAAACTCAACTAATCAAAGAAAATGTAAGATAAAAAACAGGTACATTATTATAATTAAAATCTGTATTGTAGAGGTACAAGCAATGTTGTCCGACGGTTGGACAGCTGATTGGGCCATATAATGGGCCGAGTCGAACAATAGAACCAGTAGTGTCCAAAAACAGCCAAAACGATTCAACTCGCGGTCAGTCCATTGAACCGTTCGAACCAGTTCTGGTTCACAAAAACCAGGCGGTCTTTTATGTGTATAAATACTTGTCAAATCCCTAAATTTTCTATCAAAACATGCATCAATTTCTGTTTGTGGGTCAAACTCTTCTTTGTTCTTTACTCTTTCCCCTCAGATTCCTATAGCCCACCTCTAAAATCCGTACAGAATTCGGGCAAGAATCTTTATTTCCTCTTGATCAATTTGCAAGCCACTCTTCGTGATCATAGTACTTGTCCCACTCCATAGTACTAACAAATTAAACTCACTAGTGAAGAGATTAAGGAATAAAATTGCAAAACACGTAACTTGCAAAGTTTCCCCGACACCGGCCACCAAACGGACCCTAAAGCTATGGCATAGTCCAAATTATCAAAATGAATTTTTTGTCCTTCGTTCTGATCTTATTTTTCAAATTGTTCATCCCTGACTTCTTTTTGCTATCTCATTTCTAAGAAATCAAGAAACAATCTTGAAGAGAAAAGCATAGAATTTATCAATAACAAACATAATCTGTGGATAGAATTTCTTAATCTACGGAATCAATCCATTCAACCATACACACACAGAGAATGGAATAAATACACATATCTTAGAATAAGAATTTCCTTTAGGTTTGAAGAGAGTAAAATCGGTGTTTCAGGTTGGAAAATGGAGAGATTAGAAAAGAAACGTTTTAAAAATTAATAACAAAAATAAAGAGTGAAAAAGCATGACATAGATAAGACAAGTTCAAACCATTGACATTCATTCTGTCAAAGGAACTCATGGGAGATACAAAGGAACTCATGGGAGATAGATAATTTAATATTCCTAATTTTGTATAAGACATGTGATGAAAGTCATTCTTCAATTACAAAAACCAAAACCTACTAGATAGTAATTTTGTGAAAGTATGTCCAGTCATACTTATCCACCATAAATTAAACTGGGTCCTTTACTATTCAGTCACAGTCACAAGATTGCCAACTACTAAAAGCCACACAGATATGAAGTACATGTATGTATACAAACTGAAACTGGATATTTTAGCCATATTACCGCAGAACTTTTCAGCCACATTCGGATTTTCCAAATAAAGACAACAGATTTGGATTTTCCAAATTAAACGATTGAAAATCATATTTTATGTTTATCTAATGGAATCAATACCTGTCAAATTGACTACAGTTTCAAATGAGGCAAGCATTCTTCTCATCAAATAACTCCTATCATGAGCAAAACTTCCATGTATATGATTTTCCTATACGATTACCGTAGGTTAACTCCCAGTTATTCAAGTCTTACGATTTTGTTCAAGATGGTTGGGAAAATCAAAATTCCTGAATTAGACAACGCACTGTGAAAGAAATTATGCCCTAGAATAAAGATCTCATGAGATAAAACAAATGCGTATAGATTTCAGCTTATAGAAACACAGCTTATATTGAACCCGAACCAGCTCCACCCCATCCCGGAAACCCCAAACAAGGGGGGAAAAAAACAAGAATTAACATTTAAAGATTAAATGCAGAGAACATAGCATTACCAAAAGAAACAGATGACGCTCCAGGTAGATAACAAGTGATTGAATTACCAATGCCCTCCTTTTATAAGTTCCTCGAGTGACGAAAAGCTAGGAGAATAATCAATAAGTCCATAACACTCTCGTGCCTCAATTCTAGTAAATTTCCTTCTTGTTGGATTATATGAGTAGGTATATTTTTCTTCCCATGTATGAGAAAGAAGTATATCTCCATTTCCCAATATTGTCACGATAGAATACTCTGCAAGACCCCACTGAGATGAAACCGGAATATCTAGCACCATATCTTTGGTCCAAGACTCTGCAACTCCATATGCTTTCATTCTCCACATAACAATACTAGTACCAACAGAATGGTAAATAAAACACAGCTGATTGTTTCTTGATAACAACTTCATATCAATGGTAGTCTTCTCCAACCCAGGCGGGTATGAAATTCGACCTGCTTTTTCCTCCCCTAAATCAAAAGTCAATATCCAAGTAGAATGACTATCACACGGAAGCCAGTGAAGAGCATCATTAAGATTTACCGAACCGAGAGGAACAAAAGAGAATGGGATTGTGGTATTGGCCAAAACTCTCCATGTCTCATCAACTCCAACCGTTAAAATCTCGCCTTTTATTGATTTAGGTGTGCCACCCGACGAGGTAGAGACGATTTTCAGGACCTTATAATTATTAGTAGACCTGCAAAAACCAAATCCATATTTCACAGTGCACCTCTCCCCCCCTTCCTTTACTTTATGTTCTGCAACTTGATCACACTCTCCAGTAATCGGATTGCAGATATAAACTATTTCAGTCAGGCATTTATATAATGCTATGCCAACTAGACCATTACCACATGTGCCAACAACGGACAAACCTAAATCATCACTTTCCGACCAATCGGGAATCTTTGGCCTAAACATGGTCCGAAAACACCGACTACCATCAGAAATTTCAAGCAAATATAAATACGAGACGTCCTCATAATCATCGGGAAGAAAGAGGGTGGAAAAGGGAGAATTTTTTGAATAATTAAGGGTAAAATCAAGGCGACATAGGATCATATGCAACCATCTACAAACCAACTTAAGCTTGATGATTGAATTAATGGGAAGTCTGAAAAGTATCTTAAGTAAAACAGCCTCGGGAAGCCGCTCCAACAGACAAAATTCATTGCTTGCTGGATTTTTATCTTCCATTACTCCAAAAGTTCTCCCTTTCGTGCTCAGCCAAGAGAATCAAACTGGATGCAGATGCATCAAGAAAGAGAGATCCATCAGGTTAAGTAGTCATAAACAAACAGTAATCACAAACAGCAATCACAAGTCGTCAAAGTGAGTTTCAATTTATATATATTTCGGTTCGCATAAACAATAACTACATCATGTATCACCACCTAGAACTGAAGAAAATAAAAGATGAATCAAACAGTGAAGAAGAAAAGCCCCAAATTGAAACCTAAATTCGTTAACGTTACCTACTGTGAAGGAGATCGACGAGAGAGAGAGAGAGATTTGTTCTAGTCAAAGAACTGGTTTACACGTCACCATTCTGATAGATGTAAGTATATATATTGCGGAGGGAGGGCTCTTGGGTCAATAAAATATCGTATGGATTTGGTTTGGCCCAAATAGGAACTATTTTAGACATAATAATATTATTTCATTTGATTCAAGATTTAATGGACACAAAATTACTTTAGGCTAAAAACCTAACAACTATTAGTAGATTTGGCTTCCAGGAAGCCTTTTGGATCCATACTCCATAGCATACATAAAGGCGGTGTGGTGTTGTGTATCAGAAGAAGTTATACAAAAGTATTTTAATGTACAAACTGAAGTGGTGTATGTATAGTTTATCATCTTCGACTGATTGGGGATTCAAACAAATCAAATTTAAACTAAAACTCACGAGCCTGGGCTTGAAATTGCAATCGGGCTCTCTCTCTCTCTCTCAATGAAAAAGAAGAAGAAGAAGAAGAAGAAGAAGAATTGCAAACAGAGCGAGCTTGAATATGCTGCTGATATGGAAAGGGCTAAATAACAATTCTCATGGAATTTCTGGCCATCACTCGATTAAAAGTAATTTTATAGTAATAATCTGAACTGATGATATTTACCTTTGAGTAGTAATTTTGAAACCTCAAAAAATCGATTTATTTCAACAATAAGAAGAGCAAATTGTGGCTTTGGTGTGCGCACAGCGTGGATGTGGACGACGGAGGCGGCGTGGCTTAGAGTTGAGGCTGAGGGGGAGGCGGAGATGTGGTGGCCTAGGGCAAACTTCTCAGATCTCAACTTCTGTCGCTGTGCTGCTAAGAGTGGGGATAGAGAGAACTAGTTTTGTTTTAGTTATGAAATTTTAGAGTTATTTTAAGGGAAAATTAATCAAAAATCCTCACTCCCTAGTAAAATTTAAAAATCATTCCCTTTTTTTTTTTTTTTTTTTTGGTAGTATAAACGTGGAATAAGGAAAAGAAAACATCATAAAAACACAAAACAAAACAACACAATCACATCCTAACAACTAGAAACCCGCAGACTCCAACTCCAGCAAGTCTAGTAGCTCATAGGGGAGGTCATTCCAAAGCCTCATTTCCAGCAGTGATTCATGTCCAACCTTAGCCAAAAAATCAGCACAATGGTTGCCTTCTCCCCGAGTATGAACGAACTCGATCTCCCATGGGTTCATTAGTAGGTTCCTGCAATCCTCGATGATCTACCCAAGGGGGTGTTTCCGAGTATCACTCTCCTTGATAAGGCGCCAAGCAACCTCAGAGTCTGTTTCGACAATCAATTTCTGGCATCTTCTATCCCAAGCCATTTTGAGGACTTCCCAAATACCCAATAACTCAGCTGTATTGATAGTCAAGCAACCCAAGCCAACCGAGAATCCTTGAATCCACCTACCCTGATGATCTCTAATAAGGCCTCCAGCTGCAGCTGATTTTTTTTCCATAAAAACACGACCATCCGTATTCAATTTGAACCAACCTGGAGGTGGAGGAATCCAAGTAGCGCTATCACTACCGGGAAGCCGGCAATCTGTAGAGTCAAAAGCCATAGACATGTCCCTAACTAACAACTTGATTGAGAATGCAATTTCCATTGGTTTTTCAGGTTTGTTATTAAAAACAAAGTTATTTCTGGCAAGCCAGATGGTCCATAAGGTGGCAAGAAAGAAAGATTTCCAATTACAATCCGGGCTAATAATGTTGTTAAAATCTGAATTGAAGAGATTGGTGAGCCAATTAGTCCTACTTAAATGCCAAAACCGGGAGAAATCTGATGGAGTGATGATAAGTTCCCAAACGAGTTTCGCCTTAGGACAATCAATGAGAGTATGAAACACATCTTCCCTAGCCAAATTACATCTAGCACAAGTGTCCGAAGACGCAATATTTCTATCAAATCTAAGGGAATTAGTAAGAAGTTTGTTATGATGACAAAGCCATAAGAAAAATTTAAGCTTTTGAGAGCATTTTAATTTCCAAATCCAGTTCCACTTAGAAGAATGAGGAGTATTGCTCTCCGATTCAGAATTCAAGGCTTTGTAAGCTGATTTACTTGAAAATAACCCATTAGATGACCCTCCCCAAAATTGAAAATCAACACGGTCACGACCAAAGGGAAGGGGTGTACTAAGAATGCATGCTCTTGTCTCCGGAGGAATACTAGTCATAAGTCTACTAAGGTCCCATTTTCCCTCGCTATCTATGATATCCGACACCATAAGCCCCACATCTTCGTTCTCCACCTCCCCCTCGATAAGGTCACAAATAGGAGTTTTTCCAAGCCACTTATCAAACCAAAAAGAGATAGAAGAGCCATTACCAATTTTCCAAAGAATCGAGTCACCAATTGCCTTAGTGCTTCGGACAATCCCTTTCCAGAGGCTAGAGGAGCCGGGTTTGGGATTATGGTCCAGAATTGACGAGGACTGGCCAAGGTATTTACTCACGAAAATCTTAGACCACACCGTCTCGTCCTTTTGGAAAACCCGCCAACCCGTCTTGGCAAGCATTGCCAAGTTAGTTTTGCGAGAATCCCGAATTCCTAACCCCCCCTTTACTCTTGCAACAAATGATCTTGTCCCAACCGACAAGGTGGATCTTTTTGATATTATCAATTGAGCCCCAAAGAAAAGCTCTATTGAGTCTATCAAGTTGATCACAAACCTTGGTAGGGATCCAATTAGAATGCATGGAATAAATGGGGAGAGCCGAGGTCACCGACTGAATAAGTGTGGCTCGCCCGACCAAATTTAAATTTTTCGCTTTCCAACCAGAAAGACGGTGTTGGACCTTTTCAATTAACTCACGAAAATTTTCACTCCTATTTCTAGAGTGAGTGACTTTGACTCCTAGGTATTTTTCGAGGTGAGAAGTGGGACAAAAATCGAGAATGTCAACCATTCTATTACGGGCAGCTTGCACAGTTTTAGGGGCGAAGTAAACAGTGGATTTTGACAAACTAACCCTGAGTCCCGAAGCGAGGCAAAACTTTTCAAGGGTGTTTTTAATAGAATGAGCAGTTTTTTCATTAGCTTTAGCTGCAAGGATTATATCATCGGCGAAAAACATATGTGAGATCGAAAAACATATGCGAAAAACATGGAAAATAGCTTCAAACTAGGATTTAGAACTTATGGAGGAAAAAAGATGCATTCTTCTGTAATGATAAGTCCAGCAAAAAAGACCCCCGAAGCTGCCAACAAATATTTACAGACAAAGATAAAATGGCTAGACTCTGGAATCATTGAATCAAGTCCACAAGCCCAAGCTAAGATTTGTCAATTTAGACAGCATACTAAAGGGACGTGCCAAATCTGCTCACCAATGAAGATGAAGAATCGACAAGAAGAAGACATGTTAGGAGTATTTGTCACCACTAACAGTGACTAAAAGATAGGTGAATCATATAATACAACAAAAGGAAGACTCTCGAAGATAAAAAAGAAGATGACATTTAGCTAGACACGTTTAGTATACTGTTAAAGATAAGATAAAATGTACTGTTGTAAATAGCTGAGTCAGCACTTATCTAGAATAGTAAGGCGGTTTATACGCCTATAAAATAGGAGTTGAAAGCAAAGTAGAAGGCAGATTTCGGAGAACTCTCCTCACAAGCCTTCAAACAATCCTTGTAAAAAACACCCCTTTGTAACATTATGAATAAATAAAACCTCTTTCTTCTCCAAATATCATTATAGAATTTTATTATTTCATCTACATTAAAAACACAAGAGCCCAATATTATTTCTTTCCTTAAAATTGTACGCCTTTGGGTAGGAAACGATCTTAGGCTGAGCTGAGTACTGCTGAAGGAGCCATAGGGAAGTTACCTGATTTCCATCAGAAGCAGGTTGGGGCTGAAATGCCTGGTAAAAGTCTCATGGTGTGACCCGGTGGTATTTTGGTCAAAGAAATTTAAGGTAAGGAAGCGCGTTGGACCTCTACGTTTTTAAATGCTTAAAGAATAATGAATTCTATGTGATATTTGGTAGAAGAAATATCTTCATGTTATAATGATCTTTTATATTATTTTGCCTGATAATCGACATTTTTATTTCTTTTTAGATAATCTAGATAATAGTATGCTTCCATGTTTAATTATCCATATTTATGATAATTCTTATTCTAATAATTTGATTAATTTTTATGATATTATTAATTTAATACGATATTTTAAAAACTTTGATTTTGAAAATTTCTATAACACTGATTTTGTTGCATTTGCTTCCGGTATAGATTTCAGATTTTAATATTGAGTGTATATTTCGGATTTTTACATATATATATATATAGCTTTCAAAATTATACATATATATATAGCTTTCAGATTTATCCATATATATATATATATATATATTTCAGATTTATACATACATATATGTATATATTTCAGATTTTAATACTGAGTGTATATTTCAGATTTATACACATATATATATATGTGTGTGTGTTTCGGATTTTAATACTGAGTAGATTTCAGATTTAGTATTATATGTTTAATTTTATAGTTTTTTATAATTTTATTTTGATATTGAGTGTGTATATATATATATATATCTATACATATATATATATAGATAAATATCTTTTACTTATTATATGTGTGTGTATATATTCAAATTACATTTATAATATTTATTTATATTAACAAAACATTAATTATCAAATAAAATATAAGCAAAGAAATAATTAAAAAAAAAAGTAAGACAAAATAGATTGAGTCTAGGCCCAGACCAAAAGACCTAAACTTTTGGGTCTGGGTCTGGGTTTGAGTTTGAGTCTGAGTAAGACCTGTCCATTGCCAGACCTAGGATGTGGAACATAAAAGCCTAACTATCAATAAGTCAGTAGCTCAGCCCATTCAAAGCCGTACTAACTTAACCTATCATTAGGCCCTTGAAGATTAATTTACCCCTGACTAAGGTGAGCCCATGACATTTGTGAGAACATTTTGTTCGGCCCATCTAAAAGAACCTTAAATGCTTAATGGGCCTCCATTGAATGCATCTTCGGGTCGTTTGTTCAAATTGATCCAATAAGCTATATTCTACATGTAGAATTAGCAGATGTATTTTTTTTATATACTAAAATTAATATGGCTATTTTTTAGAAGTTTTCGAATTTCAGACCTCCTAAGTCCTAACAATCAGATTCATTCATGTGGTAGAATGAATGTTAAGTTCATCATACTTGTATAGCATCAGATCATATATGATGTACTTGATTACCCAAAACATTTAAATATATATATAGGGTCAAGATCTAATACATACCCTATATTAGATAAGATATAAGACCCAATCTACACCATTAGATCTATTAAATCCAACAGTCCAAAAGGAATCAAAAAACATGTGGGGAAATTGATTCTAATTGGATCAGGGGTATAATAGTCAATTGATCCCACAAACCCACATCTCAGTTATATCTTTTTTCATCGTCTTCTTCGCTGCTTCTCTTCTCTTCTGTTCCTTTTTTTTTTCTTTCTTATTTTCGAATCATCCTTGTGAAATCTTCTTTTCTTCTCTTCCGCCATTAACGATGAACACAAGAAGAATTAGTGAAGTAGAGAACTATTACTCCAAAGACTTCGATTGGGATGATTTTTTTAATTTATACCCAAAAATATCAGAATACTACAGTGAAACAGTAACAGGTATATATGTAAAAGTATATATATAAAGTGAGAGAATGTGTGTGAAATTTAAATGGGAGATGAGATGAGAATGAGGTCTCTTTTTCTGTTTCTTATTTATATAATAATATAGTAAAATTGTGGGTGATTTGGTGTGCTTGGAAATATTAGCTGTTGGATGTTAATGGGGGTTGGTGTTTATATATGATTACAGTATTTTATAAGTCGTTATACAATATGTTATAATATATTATACAGTATATTATAACTTATTATATAATATATGTTTATAACATATTAAAAATATTCAATTATACAGTATCTAATAAGCCGTTTTACAGTGTGTTATAACACATTATACAGTATATTATAACTCATTATACATTATGTGTTTATAACATATTAAAAATATTCAATTATACAGTATCTTATAACACATTCTACAGTATCTTATAAATCTGTAAAAAAAAAAAAATTACCTTCATTCCCAAACTCCAAATGGTTCTGCTTCTTAAAATCTTTCAACACAATTATAGTGTTGTTCATTACTCAAAGAATTAGATTAACATAAATCTGTAAAAAAGAAATCCATATCTTCATTCCCAAACTCCAAATGGTTTCTGCGTCTTTACCAATTTATGTTTCAGAAGAAGACCCTCAAACGATGAAGATTGAAGGTGAGTTGGTCATTTTCTGAGAAACCCATACCGTGCATCTATGAGTAATTTAGAAAAATACGTTTGTTTTTCCATGGATGAGAGAAGATCTTTTTTCAAATTTGATATGCTTTGACTAAAATGCCCCTACCATTATTAAAGAA
Organism: Buddleja alternifolia; assembly: GCA_019426215.1. NCBI lineage: Eukaryota > Viridiplantae > Streptophyta > Magnoliopsida > Lamiales > Scrophulariaceae > Buddleja > Buddleja alternifolia. The sequence continues at coordinate 28,114,495 of CM033399.1, read as the reverse complement.
ATTATAAAATCTAAAAAAGGGAGTTAAATCTGGACCTTGGGATCAAATGGTTTAAATGGTCTAGATTGGGTCTTATATCTTATCTAAACTATAGGGATGTATTTGATCCATATCCTATATATATATATATATATAAAACCATGTATTTGATTGCTCAAATTAAAAATTATGTACTCTATGATTTATTAAAATTTAAGATTTTATAAGTTGAATGTCTCGGAAAAAGAAGGGGCTAATGTAGAGGATTTCAAATTTATCATCATAATATATCAAATAAGGGATTTCAATACTAGCAATACAAGAAAAATTTTAAATGTCAAGAAGATTTATTTCCCAAATTCTTGAAGGAGGGGTTTTATAAGTCATTGGCAAAGTAGGAATCCTAGAGGGAATTTTCTAGCATTCCCTCTAGTATTGGTAGTCCCTTCTTAGGCTATGCTTATACTAGAGGAGATTCCTACTTGAAAGGAGGGGATTTCTACGTCATAAAGGTTTATATCATAAAAATTCTTGCTAAAATTCAACTTCCCTTCATTAACATTTGAAACTTAGAACATTACTTCAAACGCTTGGTAACTAGAAGAGTAACCCTAACAACAATGGACGAATGTAAACGCTTGGTAACTAGAGGGGGTGTGAGTATTCAAAAAAGGTTGAGGGGTAATTTGTAATTAGGCCTATCAGGAGGGGGTGTAGATGTAATATTCAATATTCAATAGCTGAAAGACAATATACTTACTTATAAAGCTGATCTTAGTTCTTAGAAAAACCATATATAATTGCAATAAATTAATTAGCTATAGTCATCATGTACGTACTTGCAGAAAAAGAAAACAAAATCAGAAAAACTGAAACGAGGTCGTTTTGGAAAAATAAAATAATTTTATAATAAAGGATTGACCAACTAGCATGTGCACGTCATACAACCAAAAAGTAAGTACTGTTCGTAACAATCCTCCATATCAAACATGTCAACTCTTTCTCTGCGATTCCAACCATAAAAACAGAGTAGAGTATTTAGGGGGTTAGGGTTCCAACCATAAATATGGAGATGGTTAGGGTTTTCGGGTTTCAATTGAGGGTATTGGGGTTCCAAGTTAGAGTATTAGGATTTCAATTAAGGGCTATAAAAACATAACAATCAGTTCTCTCAAACAGTTCAAACTATCTGATACAACTTTTTTCGAGCATGGATAGAAATTAAAAAATTTCATAAGAATTTATTAATCCTGGAGGGAATTTAGGAAATATCTAAGAGATGGGGAAAAGAACTAACTCTGGAGATTATTTTCCTTGAGCTCAAACAGACAGAGAGAGTTTTAGAATTCTAGAGAGAAGAACCAATTTCACACAACAACCAGATTCATACTTTCTTCATTCTGTTCAGATTGCTTTATACAGCGAGAGATGGGGAAGGGTTCGATACCTGTGGTGTATTACTCCAATTGACAACTAACAAACTAATTGCTAATAAATCTGTAAAATTACTAATAGAACAAATAGCACTTTTGAATAGAAGAGTGCTATCAATTTGCCTAACATTTGTCTTCCTAATTACGTTTTTGTCCTTCCTTTCATTTTGGTCCACTAAAGGTGTAAACAGGCCCTTAGATGGGCTGGCCTGTTTAAAGCCTATCAAGGTCGACCTTAATAGGCCGACCCATTAAAGACCTGAGCCTATTAAGGTCGGTCTGCTTAAGGCCTGTCAGGCTGAAAAAGCCCGGTCCATAACAGGACCAGGCCGGGCCAACCCTACCCATCAGAGGGCCGGGTTTCGGCCAGCGTCAATTTTTTTTTACTAAATATATAATGTAATAATAATATATATTTTAATATAAAAAAATAAAATAAAAATGCACAAGTGTGCCACGGCCAACGGTCTTGCTGACTGTTGGGATTTGAATAGGGGTGCAACGATTGAATTATTTCATAGTCATGGTCAATGTTTTGACCATGCTTGCAAACACCATGGCCGAATCCAAGACAACGTCATGGTCAATTAATTTTAACTATGATAAATGGGCTTTTCAGTTTTCACCATGATTTATTGTGTAGTGAGACTTCAAGATAGTAGACTTTTTGCCTTTTGGACTTTAGTCCCACTAATATGTGAGTTTTTCTCTATTTTTTAAGCAGTGGATTAGTTAATTATAAATTGTTACTGGTTGATTAATATTGAATAAGGATTGATATATATATATGATGTATTGATACATGTTATCGATTTATTAAAGAAAATATAATAATACTCAAGTCAATGTAGAGTCATATCAGGGAAACTTCTATTGAATTCAGTTGAATCAAATCCACTTGCATAAGTGCACGTTACATGCGAACATACCGAGGACAGTGGTATGTTGCTACAACTTTCTGTTGTATTAGGGCCGTTAGGTTTTGTTAATTACAGGTCAATTCCCACTCCCCTGATGTCCATTGTCTGATGTTTGTTTTGATGGCCCCTGTTTTGTATTATGTAAAGGGCTTGAGCCCATTTTTATTAATGCATAAGTATTTATTTATAAAAAAAAAATACCGAGGACGGTGGTAAATTACAAAATATATTTATATATATGTATGTATTATGTATATATGCTATAGTAATAGTACTAACCATATTCAATTCCGGATCCGACTATTAAACATTTTTGCGGGGTAAATACATATGTTTAACGATACTTAATTCCAAAATCTTATGCTTGCGACATTCTTTTGCTTAACTCATATAAAAGAACTTTAATTCTGCCAACTTTTCACTCAAAACTTAAAAGTAAGATTGGTTGAAATTGCATGCAACACAGCTAACGAAATTATTGGTGTAATTTGTCACCTAATTACATTAAAAAAGTGACCCTTAATTGCTAGAGTAATTTTCAAGATTTTGCGTTGTTTTATTTTTAATTTTCTTTATTTATGTTTTTTTGGATTTTTATTACCTATAAATACATGATAATTTCATTACATTTTTTCACACCAAAATCTTCCAATCTCTTACAGTTGTCTCAATATTATCAAACTCTACTTTATACACTTTATATTTATATCAATTATATATTTCATTATATTTAATTCAACATATTACAATTCCTTCAAATATATTAAAAATACACTTTATATTATTTAGATTATATTTTTATTTGAAAATTTAAAGTTGGAAATAAGTGGTTATTTAAACCAATTAAGTTTTTAAATATTGATTTGATTACCCCCATTGTATAATATTGTGTAAAAATATTATTTTACTAATACCAAAATAAATAAACTAACAAGTAATAACTAAATTGAGAAATTAGTTGTAGTGATAAATTGTGAAGTAACAAGTACTAAATAAAAAATGTATTAGATTAAATAACATAAATAAATAATTAACAAAAGTAAATAAATAAACAAAACCTTGATAAAAAAAAACAAACAAAGTAAATAAATAAATAACATAAATAAATACATTACATTTTGCACAGCTTGTAAAAAGTCTTGTAGGTTGGGCTTGATAGGCCTTAAAAAAAGCGTATGAAAGCCTATTAAGACGCACAAGGCCTGCCCATTAAGACGTAGACCTAATTTTTGGGATGGAATGAGATGATTAATATGAGGGTTAAATAGGTTGCAACCCCGGGCCGAAGGGTTACAAACCCAATTGCCAAAACCACCTCAAACACAGCAACCACTATCAAAACACAGATCTGTGAATATTTCTCTTCTTCCAAGTTCCAAACAGAGTGAATTCTTATGGAGGAAGGAGAGGGATCTTCTGCTATGAAAGGAAAGGGACCTATGGTTAGGGTTAGGGTAACAGTGATCTTCATTAATTGCCTTTGATGTCTTACAAAAGGGGTATTTATAATCCCCAATAAAACAGAACTACAGCTTCATTGAATTCAGGAAAAACAGAAATTGAAATAAAATGGAAAAAGATAATTGGCTGAATGCCATTCCAGCTACAGGAGCGCGTGGTGTACTACTCCTCCGGCTCCTCGTACAACAGCGACCCCCCTAGTCTCTCCTCCTGACGCGTGTCCCTCCTGGTCCCCAACTGAATTAAATTAATTTTCCTGCTAGTTAAAACGCCCGCGTTTTGTGCTCTGAATTTGGAGGAATTGTTTATTTATTTTTATTTTTTGTAATTTATTGTTACTTTAGTAGTATACTCTAGACTAGAGAGATGCATAATTTAGTGGTTTGATGATGATAATTATGTCACTAAGACAGTGGATTCTTGTAGACAAAAAACCACATGGAAATGACTTCAAAAAACATTCTTGTAGGCATGCTTTAACAATTTAAACAATGGGTAGTTGGGAAATAAACAATGGTAATATTTTGATGCAGGGATTCCATAAAGTAAAAAAAATTAAGGAGATTAATTATGAACATGACTCCTTTAAGCAAGGAAAAAGGGAGCTAGCAAAGAGCATTGTCAGTAGCAGAGTTTTGAACACTAAAGCAAAGAAGCTGGCTAATGAGACTGCCAGTGCCGAAGCTGACAAAGCCAAAGGTTACGTATTAACCCCTTGTGAAGCCGCCATTGTCATAGTCCAGCTGTCAGCAGAAGACCATGCTAGAAAGACTAATCGTGAGTCTTCGAGCGAGGCAGATGGGGGTAAGAGTTTCAGAAATGTAGAATAGATTTCCTTCACTCTCATACAATTCACTTTGATGGTTTTTTGAGTCTTGCTTAAATTGAAAAACACCTATTGTCAGATTGTGTGTGTTATGGCTTGTGTGTTTCGCTGGAATATAAGCATTGATTAGAGGAGTTTGCTGCACTTGTAGTCGATTAGTTTCTGATTTGGAGCGGTTTATTATTGATCCAGGTCCGATTGGTGAGCCAAGTGGATCGGGTTCGGGTCCTTTGAAGGTGTACGAGCGCCGCAAGAAGAAAAACTGAGCTTCCTAATTAAGTTTATTATTAAAAAAAAAAATAAATGGCAAAAAAAAAAGAGGCTGTTTTTATTTATTCTAAGAGTCCTAGTATGGTAAGTGTTGTTTTTGGAGATTAAATATGTATTCCATAAATATGTTTTTGGAATTCCATAAAGTATTAAAAATTAAGGAGATTAAATTTGTACATTATTACTTTAAACAAGGACAAAAGGGATATTTATGGAATACATACTTTAAACAGAGTTTTGAAGAGCAACACTAAAGCAAACAACCTGGCTAATGAGACCGCCCGTGCTGAACCTGACAAGGCCAAGGGTTACGTATTAACCGCTCATGAAGCCGCCAATATCATAGTCCAGCTGTCAGCCGAAGACCATGCCAGAAAGACTAATCGTGAGTCTTCGAGCGAGGCAGATGGGGGTAAGAGTTTCAGAAATGTAGAATAGATTTCCTTCACTCTCATACAATTCACTTTGATGGTTTTTTGAGTCTTGCTTAAATTGAACAACACCTATTGTCAGATTGTGTGTGTTATGGCTTGTGTGTTTCGCTGGAATATAAGCATTGATTAGAGGAGTTTGCTGCACTTGTAGTCGATTAGTTTCTGATTTGGAGCGGTTTATTATTGATCCAGGTCCGATGGGTGAGCCAAGTGGATCGGGTTCGGGTTTGGCTTGGATTTTTATATACTGACGAAGCATTGTTATTTGTACTGAGAGGCAGAACCATATTTCCATACAATCTTGTGGGGTATTGTAATTTTCAGCTAAGTGTGAGATTTGTGAACTGACGTATGCTAGTTGAATCAGCCTGAGTTTCCAGACCCCCCACACCCTTTATCTTGTTGCTCTCCTGTTGTGTTCGATGTGTTTGAGAGCACATTCCTGCTTGGACACCCTGATTCATATTATTCATTATGATGCAATTGTTTCAGTCTTATGAGATCATTGTTATATGTCAACTGTGGTGATGTTAAATCATAAATGCCTTGACTAATGCCCAGACTAATACTTATGAGCTCAATGAATTTTTAGTATCAAAAGCCTTAAGACCTAGAAATCATGAAAGGTTTTGTGGGAAAAAGGATTCCCTCTTCAGCCATATTACATGAAAATTCGTATATTATTTGCGCATGGGAAAAAGTCTCTCCTGATGGAACCAGAACTAAAATTCAGATTACATGGAAATATCAATCTAATTGCATGCAATCACTGACAAATTACATATCCACACCATTATGTTTACTTCTAAAATGTGCCAATTATAATGGAATGAAAAAAATTCACACCTAATATCGGCAACTATGAAAACGTAACACAAGCACTTTCTCCTGCCTTTGAATAATCCAGCAGACATATTAGTAATTTGGTGATGTCAACATCTCACGTAGTGATATTACCATGTTTTCATTCAAACTCTCAACTCTACATTGATAGAATTCTCTATGATGTTGTTGGTGTTTACACTAAAAAATAAAAATGGGTTGACGAATTAAAAGACCTCAAAAGGCCCAATAGCAATTAATGGGCCCAGAAATAAAAGGTTAAGCCCATTATAACAATAACAAGGCAGACCCAAAAAAGTCAGGTCTAATGCAGGGTCAAAGAGTCGGGAACTCCCTAAGAAAAGTAACTCGCCAAGACGAAAGAATTTTGAAAGAGAAGTTAGAAGCAGTTCTCGACGGTTGAAGACGTGGGACCATGAAGCAGAGATAAAAAACGAAAAAAGGAAAGAGAAAAAGGCATCATCAGAATCAACAACTTTTTTTCTCTTTTCCTAGGAGTAGGCGTAGGCGTAATTAGGAGTAGCTTGTAGCATAGATTAGCGATAGTTTACCAAGAATTGCTGGATCCGACTCTCGGAGTTTGTACCAGTGTTCAATCGTTTGTAACTTTCCCGAACTGAAAACTTTTATGGAGGTATAAATTATCTGTTTTCAGATTTCAGTATTTGATAGTGATTTGTATCTTGACCTCCTCACGTGTTTGCACAGCAAGTGGACTGGTCGTGTGTAGTAATAAAGTGGATTTTTAAGTCCGGATTGTCGATCCCACAGAGACTTGTATTTTAGACTTCTTGAATTTAAAGCAAGCAATAATTAAACTAAAACTAAAGATTTAAAGAGTTTAAAAGCAATAAAATAAACTAAAACAAGAATTAACTAAAATACTTGGAAGCAAGATACAAGAAACAAGATGTCGAAATCAAGATAGCTATGGAAGAGAGCAACTAAAACACATGTGTTGGCATAATTTAATTAATTTGGTTAAAATCACGTTTTCATATTATTAGACTAATGTTGCTTTGGTGGAAATAACCTTAAATAATTACTACCCGATCTCTCGGCTGTAATAATCCTATGACTACGTGACGGTTCTCTAAATATGTCTATTCGAGAATCAAATCATTAGTCATGCATTCACGTTTTAGAATTTCCCCGGATAAATCCGGCTAACTGCACCCGAAAATCTATACCTATCTCTAGGAGCAATTCCTCATGTTTTTCGGATGATGTGTTAATTCCTTTGAACCCTAATCTATATTCTCTCGAATCATAAATTAGGCTAATTAGCAAGCATATGTTGATCAGACATACGATTGGAATAAAAGCATAAAATTAACACACAAAGCAACAATAGAATTAATATGAAAAACACAATTTATAACTCAAATATCATAATTTAGCCTCAACATGGCCTTAGTTCGAAGAATCTAATTCACCATAAAAGATAAAAGATAGCAACTTAAATTAAGATTCATATTCATAGACAAAAACAAATCTAAATCTAAGAAACTCCCTCGTATTTTTGGTGGTTGAACTTCGATCTTCATCTCTTCCATACTTCTTGATTTCTTCACCTTCAAGGGCTTTTGAAAATCTTCATGAATATGTAAAAACTATCTCTAAACCCCATTAGGGCTCTATTCTATGTGTATTTTTCGTCTCCTAACCCTAGAGAACTGATCTAATATATATAAGGGTGGAAGGGGAAGACTCCAACTTGAATTAGAATTGGAAATTTCCAAAAATCTGCTATTTTTCCCGTCAGAACCAACGTCCGGACGTGAAGTACCCAACGTCCGTACGTTGGAAACAGTAACATTTTTATTCTGCGCAGCGATATGGTTTGCTTCATAACGTTTTCCTCCAATCTCCGATTTAGGTGATTCAAGTTGCCACATGATTCTAAGACAGATCTCTACAACTTTGTAGAAGAAACATTTGTCAAATTACATCTCTAAATACTCTGAAAATCTGCATTTCCGTCCAGTTTTCCTCAATTGCACTGATTTTCCACCTTTACTCAATAAGCACACAAATTACTAGCATATGTGACATAAATCACGCATAAACCAATGTAAATAACATAAATATGAGACTTTAAAACATGTAAATCTCACACCTATCAACACCCCCAAACTTAACATTGATCGTCCCCGAGCAATAAAAAGACTTAGATATAAGATCAAGAAGCAACAACAAAAGAGACAAACACAACAACAAAACAAAAACAAAAGGATAACCTCACTTTCGTGGAGTGAACGATTGCACTTAACATGTGCAACAAGCCTTTAAACCTCAAAGTTACCAGAGAGGACGAATATAGTCTCGTGAGGGTTTGCAAATGATTTACCCACAAAATCGAAAAATTTCAACCACAACCAATCAAGACAACTCAACAAAATTAACAAGAATTAATGACACAAAATCAACCGTTAAAGCTCAAAATTATATACACATATCAAAGACTTGCTCATGTTACATCTTGACTCGAATAGACCTCCAAAGGGTGTAGTGATTGTAAGTCTACGACATTATAGTCAAGTGGCACCCTTACCAAATTTCAGATTTTCTCCCACATCTATTAACCTTCGATCAATCCTAAAGTACAAGCCTCATAGAAAACTCCATAGCCACTTACATTTCATTACTTAAACATTTAAACTTTAACTTCGCATGAAACTTCCATTTAAATTCATTAAGGCTAGGTCATGTGCAATGTTCTATTCCCTTAGGCTTTCTATGACACCCATGTATCGAGTTTTAGATCAATGACTCCCAAACTAGATAGTTTTAGGGCATTAAGTGTCCAGACACTCCTTACGAATTTAATCACTCGAGTGCCAAAGGCCACGAAATAAAACTAGACCTTTCATTCACTTTTAACTCTAATTGGCTTGAGCAAAGCTCAAATTAGCTTAATAGTACAGTTTATAGGCATGTAGTTTTTCACCTCCAGTACATATCAGCCCGACTTTATAGTCATACCAATTTTCATCAACCTTATTCATTATTCATTAGGCATATGAAGCAACTACTCAACTCATGACCCTAAGAAAAATCTAAGTCAATATTTTCGGGAGAAATTCCTTAAGTGTTTCAGAATGATTATCCACTTAACTCCTCTACCCTCGACTTGTCGTGCATTTGTGCTTCATCTAAGGAAATTCTACTCTCATCTAGGGTCCCACGAGCAAAGTAAAGATATGTGTATTTTCCATTAAATTCAAATATAAGTCACGACATTATGCCATCAAATTCAAGTTAATCAGTTTCATTGCATTAATTGGTAGGCTAATTTTTTTTTCATGCTCGATTTTCTCAACATAAAAGCATCTAAACATGATAGCATACAAATTACCCCAAACTTGGAAACATGCATATCACCAATATATTCAATAACTACTCAACAATTAAGCGCTTCTCACACCCCCAAACTTAAACTCAACATTGTCCTCAATGTTGTCTCTCATAAAGCACAAAAAGAGTGAAAAGAAACACTTAACCTCATAGGTCGGTGAAAACTGAACCTAGTCTCATGCACAAATTCCAAGTGTGGCTCCAAATGATGCACTCCAATCTCCATAGTATGTCATCATCAATCATGCACTTAATAAATCACAACTATCGAGCATAAATTTTTTTTTTTTTTGAAAACAAACCAAAAACAAATAAACTACTAGAATGCAAAAACAAAAAGAAAACAAAAATCTTGGGTTACGTATTAACCGCTCATGAACCTGGCTAATGAGATCGCCCCTGCTGAACCTGACAAGGCCAAGGGTTACGTATTAACCGCTCATGAAGCCGCCAATATCATAGTCCAGTTGTCAGCCGAAGACCTTGCCAGAAAGACTAATCGTGAGTCTTCGAGCGAGGCAGATGGGGGTAAGAGTTTCAGAAATGTAGAATAGATTTCCTTCACTATCACACAATTCACTTTGATGGTTTTTTGAGTCTCGCTTAAATTGAACAACACCTATTGTCAGATTGTGTGTGTTATGGCTTGTGTGTTTCGTTGGAATATAAGCATTGATTAGAGGAGTTTGCTGCACTTGTAGTTGATTAGTTTCTGATTTGGAGCGGTTTATTATTGATCCAGGTCCGATGGGTGAGCCAAGTGGATCGGGTTCGGGTCCTTGAAGGTGTACGAGCGCCGCAAGAAGAAAAACGGAGCTTCCTAGTTAAATTTATTATTAAAAAAAAACAAAAGGCAAAAAAAAAAAGGCAAAAAAAAAGGCAAAAAAGAAAAAAGTAAAAAAAAAAAGAGGCTGTTTTTATTTATTTTAAGAGTCCTAGTATGGTAAGTGTTGCTTTTGGAGATTAAATACGTAATCCATAAATATGTTTTTGGAATTCCATAAAGTATTAAAAATTAAGGAGATTAAATATGTATATGATTACTTTAAACAAGGAGAAAGGGCATATTTATGGAATACATACTTTAAACAGAGTTTTGAAGAGCAACACTAAAGCAAACAACCTTGCTAATGAGACCGCCCCTGCTGAACCTGACAAGGCCAAGGGTTACATATTAACCGCTCATGAAGCCGCCAATATCATAGTCCAGTTGTCAGCCGAAGACCTTGCCAGAAAGACTTATCGTGAGTCTTCGAGCGAGGCAGATGGGGGTAAGAGTTTCAGAAATGTAGAATAGATTTCCTTCACTCACACAATTCACTTTGATGGTTTTTTGAGTCTCGCTTAAATTGAACAACACCTATTGTCAGATTGTGTGTGTTATGGCTTGTGTGTTTCGCTGGAATATAAGCATTGATTAGAGGAGTTTGCTGCACTTGTAGTTGATTAGTTTCTGATTTGGAGCGGTTTATTATTGATCCAGGTCCGATGGGTGAGCCAAGTGGATCGGGTTCGGGTCCTTTGAAGGTGTACGAGCGCCGCAAAAAGAAAAACGGAGCTTCCTAGTTAAGTTTATTATTCAAAAAAAAAAATGCAAAAAAAAACAAAGGCAAAAAGAAAAAAAGGAAAAAAAAAAACGAAAAAAAAAGAGGCAGTTTTTATTTATTTTAAGAATCCTAGTATGGTAAGTGTTGTTTTTGGAGATTAAACATGTATTCCATAAATATGTTTTTGGAATTCCATAAAGTATAAAAAATTAAGGAGATTAAATATGTACATGATTAATTTAAACAAGGACAAAGGGCATATTTATGGAATACATACTTTAAACAGAGTTTTGAAGAGCAACACCAAAGCAAACAACCTGGCTAATGAGACCGCCAGTGTTGAACCTGACAAGGCCAAGGGTTACGTATTAACCGCTCATGAAGCCGCCAATATCATAGTCCAGCTGTCAGCCGAAGACCATGCCAGAAAGACTAATCGTGAGTCTTCGAGCGAGGCAGATGGGGGTAAGAGTTTCAGAAATGTAGAATAGATTTCCTTCACTCTCATACAATTCACTTTGATGATTTTTTGAGTCTCGCTTAAATTGAACAACACCTATTGTCAGATTGTGTGTGTTATGGCTTGTGTGTTTCGCTGGAATATAAGCATTGATTAGAGGAGTTTGCTGCACTTGTAGTTGTTTAGTTTATGATTTGGAGCGGTTTATTATTGATCCAGGTCCGATGGGTGAGCCAAGTGGATCGGGTTCGGGTCCTTTGAAGGTGTATGAGCGCCGCAAGAAGAAAAATGGAGCTTCCTAGTTAAGTTTATTATTAAAAAAAATATAAAAGGCAAAAAAAAAAAAGGAAGCTGTTTTTATTTATTCTAAGAGTCCTTGTATGGTAAGTGTTGTTTTCGGAGATCAAATATGTATTCCATAAATATGTTTTTGGAATTCCATAAAGTATTAAAAATTAAGGAGATTAAATATGTACTTGATTACTTTAAACAAGGACAAAGGGCATATTTATGGAATACATACTTTAAACAGAGTTTTGAAGAGCAACACTAAAGCAAACAACCTGGCTAATGAGAGCGCCCGTGTTGAACCTGACAAGGCGAAGGGTTACGTATTAACCGCTCATGAAGCCGCCAATATCATAGTCCAGTTTTCAGCCGAAGACCATGCCAGAAAGACTAATCGTGAGTCTTCGAGCGAGGCAGATGGGGGTAAGAGTTTCAGAAATGTAGAATAGATTTCCTTCACTCTCATACAATTCACTTTGATGATTTTTTGAGTCTTGCTTGAATTGAACAACACCTATTGTCAGATTGTGTGTGCTATGGCTTGTGTGTTTCGCTGGAATATAAGCATTGATTAGAGGAGTTTGCTGCACTTGTAGTCGATTAGTTTCTGATTTGGAGCGGTTTATTTTTGATCCAGGTCCGATTGGTGAGCCAAGTGGATCGGGTTCGGGTCCTTTGAAGGTGTACGAGCACCGCAAGAGGAAAAGCGGAGCTTCCTAGTTAAGTTTATTATTAAAAAAAAATAAAAGGCAAAAAAGAAAAAGGACGCTGTTTTTATTTATTCTAAGAGTCCTTGTATGGTAAGTGTTGTTTTTGGAGATCAAATATGTATTCCATAAATATGTTTTTGGAATTCCATAAAGTATTAAAAATTAAGGAGATTAAATATGTACTTGATTACTTTAAACAAGGACAAAGGGCATATTTATGGAATACATACTTTAAACAGACTTTTGAAGAGTAACACTAAAGCAAACAACCTGGCTAATGAGACCGCCCGTGCTGAACCTGACAAGGCCAAGGGTTACGTATTAACCGCTCATGAAACCGCCAATATCATAGTCCAGCTGTCAACCGAAGACCATGCCAGAAAGACTTGTCCTGAGTCTTAGAGCGAGGCTGATGGGGGTAAGAGTTTCAGAAATGTAGAATAGATTTCCTTCACTCTCACACAATTCACTTTGATGGTTTTTTGAGTCTCGCTTAAATTGAACAACACCTATTGTCAGATTGTGTGTGTTATGGCTTTTGTGTTTCGCTGGAATATAAGCATTGATTAGAGGAGTTTGCTGCACTTGTAGTCGATTAGTTTCTGATTTGAAGCAGTTTATTATTGATCCAGGTCCGATGGGTGAGCCAAGTGGATCGGGTTCGGGTCCTTTGAAGGTGTACGAGCGCCGCAAGAAGAAAAACGGAGCTTCTTGGTTAAGTTTATTATTAAAAAAAAAAAGGCAAAAAAAAAAAAGAGGCTGTTTTTATTTATTGTAAGAGTCCTAGTATGGCAAGTGTAGTTTTTGGTGTATAGGTACTTTGTTAGGGTTTGGATGTTATTCTTGTGCATTAATGAATTGGAAGCTGTGGCTTTTGGGGCAAGAATACGTTGATTCTTGTTATTGGAATTGTGTGAGTTGTTTGATTAATTTTATCACCCATCAGTTTCCCAAATCATATCCGAGTCAAATTGTTCACTCATTTGCAGAGGTAAAGATGCCAGAAGATAAGCGTGAGCTTTGATGCTTTCTGTGACATAATGATGGGTTTTTTTTGGCTTGGTTTTTTATATACTGACGAAGCATTGTTATTTGTACTGAGAGGCAGAACCATATTTCCATACAATCTTGTGGGGTATTGTAATTTTCAGCTAAGTGTGAGATTTGTGAACTGACGTATGCTAGTTGAATCAGCCTGAGTTTCCAGACCCCCCACACCCTTTATCTTGTTGCTCTCCTGTTGTGTTCGATGTGTTTGAGAGCACATTCTTGCTTGGACACCCTGATTCATATTATTCATTATGATGCAATTGTTTCAGTCTTATGAGATCATTGTTATATGTCAACTGTGGTGATGTTAAATCATAAATGCCTTGACTAATGCCCAGACTAATACTTATGAGCTCAATCAATTTTTAGTATCAAAAGCCTTAAGACCTAGAAATCATGAAAGGTTTTGTGGGAAAAAGGATTCCCTCTTCAGCCATATTACATGAAAATTCGTATATTATTTGCGCATGGGAAAAAGTCTCTCCTGATGGAACCAGAACTAAAATTCAGATTACATGGAAATATCAATCTAATTGCATGCAATCACTGAAAAATTACATATCCACACCATTATGTTTACTCCTAAAATGTGCCAATTATAATGGAATGAAAAAAATTCACACCTAATATCGGCAACTATGAAAACGTAACACAAGCACTTTCTCCTGCCTTTGAATAATCCAGCAGACATATTGGTAATTTCGTGATGTCAACATCTCACGTAGTGATATTACCATGTTTTCATTCAAACTCTCAACTCTACATTGATAGAATTCTCTATGATGTTGTTGGTGTTTACACTAAAAAATAAAAATGGGTTGATGAATTAAAAGACCTCAAAAGGCCCAATAGCAATTAATGGGCCCAGAAATAAAAGGTTAAGCCCATTATAACAATAACAAGGCAAACCCAAAGAAGTCAGGTCTAATGCAGGGTCAAAGAGTCGGGAACTCCCTAAGAAAAGTAACTCGCCAAGACGAAAGAATTTTGAAAGAGAAGTTAGAAGCAGTTCTCGACGGTTGAAGACGTGGGACCACGAAGCAGAGATAAAAAACGAAAAAAGGAAAGAGAAAAAGGCATCATCAGAATCAACAACTTTTTTTCTGTTTTCCTAGGAGTAGGCGTAGGCGTAATTAGGAGTAGCTTGTAGCATAGATTAGCGATAGTTTACCAAGAATTGCTGGATCCGACTCTCAGAGTTTGTACCAGTGTTCAATCGTTTGTAACTTTCCCGAACTGAAGACTTTTATGGAGGTATAAATTATCTGTTTTCAGATTTCAGTATTTGATAGTGATTTGTATCTTGACCTCCACACGTGTTTGCACAGCAAGTGGACTGGTCGTGTGTAGTAATAAAGTGGATTTTTAAGTCCGGATTGTCGATCCCACAGAGACTTGTATTTTAGACTTCTTGAATTTAATGCAAGCAATAATTAAACTAAAACTAAAGATTTAAAGAGTTTAAAAGCAATAAAATAAACTAAAACAAGAATTAACTAAAATACTTGGAAGCAAGATACAAGAAACAAGATGTCGAAATCAAGATAGCTATGGAAGAGAGCAACTAAGACACATGTGTTGACATAATTTAATTAATTTGGTTAAAATCACGTTTTCATATTATTAGACTAATGTTGCTTTGGTGGAAATAATAATTACTACCCGATCTCTCGGCTGTAATAATCCTATGACTACGTGACGGTTCTCTAAATATGTCTATTCGAGAATCAAATCATTAGTCATGCATTCACGTTTTAGAATTTCCCCTGATAAATCCGGCTAACTGCACCCGAAAATCTATACCTATCTCTAGGAGCAATTCCTCATGTTTTTCGGATGATGTGTTAATTCCTTTGAACCCTAATCTATATTCTCTCGAATCATAAATTAGGCTAATTAGCAAGCATATGTTGATCAGGCATACGATTGGAATAAAAGCATAAAATTAACACACAAAGCAACAATAGAATTAATATGAAAAACACAATTTATAACTCAAATATCATAATTTAGCCTCAACATGGCCTTAGTTCGAAGAATCTAATTCACCATAAAAGATAAAAGATAGCAACTTAAATTAAGATTCATATTCATAGACAAAAACAAATCTAAATCTAAGAAACTCCCTCGTATTTTTGGTGGTTGAACTTCGATCTTCATCTCTTCCATGCTTCTTGATTTCTTCACCTTCAAGGGCTTTTGAAAATCTTCATGAATATGTAAAAACTATCTCTAAACCCCATTAGGGCTATATTCTATGTGTATTTTTCGTCTCCTAACCCTAGAGAACTGATCTAATATATATAAGGGTGGAAGGGGAAGACTCCAACTTGAATTAGAATTGGAAATTTCCAAAAATCTGCTATTTTTCCCGTCAGAACCAACGTCCGGACGTGAAGTACCCAACGTCCGTACGTTGGAAACAGTAACATTTTTATTCTGCGCAGTGATATGGTTTGCTTCATAACGTTTTCCTCCGATCTCCGATTTAGGTGATTCAAGTTGCCACGTGATGCTAAGACAGATCTCTACAACTTTGTAGAAGAAACATTTGTCAAATTACATCTCTAAATACTCTGAAAATCTGCATTGCCGTCCAGTTTTCCTCAATTGCACTGATTTTCCACCTTTACTCAATAAGCACACAAATTACGAGCATATGTGACATAAATCACGCATAAACCAATGTAAATAACATAAATATGAGGCTTTAAAACATGTAAATCTCACACCTATCAACACCCCCAAACTTAACATTGATCGTCCCCGAGCAATAAAAAGACTTAGATATAAGATCAAGAATTTACAACAAAAGAGATAAACACAACAACAAAACAAAAACACAAGTATAACCTCACTTTCGTGGAGTGAACGATTGCACTTAGCATGTGCAACAAGCCTTTAAACCTCAAAGTTACCAGAGAGGACGAGTATAGTCTCGTGAGGGTTTGTAGATGATTTACCCACAAAATTGAAAAATTTCAACCACAACCAAGACAACTCAACAAAATTAACAAGAATTAATGGCACAAAATCAACCGTTAAAGCTCAAAATTATATACACATATCAAAGACTTGCTCATGTTACATCTTGACTCGAATAGACCTCCAAAGGGTGTAGTGATTGTAAGTCTACGGCATTATAGTCAAGTGGCACCCTTACCAAATTTCAGATTTTCTCCCACATCTATTAACCTTCGATCAATCCTAAAGTACAAGCCTCATAGAAAACTCCATAGCCACTTACATTTCATTACTTAAACATTTAAACTTTAACTTCGCATGAAACTTCCATTTAAATTCATTAAGGCTAGGTCATGTGCAATGTTCTATTCCCTTAGGCTTTCTATGACACCCATGTATCGAGTTTTAGATCAATGACTCCCAAACTAGATAGTTTTAGGGCATTAAGTGTCCAGACACTCCTTACGAATTTAATCACTCGAGTGCCAAAGGCCACGAAATAAAACTAGACCTTTCATTCACTTTTAACTCTAATTGGCTTGAGCAAAGCTCAAATTAGCTTAATAGTACAGTTTATAGGCATGTAGCTTTTCACCTCCAGTACATATCAGCCTGACTTTATAGTCATACCAATTTTCATCAACCTTATTCATTATTCATTAGGCATATGAAGCAACTACTCAACTCATGACCCTAAGAAAAATCTAAGTCAATATTTCCGGGAGAAATTCCTTAAGTGTTTCAGAATGATTATCCACTTAACTCCTCTACCCTCGACTTGTCGTGCATTTGGGCTTCATCTAAGGAAATTCTACTCTCATCTAGGGTCCCACGAGCAAAGTAAAGATATGTGTATTTTCCATTAAATGCAAATATAAGTCACGACATTATGCCATCAAATTCAAGTTAATCAGTTTCATTGCATTAATTGGTAGGCTAAATTTTTTTTTCCTGCTCGATTTTCTCAACATAAAAGCATCTAAACATGATAGCATACAAATTCCCCCAAACTTGGAAACTTGCATATCACCAATATATTCAATAACTACTCAACAATTAAGCGCTTCTCACACCCCCAAACTTAAACTCAACATTGTCCTCAATGTTGTCTCTCATAAAGCACAAAAAGAGTGAAAAGAAACACTTAACCTCATAGGTCGGTGAAAACCGAACCTAGTCTCATGCACAAATTCCAAGTGTGGCTCCAAATGGTGCACTCCAATCTCCATAGTATGTCATCATCAATCATGCACTTAATAAATCACAACTATCGAGCATAATTTTTTTTTTTTTTGAAAACAAACCAAAAACAACTAAACTACTAGAATGCAAAAACAAAAAGAAAACAAAAATCTTGGGTTGCCTCCCAAGAAGCGCTCTTTTAAAGTCACTAGCTTGACTTTACAGAGTTGGCTCAAGGAGGTTTCCGAATAAATGCCTTGTTCATTCTCCAAGTAAGGATGAAATTTGGCCCAGTGTTAGTAGAAAATATGATGAGTAGTGACCAAACAATCATCCACTCAAATATTTTATCATAGTCCATCACCACTTCCATCACTTTTTCTTCCCATTGCGCCGAGTGATGATTTGGACTATTCTCCAAGTTATAAGTACATGACCATTCTTCTTCACCCATCGAAGTGGAAAACTTGGAGTTCATGATGTAGGACTCGAGGAGACTATTGGTTCTTTTAACCTGAGAAATCTCAACACTAAAAGGATCAAAAGCATCAATATGTAAAGACAAATCAAAATCAAGTGGATGCTCAAAAACCTCATAGCTATCAAAATTAACCATATCATCTCCTACATTCAATGACAACTTACCATCGTCGGCATCAAATACCGATTTACCTGTGACTATGGGAGATGGTAAAGGAACTTCAACCGGCTCAGAATGTATAGGAGTCGAATACTCATTGATGGAGGAGTCTGCCGCAGATGTTGGAACGTCCTGACCTGCACATTCGAACGTGATGTGCAGGGGAGAAATTTATGAGATTTTGGACTTTTCTTCATTCAACGTCACGGTGTTGTATTCCTCCTTCAAATTCTCATCAGTGTCACTCAGCAGTGTTTCAAGTTCTCTCTGATAGATGATGCTCGATTGTTGCTCGATTTGATGATCGATCTCATTTATTCCTTGACATACGTCCTTTAGCATAAGGCGAAGCTCTTCAAAGGTGATGTCGTGTTGTTCCTCCTCAGTAGGAATTCTCACTTGGCAATGTTGGGGAAAGAACCCTTGTGCATAACATTCTTGAACGACATCGAACACCCATTGCCTATTTCTCGGACAATTCAAATCCTCGAGAGTGAGTTGCATATCCTGAATGAGTCCTAGAACCCATTCTTGTTGCTCCGGGGTCAAAAACGGAAGATTTCCCAATGTCTCGGATGCTTGAACGTTAGGTGTGCGACGCTGAGGTGTTGACACCTTAACAGAAATCCTCTCATTTTTTATTTCCTCAACGATCATTAGAGCCTCCTTAATCGGTCCTTCATACAAAGCATCAATGGCTTTGTGTACCAATTTCATATTTTCCGGCTGATCCAAATCATCTAGTGTGAGTTGTAAGTCGTGTATGAGTTGTCGAACCCATTCTCGTTCTTCCAGAGTCGGGGACAGACGATATCTTGCCATTGGTACCTAAAATTAATAAACAAAAAATAAAAATTAAAACAAAAACAAAGAAAGAAAGAAAGAAAGAAAAAAACTAAATACTTGCAATAAAAACAAAAACTAAAAAAAACAAGTCCCCGGCAACGGCGCCAAAAACTTGACACGAGAAATCCTCACGTGTTTGCACAACAAGTGGACTGGTCGTGTGTAGTAATAAAGTGGATTTTTAAGTCCGAATTGTCGATCCCACAGAGACTTGTATTTTAGACTTCTTGAATTTAAAACAAACAATAATTAAACTAAAACTAAAGATTTAAAGATTTTAAAAGCAATAAAATTAACTAAAACAAGAATTAACTAAAATACTTGGAAGCAAGATACAAGAAACAAGATGTCGAAATCAAGATAGCTATGGAAGAGAGCAACTAAGACACATGTGTTGGCATAATTTAATTAATTTGGTTAAAATCACGTTTTCATATTATTAGACTAATGTTGCTTTGGTGGAAATAACCTTAAATAATTACTACCCGATCTCTCGGCTGTAATTATCCTATGACTACGTGACGGTTCTCTAAATATGTCTATTCGAGAATCAAATCATTAGTCATGCATTCACGTTTTAGAATTTCCCCGGATAAATCCGGCTAACTGCACCCGGAAATCTATACCTATCTCTAGGAGCAATTCCTCATGTTTTTCGGATGATGTGTTAATTCCTTTGAACCCTAATCTATATTCTCTCGAATCATAAATTAGGCTAATTAGCAAGCATATGTTGATCAGCCATACGATTGGAATAAAAGCATAAAATTAACACACAAAGCAACAATAGAATTAATATAAAAAACACAATTTATAACTCAAATATCATAATTTAGCCTCAACATGGCCTTAGTTCGAAGAATCTAATTCACCATAAAAGATAAAAGATAGCAACTTAAATTAAGATTCATATTCATAGACAAAAACAAATCTAAATGTTAGAAACTCCCTCGTATTTTTGATGGTTGAACTTCGATCTTCATCTCTTCCATGCTTCTTGATTTCTTCACCTTCAAGGGCTTTTGAAAATCTTCATGAATATGTAAAAACTATCTCTAAACCCCATTAGGGCTCTATTCTATGTGTATTTTTTGTCTCCTAACCCTAGAGAACTGATCTAATATATATAAGGGTGGAAGGGGAAGACTCCAACTTGAATTAGAATTGGAAATTTCCAAAAATCTGCTATTTTTCCCGTCAGAACCAACGTCCGGACGTGAAGTACCCAACGTCCGTACGTTGGAAACAGTAACATTTTTATTCTGCGCAGTGATATGGTTTTCTTCATAAATGTTTCCTCCGATCTCCGATCTAGGTGATTCAAGTTGCCACGTGATGATAAGACAGATCTCTACAACTTTGTAGAAGAAACATTTGTCAAATTACATCTCTAAATACTTTGAAAATCTGCATTTCCGTCCAGTTTTTTTCAATTGCACTGATTTTCCACCTTTACTCAATAAGCACACAAATTACTAGCATATGTGACATAAATCATGCATAAACCAATGTAAATAACATAAATATGAGGCTTTAAAACATGTAAATCTCACACCTATCAGCAGACCCAAAGAAGTCAGGTCCAACGCAGGGTCAAAAAGTCGGGAACTCCCTAAAAAAAGTAACTCGCCAAGACGAAAGAATTTTGAAAGAGAAGTTAGAAACAGTTCTCGACGGTTGAAGACGTGGGACCACGAAGCAGAGATAAAAAATGAAAAAAGGAAAGAGAAAAAGTCATCATCAGAATCAACAACAACTTTTTTTCTCTTTTCCTAGGAGTAGGCGTAGGCGTAATTAGGAGTAGCTTGTAGCATAGATTAGCGATAGTTTACCAAGAATTGCTGGATCCGACTCTTGGAGTTTGTACCAGTGTTTAATCGTTTGTAACTTTCACGAATTGAAGACTTTTATGGAGGTATAAATTATCTGTTTTCAGATTTCAGTATTTGATAGTGATTTGTATCTTGACCTAAGTTTTCTGTTCATCATTATCATATTCAAAAGAAAGATTCTCACGTAGGTATAAGATTATCTTTTTGTCAGATTTAAGTATCTGAGAGATAATTGTTATCTGGACTTGAATCTTATCTTTCATTCCATTATTGCATTCGAAGACAATAATTAACACCCAAAATAATACATTCGATCGAGAGATTCTCACGTAGGTATAAGATTATCTTTTGTCAGATTTAAGTATCTGAGAGATAATATTTATCTGGACTTGGATTTTTCCTTCACTTTATTATTGTTTCATTCGAAGACGATAAATATTTTCATCAATTGCGGTCCGAATAATTATTTTAAGCAACACGCCGAAGTGTTAAATTCTGAACCACAGTTTATCGTATCGAACTCGAACGCGGGGGTTGAAAGATAATTCTAAGTGGAGAATTGTCGCGGGGCTCGGAACGCGCAGTTGGATCCACCCTAATCTAGTTTGTTTTTTTTTTAAACGAAACAAGTTTTTGGCGACCACAGTGGGAGTCGGTTTTGAAAACTGACGTTTTAGAATTTTTAGAAATAAAATTCTTGTATAATGTCTGAGGATTCACTCAGAGACGATTTGGTTGACGACTGTGATACTCAACTAGTTGCGAAACATAAAGTCAGAGCGGACAAAATGTACGAACAATTTGTCCGAGTTATGAAACAGACCCTAGCGGGTGCTCGCGAAGATCAAAGAAGAGAATTCGATGATCAGTACCGAGCGTTAGCGCAAGAGTCGGCCCGAATATTCACTGCAATTGTGCAAGACATTGCAGTGAACGCTCGAGATGGACTGGCTCGAGAGGTTACTCGAGTAATCACAGAATTAGGAGAAATCTTTAATCAAACATGTGATGTCTTTTCGAATATGATAAATACCCAGGTAGCCTTAACACTCGAACCCCTAATTAGCAGACATAACACTCTAGTAGAAAAAGTATCTCAATTAATATCAATAGAACCTAGGGTTCGAACCAGGACAGTTAGTCCTAATGAAGTTCCCCTCGGGTATCCTCGAGATGCGCGAACTCGAGAGGAAAGATTCGAGACTGACCAGTGCTCGAATCAAGTTCCTCTTCCTTCGAGTCGAGTTCCACTCGAGGAGCAGCACTTCTCAAATCTACAAAATGCTGGGGGGCATCCACGTGTGAGTCAGGTGAATGCCTATATAACTCAATTTATTCCTCAGCCAGCAGGGCCAAATGTCTCCGTACAACCGAATGGTTCGGAACAGTTGCCCGCTGGATACCCACCTAATGTTAATCTTGGAAATCCTGAACCAAATATTGGTTATACTCAAGGATATTACAATGGGACGCAGGGTGCGCCTCAAAGTCAACCATATATAGGATCTTCGAATGCACCCTTTAACATAGGAAATCAAGGTCTGCCCAATTATCAGGCAAACCAAAATTTCCCTTTCGTGAATAACAATTTGCAGTTCCCATATGCTGGGGGGCAGTACGTTCCTAATAACTACGTAGGAGCAAATTTTGGACCGCAAATTCAAGATACTCTGCAAAATCAAGTGGAAATGGCTATCGAAAGGATTGACACGCGAAATCCTAGCAAGTATACTAGGTCGTGCAAAGTAATAAAGTGGACTATTTAGCCCGGGGTGTATCGTCTCCACAGGGACAATTGGATTCAATGCTCGTAATTGCTATATTACCTATTTCTAAGCTAAATCAATTTATAAGATGATAGGTGTTTATACTATGAAAATAATCAAAGACAACTATGTGATAAACAAGATAATAAATCGAATGGAAAGAGGTGATTGGGTTATGATCCTACTATGTTCTATTCTATGTTCATGAACTCTCAATTATCCGGATTCTTAGAACGTTCTTGTTATGGCGAAACCCCCTAATGTATTTATTATTCAATCTCTTGAAATAACAAGCCTATACTAGTTAAAAACTTCCTATATCTCTATAGTGAAGATTGAATTAACTAACATGCATTTAGGTTCAAAGGAATTCCTTGTTTACGAAGATCCTACATTCAATCGGGTCATCTTATCACAAAAAGCCACACAACGCAATCGATTCTATCTCTAGTCAATTGTTACGTTATGATGATTGATTTTTCGATCTCCCTTTATCTATCTCCTCTCGGTCTCAAGACAAAGCATTTTATCAAACACATGGTGATCAAGCATATGCAAGCATTAAGCACAAAATCAAACATGTAACAAGAATGTAATAAATTCGGAAATTAATAATTCATTAAACACAAAACATCACAAAGTATTCATATAACCCAATCACAAAAATACTTAGCTCATACTTACAACAACAAGTGATTCAACAACTCTACAAGACATAATTGAAATACTAATCAAGAGAAAGAGTTGAATTACTCCCTATTATAAAGTGTGAATCCAAGCTTTGATGATGAAAATGATGATGATGAGGATGATGATGGCTCTTCAAGCTTCCTTAGGACTTCCCATGGCTCCCCTTTGGTGTTTTAGAGCATTTCCCAGTGTTTTCCAAGAGAAAAGTGTGTTATAAAGGGAGAAAACGGCGGACTTAATTTTAGGGCTTCGGGAGAATTGGACCGCGGCACAAACTCTTATTAGACCGCGGTCCTCTGACGCAGAATTCACAGCTTTCGTATTTTGATCATAACTCTCTCTACAAATGTCGGATTGAGGTAATTCAAGTTGCTGCGCGAAGCTAAGACAAAGCTCTACAATATTGGCCTTAGTCTGATTCGGGCTGTAAGTTGACGAAAATCGCGTGTCTGTATGAGCATTGTGTAAAATATTTCATCAACTATCTTCTTTTGTTTCTTTCTTCAATTTCAAGCTCAAGTTGGATCTCCTTTCTCGTCTTTCATGCGTAAATCAACTTGTATCCTAGAAAATAAAATCTATACCAATGAAAGCATTATGAGGGATAAAAAGTGATCAAAGTAACGATCAAATCATATTACAATGGGGCATAAAATACTGTAAAATATGGACTTATCAACTACCCCCCAACTAGGCTATGATCGTCTCGATCAATAAATGGCGAACATGTATTCATAAGTTCAGATTTTACTACTTGATTTGGGATCTTAAAAGATTTCATGTCTCAATAATCAAGCACGTACAAGAATTAAACCCTCGAAATTGGTTATGACAAGTTACACTTTACCTAGAACACTCAACAATTTGAAAGCCTCCAAAACATCTTCGATTCCATCTCAAAATCATGAACTCCATATCCATTTTTATGCCAAGAGCACACTTTAAACAAGATTATGCAAACTCATTAGATAATAAAAACATTAAAACACTCCAAAACTTTGTTAACCAATCGGTGTGCATGAAATGTGAAAGTCAAGATCAAAAGGTCTTTTTGGCTTGTAACGTAAGGCTAGGTAGTGGCTTGGACGGGAATATATGGATAAAGTGACTAAATTCAAGAGAGAATACAACTCAATATCATCTCGCTAAACACTCACTTATCAACCGAACAAATCTCTACATCTTGGCACTTATCGCTTTTTGATTTCTTTTCCCTTTGAACTCATAACCCCAAAACTTGTTTCTTTTGATGCTAGGGGTGGAAAAATGATTCCCAAACCAAATAAATCACATTGAAGCTCAGTTCGTAGCCAAGTCGAGAGAGAGCTCACATAATATATTTTTCGGTAACTTCCAATCTCTCGACTCTTTAGCCAACTTACAACATTTCTTTTTCCTCTCTTTATTTCACATAAACTTAAGACCTCAAAATTTCTCAAAATCATCAAGGACAAACACACTTTTTAACCCATTAATCCATGAGATTCGACACCCAAAACAAAGCGTAAACCCAAATTAAAGCCAAATGATATGAGGTTATATGCTCTCTTACTTGGGAAATAGACTTTGTTTTTCTTTCTTTTAGGCTAAAGGGTGGTTGGTGTGGCTTACGAAAGAAAAGCGAATGGTGGTTTTTTAGTATGCTTAGCACACTCCATTCTTATCAATACAGCTCAAAATAAGGTCTAGAGATTATGTAGTATCGTGAAGGCCAATTGTAAGGTTAAAGAAAATGAAAGATGGCCTAAATCATTTCATGATTTCGCACACTCAACACACATTTCAAAGTTGACAAAATTGAACGCTCAATGCTTTAAATCCTCAACAATTCACATAAGCATGGCTAAAAAGGCTTTCACATATAAAATACGACAAATGATTTCATCTTAGATGAAGTAGAGACACTTAAACGAATCATGCTCTAAGCAAAAGTATAACAAATCATGAATATGAAATCATTGACTATCACAGTTTTCTAATCCCAAATCAAGCATGAAACTTAACAAATGAGTACAAGTTACACCATATCACCACATCACAATAAAATTAGGACGTCTATCCCACCCCCAACTAATCTAGCACATTGTCCCCAATGAGTGAACATACAAATGTAAAGTAAAGAAAGGAAAGACGTCCCTGATGTTTGAAGCTAAGTGATGTCCAAAAAGCGAAAGAGCAACAAGGCGAAGAGTCTGACAATAAAGCCTAGCCATCTGTGAAGTTAGAAAAACAAGAAGAGACAAAAAGCATCATCAAAACAACTTAGAACACTTAAAAGAAAATAAACAAAAAATAAAATAAAAAAAATAACGGAAATGAAAGAAAGCATGTAAAACGTGGGTTGCCTCCCACGAAGCACTTGTTTAAAGTCGGTAGCTCGACTCCTTTGCACTGCTCATGGTGGATCATAAGGAGCAATGCCAACTTTGTATAGATGAGCCTTTTTGTGCTTTTTCCAATTGCGTAAAGGCTTCTCATTTCCCATCACATTCACGAATCCTGAAAAACTAAGATATGAGCTCAGATTCACTTTTATAAAAATGTAATAAAATTGTAAATAACTAAGAGTGAATTTTAAAGATAGGGAGTTTTCCATTGATGGTTTTAATAAATATGTGGCCAGGCCTAACTCCCTGAGCCTTGATTCTGACAACTTTAGTGGTGATATATCCCAGTGACTTGTATATCTTCGGATCTCCTCATTCTCAACCGTAGTATCACTTGGGTTCTTAGTGTATGCCTCGAACGGGCCACTAAAGTTGTGAACTTTGTCTTCAACCTCCACCACTCTAGCTCTCTGGTAATTGATGCACATTCTTAAGAAATCAAGAGATATGACGGTAGGTGGCGTTGGATTCTTGAATATTTCTAATGCTTTTTCTTGGTCATTTGATGGAGTGGATTTTGGGATCCCTATGCTGAATTGAAGGTGCTCCAGTGATGTTGTATCTACTTTACCACACATAGATTCTGAAGGTAGTGCTGGTGTAGCAATGGGTTGTAGACAATGTGGTGTCGAATCAACAACTTGTTCAACTTCTGTATCAGATACCTCATCATTCTCCTCTGTGCCACTCTGAGAAGTGTCTGATGATCTCTCTGCCAATAAGTTGGAAAGTTGGTTGAGTTGTGTTTGCAATTCTATTATAGATGCTTCGAGATTTTGAGACCGCTCATCGTTCGACTTCATCCGCTCATCGTTCGACTTCATCCATTGGATCATCAACTCCTCAAAACTTGGGTCCCTATTACATTGTTGCTGATAATCCCCATGGTTCTGAAAGTTAGCCGATTCAAATTCTCCCTGCATTAGAAAGGGGGACCTATCTTGTTGCTGGTATGCTTGTGAATCTCTCATAACATAATAACTCAATGGCAAGTCTTGCTGACTTCTCCATTCGTGTTGACAATAATCGCTATGATGAGCGTCTCCACACCACGAACATAAATCTTGCACTCGACTCCCGTATTCGGCACCTTCATCCCATCCTTGTTTTGACCAATAAAAGTCATAGTTGCTCATCTATTCAAGAATATTAAAAAAAAACATAACAAAACAGCAACTAAAACAAAAACAGCAACTTAAAAAAAAAAAAAAACAAAAACAGCAACCTAGGAAACAAAACATCAACTAAAAACACAAAAAATAGCAACTAAAACCACAAAAACGGCAACTAAAACACAAAAACAGCAACTTAAAACATAAAAACAGCAACTCAAGACGTAAAAACAGCAAACCAAAACGCAAAAACAGCAAACCAAAATGCAAAAACATCAACTTAGTCTTAGAATAGATAAGTGAATTACAATATCAAATAACGCAATTGTCCCCGGCAACGGCGCCAAAAACTTGACACGCGAAATCCTAGCAAGTATACTAGGTCGTGCAAAGTAATAAAGTGGACTATTTAGCCCGGGGTGTATCGTCTCCACAGGGACAATTGGATTCAATGCTCGTAATTGCTATATTACTTATTTCTAAGCTAAATCAATTTATAAGATGATAGGTGTTTATACTATGAAAATAATCAAAGACAACTATGTGATAAACAAGATAATAAATCGAATGGAAAGAGGTGATTGGGTTATGATCCTACTATGTTCTATTCTATGTTCACGAACTCTCAATTATCCGGATTCTTAGAACGTTTTTGTTATGGCGAAACCCCCTAATGTATTTATTATTCAATCTCTTGAAATAACAAGCCTATACTAGTTAACAACTTCCTATATCTCTATAGTGAAGATTGAATTAACTAACATGCATTTAGGTTCAAAGGAATTCCTTGTTTACGAAGATCTTACATTCAATCGGGTCATCTTATCACAAAAAGCCACACAACGCAATCGATTCTATCTCTAGTCAATTGTTACGTTATGATGATTGATTTTTCGATCTCCCTTTATCTATCTCCTCTCGGTCACAAGACAAAGCATTTTATCAAACACATGGTGATCAAGCATATGCAAGCATTAAGCACAAAATCAAACATGTAACAAGAATGTAATAAATCCGGAAATTAATAATTCATTAAACACAAAACATCACAAAGTATTCACATAACCCAATCACAAAAATACTTAGCTCATACTTACAACAACAAGTGATTCAACAACTCTACAAGACATAATTGAAATACTAATCAAGAGAAAGAGTTGAATTACTCCCTATTATAAAGTGTGAATCCAAGCTTTGATGATGAAAATGATGATGATGAGGATGATGATGGCTCTTCAAGCTTCCTTAGGACTTCCCATGGCTCCCCTTTGGTGTTTTAGAGCATTTCCCAGTGTTTTCCAAGAGAAAAGTGTGTTATAAAGGGAGAAAACGGCGGACTTAATTTTAGGGCTTCGGGAGAATTGGACCGCGGCACAAACTCTTATTAGACCGCGGTCCTCTGATGCAGAATTCACAGCTTTCGTATTTTCATCATAACTCTCTCTACAAATGTCGGATTGAGGTAATTCAAGTTGCTACGCGAAGCTAAGACAAAGCTCTACAATATTGGAGAAGAAACCGTAGTCTGATTCGGGCTGTAAGTTGACGAAAATCGCGTGTCTGTATGAGCATTGTGTAAAATATTTCATCAACTATCTTCTTTTGTTTCTTTCTTCAATTTCAAGCTCAAGTTGAATCTCCTTTCTCGTCTTTCATGCGTAAATCAACTTGTATCCTAGAAAACAAAATCTATACCAATGAAAGCATTATGAGGGATAAAAAGTGATCAAAGTAACGATCAAATCATATTACAATGGGGCATAAAATACTGTAAAATATGGACTTATCAAGGATATATGGGCCTGGTTTTCAAAGGAACCACCGTTTGATTCCTGGGAAACCTTATCCAGACTGGGTAGACAGGAATTTTCCTTTCCCAAGAACGTATAAAATTCCCAACTTCACTTTGTTTTCTAGAGAAAACCATGTGTCAGCTCTAGAACATTTGTCCTGATTCACTTGCCAATGCCGAGAGGCAGCCGATCAGGATTATCTCAAACTAAGGTTATTCCCTAGTTCCTTAACCGGGTCAGCGTTTAACTGGTATACGAATTTATCACCTAATTCGATACATACTTGGGACGAAATGCAATTTCAATTCCAAAATCATTTTGCTCGAACTGAACCGAGCATGACCATGAGTGACTTAGCCAAAATAAGGCAGAATCCTGGAGAGTCAATAGAAGAATTCTTTGCCCGATTTAAGAAAGCTAGGATCAAATGTCATTTGAATATTCCCGAATTTGAGTTTGTTCAATTGGCTCAACAAAACATGGCTTTTGATTATAGAGTAAAATTCGACGGAATGATGTTTTCTGATTTTAGAGGTCTAGCAGAAAGCGCGGTGCGATACGAAAATATGTTAAGAGAAGAAAGCCAGATAAAACATCAGGGTTTCAATGCCTTCGAGGTGGGGATTCCATGGGCATTCGAAGATCCCTATGAAATTGATCTGGCAGAATTCGTTAAAGGACCCCCGTTTCAATGTGGGGCTCTCGAAAGAAAGGACTGTATAGCTACAGGCTCTTTACAAACAAAGAAAGAAAAAAAGTATAGTTTCGATGTGACTAAAACCGAGCGAATATTCGACTGGCTTCTTGCGAATAAAAAACTTAGGTTGAAGGGGAGACATAGAATCCCTTCAAAATCAGAGACTAAAGGAAAGCCATACTGTAAATGGCACAATGCTTTTTCACACGAAACGAATGAGTGTATTATGTTTAGGAATTTGGTACAAGAAAAATTGGACTCAAAAGATATTATTTTTCCAGATACTCAAAAAACAAATATTGATGAAGATCCATTTCCTGTTCTAAATTTCGAGATTAATACTCCGGATATTAACGAGTTCGAACATTCTAATTTACAAGTACGAAAAGAGGCCAAGTTGGCAAACCGATTGTTCAATAGGCTGATAGATGGGGGAGTGTTGACATTCCCGAAGGTAAAAGACGAAGGTTTGGAAGGTATGTGCAGATGGCACAT
This sequence comes from Buddleja alternifolia, assembly GCA_019426215.1. Classification (NCBI taxonomy): domain Eukaryota; kingdom Viridiplantae; phylum Streptophyta; class Magnoliopsida; order Lamiales; family Scrophulariaceae; genus Buddleja; species Buddleja alternifolia. Next base: position 28,084,513 of record CM033399.1, on the reverse strand, counting down.
GAATACTATGCATACCACTGACCAGTGCCAAATTTTCAGGCGTTTTGTGGCAAAACAGTATGAGAGAGACACGATATGCCTATGAGGAATCGAGAAGAGAATTTTGGAATTCGATCAGCATGGAAAGCAGAAAGACAAAGAAACGATCGGCGAAACCAAATCGACCGCTCAAGGAAAAGAGGAAAAATCGTATAAGGAGGTGCTCGAAACCCCTGTACGTGAGATTGTTTATCAGACGCCTGCTAAGGTGGTGAAGAACTTAACCCAGATGCAGAAGGTATTATGCAGTCAGTGCGCAGATACTTTGCATTATGAATTGGTAAGGTTACAAGTTATCCCGAACGATCTGGATTGGATTCCCGCATATCAGAGGGAATGGAGTAAAAGGTAACGGTATGAAGTGAATGACCAAATCTTTGGAACAATGCCTTACGATAGGCACTTTCGAGGAAGAGGATGAAGAGGATATGGAAGATCTGCACCATCTGGCAGGAATTCACCCTTGGACCGCCTGGGTGGATATCACAGGCACATCGAGAGAAAGAAAGATGACCACCCGAAGGTTATCGCCCAACAAGTGGCCTACTCTCGAGCAACGGTGGCCTTGGAAATGCAACAGGAGGTAATGATTGCCAATCTAAGGGTCGAAGAAGAGGCTTTATCGAAAGGGATCTTGAAATCGAAAATAGTCAAGAATCCTAGTGGGGAAGATCTCGAAAAGGATGTTGATCAGTTGAGCGACCAACTAAGAGAGGCGAGTTTAAAAGGAAAAGGTATCACGACCGAAGATGATGAAGAGTTGGGAGATTTCGAGTCTGGAGATGACCTGGATATTTTACTGGGAGACGCGCCATACGAAGAATCAACAAACGAAGCTGATTTAAAAGCAAAAGAAGCTTCTTTGGAAAGGATTCTGAAACTTGAGGAGGATAGAGACATAGATATGGTAACTGTGCTGGCAGCCGAATTCGCAGCCAAAGAAAGTACGGATGAGGAAGAAAATATGCTCGAACTCACGACTGACCAGGAGAAAGGTAACCCATTCTATTTTCAAATTATTGGTGATAAATCACTCGAAGATAATGGGCATAAAATCGAAAATTTGGCTAAACTGTTATTTTCGAAAGAGGAAATAAATAATAACCACGTGAAACCCTTGTTTATAAGAGCCAAAATTGAGGGCATTCCCATTAATAAAGTATTAGTCGATAATGGGGCCACTGTTAACATTTTGCCCGAAAAAACGTTAACGAGACTAGGCAAAAGCTCGAAAGATTTGGTAGCGGCTGATGTGGCAGTCTACAGATTTTCGGGCCAAGCTACCAAAGTCTTGGGGGTTTTGCTATGTCGGATCAAAATAGGAACCCAGAGTTCCTACTCGGTATTTTTTGTAGTCGAAACAAACTCATCATCATTTAGTGCTTTGTTAGGGAGAGATTGGATACATCAGAATTATTGTATCCCCTCGACCTTACATCAAGTGTTAATTTGTTGGAACGGGCACCAATTCGAGGTGGTCAAAGCAGAGAGAAATAATTATTTCATCGATACTCAAATTGTCAATGCCAGGTGTGAAGAGGGAAAGCTCGAAGGAAGTGATCGTTTGAGATTTACGGGAGAAGCCATTGAAGAGGCGACAAAGAAAGAAGAAAGGGAAGTCCGAGAAGAGTCTGCATTTGAGATGGGCTCTAAGTTAGCCGAAATCGAAATAGGGCAAGTTTAAACTTTGTATAAGTTATGAAGAAAGCAGTTGTAAGTAGGGATAGCGTTGTTTCAAACGTTTTTCAAAAATTAAGTATTGAACGAATAGAATCGAAGTTATGTGATTAAGATCTTGATCATATTAGTCATGATAAATTTAATTCGATATATTGTCATAACGAAATGTGTAAGGCAAAATCTCGAGAAACAACCTCTCGAGATCCAACATGTGCAACAGGTCCCCAAACAATCACCTCTTGAGATGAAACGTGTATGGCAGGCTCTCGAAAAGATGACACTCATAATGAAGATTCTCGAAACAATAAACATAGAACAGAAGACCAGAACGAAAAGGATGTAGCTAATTCGCAAACCAAAAATATCGAACAAGGGATCTTAGAACCAGACGAAGATACCAGAAAAAATGGTCAGGATCAGTTGGAAGAAGTTAATCTAGGGACAATCGAAAATCCTCGAATTACCTACGTAAGTTCAAAAATGAACCAAATAGAGAAAAGAGAACTAATCGAAATATTGCATCAATTTAAAGATTGTTTCGCTTGGGCACATCATGAAATGCCCGAAATTGATACAAATGTAGCTCGACACGAGTTACCCATTAAACCAGGCTTTAAACCTGTAATACAAGCGCCGAAGCGTCTATCCCCAGATCTAATGGGAACCGTCAAAGAAGAAATAGAGAAGTTGGTCGAAGCCAAGTTCATTAGGCCAACTCGATATGTTGAATGGTTGGCTAATATAGTACCAGTAATTAAGAAGAATGGTAAAGTACGAATATGCATCGACTTTAGAGATTTGAATAAGCCTACACCGAAAGACGAATACCCGATGCCAATGGCAGATGTATTGATTGATGCAGCTGCTAGGCATAAGGTGATGTCCTTTATGGAAGGGTATTCTGGATATTATCAGTTGAAAATAGCTGAAGCGGATCGGCATAAAATAGCTATCAGATGTCCAGGATCCATAGGGACATTTGAATGGACGGTCATGCCGTTTGGCTTAAAAAATGCCGGAGCCACCTACCAGAGGACTATGAATTACATTTTCCATGATGTAATCGGAAAGTCCTTAGAAATATATATCGATGATGTAGTGGTTAAAGCTCAAGATCACGAAGAACATAAACGATTTTTGATTGAATCTTTCCAACGAATGAGGTTATTTAATTTAAAAATGAATCCTTTGAAATGTGCTTTCGGCGTGGAAGCTGGAAATTTTCTAGGATTTTTAATACATCATCGAGGCATCGAAGTGGACCGAAATAAAGCCAAAGCCATTATAGAAGCTAAACCTCCGAACAATAAAAAAGAACTTCAGAGTTTCCTCGGGCAAGTGAATTTTCTACGAAGATTTATAGCCAACTTAGCCGGAAAAACAGAGGCTTTCTCCCCTTTATTACGATTAAAAGACGAGGATGAATTTGTATGGGGCGATGAACAAAAAGAAGCATTCGACGCTATAAAGAAATATTTAGTTCAGCCTCCGGTGCTGATTCCTCCTCGAAAAGGAAAAAAGCTAAGGTTATATATATCAGCAGCAGAAGTGTCAATAGGATGCCTTTTAGTGCAGGAAAACGACAGAGGCTACGAACAAGCTGTATTTTACTTGAGTAGACTTCTAAATGATGCAGAAAAAAGGTATACTTCAATAGAAAAATATTGCCTCAGCCTATATTTTGCCTCTACTAAATTAAGGCATTATTTTGTTGCATATTCTATCGAAGTGGTATCCCCGACCGACGTCATCAAATTTATGATCAATCAACCTTTGGTTAAAGGTCGATTAAGTAAATGGAGTCTTAGATTACTCCAATTTGACTTGATTTATGTGCCACAAAAAGCAGTAAAAGGTCAAACCTTGGCTGATTTTTTAGCGGATAATCCATCTATAGATAAGGAAACCAGGGGACATTTCGAAATTGATGTCATTAGCACCACTCCTTGGATTCTCTATTTCGACGGATCAAGCACTCGAGATAGCGCAGGGGTCGGGATATATATAATATCCCCGTCTAAATTAATTACTAAAATGTATGCGAAAATCGAAGGTGACTGCACTAACAATAGGGCAGAATACGAAGCCCTTATCTTAGGATTAGAGGTACTATGACATATGGAAGCAAAGAGTATAAAGATAAAAGGGGATTCCCAGTTGATAATAAATCAAGTGAAGCGAATATTTAAATGTGTAAGTCCCGTAGCAATAACCTCTTTTGCTCGAATAAATGAGTTATTCAAATGTTTAGAGACAGTTGAAGTTTCGTATGTACCATGGGAAAAGAATCAAATATCTAATGATTTGGCTCAATTAGCATCAGGATATAAAATCGATTTAGATATGTTTGAGTCAATTATCCAACTCAAACCGAGGATAGTACTACCTTTCGAGCAAAGGGTAGCTCGAATTCACAAAATAGATATTCTTAAAGAAGAACAAGATTGGCGCCTTGAGATCATCAAATATCTCCAAGACCCAGCTAGAGGAGGATTCTCAAATAAGCTAAAATTGATGGCACATCATTATTTTTATGATGGGCAAGAGTTCTATAGAAAGGATCCTCAAGGGGTTTTGTTGAAATGTCTCGACCTAGAGGATGCACTAATTATAATGGCAGAAACCCACGAAGGGGTGTGCGGAGCCCATCAGTCAGGACAAAAAATGAGATGGCTGATACAAAGATATGGATTCTACTGGCCAACTATCTTACGAGATTGTATAAGCTATGCTAAGGGATGTAAACAATGTCAGAAACATGGGAAAATTTTGAGGTAGCCGACTGTCAGTTTAAATTCCATAGTAAAACCCTGGCCATTTCGAGGTTGGGCCATGGACATAATTGGAGAAATTAAACCAGCTTCATCTAAGAAGCATAAGTATATCTTGGTGGCCACTGATTATTTTGCCAAATGGATAGAGGCTAAAGCTTTCGAGAATATAAGTTCAAAACAAGTGGTCGAGTTCATTAAGGAGTATATCATCACAAGATTTGGTATTCCAGAAACCATAACCTTCGATCAGGCTAGAGTATTTAATAGCACAGAAGTACTCAAATTTCTGGAACAGTTCGGAATAAAATCGATAAATTCGACACCTTATTATGCCCAAAAAAATGGCCAAGCTGAATCGTCGAACAAGCTAATTAAAGGTTGCATCTCAAAAATGATAAGCCAAAGCCCGAGAAATTGGCACGAATTGTTAATCGATGCAATTTGGGCATTAAGGACAATCAAGAAGGACAGCCTAGGAATATCCCCTTTCCAATTAGTGTATGGTCATGAGGCAGTAATTCCTTTGGAAATCAATATCAAGTCCAGACGAATACTCGAACAAGCACAACTTTCAACCGAAGAGTACATGGAAAACATGAATATCAAAAAGCTAGACCATGAAATATTGCAAGTTCAAGCATTGCAACAAATAGAACTACAAAAGAATAGAATCGAAAGGAGTTATAATAAAAAAGTAAACACAAGATCCTTCAAAGTAAGAGATTTAGTTTGGAAAATGATTTTACTTGAAGAGTCAAAAGATAACTTTTATGGGAAGTGGTCATCTAAATGGGAAGGACCATTTTTAATCTCGAGTAAATTATCTGGAAATGCTTTCGAACTCCAATGGATAAATGGGGACAAGTATGGAAAAGCATTAAATGCAAAATACTTAAAAAAGTATACACCAAGTATATGGAAAGAAAACGAAACCATTATATTTAAAAGATTACCTGAAACGGGTAAGAATTTTTTACAATAACAAAATATAAAAGCAACATTGTTCGAAAATGTGCTAAGGTTGAAGGAAAAACAGAGAACTAGATAAAATATCTAAAGCCGAGTCAAAAGCGTCCCTTTCAAGTACAGCAGGTTTCGTTATTTCTTCGAGCTCGAATGATAGAGCGACAATCTGGTCATTCAAAGCTGAGATGTTCTCTTCGACTTGGTCAGCTGACTGGACTAAGCGATCCCGTTCAAGTTCAAGATCGGCGATCTGGGCATCGAGAGCGGCAACTCGAGCCAAATAACTATCACGAGAACCCTCTAAGATGGCAACCTGGCCACGAAGTTGACTCAGTTGTTGAACATGGTTAGAAGACACTGCTTCAGTAAAAGGGTTGATACCCTGATCTACAAGAGATCGGAGGCGAGCAAGGCTATTCTTGAAAACCTCACGAGCCGTCCGGAACATGAGAAGCCAGGTACTAGCCATCCTTGCAGCCGTTTCATCAAGGAGAAAACGAAGTTCCACTAGTAGATGAGGATCATTAAGATTATGCTTTATGTCCATAAGAGCTTCGTTTAGGGAAACTTGAGAGAATACGATCGGCGCTGCATTATCGAAAGAAAGAAAATCCCGAAGTTAATATGTCAAACTATAAAGGGGAATGGAGTATTGCACATTTCGACGAGATAGATTTATACCTTCAACCGTGGCAACAAGAGCCATGGTAGAGCTTGAAGGTCTAGGGTCCATGACCGGACTAGATGAGATAGCCAAAGGAGAGATATCTTCAACCTCCTCTATTTGTACTGAGGAGAAAACATGAGAAGAATCTAAAACAAGCTGAACTTGGGATCCAAGCACAAGGTTCGTGCTGAGGTTGTGAAGAATAGAAGAATCCACAACGATGGTGGATATTCCCGCTGTAGTACCAATTGAGAACCGCACCGAAGACGGTAAGCCAGGCATGCCTGAAGGTTCGAGGAAAGAAGTTGTTCATGAATATGAATAATTAGGCTGTCGAAATCTTCCTAAGTATAAAACATACACATGGTAATTTTTTACCTGACGAAGGAAATCTCGAGAGATTAGGAGCAGTGCTCGTAATAATCTCTGGACCGAAGTCTATTTTCTCGAGAGCGGTACTTGACAAATTCCCTGAAGAGAAAGTAAGAAGTAGAATATCAAAAAGGAGTAAAGCAACAAAGGCGCACCAATGACTATACGGCACAAGGAAACCGTGAAGTGATTAACCGATTCAGGGAACTAAATGACACCTTCAAAAGTACCCAAGGTGAGGTCTTTTTCGATTGGAGCTTGATGAGTCCCAAGATCAGGCAAAACTTCCTCAGGGACGGGCGAAACCGGTCGGGACTCAAAATCGGGCGAACCCTCTTCAAGGATGGTCTCAAAAACGTCCTCGACGCCGGCCTCGATAGTTGGTGTCTCCTTTTCGAAGACAGCAGCTCCACACGAAGTGCCTGCATAAGGAATACAAATGAGCAATTATCAAGTAAAGAAGTAATCTTCGAACAAAAGGTTAAGAATAGTTGAGTAATTACTTGATGCGCCGAGAGACCCTTGCGCACGTAAGCGTTTCCTGGATCTTGGCTGAAGAGCATATTGAGCTGCATCGTCTTCATCATTCTCTTCTTCACTAAGTGTTCGAGGGGGCTCTTCCCAAGAAATCAAGGCTGTGGGCTCCCGGATGGTAAGTGCACTTCGTTTTCGAGTAGCGCGGGTAGGGATAGAAAATAACTCAGTTGGAGCAGATGAGTCTCGAAGAGCTTGAGACAGTGACACCGCTTCTCGAACTTGGGGGTTGTCTCACTCGAATCTCCACCCTAAAGTTAAATCGTACGGAAGGATGTAATCATCATCCTGTAAAAGAGAACATAAGATTGAGTCTTAAACATTTTGATCAAAGTTACACTAAAATGCGAAAGTTACCTTAGTCGATAAAAGACTCGAGAGTTGAGCCATATTCACCGTGCCAGCACACAGCTTGGTAATGTCTGTGATTGCTTGCGGATGATCTGTCTTGAATAACTACGCCTTAAAACCTTATTCCAAAAGTCCACGAAACATCTCTCGACTCGGATAACTCTGCAAAAAATGGGAATAAAGCAAGGGGGAATTTGGTAAGAAGCTTGATTCCGAATGAGAGCTTCGGCTTTGGCTCTTTGATGGTTCGCGATATGAAATTGCCTGCTTGACCAAGGGCAATTCATGGTACCCAGAAATGGCAGAGAGAAGCACTGGGTTATGCCAAATTGCCGCGAACAGAGCTACAAAATAAAGATAATAATTAGACAAAACTCAAGACCAGACTCACTCGAAATACAATGTAGTCGAAATAAGGCCTGCTCGAAAAGGCTATATGTTCGAGAAACATCAGATGCTCGAAAATATAACACTCGAAATAAGGCATGCTCGAAAAGGCTATGTGTTCAAGAAGCGCCAAATGCTCGAAAATATAACAATTCGAAATCTATAAGCTCAAAAAAGTTCATCATATTTACAGGTTACAAATCTACACACTTAAAACACGTTGGGATTACCTGGGGGTTGTAAACTTCGACTCCGGGGATATTGTCAGCGTATAGGAAGTCTCGGTATGATAGAATAGACCTCCAGTAGGGGTGATCATCTACGGAGGAATCAAGCAAATCAATGATTCGCATCCAATCGGGTAAAGCAGTGTGAGACCAATGATTTCGGGCCTGATCATGCCTTGCTTCGAAAAAGGGCCACCATGTGGAAACATAAAGCAGTTATAAATAGCGCCCAAAACCTCGAGGTACGATACCTTCTCAAAGGGGATCAACAAATTTATGCTAGCTTCCCCATAACAAACCCAATTCGAAATAGGCTCGAATCGGAAATTGGAGGACTTTTTCGAGGACCGTCGTTCCTCAGTTGGGATTGATGCTTCGAGGGATTGTACAGTCCTAATATTTAATAACTCGGGGTAATATAGGAAGGACCAACATGTCAATAACTAAAGGGGACCAGATAATTTATGAGCATTCGAAGGGTCACCATTCAAATTAAACATCATACGATAAAAATGAGATAACACTAGTGGAGCCAGCTCGATGGGTCCTATGGTAATAGCAATGTTAACAGACAAAGTAAGAAAAGTCTTATTCACGACACAACCGGCGTTCATAAATAGCCGGGAAAAGACAAAATTCAAAAACAAGACCTCTTCGGAGGAGGTAGGTGGATCATCGCAACCGACAAAGGATTTGACTAAAGCAGTGTAAGCAATATTTGCACCTTTAGTTTTGCCATGATATTTTAGCCAAGTTTCGGTGGCTAATAAGAGAGCTCGAGCGTTAGGCAACGTAGGAAGGGTTGCACTCGTAGGAGAAAGACCGGTAATTAGAGCGACGTCTTCCAACGTGATTGTTTGAAAACCCCGAGGTAATACAAAGCAATTGTACGAAGGATGCCAGGAATACGCAAGAACATCTGTTGTTACCTGATCGAAGGGGAGAACTGGGTAACAGGCTATTCGAATAAGCCCTAGAAGCCGATTACCTTCCCATTTGCTATGAAGATGATGCAACCTTTTCAACCAAGGGTATGCATCGATGGCTCCACTCCAACCATTGATGGGTTTGGTTTTGTTCGTCTAACCATATTTGTTTTCCACCCTAGACTGGAAACGAGGGGCATCACCCTCTAAGGTGGGCCAAGTACCCAATAAAGCGGAATTACCAACCTCAGGGGTTCGAATGCCTCAGATCGAAATCGGGGGCCGAGTCCAACACGGTTGATGGATTGACCGCGGCGATTGAGAACCCAGGGCGGAATCGTATGGGTAGAACCAAGAGAAGAAATTTTTGCATCGTTATAGTGGGTCTCGAAATCCTTGATGATTTGATATAAATCTTGGGCATCTTCGCAATCCAAGAGGGTCGCTAGAGCAATTAAACGTGAAATATCGTGAGGGTTGGACATCCTCGAAAGCAAGGAAGATAAAGCCCTCGAGGAAACGATCGAAAATTGAAAGATGAAGTTTTTGAGGGATGAGATGTTGCGAAGAAGATGAAGTTTTCGAAGATGGAGGCGAGAACTTGAAGGTTTGTTCGAGAAAGAAAAGAAAGCGAGACAGAGGTGATAGTGATGTCTAAGAGAAGGAAGGAAGTATTTATAGGGTGTTAGGTGTCCGATCATGAAAAGACACTTCTGTATGCAGTAAAGGAGAAGAGAAACTTCAAGCGTTTTTTTTTACCCGCCAAAAAATATGAAGAGTCTCTTGTAGGAAGAAATTGTGATTTAAAAAAGTTTAAAAGCCTGATCACAAAAAGGCACCGGAAAAGCAAAAAGGCACGTTCTTTAAATCTGTATTAAAGATAGAAGGTGTCTGAGAAGATGACCTTTATAATAACAGACACGATCTCCTAGTAAGAAGCGATGATTAACCAGGAGACATGTATCTTAATATACATGAACTCGAAACGTTCACGTATATTAGGGGGGCATTTGTTTACACTAAAAAATAAAAATCGGTTGACGAATTAAAAGACCTCAAAAAGCCCAACAACAATTAATGGGCACAGAAATAAAAGGTTAAGCCCATTATAACAATAACAAGGTAGACCCAAAGAAGTCAGGTCCAATGCAGGGTCAAAGAGTCGGGAACTCCCTAAGAAAAGTAACCCGCCAAGATGAAAGAATTTTGAAAGAGAAGTTAGAAGCAGTTCTCGACGGTTGAAGACGTGGGACCACGAAGCAGAGATAAAAAACAAAAAAAGGAAAGAGAAAAAGGCATCATCAGAATCAACAACAACTTTTTTTCTCTTCTCCTAGGAGTAGGCGTAGGCGTAATTAGGAGTAGCTTGTAGTATAGATTAGCGATAGTTTACCAAGAATCGCTGGACCCGACTCTCGGAGTTTGAACAAGTGTTCATTCGTTTGTAACTTTCCCGAACTGAAGACTTTTATGGAGGTATAAATTATCTGTTTTCAGATTTCAGTTTTTGATATTGATTTGTATCTTGACCTAAGTTTTCCGTTAATCATTATCGTATTCAAAAGAAGGATTCTCACGTAAGTATAAGATTATCTTTTTGTCAGATTTAAGTATCTGAGAGATAATTGTTATCTGGACTTGAATCTTATCTTTCATTCCATTATTGCATTCGAAGACAATAATTAACACCCAAAATAATACATTCGATCGAGAGATTCTCACGTAGGTATAAGATTATCTTTTGTCAGATTTAAGTATCTGAGAGATAATATTTATCTGGACTTGAATTTTTCCTTCACTGTATTATTGTTTCATTCGAAGACGATAAATATTTTCATCAATTGCGGTCCGAATAATTATTTTAAACAACACGCCGAAGTGTTAAATTCTGAACCACCGTTTAGCGTATCGAACTCGAACGCGGGGTTGAAAGATAATTCTAAGTGGAGAATTATCGCGGGGCTCGGAACGCGCTTTTGGATCCACCCTAATCTAGTTTTTTTTTTAACGAAACAGTTGGTCCCAAGTGGCATATGAAAGGGTTTAGAAGGGGGGGGGGGTTGAATAGACCCTGAAATTTTTTCGACTTCAAAAATTTTGTATTAAAAAGGTTTTGGACGCTTGACTGAGCGTTTACTTGAGATATAGATGCTGAAGCTAAGCGTCTAATGAAGACTGTTTTAGAAAGTGAACTTAGACTTTAAGATTTGAATACTTTAACCAAGTGGGTTTAAGCGTTCAGTTCTTTAATCAGTGTTAACACAGCGGAATAATTTTAAAGTTTTCTATTTTTGAAATCTTTAGCGTCACAAGATGTTTCTTAGTTGCTTAGGCTCCGTATGGTTGTGTTTTCGGAAATGAATTCTGAGATTTTTTTTGGAAATGTGTATTACAGAAATTCGTGTGAAAATGTTGACTTTATTTGTTTGTTTGGATGTATTTTTAGAATTTGATTGAAAGTAGTGTAGATGTGATATAAAGTTGATTTTTATTAGGATTTGATATATGAAATAATTGAGTTGGTTATGAATATGATGATGATGGGGGAAAATATATTAAAATAATATTTTTTTGAATAATGTTATGAGTTGATAATAAAGTAATATATATATATGTGTGTATATATATATAATATATTATAGAAATAGAATGAAAAAAAGAGGCAACCAACAGTGGTGGGGGGGGGGGGGGTTGGGGCGGGCAGGGGGTGGGTGGGGTATGGGTTTGGGTGGTGGGGTGGGGGCCTTCATTTTTAGTTTTTTTTTTTGTCACCTTTTACATTTCTTTTTAGCTTTAGATTTTTATCCTTTTTTCCATTTCGTGTTTTCTTTTTAATTTTATATTTTAAAAGTTCAAGAAAATTGAATCTTGCTCGTCTATATTTATAATAGTTAGTGTAATTATACGGTTCACATTACAAATATAAAAATAAGTTGTGGTCCATATATACAATATTTTATGAAATGTGTAAATATGATTGGAGTATAAGTAGTTCTATATTTCTTTTTTCATTTACATATAATATTTTATTTTCAATTTGATTGAAGCAAATTTATTTCCATCTTCTTATAATGAGATACTATGATGTTACATAAAATATTTGCTCGAGCTCGAGCTGAGAAATTTGGTGAGACTTCTAGTCGAGCTCGCCTCGTGGGCAACCCTATTAAATACCACGTTAGTACAAAAATTAAATAATCGAGATTCAGTCGGTATTTATTTGAATATTGAGAAGTTAAAAAAAGTATAATTTAAAATCCAATAAACAACAAACGAAATTATTAAACTGAAATTATAAATCACACAATATTGTACATACTTTTGGTAAAAGTATGGCCAATTAAGTCTCAATTCAAGTACACATACATGAAACAAACAAATAGGAACTTACAAATAAAAATACAACATTATCCATTGCAACCACCAACACCAACAACCAAAAGCAACTACAAATACAAATCATCACCACTTAGGCCAACCAAAATAGGGAGAACAAGCAGTACTACTAACGTTGCTGTTGCTAGACCCTTGCTCGCTATGCTCTTGATGGGCAGATCTGATCCTAGCAATCTCCCAAGGATCCGTTGGGCCATTTCTGGATGACTCGTCTGGCACGGACGATGAGCTCGACACGTCAATCACATGAACAACTGGGTGCGTGGAATGACCCACTTGTCTACTTTCTTTACGTCGGGGTTTGGAAGACCCACCTGTCTGCTGGCTGTTTTCGGAATCATTGTCTGATAGTATAACAGGGTCGTGAAAGCGTCCCCCGGGCTCATAAATTGGGCTTGTAGCTGCTAGTCCGCAAAATATAACTTGCAAGTCAGACCAACCCCTCTCTCCTGTGTGCCAGTAGCGCTCCACACTATTGCCATACTGTTATATTGAAACGAGTGCTTGAAAAATTATACTTAGCCCCTAATCAATGGTTGCATAAATCATGATAGATAATCTTAATTTATATGTTAATATTGTAGTTAACGGTTGAGTAAGAACAAGAGAAATGATAACATAAATTGAAGACAAACCTCAAGCAACTCATCTCTATACTCAACTGGGACGTTCATTATATTTGTACGCGGGCAATAATTCACACCGGGCCATACGATCAGTCACTTAAATGTAATATATCTATCCTGCAACTCCTTGAACTTTTCCCTGAGCAGATTCAAGCTGACATGCCTCCGTAGCTCCACACTCATCTCTTGAACAATGCGACAAAGGATACGATCGACATCGACCACATTGTGCCAGTTTGTCGATGTAGAAGCAATTTTCAACTTTCTAACAAAGGAATCTTCAGCTGTTGTGACCCATGATGCATTACCGAATAATTCATCAACGGTGGCATTTTGCCTATTGGACGCCATTTCTGCAGTCAACACTAGTTAAAAGAATATAAACAAATGATTTCCAAGCAATTTTTCATATTTTTCAGTATATGATATCCGAGAAGTTTGTTAAATGGTACACCTATTAGATATGTAAATTGCAACAAGTTGGCACATAAATCTATTTGTATTATTCTAATATCAAGAACAAGCGATTTATTCATATGCAAAATAATAAGTGCTATAAGTTTTGATTATATGAAATTAGCAAAATTTCGCCTGGGTACTTAATAATATAAGTAGTAACTATTTTTTGTCAGTTTTTGAAGTCACACACACACATAAATACATATTTATATATATATATATATGTATATATTTTATTTGTGCAAATATAATTATCCTAATACGCAAATTATTTAATATAATTTATATTATATATATGGAAAAATTGCAATTTTGGTACCGTAGGATAAGGCTAGTTCGCAAATGGTACCACGCTTTTCACTTTTCTCACTTTTGGTACCAAAAATACTTTTTCTTCTCACTTTTGGTACCGCCGTTAGTTTTTTGACGGATTTTGACATGTGCCGCACATGTCCGCTAACTTTTTGGAGCTTCTCGGTTGTGCATACAACTGTGCACGTCTTCACGAGAAAATTCATAACTCACTGTAGAAAGCTCGAATTCATGAACCGTTTTCTTCTCATGAAACTATACACATAGGGCTATCCACAAATATATCGCACATAATCAGGAGACATCTAGAACAAAGCAGTTTTGTATTCAAAGTTAGCTAAAAATCGATCGGCTGTGCAGACAGCTGTGCGCGTCTTCACGAGAAAATTCATAACTCATTGTAGAAAGCTCGGATTCATGAACCGTTTTCTTCCCATGAAACTAAACACATAGGTCTATCCATACATATATCGAACATAATCAGGAGATGTCTAGAACAAAGCAGTTTTTTATTCAAAGTTAGCTAAAAATCTGTGGTCAAGTTGTTATTATTTTACTAAAAATTTTGAATATCATGCACTTCTCCCACAAAGATCATTACTTGGGTAAATTTAGCATGACAAGGGAGTCTTCGGTGTCCCTATTTGAAATAATTTGATTCTCCAATTCTCTTGTATTGTTGCGAAATTTTTTATCTCAATGAGCAAAATCACAAAAAATGGTCTTAAAAAGTTAAATTGGTCAAATTTGACCCATTTGACCGTGTATTTCCCTCCAAATCAGCCCTAAACGGTATATTTTCCCCCAAAAATCAAAATTTAACGGACATGTGCCGTGCACATGTCAAAATCCGTCAAAAAACTAACGGCGGTACCAAAAGTGAGAAAAAAAAGTATTTTTGGTACCAAAAGTGAGAAAACTGAAAAGCGTGATACCATTTGCGAACTTGCCTTATCCTACGGTACCAAATTTGCAATTTTCCCTATATATATAGTTACATAGTAAATGATCAAATAACAAAGACACAACAAATGGAGATAACAACAAAGTCATATAAATTCTCAATCAACGGAAACATGACAAACATACAGATAGAATATAGCGGCAAACATCATGACAAGTCACCATCTACGGTGACTAAAATCCGAAAAAGACAAATACATAATATAATCACGTGCACACTACATGATCAAATAGCATAAGACAGAAGAAAAAGAGATAACACCAAATTTCCAACTGCCACGCTAGCCCCCCTAATAGTTGTGCCACATCATCATCATGATCTGATCCCTGAACCTTGATTGTGCTGCAATATCCGCAGCAGTCGGTTGTATTGGGCGACGTGGATTTACCATCTCCTCCTCTAACTCTTCATAGGGCAAGTTAAAAATGAAGTCGTCTCGTTGGTATCTCCTTATAAAGTTATGTAGGACACAACAAGCAATCACCAGTTCAATTTGTCGAGTTAGCAAATAGTTTGGCATTCCACACCTCAGAATCGGGAACCTCTTCTTAAGTATACCAAAACATCGTTCTATAACATTTCGAAGCTTCGAATGACGATGGTTGAACAACTCCTTTGGGCCGCGAGGTCCAGTACGACCCCTAAACTCAGGAAGATGATATCGTTGCCCTCTAAAAGGCGCAAGGAAAGGAGAGAAGTTGGCATATCCAGAATCAACCAAATAATATTTTCCTACAATGAGTTCACCACATAATTATAATGTTAAAATCAATGTTGAATGATAGATCTTTATTTTAGAAAATAGTTATATTTGGAATAGTGTACCAGGCGGTGACAGGGGGAAATTTGGGTCGTTTGCAATAGCGTTGCTCAACACTCGTGCATCATTAGTACTCCTTTCCCATCCTGCGTACACATATGTGAACATCAAGTTGAAGTCGCACATTCCAAGGACATTTTGACTTGTCATCCCTTTTCTAGAACGATACGCAGTCTGCTGGTTCTCAGGAACGAGTGCTTCGATAATGGTTCCATCAATGGCCCCAATGCACTCCTACACATGTGATAGATGTGAAGACGTGCATTATAAAGTACGATTGCAAACTAATGCTTGTACGAAATTATGCAATTACCTTGAAGTAGGGGTAGAATTCTGGGTTATGTACGATATGATTTGGGGTCTCGGCGAAATTAGGTGGAGTAATGAATTCAGGGGCCATTAAAAGTAAGGCATCCAGTGCCCTACGAACATGTCGGTTAATTGTTTCCAGTGAATGTTGAAAACGCTCGCAACTGTCACGCTGCCTCCTGTGCAATCCCACCGTTTGGATAAAGATGGCCATGCTCTCTTGGATGGACACGCGGCATCGCTGATTTTGACGAATGTAACCTCGCTTCGTGATGAGGTCACACAAAGCTAAGAACGGTTCTTTGTTCATTCTTAGCATGTTATAAATTCTTTCAGGGTGACCCCGCAACAACTCACTCAACCAATCGGATCCCTTCAAACGAGAATCATAAAACGGTCTGTTTTCGATCCTTTCAGATGAACGAAGAAGATGCGCCACGATGAATGCATCCTCTTCATCCGAGTCATTGGAATTGACATCAACATCGGGATCCACGTCACCATCCTCATAGTAATTATTCTCATACTCGTCATAGTTAGTGCCACTAGGTCCATCATCCCCGTGATGCGCCATACTTATTAAATACTTAAACCAAATAGTAAATTGAAACAAGCAATTTATATAAACAAAATAGTAGTCCCACATAATTATTTTGAACTAATAAAACACATACTTAAAATGTGAATATAAACTTACAATATTATTCATCGTTAAACCCAAACACGCCGACTTAATAATTTTTTAAAAACGTAAAATTGTTCGTCATCCAACACATAATACTTGAAGAAAAGATAAAAAGAGATAGTACACCCAACAGATAATCAAACACACAGATAAGTAGACAAATAGACAGACAACTTCAACAAATCCCATGCCACCATATCACAGCGCATCTAAAGGCAGTCCACCCAAACCCGTTGTTGCTCAGGAGTCATGAGGAGGAACCAACATCGCCAATTTTGGGCAGTGAGTCGTTCCATTGCCTTATGGAACTTCTCCGTACTAAGACCGTCCATGGCTTGGAGGCAAGTCATGTATCTCTCTATGCCTTCCTGCAATGCTGCACTAGAACGGGAAGCCCTGTCGAACTTAAATTCCTCCTAAGATTGTAAGGCTGACTCCAGGTCACCACTCCTCGAGCTCTTTCGAGATCTACTCGCTGTCACAGAGGTGACCATGGACTGTGTGGGTGCACGGGAGGCACTATCAGGCATAGCGTCAACATCTGTGTCTTCTTCATCCACCAAATTAAACCTCCCACGTCTTCCTCGCCTATTGACCTGCGAGTCACCCTCCAAATCTGATGGACCTTGGGTCGATGCTCTAGCTATAGCTCCCGTAGCTATACAGGGTAGGAACATCTCAGTGCACAAGTCATACTTGGACAGACCACTCTTATGCAATTTTGCATCGCCTGGGTACTCCTAAGAAGTATGTAGAATACCGAAATTAGCAAACCTAACCCAATTTTAGATAGCTATTAATATATATTTGTGTGTATATATAACCCATAAGTTAGTATTAGGAAGATACCGTTAGGTGGGCCTCCCAAACAACATTGGTAGCAGTCACAGTGTGGTTCTCGTAATCCCACCCAAATCCACTTCCACTTCTTACCAATTCATTGAACCTCCTCCACATGACCCTAATCCTACTCAACTTGCTCTTCAACTGAGGGATATTATACATGTAAAACGGCACAACAGCCATATTCAAACCTCGCTCAATGTCAGTCCAAGTTTGAGGGGTAAATGTCGTCCCCCTTAGATTGCCTTTCTTGAACTCTTCGTACATGAGTTCAATACAAACAGAATCCAAATCGGTGTTCCAAAAGGCCTCACCAGACTTTTTCTTGCCACTACTAGAACCCCCACCACGATTCATCTATCACATACAAAGGAAATAATGTAGCACTTTTTCTGGATAATATAATCACTTATATATACATATATATATTGTTAAAACCAGCAACTTCTGGATAATATACCACTTTTTCAGGATAATATAATCACGACAATTACATGGCATATTTAAGGACTTTGAAGTCTGAAATTCTGTTTAATTATGTAAATAATCATGAGCATTACGCAATTAGGTCTAACTTACTGAGACGTAAATATAATTTCATCCTTTTCATCTAATTTGACTTATTTATTAATTTAGCTTTTGTTTCCTTTTTTATATATAAAATTAGTAATCAATACCCATTTTAGAGAAAGTTAATGACTTTATTCGAACATATTAGTTTAAACTTTATTTAGGTGCCACTTAAGTTATGCTTTTCTTTCAATAGTTATTTTCTCGGGTTAATTGCAAAAAAACCCCTGTGATAAGGAAATAGCCTAAAACCCCCCTGTGAAATGTAAAAACTCTGCAAAAAACCTCCCATTCCGTCAAACTTAACCGCGTTTGAGGCACGCGCGTGAGGTGAGAGTTGGCAATTTGTTTTCCAATTTTCACACAAAAGTGCAAGGGAAATTGACTTCTATGCCCCTATTTTAATTGTTCATTTGGAGGGGCTTTTATTATTTTATTTGAACCTTTTTATGCTCTTTTATAATTCTCTAAAATATTAAAAAATTAATATTATGCTAAAATAATATATATATATATATATTGAAATATTGCCTACTAATTAGAAATAATATTCAATAATAATAATATTCAAATACTAAATAGTAATAATAATATCCAAGTACAAAATAATTAGCATAAATTATTTCATAAACTAGAAAAGGAGAAAAAAACAAGATTCTTAAATATGTATTTTTTTATCCAATTACTTTTATGAATATTCAAAATTAAGGGGAATATTCAAAATTAAGCTTATGAAAATTCTGAATTACAAATAATTTTAATGAAAATTAATTTTCAATTAAAATGAGTTATAACAAATATTTTAAAGTAAAAATTACTAAACCCCCAACACCACCAAATAGAGTTTTTGTATCGACAAAATATATACCAGAATTTTTTTTCCATCTCAAATACTCATTTTACAATCTTTTCATGCAAAATAACACAATAAACAAAAATCTAAAAATGGAAATAGTAGTTTCGGTTTAAAAATTGAATTTTCATGCAAAATAACACAATAACTTTTTGGAGCTTCTCGGCTGGCTGTGCGCGTCTTCACGAGAAAATTCATAACTCATTGTAGAAAGTTCGGATTCATGAACCGTTTTCTTCCCATGAAACTAGAAAAATAGGGCTATCCAAGAATATATTGCACATAATTAGGAGACATCTAGAACAAAGCAGTTTTGTATTCAAAGTTAGCTAAAAATCTGTCGGCTGAGCAGACAGCGGTGCGCGTCATCACGAGAAAATTCATAAATCATTGTAGAAAGCTTGGATTCATGAACCGGTTTCTTCCCATGAAACTAGACACATAGGGATATCCACCCATATATCAAAAATAATCAGGAGATGTCTAGAACAAAGCAGTTTTGTATTCAAAGTTAGCTAAAAATCTGTCGGCTGTGCAGACAGCTGTGCGCGTCGTCATGAGAAACTTCATAACTCATTGTAGAAAGCTCGGATTCATGAACCGTTTTCTTACCATGAAACTAGACACATAGGGCTATCCACACATATATTGTACATAATCCAGATATGTCTAGAACAAAGCAATTTTGTATTCAAAGTTAGCTAAAAATCTGTCCAAAGTTAGCTAAAATCACAAAAAATGACCTTAAAAAGTTAAATTGGTCAAATTTGACCCATTTGACCGTGTATTTTCCTCCAAATCAGCCCCAAACGGTATATTTTCCCCCAAAATTCAAAATTTAACGGACATGTGCCGTGCACATGTCAAAATCCGTCAAAAAACTAACGGCGGTACCAAAAGTGAGAAAAAAAAGCATTTTTGGTACCAAAAGTGAGAAAACTGAAAAGCGTGGTACCATTTGCGAACTTGTCTTATACTACGGTACCGAATTTGCAATTTTTCCTTTTTTTTATATATTTATTCTACTTCTTATTAGTCTTATTCCTACTTAGTACAAAAAAGAAGAAAAATACAAATTGAAAAAGAAGAAGAAAAATCTATATATAAGCTTTTTATTTTTTATAAAATAAATAAAGTATTACTGGTTTATTAAAAGTTTTTTGAAACATTAAAAATATAATTCAAGAAACACACAAAGGGGATTGGAAAAATACATACCAGTTTTATTTAAAATAAGTTTGATATATTATTTGCTATACATATTTTTAGATAAAAGTAACTATTCATTAGAATTAATGAAAAACTATCATGAGGGTAATTTCTATTTTTTATTTTTTCTATTTAATAAGAAAAAGGAATGAAATGAAAAATACAAAATAGGAAATAAAAATATAAGCTAAGGGCAAAAAGGGTAGTTTATAAATATTTTTACACATAGGGGGTGTGGATGTCAAATTCTAATTGATGAGGGGGTGTCCTTGCCAAAGGTCAAAACCTCAGGGGAGGTGGATGCAAATAACCCACTAATTTATGGGTATAATGGACATTTCAAACAAAATTTAACGGATTTAAGTTTTATTTAACGGTTTGGGAGTGTGTGCAGAGTTTTTACATTTCACATAGGGTTTTTAGGCTATTTCCTTATCACAGGGGGGTTTCTTGCAGATTGGGAATAACACAGGGGGGTTATTTGCAATTAACCCTATTTTCTCGCATATTAGTTTAAACTTTGTTTAGGTGTCACTTAAGTTATGCTTTTATTTTACTAGTTATTTTATCGCATAAAGTTAATGGAGTATCTTTCGACTTGAGATATCGTATTTCATTACTTTTTATTTATTTATTTGGTAAAGAACTCTGTTAGTAAAAAATCATATTATACCCGTACAATACACGTACATACTTATAATTGAGAAATACTTTCGTTTACTGTATGCATTTTGAACGTAATGAATAATACTCGTACTTTTGAGTTGAACCGTGTAATACACGTAATTTACGTATCTCGTATATTACTCGCCGAATAATACTCTAATGTTGGCGAAAAATATTTTTTTAATTTAAAATTTAAAATTATTATTAATTTTTATAAATACTAATTGAGTATTCTACAATTAAAAACTCTGAATGTTAATAATTATCAAAATATTAATTATTGTCAATTAATGACTCATATAAAATATTATCTATATAATTAAAAGCAAGTACAAGCAATAAATCTCACAAATTTATATAGAACTAAGCCGTATTTTTACTCCCGAATAATTAATTTATATTCGTATTATACTCGAACTTCTACGAATCCATTTATTTCCCGTCCCCGTACTTTTTAACAGACTTCTTTACAATATTTTTCAATAAAATTTCATAATATACATGTACGTATTAAATGATGAATTTTTCCCGTCCCATATTTTACTAACTATGGTAAATAACAAATAAATGCATTTTAATAATAGCAAATTTCATCCACTTTAAATAGGGATAAAACAATTAAATAGGGATAAAAACATATTATTTATTTAATATGGTTGGGCCCACTTTGCCCACTTTTGTTATTTTTCATCCACTTTATTTTTTCTCTCTCCACTTCATCTTCTTCACCAATACACATACCCACACACAGACACAAACACACACACACATATGTATAAACACAGGCAGACTCACACAGACACACACACACACACACATATATATATGTATGAACACACCCACGCAGACACACACACACACACACATATATATCTATACACACGCACACACACACACACACACACATATATATATGAACACACCCACGCACACACACACATACGCAGACACACACACACGCAGACACACACACACATATATATCTATACACACGCAGACACACACACACATACACACATATATATATAAACACACGCAGACACACACACACACACACGCAGACACACACGCACACACGTAGATACACACACACACACATATATATATATATTTAAAGCAACTAATTTAATAATTATTATCATAGGGCTATTTGACCAAATTTTATTGGACGATTTTATGATTATAAATGTAAATTTGCCTTGATGTTGTTAATGACTATGAATATATATCATTATTCGATATTGATCAAAAACTATATTATATATAAACTAAAATATAAAATTTTAAATTATATAAACTATTGTATAATCTAAACTATATGTATATATATATATTATTCTCATTAAAAATAATTATAATCTTCGATATGGAACACAAGGCTAAATGTTAGACAATTAAGACTAAAAATTCATACAATACACATTATGGTTCACACAAGGTTCATAAGTCATTAAGACTCCAGCACATTAGGATAACCTACCAATAAATCATACATTCACATATATCTTATTAACCAAAAAACAAACACAAAAATAACACATAAACGAATTAAAAAAAATTGACTATAAAAATTGAATATAAATTTGAGTGCTAATTGAACTGCTGTAGATCCAAAAAATTTCTTCAAACGTAAAAAAAAACTTTCAAAAAATAATTAATAAATATGAACATACAAGACTTAGAAAAAGAAAAGATGATATGCACCTTCTGTTTCTTCAAAGGCAGAGGAATATTAGAACTCCCAACAGAGGATGTACCACCAAAGTTTGCTGCAAACACAAAAAGAATTTTAAAAAATAATTAAGAAATATGAACCTACAAGACTGGAAAAAAAATTAAAAACTGATGCACCTTCTGTTTCTTCACAGGTAGAGGAATGGAGGATGTATCACCAAACAAACCCAAAGCAACAACTATATTTAAAGACGATGAGATGTATTAAAATTAACACGCATGCAAAACAGTAGAACCAATAAATTAAACAAATTATTGTGCAATACAGTAAAAACAAATTATTGTGCATGGGTGTTGGAAATGGAGGGGGGCACGTGTTAATAGGAGTGGGGTGGGGGATGGGGGGATGGAGAGGGGGGAGGGCATGTGCGGGTGGGGGTGGGGGCTGGGGGATGGAGAGAGGGGAGGGCACATGGGGTGGGGGTGGGGGTGAGGAAAGAGAAAAGGTGCAGGGGAGGAATAGTCTAATGGGGAGGGGAAAATAATTTTTTTTTTCAAATTATATATTATTAAATAATAATAATAGTAATAATAAAATATGAAAAAGAAAGAAAGATAATGAGTTGGATAATAGGATAGTGTAATTAATGATAAAAGATTGTGAAAAGATTGAAATGATTGGTTGGTATATAGGGAAATGTGTAGTGTATTTAAAATTTGACCATTTTCTGTTGAATTTGGCTTGGACTGTGTATTTTCATTTTTTGGTGATCCAAAAAATGAAAATATTTTCTAAATACACAACCATACATAGCCTTAGAGTTTGATTGTGTTTTACTTAATAAATTTATGCAATGATATGATAAATAAGAAAATTGACTGTAAAGTAAATGACACAATATTTGTAAGATTCGTTGGGTGGTGTAATCCCAACTACGTCCTTCTTCTCCTTGGACACTCGGAGACAATCCACTAAAATGATTTTCAAAGAATCACACAGAATCTTCTACAAATTAGGGAGACATAGATGTCGATGACTTGAGCTCCTGGATCACACAGATTTCTGCTCCAAATCACCTCAATCCCCTTGCTTCTTTCACTAAAAAATAATGCAAGTATCCACGTTCGACTTCACACAGATCGCGAGGCTTGGATGGGGTTTTCTAAATGGTTTGTTTGATTTTGATGAAGTTCAAACAACTGGAAATATCTCAATAGTAATGTGGTTTCTTCGAAAAGAATGTTTGAGATATTGGTTGACTGTCTCAAGAATTGAAGAAAAGCAAAGAGAATGTTTTCTTGAATATTCTGGCTTTTCTGAGAGTTTAAGGAATGAGACTTCAATGCAACAACAATTTGGCTTGGAAATTGATCGTGTTTTTGGCTTGTTGTTGAAGTCCTATTTATAGGCATTCTTGGAGAAAGTGTTCGTTTGACACATGCACAGGCGCGTGTCTCTCACTTCCGCGAGTGAACAACTTTAGTCCTTTTTCCTGAAAATCTGCTGCACAAAAATTGGTGCTGCAGTCAATGAATAGTTGACAGTCCAATAGGGTGGCTTCTCCGTACGTCTGAAAGTGCTTATCACATTTAATGCTCTTATCAGCATTTAATGCATTTGAATTAAATGCCCGTTGGCACTTAATGCATTGAGAATATTTGCATTAAACTCCTTCTGGACTTAGAAATAAATTCAGGTGAAATCAGTCATTGATAGACGCTTATCCATCCTTAAATCACTTCTGTCCTATAAGGTGACACTTGATATAGCTGGTCATTTGGACTCTTGGAGACTTCATCTTCATTTAGACTTCACGCGCTTGAGTCTTCAAACTTTACCACTGATAAACTCACTCAAAAATTATCAGACACTCAGCCTAAGACTACTTAGCCTAACAATCTAGAATAAAAACAAAACAAAGCCTATAAAGCCTATTACAAATCTAACGCTTCAAAGCACATGATTTCTACTAAAATCAAACTTACATATTTTGGGGTCTAACATAAAATCCTAATTGTCATCATCTAAACATCTAACATGAAATTCCAAACAATTTCCCCCTTCTTGATGATGGCAATACTTACTCTTTTATAGTTCAAGAGTTAGACAGCCAAAATAAAAGTTAGCTTTGGTTAGATAACGTTAGTTAAAGTTAGTTACGCTTCAACGAGATGTTTCAGCTGAAAAATGCATTTTATATTTATCAATGATTACAAGCATTTTTACAACTAAACAAAAATTACATATGAGACAAGAATATAGATAATGTAAATCAAAGAAACCTTAACGACTTGGTCTAACTTTGTATCGATTGGGCATTTCAGCTCGGATAGCTTCAGTTAGGTTATCTTCCAAAGTCATCATCGCTTCATGATCTTTGTTGATTATGAGCTTATTTTCTTCCTTTTGTCTCGTCTTGAAAGCAGTAAAGTGTTTGTCCCAATCAGCTGGGTCAATACCAATATACCTTAGGCAAATTCTGAAAGTTCGGATGAAGTCAGTCATCTGCCTCTCTTCAGCTAAAATTCTTGGATATGTAGGTACTGGAATAGATGCTCTTTGAAGAGGAATGTCAAACTGTTCAAGCCGTGCTCTAGAAGGTACTGGTAGATTTGGATACAGTGCTAGTGGATGTTCTCTTAGCGTTCTACTAGGCGCTCTAGCTGAATCACTTACCCCAACAACAGTTATCCAAGATGGGAGACGTAGCGAAGAAGGAGGAGAAGGAGATAGTAGCTGACGCTTCGGAGGTTCTTAAGCACTTGAACTGGACGCTCTCCTCTTCTTTCCTTTCCTTTTCTCTTCCCCCTTATTGCCATCATCATTCTTCAGAAAATGTTCTGTGAATAAACTGACCTGATGAGCAATTTGAGACATAGAATCTGTAAGATCATCCAGACGCTAATCGAAACGTTCCTGCAAAGCGAGGATCTTAGCGCTGATAGCATCATTCAATGAGGTCTCTAAGGTGTCTAGACGCTTTTCAAATTGTTCTTTCATGGCTAGTTGGTTGGCTCGAGTAGCGTCACTCATTTCTTGAAATTCTTTTTGACACTCACCAACAGCCGCTTGAGCAGAACCATTCATATGAGCAATCTGGGCGCTCATAGTTTGAGATTCAATCTTTGCTAAATCGGTCTTAATCCAGTGAAGAGATTCTTCATTCTAAGTAGCGTGATTGCCTATCTCCTCTAATACAGATTTCAGCAAAGGTCCAAACGCTTGATTCACATCCAATGGAACCGCTTGAGGAGCCGGTCTCTTGAATCTAGATGTATGCTTGAGTGAGTCAAGGGAAACTTGATATGCAGGATCAAAAATTGTACCGCGTACATCAATTGAGAGATCCTCAGCAATATCAGCAGCAACAGAATCAACGAGTTCAGGAACGTCAGAAATATCCTCTGGTGGAGACGCTTGAACTGGTTCTTCAATAGACACTGGAATACTTGCGACTTCTGCTGGTTTAAACACTTCAACCAACTTAGTAGATTCGTCTTCAAGCAACGACTCTGGTTGGCAAAAATCATCGAATTGGAAGTTCCAATTTGCTACATCGGCAAAAGAATTGGAAGCGGCTTCCAGAAGTTCAGTCAGATGTTGAAAAGGAAGGCAAGTACCTTGAATGAATGTGCGAATTGGACTATCTATAGCCCTGATGTATATGGGACCAATGATATCCAACACATGATTCGAGAAGACTTTAGACGACGCTTGGCAGATAGAGAAAATCGCATTTGGGCAGTAATCTCTAGAAAATCCAATCAATCTATCTATTGGAAGATGTTGGAGACGTTGAGATTTAGGTACGTACGAATTGTAGTACTTTTATAGATAAGGATAGATAGCTTGAGCCAGTCCCTGATTTCTTTCCAGCAGTGAGAGGACAAACTCATAGTGATTGAGTACCTCTTTGCGAATAGAAGGGAGCAATGGATATCCTCGAAAGGAGTAGAGTACTGAGCCGTTCCATTGTCTGAGATTTGCAATGAAGATGCTGTCAAAAAGAGATAGGGGAGTCATAATCGTCACCATCAAATTAAGATTATCTTCGCAGTGGCTTGGAGCGAAACTCATGCTAGATACGGAAGAGCTGCCACTGGTAGATGTTTGAGAGTTGAAATGGAGAGGAGTAATGGACAATCTGTGAAGCTCTTGATGCATAATTGGGAGTTTGAGAACAGGTCCAACTCTCTGTTGACGCTTCTTCAGGCAATACTTGGCGAATTGACTCTTCTTGTCATGCATACCTATGCCAAATAAATGGGGAGCTTGAACTAATTCTGTGAAAGTATATCGATGACCCACATACGCTTCGACCCAGTTAACTTCAGTCAAACAGTAGTCTGGTCCAGCATTGACCATAGCTCGAATGCCTTCATGATGGATATCTCTGATAGATTCAAAGTGATATCTATCAGTCTAATAGGTGGCATTCCAGACGCTGTCAAAGTATGCATCAGCTTCAGTCTGGATCAAATCCGTTAGAGACGATCACCGGCATGAACTCTTTTATTCTTCCACAGTTGAAGATGATTAGCAGAATTCTTATTCTCAACACTGTTTGCTATAAGAGAAAAATGTGTGTAGCCTTCTCTATTTAAGACTTTCTCAGAAGGGTTGAGAAACTCTGGGTGAAAAAAATCATACACTCTGATGTTTTAGTCTCTCAGAGCAAAACCAGTTGACTTACTGTGCCCATAATCTAGGTAGTAGGCCAAATCTACATTGTACCTAGTAGTTCTACCTCCTTGCCTAGCGGTTGACACTATATCCCTGATCTTATTGTCAGTATCAATCAGCAGGGCAATCTCATTCTCAGCAGCAATGTATCTTTCTTCATTATAGCCTGCAGGAATGAAATCTTCTTCGAGCGCTGGGGGCATATAGTTGATTGAATGATCAATCGTCTTCAGCGTGTCCAGTTTGAAGAAGTGCCTTGGCTCTGTAACGTCTTCAACAATGCTTTGACCTTTTGAGCGTGCCTCTGTTATAGCCGGAACAGGAATTGATGTTTGAATCTCTTTGGGAGCAGGTTCCTCAGTTTCAATTGCAGCAGCTTCTGCGGCAACGTCTTTGGAAATAGCTACAACTTCTGTCATCTCAACATCTAGGTGGACATCTGTTGATGCTTCAGCAGCAGTTGGAACTAAAGCTGTCATACATGAACTATCCTCTATAAGAGTAGGATCTTCTACCGATGTAGGAATAGAAATGCTGTGGGAAGAAATAAACTTACCTTGAGAACTTGTCTCAACAGCAACTTGAGCGCTTGGCTCATCTGCAATTTGAGCACTTGGCTCAACCGTCTCAGGCTTCTCAAGAACAGAAACAACTTGACGCTTGCTTGTCCTGGTACGCTTAAAGATCTTCTTTACATTGATTCCTTCAATCAGCTTGAGCTTTTGAGCGGGAGGAGCAACACTGGTTCCTCGAAGTCTATTTGTTTAATGATGCCTTCCAGCTTCCTCCGCTTGAGAGGTAACTTGTCCTCTGCATCCTCATCAGTTTCCTCATCATCCTTTTGAGGAGAGGGAACAACTTGAGCCTTGGACTTTCTGGGAACCCTCTTCTTTGTTGCAGCCGGACGCTTCACTGCTTCTTTTGGAACTGGACGCTCAGCTTCCTCATCGGACGCTTGACGTACTTCCAGACGCTCAGAAAGTGGTCTAGCAGCACCACCAACCTTGGGAGGATTGAAGAGATTACTCAGAATCCTTCTTCCCAGCAACTTGGTCTTATTCAGCGGTTGACCAGATGAGTAGACACACTTTGATCGATACAATAAGTCGCTCAAAATAAGTCCATAAGGTTTATTCAGGGCACTTAAACAGTCCCAAAACCTTCCAAAAATATACTCACTCTAGTTGATCTTGATGTTGAGGAGTATCGCCGTCATCATCTGAAATTGTACTGGGTTCACCTTATCAAATGTACCCACTCTGCATTCTATGATCTTGCTGCAAAAATCAGCCATCAGTCGGTATTTGGATACCAGTTCTTTCTTTTCAAAGTACTGTGTGTAGGGTACACAGTCGTAAGCACTCATGTTTGTCGATGCTTCCTTGATTTGATCCAAAGTAACGCAGTCCAATGCCTCACCCTCCTTTGGGAGATTGAAGTTCTTGCCAATGGAGGCAGCAGACAAAATAAATTCCTTGGATGGCTCCTTCTTGGATAGAGAAATTAGACAAAAGATAGACTTCTTGTCCTCGGAGAGTTTAGCAGTCTTCCAGAAGGTGTCAACTTCCGTCGAAAATACATAGGAGTATTGAGTCAGGAAAGTTTTAAGCCCAGCCTTGACTACCATGTCCATCATATCTGTCAGGTTGATTTGAGGATGTTCATAAAGAAATTTCCAATCGACAACAAGGCCTTCAGTAACCTTGATGGTAGGCTCGATAGAAGTAGCAGAAGATTTCTTTGGTGCCATTTTTAGTGAAAGAGATGAACTGAGATTTTTCTTTTTGCTTTGAGAGAGGAAGTGAAATTTGCAGAAAGCTTTGATTGAAAGTGAATGATTTTTCTGCAGAAATTGTGTTTTAAATGACATAGTAATGAATTTTTGAAACTAGTGTTCTTTAGTCTCTGTAGGATTTAGACACGTGTAAAGAATTTTAATCTCAGCCATTAAAATAACTGCGGACGCGAGTTTTGTGTAAGAGAGAGAAGTTACATTTGATAATTCCATATTTAAAGATTTGACATCCGAGTTAAAATTTAAAAACGTTTGGCATTTTCAGAGTGTAACACATGCGCCTAATGGTACACTAACACGTACACAAATACGTGCTATCTCTGAACCGTCATTTTAAAAAGTTTTTGATTACCCGCTAGTTTGATGTGATAGAAGCGTGTGAATAGAGTACACAATAGACTTTTGAGACTATCCACTTCTTCAAGAAGCGTGTAAAATTTATGCATGACTTTTATAAACAATTTTATATTAAGTGTTGAATGGAATTGGTTCAACGCTTAACTGATACCACTGTTGGTATAACACTTCTTGGTATTATTATAACTGTGTAATATCGACGCTTGAGATCAAAGTTCTTTTTATGTTTGAGCGTCCAATATTTTATGCATAAATAATATTGAGCGTTGATGATCATGCATCTGAAAATTTTGATCATTGACGCTTTCAGTTATGTTCAAGTACAATTTTAAGGTTCCTCCTAAATTTGATAACTTGTACCAATCTTTTCAAAGAAAATCTTTTAGACATAAATCAAGTGGATTCCCCTTAATGTCTAATAAAGTATGATGCAAAATAATTAAGCGTTTAAATCAATCATACCTAATTCACTTCTCAAAGTGAGAAAACGTTGTTCGTTGAGCGCTTTAGTAAAGATATCTGCCAATTGTTTGTCAGTTCTAATAAAGTGCATGGAGATATCTTTCTTTTGAACATGGTCACGAAGGAAATGGTATCTAATGTCAATATGTTTAGTTTTGGAATGGAGAACGGGGTTTTGAGTCATGGCGAGAGCGCTTTGGTTATCACAATGAATGGGGGTTGGACCTAGGATTATACCATAATATCTAAGTTGTTGCCTCATCCATAACACTTGTGCACAACAAAACTTCCTGCAACTACATACTCAGCTCGGCTGTAGAGGTAGCTATGGATTGTTGTTTCTTGCTATGCCATGAAACTAACCTATCACCTAGAAATTGACATGTACCACTAGTACTGTTACGATCTATTTTGCAACCTGCAAAATTGTATCTGAGTAACCAATTAGTTCAAAAGGAGAATCCCTAGGATACCATAAGCCACATTTTGTGTGCCTTTTAGGTATTTAAGGAGCTTCTTGGCAGCAATTAAGTGTGACTTTTAGGATCAGCTTGAAATCGTGCACACATGCATACCGAAAACATAATATCAGGTCTACTGGCAGTAAGATAAAGAAGTGATCCAATGATACCTCTATAATTAGTGATATCAACTTCTTTCCACTTTCATTTTTATATAACTTAAGCGTTTGGCTCATTGGAATTTTTGAATATGATGCATTTTCCATACCAAATTCTTAATCATATCTCTTGTATATTTAGCTTGGTTAATAAATATGCCATTAGGGAGTTGTTTAACTTGTAATCCTAAGAAGAAAGTTAATTCACCCATTATGCTCATTTCAAATTGTTCTTGCATCATTTTCGAAAATTCTCACACAAACGCTGTTCGTAGAGCCAAATATATATCATCAACATAAATTTGGACTAAGAGAATATCTTCGTTATTGGTAATTTAAATAAAGTTGTATCAATGTTGCCTTTTGAAAAACCTTTACCAATAAGAAAGATAGAGAGAGTGTCATACCATGCTCGGGGTGCTTGCTTAAGCCATAAGGTGCTTTGTCTAGCTTGTAAACCATACCCTTACCATGGTTGTTGATGAACCCCGGTGGTTGCTCCACATATACTTCTTCTTGGAGTTACCATTCAAGAAGGCACTCTTTACGTCCATCTGATATACTGTAAACTTGTTGAACGCTGCATATGATAGAAAACATGCGGATTGCTTCAAGACGGGCGACAGGAGCATATGTATCATCAAAGTCAATGCCCTCTTCTTGGCAATATCCTTGAGCAACGAGTCTGGCCTTGTTTCTTATTACAGTGCCATTCTCATCCATCTTGTTTCTATAAACCCATCTAGTTCCAATGACTCCTTGGTGAGTTGGTCTTGGTACTAGCGTCCAAACCTTACTACGTTCAAACTGATTAGCTCTTCTTGCATGAATTAAATCCAACTTGGATCGCTTAGCGCTTCATCCACTTTTAGGTTCCAGTTGAGATAGAAAGCTTGCGAACATGGCCTCATTGAATGTAGCGGCTCTAGTCCTAACAGGCGCTCCAATATCTCCAATAATCTGCTCAGGTGGATGATCACGCAGCCATAGTCTATCTGGTTGAAAAGGGTTAAGTGGTTGAACAGGCGCTTGACGATCAGACGCTTGAATACCTTCTTGCCTAGGCGCTTCAAGTTCACAAATCCTTGTTGCTCTTGATGATCACTTCTTCATGTCATCAGTATTTCTTACATGTTATCCAGAGTAACCTCACGAGTAATCTTAGGAGTGGCACTGAGATTCTCATCGCGTCCACTATCATATTAATGGTGATCTTAGACGCTGATGACATAGATCTTCAAACTCCTACATCATTTATATTAACCTTACTCGGTTCTTGGTTAGCATCATCAAAAACAACATGAATAGATTCCTCAACCTTCGATTTGATCTTAATTTAGGATGCGAAAATTCTTTCCATTCTTGGCATAGCCTAGAAGATTCCCTCATCCGCTTTAGGTACAAATGTCTTTAGGCTTTGGGATCCATTATTATGGATAAAGCATTAGAACCAAAGACGTGAAAATATGAAACATTTGGCTTACGTCCCTTCCATAGTTCATAAGGATTTTTCATGCTGTTTGTTGTTCATGCACCGGTTTTGAGTGTAATAAGCAATGTTGATCACTTCGGCCCAAAACCTAGGAGCAAGCTTGGACTCTGCTAACATTGTCGTGGCAGCTTCCTTGAGCGTTCTGTTCGGGTGCTCAGCAAATCCATTCTGTTGTGGAGTTCTAGGAGCTGAATACTCATGATGTATTCCATTCTCTGCACAAAACTTCTCAACAACCTTGTTAGTAAATTCAGTACCGTGATCACTTCTTATTCTTGCAACCTTAAGATTTTTCAATGTTTGAAGTTGCCGGAATAGCTTGTTAACTTGTCACATGTCGCACTTTGGATGACAAGAAATTCCACCCAATAATCGAGAGAAATCATCTACTATCACCAAGTATACCTGTTTAACCCCCCAAAAGTGCACATCGCAGCACCACTTTTACCTCAACATCAAGTTATGATTACATTATACTGAACCTAGGTGAAAGTTACTACTTGATGTTCTGCATACACTAGAGATGAAGTATAAATAAAGAGAACATGAAGTATGATTGTAGTAAACTATTAACAAATTTAAGCTTATGTTTGAACCTAAATCTGTTTTATACTAGAACATTTTTGATAATGTGTAATATATTTTGGAAAGCCCTGTGTGTCTACTATGAATGAAAAAATTGGTTTATGATTCCGAGCATTGTACAATACGTTATGTACTTTCTCGTGAAGTCGCGCAAAACTATCAATAAATTTAAGCTCACATTTGAAGCCAAATTTATTTTATACTAGAATGTTTTTGATAATGTGTGATGCATTTATGGAAAGACCTATGTGTTAATTTGAAATTAAAAAAAATGGTTATGATTTCGAGCATTGTACAATGCGTTGTGGACGTTCTCATGAAATCGTGCAAAACTGTTAATACATTTAAGCTTATGTTTGAAGCCAAATCTGTTTTTATATTAGAATGTTTTTGATAATGTGTGAATGCATTCATGGAAAGCCCTATGTGTCTTCTATGAAATAAAAAAAATGGTTTATGATTTCGAGCATTGTGTAATACGTTATGGACTTTCTCGTGAAGTCGCGCAAAACTATCAATAAATTTAAGCTTACATTTGAAGCCAAATTTGTTTTATACTAGACCTTTTTTGATAATGTGTGATACATTTCTAGAAATCTCTATGTGTCTACTATCAACGAAATAAATTTTTTTATGATTTCGAGTATTTTACAATACGTTATGGACTTTCTCGTGAAGTCGCGCAAAACTGTTAATAAATTTAAGGTTACGTTTGAAGCCAAATCTGTTTTATACTAGAATTTTTTTGATAATGTATGATATATTTCTGGAAATCCCAATGTGTCTACTATTAAAAAAATATATTTTATGATTCCGAGCATTGTACAATACGTTATGGGCTTTCTCGTGAAGTCGCGCAAAACTGTCAATAAATTTAAGCTTACATTTAAACCCAAATCTGTTTTATGCTAGAACTTTTTTGATAATATGTGATACATACATTTAAAAGTCCTATGTGTCTACTATGTAAAAAAAAATTGTGATTCTGAGTATTGTACAATACGTTATAGACTTTCTCGTGAAGTCGCGCAAAACTGTCAATAAATTTAAGCTTACATTTGAAGCCAAATCTATTTCATACTAGACGTTTTTTGATAATGTGTGATACATTTCTAGAAATACCTAAGTGTCTACTATGAAATAGAAAAAATGGTTTATGATTCTGAGTATTTTATAATACGTTATGGACTTTCTCGTGAAGTCGTGCAAAACTGTTAATAAATTTAAGGTTGCGTTTGAAGCTAAATCTATTTTATACTAGACTTTTTTTGAAAATGTTTCATACATTTATAGAAATAACTATGTGTCCAATATGAAATAAAAAAAATATTTTATGATTCCGGGCATTGTACAATAAGTTATGGATTTTCTCGTGAAATCGCGCAAAACTGTCAATAAATTATGACCACATACGTCATTAGACAATGTACACACGTCATTATGCTAAAAACGTACGTTGTTCCTTCACACCTAATACGTCATCTTCAATGCTAACATACGTCCTTTATATTTATTGAATACATCCTTTCAGTTGTTACAATACAATATTTCATATGTAATAGTACTTCGGTTTGTTATTGAAATACGTCATTTCAAATGTATAATTTATATGTACTAATACTTCAACTTTGTTGACCACATATGTCATTAGACAATGTACATACGTCATTTTGCTAAAAACGTGCGTCGTTCATTCACAACTAATACATCATCTTCAATGTTGACATACGTTCTTTATATTTATTAAATACATCCTTTCAGTTGTTATAATACAATTTTTCATATGTAATAGTACTTGGGTTTGCTGTTGTTGGTCCCAAGTGGTATACGAAAGGGTCTAGAAGGGGGGATTGAATTGACCTTGAAGTCTTTTTCGACTTCAAAAAGTTTCGTATTAAGAAGGTTTTGGATGCTTGAAATGTAGACGCTTGACTGAGCGTTTACTTGAGATATAGACGCTTAGGCTAAGCTTCTAATGAAAGACTGTTTTAAAAGGTTAACTTAGACTTTAAGATTTGAATACTTTAACCATGTAGGTTTAAGCGTTCATTCTCTAATCAATGTTAGCACAGCGGAATAATTTTAGAGTCTTCTCTTTTTGAAATCTTTAGCGTCACAAGTTGTTTGTTAGTTGCTTAGCGTTAGATTGTGTTTTACTTAATCAATTTATGCAATGATATGATAAATAAGAGAATTGACTGTAAAGTAAATGACACAATATTTGTAAGATTCGTTGGGCGGTGTAATCCCAACTACGTCCTTCTTCTCCTTGAACACTTGGAGGCAATCCACTAAAATGATTCTCAAAGAATCACACAGAATCTTCTACAAATTAGGGAGAGATAGATGTCGATGACTTGAGCTCCTTGATCACATAGATTTCTGCTCCAAATCACTTCAATCCCCTTGCTTCTTTCACCCAGAAATAATACAAGTATCCAACTTCAACTTCACACAGATCGCGAGGCTTGGATGGGGTTTTCTAAACTGTTTGTTTGATTTTGATGAA
This sequence comes from Buddleja alternifolia, assembly GCA_019426215.1. Taxonomy (NCBI): domain Eukaryota; kingdom Viridiplantae; phylum Streptophyta; class Magnoliopsida; order Lamiales; family Scrophulariaceae; genus Buddleja; species Buddleja alternifolia. Next base: position 28,049,701 of record CM033399.1, on the reverse strand, counting down.
GTTCAAACAACTGGAAATATCTCAATAGTAATGTGGTTTCTTCGAAAAGAATGTTTAAGATATTGGTTGACTGTCTCAGGAATTGAAGAAAAGCAAAGAGAATGTTTTCTTGAATATTCTGGCTTTTCTGAGAGTTTAAGGAATGAGACTTCAAAGCAACAGCAATTTGGCTTGGAAATCAATTGTGTATAGCTTGTTGTTGAAGTCCTATTTATAGGCATTCTTGGAGAAAGTGTCCGTTTGACACATGCACAGGAGCGTGTCTCTCACTTCCGCGAGTAAACAACTTTAGTCCTTTTTCCTGAAAATCTGCTGCACAAAAGTTGGTGCTGCAGTCTATGAATAGTTAACAGTCCAATAGGGTGGCTTCTCCATACGTCTGAAAGTGCTTATCACATTTAATGCTCTTATCAGAATTTAATGCATTTGAATTAAATGCCCGTTGGCACTTAATGCATTGAGAATATTTACATTAAACTCCTTCTGAACTTAGAAATAAATTCAGGTGAAATCAGTCATGGATAGACACATATCCATCCTTGAATCATTTCTGTCCTATAAGGTGACGCTTGATATAGCTAGTCATTTGGACGCTTGGAGACTTCATCTTCATTCAGACTTCAGGCGCTTGAGTCTTCAAACTTTACCACTGATAAATTCACTCAGAAATTATCAGACGCTCAGCCTAAGACTACTTAGCCTAACAATCTAGAATAACAACAAAACAAAGCCTATAAAGCCTAGTACAAATCTAAAAATTCAGAACTTATACATGATTTCTACTAAAATCAAACTTACATATTTTGGGGTCTAATATAAAGTCCTAATTGTCATCATCAAAACATCAAACATGAAATTCCTAACAATTTCCCCTTTTTTGATTATGGCAATACTTAATCTTTTATAGTTCAAGAGTTAGACAGCCAAAATAAAAGTTAGCTTTGGTTAGATAACGTTAGTTAAAGTTAGTTACGCTTCAACGAGATGTTTCAGCTGAAAAATGCATTTTATATATATCAATGATTACAAGCATTTTTACAACTAAACAAAAATTACATATGAGACAAGAATATAGATAATGTAAATCAAAGAAACCTTAAAGACTTGGTCTAACTTTGTATCGATTGGGCATTTCAGCTCGGATAGCTTCAATTAGGTTACCTTCCAAAGTCATCATCGCTTCATGATCTTTGTTGATTATGAGCTTATTTTCTTCCTTTTGTCTCTTCTTGAAAGCATTAAAGTGTTTGTCCCAATCAGTTGGGTCAAGACAAATATACCTTAGGCAAATTTTGAAAGTTCGGATGAAGTCAGTCATCTGCCTCTCTTCAGCTAAAATTCTTGGATCTGTAGGTTCTGGAATAGATGCTCTTTGAAGAGGAATGTCAAACTGTTCAAGCCGTGCTCTTGAAGGTATTATTAGATTTGGATACAGTGCTAGTGGAGGTTCTCTTAGCGTTCTACTAGGCGCTCTCCAGCTGAATCACTTACCCCAACAGCAGTTATCCAAGATGGGACACGTAGCAAAGAGGAGGAGAAGGAGATAGTAGCTAACGCTTCGGAGGTTCTTGAGCACTTGAACTGGATGCTCTCCTCTTCTTTCCTTTCCTTTTCTCTTCCCCCTTATTGCCATCATCATTCTTCAGAAAATGTTCTGTGAATAAACTGACCTGATGAGCAATTTGAGACATAGAATCTGTAAGATCATCCAGACGCTTGTCAAAACGTTCCTGCAAAGCGAGGATCTTAGCGCTGGTAGCATCATTGAATGAGGTCTCTCAGGTGTCCTAGACGCTTTTCAAATTGTTCTTTCATGGCTAGTTGGTTGGCTCGAGTAGCGTCACTCATTTCTTGAAATTCTTTTTGACACTCACCAACAGCCGCTTGAGCAGAACCATTCATATGACCTATTCTGGGCATTCATAGTTTTGGAGATTCAATCTTTGCTAAATCGGTCTTATCCAGTGAAGAGATTCTTGGCATTCTAAGTAGCGTGATTGCCTATCTCCTCTAATACAGATTTCAGCAAAGGTCCAAACGCTTGATTCACATCCTGGAACCGCTTGAGGAGCCGGTCTCTTGAATCTAGATGTATGCTTGAGTGAGTCAAGGGCAAACTTGATTGCAGGATCTAAAATTGTACCGCGTACATCAATTGAGAGATCCTCAGCAATATCAGCAGCAACAGAATCAACGAGTTCAGGAACGTCAGAAATATCCTCTGGTGGAGACGCTTGAACTGGTTCTTCAATAGACACTGGAATACTTGCGACTTCTGCTGGTTTAAACACTTCAACCAACTTAGTAGATTCGTCTTCAAGCAACGACTCTGGTTGGCAAAAATCATCGAATTGGAAGTTCCAATTTGCTACATCGGCAAAAGAATTGGAAGCGGCTTCCAGAAGTTCAGTCAGATGTTGAAAAGGAAGGCAAGTACCTTGAATGAATGTGCGAATTGGACTATCTATAGCCCTGATGTATATGGGACCAATGATATCCAACACATGATTCGAGAAGACTTTAGACGACGCTTGGCAGATAGAGAAAATCGCATTTGGGCAGTAATCTCTAGAAAATCCAATCAATCTATCTATTGGAAGATGTTGGAGACGTTGAGATTTAGGTACGTACGAATTGTAGTACTTTTATAGATAAGGATAGATAGCTTGAGCCAGTCCCTGATTTCTTTCCAGCAGTGAGAGGACAAACTCATAGTGATTGAGTACCTCTTTGCGAATAGAAGGGAGCAATGGATATCCTCGAAAGGAGTAGAGTACTGAGCCGTTCCATTGTCTGAGATTTGCAATGAAGATGCTGTCAAAAAGAGATAGGGGAGTCATAATCGTCACCATCAAATTAAGATTATCTTCGCAGTGGCTTGGAGCGAAACTCATGCTAGATACGGAAGAGCTGCCACTGGTAGATGTTTGAGAGTTGAAATGGAGAGGAGTAATGGACAATCTGTGAAGCTCTTGATGCTCAATCATAATTGGGAGTTTGAGAACAGGTCCAACTCTCTGTTGACGCTTCTTCAGGCAATACTTGGCGAATTGACTCTTCTTGTCATGCATACCTATGCCAAATAAATGGGGAGCTTGAACTAATTCTGTGAAAGTATATCGATGACCCACATACGCTTCGACCCAGTTAACTTCAGTCAAACAGTAGTCTGGTCCAGCATTGACCATAGCTCGAATGCCTTCATGATGGATATCTCTGATAGATTCAAAGTGATATCTATCAGTCTAATAGGTGGCATTCCAGACGCTGTCAAAGTATGCATCAGCTTCAGTCTGGATCAAATCCGTTAGAGACGATCACCGGCATGAACTCCTTTATTCTTCCACAGTTGAAGATGATTAGCAGAATTCTTATTCTCAACACTGTTTGCTATAAGAGAAAAATGTGTGTAGCCTTCTCTATTTAAGACTTTCTCAGAAGGGTTGAGAAACTCTGGGTGAAAAAAATCATACACTCTGATGTTTTAGTCTCTCAGAGCAAAACCAGTTGACTTACTGTGCCCATAATCTAGGTAGTAGGCCAAATCTACATTGTACCTAGTAGTTCTACCTCCTTGCCTAGCGGTTGACACTATATCCCTGATCTTATTGTCAGTATCAATCAGCAGGGCAATCTCATTCTCAGCAGCAATGTATCTTTCTTCATTATAGCCTGCAGGAATGAAATCTTCTTCGAGCGCTGGGGGCATATAGTTGATTGAATGATCAATCGTCTTCAGCGTGTCCAGTTTGAAGAAGTGCCTTGGCTCTGTAACGTCTTCAACAATGCTTTGACCTTTTGAGCGTGCCTCTGTTATAGCCGGAACAGGAATTGATGTTTGAATCTCTTTGGGAGCAGGTTCCTCAGTTTCAATTGCAGCAGCTTCTGCGGCAACGTCTTTGGAAATAGCTACAACTTCTGTCATCTCAACATCTAGGTGGACATCTGTTGATGCTTCAGCAGCAGTTGGAACTAAAGCTGTCATACATGAACTATCCTCTATAAGAGTAGGATCTTCTACCGATGTAGGAATAGAAATGCTGTGGGAAGAAATAAACTTACCTTGAGAACTTGTCTCAACAGCAACTTGAGCGCTTGGCTCATCTGCAATTTGAGCACTTGGCTCAACCGTCTCAGGCTTCTCAAGAACAGAAACAACTTGACGCTTGCTTGTCCTGGTACGCTTAAAGATCTTCTTTACATTGATTCCTTCAATCAGCTTGAGCTTTTGAGCGGGAGGAGCAACACTGGTTCCTCGAAGTCTATTTGTTTAATGATGCCTTCCAGCTTCCTCCGCTTGAGAGGTAACTTGTCCTCTGCATCCTCATCAGTTTCCTCATCATCCTTTTGAGGAGAGGGAACAACTTGAGCCTTGGACTTTCTGGGAGCCCTCTTCTTTGTTGCAGCCGGACGCTTCACTGCTTCTTTTGGAACTGGACGCTCAGCTTCCTCATCGGACGCTTGACGTACTTCCAGACGCTCAGAAAGTGGTCTAGCAGCACCACCAACCTTGGGAGGATTGAAGAGATTACTCAGAATCCTTCTTCCCAGCAACTTGGTCTTATTCAGCGGTTGACCAGATGAGTAGTACACACTTTGATCGATACAATAAGTCGCTCAAAATAAGTCCATAAGGTTTATTCAGGGCACTTAAACAGTCCCAAAACCTTCCAAAAATATACTCACTCTAGTTGATCTTGATGTTGAGGAGTATCGCCGTCATCATCTGAAATTGTACTGGGTTCACCTTATCAAATGTACCCACTCTGCATTCTATGATCTTGCTGCAAAAATCAGCCATCAGTCGGTATTTGGATACCAGTTCTTTCTTTTCAAAGTACTGTGTGTAGGGTACACAGTCGTAAGCACTCATGTTTGTCGATGCTTCCTTGATTTGATCCAAAGTAACGCAGTCCAATGCCTCACCCTCCTTTGGGAGATTGAAGTTCTTGCCAATGGAGGCAGCAGACAAAATAAATTCCTTGGATGGCTCCTTCTTGGATAGAGAAATTAGACAAGAGATAGACTTCTTGTCCTCAGAGAGTTTAGCAGTCTTCCAGAAGGTGTCAACTTCCGTCGAAAATACATAGGAGTATTGAGTCAGGAAAGTTTTAAGCCCAGCCTTGACTACCATGTCCATCATATCTGTCAGGTTGATTTGAGGATGTTCATAAAGAAATTTCCAATCGACAACAAGGCCTTCAGTAACCTTGATGGTAGGCTCGATAGAAGTAGCAGAAGATTTCTTTGGTGCCATTTTTAGTGAAAGAGATGAACTGAGATTTTTCTTTTTGCTTTGAGAGAGGAAGTGAAATTTGCAGAAAGCTTTGATTGAAAGTGAATGATTTTTCTGCAGAAATTGTGTTTTAAATGACATAGTAATGAATTTTTGAAACTAGTGTTCTTTAGTCTCTGTAGGATTTAGACACGTGTAAAGAATTTTAATCTCAGCCATTAAAATAACTGCGGACGCGAGTTTTGTGTAAGAGAGAGAAGTTACATTTGATAATTCCCATATTTAAAGATTTGACATCCGAGTTAAAATTTTAAAAACGTTTGGCATTTTCAGAGTGTAACACATGCGCCTAATGGTACACTAACACGTACACAAATACGTGCTATCTCTGAACCGTCATTTTAAAAAGTTTTTGATTACCCGCTAGTTTGATGTGATAGAAGCGTGTGAATAGAGTACACAATAGACTTTTGAGACTATCCACTTCTTCAAGAAGCGTGTAAAATTTATGCATGACTTTTATAAACAATTTTATATTAAGTGTTGAATGGAATTGGTTCAACGCTTAACTGATACCACTGGTTGGTATAACACTTCTTGGTATTTATTATAACTGTTGTAATATCGACGCTTGAGATCAAAGTTCTTTTTATGTTTGAGCGTCCAATATTTTATGCATAAATAATATTGAGCGTTGATGATCATGCATCTGAAAATTTTGATCATTGACGCTTTCAGTTATGTTCAAGTACAATTTTAAGGTTCCTCCTAAATTTGATAACTTGTACCAATCTTTTCAAAGAAAATCTTTTAGACATAAATCAAGTGGATTCCCCTTAAATTATATGTCTAATAAAGTATGATGCAAAATAATTAAGCGTTTAAATCAATCATACCTAATTCACTTCTCAAAGTGAGAAAACGTTGTTCGTTGAGCGCTTTAGTAAAGATATCTGCCAATTGTTTGTCAGTTCTAATAAAGTGCATGGAGATATCTTTCTTTTGAACATGGTCACGAAGGAAATGGTATCTAATGTCAATATGTTTAGTTTTGGAATGGAGAACGGGGTTTTGAGTCATGGCGAGAGCGCTTTGGTTATCACAATGAATGGGGGTTGGACCTAGGATTATACCATAATATCTAAGTTGTTGCCTCATCCATAACACTTGTGCACAACAACTTCCTGCAACTACATACTCAGCTTCGGCTGTAGAGGTAGCTATGGATTGTTGTTTCTTGCTATGCCATGAAACTAACCTATCACCTAGAAATTGACATGTACCACTAGTACTGTTACGATCTATTTTGCAACCTGCAAAATCTGTATCTGAGTAACCAATTAGTTCAAAAGGAGAATCCCTAGGATACCATAAGCCCACATTTTTGTGTGCCTTTTAGGTATTTAAGGATCTTCTTGGCAGCAATTAAGTGTGACTTTTTAGGATCAGCTTGAAATCGTGCACACATGCATACCGAAAACATAATATCAGGTCTACTGGCAGTAAGATAAAGAAGTGATCCAATGATACCTCTATAATTAGTGATATCAACTTTCTTTCCACTTTCATTTTTATATAACTTAAGCGTTTGGCTCATTGGAATTTTTGAATATGATGCATTTTCCATACCAAATTTCTTAATCATATCTCTTGTATATTTAGCTTGGTTAATAAATATGCCATTAGGGAGTTGTTTAACTTGTAATCCTAAGAAGAAAGTTAATTCACCCATTATGCTCATTTCAAATTGTTCTTGCATCATTTTCGAAAATTTCTCACACAAACGCTTGTTCGTAGAGCCAAATATAATATCATCAACATAAATTTGGACTAAGAGAATATCTTCGTTATTGGTAATTTTAAATAACGTTGTATCAATGTTGCCTTTTGAAAAACCTTTACCAATAAGAAAGATAGAGAGAGTGTCATACCATGCTCGGGGTGCTTGCTTAAGCCCATAAGGTGCTTTGTCTAGCTTGTAAACCATACCCTTACCATGGTTGTTGATGAACCCCGGTGGTTGCTCCACATATACTTCTTCTTGGAGTTTACCATTCAAGAAGGCACTCTTTACGTCCATCTGATATACTGTAAACTTGTTGAACGCTGCATATGCTAGAAACATGCGGATTGCTTCAAGACGGGCGACAGGAGCATATGTATCATCAAAGTCAATGCCCTCTTCTTGGCAATATCCTTGAGCAACGAGTCTGGCCTTGTTTCTTATTACAGTGCCATTCTCATCCATCTTGTTTCTATAAACCCATCTAGTTCCAATGACTCCTTGGTGAGTTGGTCTTGGTACTAGCGTCCAAACCTTACTACGTTCAAACTGATTTAGCTCTTCTTGCATGAATTAAATCCAACTTGGATCGCTTAGCGCTTCATCCACTTTCTTAGGTTCCATTTGAGATAGAAAGCTTGCGAACATGGCCTCATTGAATGTAGCGGCTCTAGTCCTAACAGGCGCTCCAATATCTCCAATAATCTGCTCAGGTGGATGATCACGCAGCCATAGTCTATCTGGTTGAAAAGGGTTAAGTGGTTGAACAGGCGCTTGACGATCAGACGCTTGACTACCTTCTTGCCTAGGCGCTTCAAGTTCACAAATCCTTGTTTGCTCTTGATGATCACTCTCTTCATGATCATCAGTATTTCTTACATTGTTATCCAGAGTAACCTCACGAGTAATCTTAGGAGGTGGCACTGAGATCTCATCATCGCGTCACTATCATCATTAATGGTGATCTTAGACGCTTGATGACATAGATCTTCAACTCCTACATCATTTATATTAACCTTACTCGGTTCTTGGTTAGCATCATCAAAAACAACATGAATAGATTCCTCAACCTTCGATTTGATCTTATTTAGGATGCGAAAATTCTTTCCATTCTTGGCATAGCCTAGAAAGATTCCCTCATCCGCTTTAGGTACAAATGTCTTTAGGCTTTGGGATCCATTATTATGGATAAAGCATTTAGAACCAAAGACGTGAAAATATGAAACATTTGGCTTACGTCCCTTCCATAGTTCATAAGGAGTTTTCTCATGCTGTTTGTTGATCATGCAACGGTTTTGAGTATAACATGCAGTGTTGATCGCTTCGGCCCAAAACCTAAGAGCAAGGTTGGACTCTGCTAACATTGTCCTAGCAGCTTCCTTGAGCGTTCTGTTCCGGTGCTCAGCAACACCATTCTGTTGGGGAGTTCTGGGAGCTGAATACTCATGATGTATTCCATTCTCTGCACAAAACTTCTCAACAATCTTGTTAGTAAATTCAGTACCGTGATCGCTTCTTATTCTTGCAACTTTAAGATTTTTCAATGTTTGAAGTTGCCGAATAAGCGTTGTTAACTTGTCACATGTCTCATCTTTGGATGAAAGAAATTCCACCCAAGTAAATCGAGAGAAATCATCTACTATCACCAAAGTATACCTTTTACCGCTTACACTGATCGTTTGAATAGGTCCAAACAAATCCATGTGAAGTAGTTCAAGTATTCTAGAGGTAGATAGATGAGGTTTTCTCTTGAACGATGACTTGACCTGTTTGCCCATTTGACAAGCGTCACAAAGGCGATCCTTGTGAAATGGTCCTTTTGGTAATCCCTCTACAAGATTTAGATTTATAAGCTGAGAGATTGTCTTAAAGTTGAGGTGATTCCTTTTTCTATGCCATAACCAACCCATTTTAGATTTATTTTTAGCAACAAAACATGTTGAGTTGTTATCAAGTGTTGAACCCCAATCTAACAAATATACGTTGTTAGTTCTTTTACCTTTTAATTTAGTAGACTTAGTCTTAGCGTCATTTATATAGCAACAGTCGCTTGAGAATATGACTTCAAAGCCTTTATCACAAAATTGACTTATGCTTAATAAATTGTGCTTTAGACCCTCAACATAATAAACATCACTCATCATGATGTTCCCCCTATGCACAGTACCTATACCTTTAGTTTTACCTTTGGAGTTGTCACCAAATACAACCTGAGGACCATTGGCAGCTCGATAGTTGATCAGAAGATCCTTGGAACCAGCCATGTGCCTTGACGATCCACTATCGAAGTACCACACATATGTATCGGCTCTAGCTCTAGGTACATGCAATCACGAAGGGAAGTTCTATTTCTGTTTAGGTACCCATTGTTGCTTGGGTCCTTTAACATTAGTAACATTGTTAGTTTGAATTAGAACTTTAGGAACCCATATTTGCCTAGTCTTCATTGTAGGAATATTGGCCTTTTTGGGTTTCACATTATGTTGTATGTGCTTTTTGGGTGTATAATAATATCCTCAATTATAAAAGTAATCATAATCATAGTCATAATCATAATCATCATAGTAGCGATAATATGATCTAGACCTCTGTGGATATTGACGCTGGTATTTCCTGGGCGCTGGCTTAGGATGCATATTTGATGCTGGACGCTTAGCGTTTGATTCATAGTGATTAGGTTTATCCTTAGCCTTTTGAGTGTTCGGATGAACCTTTCTTTGTGAATCATTTGCTTTCGCCTTTCCCTTGCCTGAGTCATCTTTGGCTTTCTCATTTGACCTTGTACCTTTGTCGCTTGGTTCATTTTGTGTTTGACCTTGTGAACCTTTCTCAACAAAGAAAACACCCTTTCCTTTGTTGTTTGCCGTAACATTAGGTTTGTTTGGTTGTTTACCGAATTTATTGCATCCTAAACCGGTCTTTTCACCAAATAACCTTGTTACCTCAGTCACATTGTCAAGCTTTCTTGATGCTTTAGACAATGATGAGACGAGCTGTTCTGATTTAGAAAGTCTAGCCATCAGCTCAGCTTCTCTCTTGACTATTATATCAAGATCACTTTTTAGATTGATTATATCATTCTCAAGTGATTTGTTCTTCTCAATGCATTGTTGTTGAACTCACAACTCTGCTTTGAGCGTCACATTATCACTTTTGAGCGATGAAATGATATCGAAGTGATTTTGATATATTTTGGCGGCATCTTCACAATCATTATAATATTCTTTGACTCTATCAAGTAATTCTTCATAAGAGAGAGGGTAAGATATCTCAGTGTTTACCTCAGGAGACGCTTCATCATCTCTGGCCATGAGACAAATAAGCGCTGAGTCATCCACTGGCTCATCATCATCACTACTCTCCTCTGAAGACTCCAAATCTTCAGGTGCGGACGTTGGTTCTGATTCGGCTAGCAAACCTTGTTGGCGAAGGTTGCTCCTGAATTGGTTTCTATCCACATAATCCTGCCTTGAGGGCTTGGATACATTTAGATAAGGGCAATTTACCTGGTAGTGCCCTGGTTTCCTGCAATTATAACAAAGATTAGTTTTCATCTTTTGTTCATTTGTTAACCTTGCAGTGTGTGGTTTTGAGACCACGGGCCCTGAGAGATTTTGAGTAGACGCTTGGTATTGAGTAGGCGCTTGGGGTGAAGGAACAGAATACTAAGGCGCTTGGTACTGTTGTTGTACTGGAGCGGGCGCTTGATATGAACTCTGTCCTTGATGCTTAGGACTATTTCCTTTCTTTTAAAAGCATCTTCTGGAGTTAAGCGATCCAACATATTTGATTCTCTCATAGTTGTTATCTTCATCAAGAATCTACTAGGTAGACTTCTAAAGATTTTAACCACCATTTCTCGGTTCTATAAATTCATACCCAAAGATGTGAGTTCCGTAACAAGAGCTGTGAATTTTATGTCCAGTTGCTCTAAAGTTTCATTGGTCAACATCTTAAAACTGTTAAACCTTTCCTTGGCAATGGAAAGTTTGTTCTCTTTAATCTGAGCTGAATCACCACAGATCATGGCTAACTTATCCCAGATTTCCTTAGTTGTGTTGCATGACTTAATCTTGTTGAATAGGTTATCATTATCACCAATAGCTGTATACAGAGCATTCCTACCAACATTGTCCAAATTTGCTCTTCGACGCTCATCTGGAGACCATTCTTGTTTCGGTTTTTCAACGTAACCATCCGGAGTGTCTTCCGTGGCTCCAGGCGCTCTTGTGATAACTTTATATATTTTGATTGGCCCATCTGAAATAATATCGCACATGTCATCATCACATGAACAAAGATATGTAAATGCTTTGACTTTCCATGTGTCATAATTTGATTCAGTCAGTTTGGGAACTTTAGCAAATGCCATAACGAAAATTTTAAAAGCAACTAGATTTTGAAACAGGTCTAAACAAGCAGTTATGCTTGAAAATTTTTAAATTTCAACTTTAACCGCTCTGATACCACTTGTTGGTCCCAAGTGGCATATGAAAGGGTCTAGAAGGGGGGGGTTGAATAGACCCTGAAGTCTTTTTCGACTTCTAAAATTTAGTATTAAAAAGGTTTTGGACGCTTGAAATATAGACGCTTGACTGAGCGTTTACTTGAGATATAGACGCTCAAGCTAAGCGTCTAATGAAGACTGTTTTAGAAAGTTAACTTAGACTTTAAGATTTGAATACTTTAACCAGGTAGGTTTAAGCGTTCAGTTCTTTAATCAGTGTTAGCACAGCGGAATAATTTTAGAGTAGCGTCACAAGATATTTCTTAGTTGCTTAACGTTTGATTGTGTTTTACTTAATCAATTTATGCAATGATATGATAAATAAGAAAATTGACTGTAAAGTAAATGACACAATATTTGTAAGGTTCGTTAGGTGGTGTAATCCCAACTACGTCCTTCTTCTCCTTGAACACTCGGAGGCAATCCACTAAAATGATTTTCAAAGAATCACACAGAATCTTCTACAAATTAGGGAGAGATAGATGTCGATGACTTGAGCTCCTTGATCACACAGATTTCTGCTCCAAATCACTTCAATCCCCTTGCTTCTTTCACCCAGAAATAATGCAAGTAGCCAACTTCGACTTCACACAGATCGCGAGGCTTGGATGGGGTTTTCTAAACGATTTGTTTGATTTTGATGAAGTTCAAACAACTAGAAATATCTCAATAGTAATGTGGTTTCTTCAAAAAGAATGTTTGAGATATTGGTTGACTGTCTCAGGAATTGAAGAAAAGCAAAGAGAATGTTTTCTTGAATATTCTGGCTTTTCTGAGAGTTTAAGGAATGAGACTTCAATGCAACAACACTTTGGCTTGGAAATTGATCGTGTTTTTGTCTTGCTGTTGAAGTCCTATTTATAGGCATTCTTGGAGAAAGTGTATGTTTGACACATGCACAGGCGCATGTCTCTCACTTCCGCGAGTGAACAACTTTAGTCTTTTTTCCTGAAAATCTGTTGCACAAAAGTTGGTGCTGCAGTCTATGAATAGTTGACAGTCCAATAGGGTGGCTTCTCCGTACGTCTGAAAGTGCTTATCACATTTAATGCTCTTATCAGCATTTAATGCATTTGAATTAAATGCCCGTTGTCACTTAATGCATTGAGAATATTTGTAATAAACTCCTTCTGGACTTAGAAATAAATTCAGATGAAATCAGTCATTGATAGACGCTTATCCATCCTTGAATCACTTCTGTCCTCTAAGGTGACGCTTGATATAGCTGGTCATTTGGACGTTTGGAGACTTCATCTTCATTCAAACTTCAGGCGCTTGAGTCTTCAAACTTTACCACTGATAAACTCACTCAGAAATTATCAGACGCTCAGCCTAAGACTACTTAGCCTAACAATCTAGAATAAAAACAAAACAAAGCCTATTACAAATCTAACGCTTCAAAGCTTATACATGATTTCTACTAAAATCAAACTTACATATTTTGGGGTCTAACATAAAGTCCTAATTGTCATCATCAAAACATCTAACATGAAATTCCTAACAAATTTTATAAGAAAATTTTGTACTGATAGAAGAAATTGTGTATCATCATGTATTTCATTTCATATACAAACATCATCTGTACGGAAAAATATAAACCTCATCAGTAAAGTAGAATAACTGTCCACAAGATGAAGGATTAGATTAACCAAATAGGGCTGCAGCCGCTACAATGTCAAATGGATCATGTTCAAGACTATTCACAAGTCATCTGGATATTCTGGTATAGATATCTTTAAAAAGTATTTGGACTTTTTAAAAAAATATTATAGTTTTAAATAAAAATTATATATATAATACACAAAAAATTATAAATTCAGAAATAGCATGAGTATCCACCTTAAATTTTTTTTTTTTTTAATTTTCGGTTTAAATTTTATTTTTTTAAAATTTTGTTACTGGATACTCCATTACTAATGGAGTATCCAGTCATGCGACTTAGAGGTGTACACGGTCGGGTTCGGGCGGTTTTACAAAAAAAATTAACCCGACCCAACATGTGCGGGTTGACAAAATATCAAACCGAAAATGCATAATTTTTTTTTCAAACCGAGCGGTTCGGGTTGGTCGTATTTAATGTTTTAACGGGCAGGTTGGCGGGTTATCAAATTATAGTTATAGTTTTTACAACTTAATTTTAGTTATAAGTAGTAAGTAAGAAATTAATTATTATACTTTTTGTACATTTAACTAAAAGAAATTGAGTTGGTAAAAAATACACAAATAAGTGGTGTTATCAAATAAAATTCATATTACCATGATTTCTAATGAGTGAAAAACTCTAAAATATTAATAAAATTAATGTTTTTTGTAAATTTATCATCAAAATATACATATACATATAAATTTTTCGTTCAAATCAAATGAAAACAAGTGTTCAAACGAGTCAATTTGTTTGCTCAAATAAAAAATAAAATATGTTACATGAATATATAATTTTCAAAATTTAGTGTTAATCTTTAACTATATATACTTATATTTGTAATATAAATGATTAGCGGTCGGGTTGCGGGTTAGGCGGGTTACAATTATTAAACCCACCACCCGACACAAAAGTGGCGGGTTGCAATATTTTCAACCCGCCACTATTATTTAATAATTCTAAACCGGCGGTTTTCGGACGGATCGGCTCGGGTTGAGCAGTTCGGGCGTGTTGGGCAAGTTTATATACACCCCTAATGTAACTGGATACACCATTAATAATGGCGTATCCAGTAATGATATTAAAAGATTTTCTTTTTCTTTTTCTTTCTCTTTCTCTCCTTTTCCTCCCTCTTTCTCTACGCTCTTTTGGCTATGACTTGAACACTATGATGCACCGACACGGTGACACAGACATGGGGAATGGCATTTTTAAATAAATATAGGACACGACACGGCTTCAACATGGCTGTCCAATTTTATATATATATATAAATATTATATATAAATTTGTATTTTACTTGTTTCTTTGTAAAGCTATGTATATTGCAAATAATTTAACTACTTATCAATAACAAATGCAAAATAAAAATATAAACATAAACTAAATATAACAATAAACATGTTTTCAATCCATAACATGATATAACAAAAATAAATACTCCATTGTTCATATACATGTCTTATAAAAAATTGGTAAGTTTTTATTAGATTTAGAAAATTGGTAAGCTTTTATTTACAATTTAACCCCCCAAAGTTTTAGTATCTTATAAAAAGTGACCTAGCCGTGTCCTGACTGTGTCCTCACCGTGTCAGACACGCATTTGGTCGTGTCCGACACGGTGTCCGAATTTCTATTTTTATTTTTAACCATGGACACGCATTAGAAGTGTCCGACACGGTGTCCGAATTTCTATTTTTATTTTTAACCATGGACACGGATTAGAAGTGTCCGACACGTGAAGGAGGAGTGTCGTGTCCAACACGCGCACGACACCGCCTGGGGATAATTTTCGGAGTGTCCGTGCTTTATAGCTTGAACATAAAAAATATAGGTGATGTTATGAACTTTGTAAAAGTATAAGATTTGGCTCATTCCGACACCCGAGTGAAGAAATATGGCCACGCAAAACAGCCCCGTTTGAGCATTTTTAGTAAAAAAACTGTTTTTTTTCTGGCTCATATTAGACCGGTTTCTGTACATTTTTTGGCTATGAATTGAACATAAAAATTGTAGGTGATGTTATGAAGTTTGTAACACTATAAGATTTGGCTCATTCTGAATCCCGAGTGAAGAAATACGACCACGCAAAACAGCCCCGTTTGAGCATTTTTAGTAAAAAAACTGTTTTTTTTCTTCTGGCTCGTATTAGGCCGGTTTCTGTACATTTTTTGGCCATGACTTGAACATAGAAATTGTAGGTGATGTTATGAAGTTTGTAAAATTATAAGATTTGGCTCATTCCGACACCCGAGTGAAGAAATATGGCCACGCAAAAACAGCCCGCTTGAGCATTTTTTGTTAAAAAATCTTCTTTTTTATTATGTTCTGGCTCATTTTTGGCCTGTTTTTGTACATTTGTTGGCCATAACTTCAACATAAAAATTGTAGGCGATGTTATGAAGTTTGTAAAACTATAAGTTTTGGCTCATTCCGACACCCAAGTGAAGAAATATGGCCACGTAAAACAGCCCCGTTTGAGCATTTTTAGTAAAAAAACTGTTTTTTTTTAGAGTTATGATTATCTCCCATTTTCGTGTGGAATCACAAAATAATGCAACGTGAAGTGATTTCTAGTTACCTGCAAGAAGCAAGAGCCCGGTGGGAGCTTAGTGTAGGTCATGAGTATCGATCGGATAGTGAAATGTCTGATGAGGAGAATAACTAGATTTATGTCAATTAGTTTCATATTAATTCAATTTTCGTATTAGTTTCGTATTAGTTTTTTCGCCTTCAAATAAAAGTCGGATTATTTCGCCTTCAAATTATTCCCTTTCGTTTTTGTCTTATGTTCGGTCTTTCAATTGAACAATTACGTCAATAATATAAATATAAATATGGTGAAATATTACAAATTCAAAAAAAAAAATAGCAATAAATATAAGCAAAAAATTAAAAAGACTATCTATGTTGATGCGAACCGCGATGTCCCCCCGTGCCACAGTTTGGAGCACGCCCCCTCCTTGTTGACCGTCTAGGTCCCTGCATTTCTTCTTATTCTGTTCATATCAAAGTTGAACGGAACTGCAGATGTGTCCAAACTGTGGGAGTCCGGAGGTGGATTTCTGGTACGGGAGGTGGATAATTCGAGTGGTCCAGACTCAGACCTGTGTGAGGGGGAGGCCCCATAAAATGATCCCAGAAATTGTCGGGCGTTGCCCAAGCTGATGATGAAGGCCCCTCATCTTGGAATGTGTAACGCAACTCTGGCTCGGGTGTTTCGCCGGTAGCATCTGGGTTGAGAGGAACTTGACTCGAAGTCCCAGCTTCGCCCACATAAGGACGTGAGTGATGCCGTCCAACTTCTACTTCATCATCGTCGTCTCTTTCGACACTACTTCTCCTTTATGGAAGCATGTCTTCTCTGCCTCTCTGAGCAAAATGAACACCCGATGCTACATCAGAACGACGACTACACGTAACCATCCAGGAAAGTTGGGTAAGACCCGATCTCAAAGACCCTAATATCCCCTCAGCAGCATTGCTCGATTTGATGGAGTATGCCACATAAGGCCCGATCTCAAAGACCCTTATATCATTTCTGAGCATGCCACACAAGGTTAACAAGTAAAAGCGGTAAAACCCCATTTGATGGATTTTTTGTAAGACTCGACGATGAGGTGGAACAAAATTTCTGGATTTGACCATTTTAAAATAATGAGCATCTGCTCGTCTGGATCGCAATGCTCTAGCTCTCCCTGAAATTACTAACTCAGACCTATGGCTTGCTTGATCCGTCAACACACTAGGATCTACAGGCCCATATATAGCACGATCTACCATCCTGCATTTATAAAGTATAGCAAGTACAATTAGAATACAATGAATTAATTAGATTATTATCCACTATTCTAAACACTAAAAATTCAAATTTATACCCAAATTATATCGTATCAAAGTTCAATAATCAACACTAAAATTTGATTAAATTAATCAACACTTAAAAATTAAACATAAATTATAATTTTATATGTGTATTCAAGAATTAATACTAAAAATATGCACATATAATGTTTACAAATATGCCACTATTCTAAACATTAAAAATCGAAGTAACACCTAAACATTATATGTGTATTCAAGAATTGTCACTAAATACTAAATTTGTTTGGCCAAATATTATACATACAAATTTGAAATTGTGGAATACCAAATAAATTCAAACTAGTACCTAAATTTTTTATTAAAAGTCTAACTAAAATTTTACTACAAAAATTCTAAATTACACTACTCAAAATTTTACCTAAAATTCTACAACAAAAATTCAAAAATAATACCCTAAAATTCAAAATTCTACCATAAAATTCGAAATTCTACCCAAAAATTGAAACATAAACCCTAAAATTCAAAATTCTACTATAAAATTCGAAATTCTACCCCAAAATTGAAACATAAACCCTAAAATTCGAACTTCTACACTACAATTAACCAATAAACCCTAAAATCCTAAAATTCAACAACAATCATAAGTATAAATTTTAGGGATAACTACTAAATTAAACAACAATCACAAATTCTAAATAAATCATAAAAATCATATCTAAATTCATAAGTATAAAACTACACATTAAATTAAAATAGATAATCACCTTAAATTGAAAAAAGAAGGAGAAATTTGAAAGAAAGGAGGATTTCGGGCTTTGTGGTGTTGATTTTTTGTTGGAAGAAGGAAGATGGTGGTCCCAAGTGGCATACGAAAAGGTCTAGAAGGGGGGGGGGTTGAATAGACCCTGAAGTCTTTTTCGACTTCATAAATTTTCGTATCACTTTAGAAATTTGAACGCTTGGAAAGCTGAGCGCTTGGGTCAGACGCTTCAGAGTAGTTAACTTAGACTCAGTGATTTCAGCAGTTTACCAAAGTAGGGCAACGCTTAGATCGCTTAATCAGGGTTAGCACAGCGGAAATAATGTTTAGCGTTCTTTTTGTTAAGTTAATCGCTTTGCAATTTTATTTGTCTTTTTCAGAATAATATACTGTGATGAATATAAGACAATAAAATATAAATGACACAATAATTTGTAAGGTTTACTGGGTGATGTAATCCCAGCTACGTCCTTCTTCTCCTTTTTCACTTGGAGGAATTTACTATGATGATTATCAAAGAATCACACAGAAACTTCTACAAAATAGTAATGGATGAAAAAGATCTTGGGCTCCTTGATCACACAGACTTCAGCACCAATGAAGATCGTCTTCTTCAAGCTTCTCTCACTCGGAAATACTGCCTGAAAGGTTTCAACAACTTTTCTCACTCAGATGAAAGGTTGAAGTTTGTCACTAGGGTTTGTTTGTTTTAGAGAAGATCAAACAACTTGGAATATCTCAGTTGGAGTTTAAATTTCTTCTTTGGAAGATATTTGAGATAATTGTGACTGTCTGGAACGTAGATAGAAAGCTTGAAAGGTTTTGGCTATGGGGTTTCTAAGCTTTTTCCAGAAAGAATGTACGTAAGATTTTTAGCAATAATTTCTCGTATATTCTCGTTGTTCTGTTTAGGGTTTTCTGGAGTAAGGTATTTATAAGCAATTTCTTGGGATCTGTCCGTTGGACACATGTAGAAGCGTGCCTTTCACGTGGCGCGTGATCTACCTAAAGTCTGACATTCCTGAAAATTCGCTGAATCCGATTGGACGGGAGCAGCTAAAACTCTGAAATTTCTGACAGTCTGGTCAAAAGGTGGCTTGTCCACAAGTCACAGTAGCTTATCACATTTAATGCTCTTATCAAGCATTTAATGCAATTTGAATTTATTTCCCGTTAGAAATAAATGTCCGTTAAATGATTGCATTTAAGTCCTTCATGACTTGAGGATTTATTTCAGGTGAATCTTACATCCATCGCTTGAGACAAATTGAGCGTTTGATCCATATATCCTGAAATGGTCTTTTAGCGTTTGACAGGCGCTAAGAAGAAAATCTTTATCTCTGGTTGACTTCAGACGCTGGTCTTCAACTTCTTCTCTAATAGACTCACCTAGAATTCTACTAGCGATTCAGTTACTAAGACTTAGTCTAAAATTTATGAAGATAAAAATTACAAGCCTAAACAAAATAGAAATAATAATTTACAAACTTTTAAACGCTTATACATCAATCTAGGAAAAACGGAAAGCTTACATTTTTGGGTTCTAACATTGAATCCTATCTTGTCATCATCAAAACATCTAACATGAAATTTCCTAATAATTTTCCCCTTTTTGATGATGTCAAGACTTGTAACTCTTTTATAATTTAAGAGTTACTTAAAAAGAAAAGGCCCAAAGGAATATAAGTCAGCGTTTGAAAAGTTAGTGAAGTTAGTTAAAGTTAGGTTGGCTTCAACAAGTTGTTTCAGCGATAAATCATTCATATATATTGAAAGAATAAAGCATACATGATTTATGCTGAAAATAATAAGAAAGAAATAAAATGCACAAAAAAAATTATTTCTTCTGTCGCTTTGCTCTTTCTTCTCCTTGCAGAACTTCTAATGCTAACTCTTTAAAGAGTCGATCAATGTCGATCATGGTTGTATGTTAGACTTCATCATAGTCATGCCTGCGGAGTCTGGCGCTTTCATTTAGCTCTAACAACCTTTCCGTCCAATCCCTTGGTGGAATGCCAAGTTCACGAATCAGATCATAATATATATCTCTTTGACGGTCATTTGATGGTCTCCAATTTACAGGTCGTTGTAGCGGTCCGGCATAAGCATGAAATCCCATACTTTCTAAGAAGTCAGGGTCCAATTGAGGAAGAGCGTACTTTCCGAGATAATACCTTGGCTTTCTTTTCTTGGATAGCATTTTCTTAATGCTTACTAGTTCATCGAACATTGAACGCCAATGTTTATTATCCGTCTTGGAAATCGCTTTGGACTTTTCTTTACTTTCCCTCTTCTTGAATTCATCAAGGGAGTTCTTTAGATGAGTGACATCTCGGCGCAAAAGTCTAACTTCTTTGACTAGAAGAGCAATTTGCTGGGCGACACTCTGAGCGACGGCATTGGATGAAGCGTGTCTTTCAGCATCAGCCGAAGCGCTCTGAGCTAAGTGGCGATAGAATTCAGAGGAGAGCTCAGCGATAAGAGGGGACATGTTATTCATGATAGCAATAGTGCTTTTATTTGAAGCGTTGGCAATGTCTCGGCTCCGTGTGTCAGACTCTATGCGAATCTGTCTATCAGCAGCCTCAGAGATCTTGGAGCAGGAACCTTCGATGTGGGTAAGCGAGTTTCGTACTGCCGTTCTGAAATCTCGAGCCTCTAAATCACTGTCTGAATCTGAATCCGAAGAAGGACACTCTGGGGACGGGAGAAGTCCGTAAGAACTTGAAACTGCAGCCTTACCTTTGATCTTATCTCTGATGAGAGGTTCTACAGGCGATTGAGCAATTTCAGCGTGCACTTCTTCAATTGCTTGATCCAAGATAGAATCTGTAATTGTTGGGGGCTCGACTACTGGGGCGCTAGAAGAATCTGGCAAGGAAGCCTCAGGATTTTGAGCGACTTCCACAGTAGGAGCAGAGTCTTCTTCCATTATTTGGATTTGGGGAAGAGAAGGTTCTCTAATGCCAATGACCCAAATGGGGCCAAGGGCTTCCATTACATGCCGGGGACTGATCAGGCTAGATTGCGGTATAAAGAATATAGCGTCTTCGTGCTCTTCGGTACTTAGTGCAAGTTGCACACCTTCCGGTAAATCAATCCCTGAAGTATATCTGTAGAAAAAGTCCAAAATCAACGGCATGAGCGCTTGAGCTGCGTCTTGGTCCACTGGCCTAATCAGCGAGATCATCTTGGCCACTTGAATGTTTGATTCAGTAAAGAGCACGTGGTGAAGAGTATATCCTCTGAAATTGTAACACCCGGAAAAGTGATTGAAACTGCTGTCCAGCGCTTGGGCATTTTCAAACACTGCTCTCATGTCTCTGTGGAACTCAGCAAACTCAGCGTGTTCTGTTGAAACATCAACACGAATCTGACTCTGACCGGGAAGAATTGGCCATTTACTTGACGAAGCGTCTTCGTTTAGGTCAGGAAAGATTCTTTGAACAAAGTCTGCACGAGGATGCAAGACGTAGCGTCCGCCCAGGCTGTATAAGGCGAGTTGCTGGCGAATGTAGCTTTCGATTGGTTGTCTGTATCGTGGCAAAGCGCTAACATTCCCTGCAATAATCTGACGCTGTTGAAGCAAAAAGGTTTCATATCCTCGGCGCTTGTATTCTATCCCAAACTTAAAAAAAACGGGTATCTTATAAGTTCTTCAAGGGTATAGAAATGCAGAACAAATTCTTCAGCCCATCTGGCTGTATTCATCATCCATCGCTTGCCCAGCTTGATAGCTTTAGCTTGATCTTTTCTAGCGGCAAGAAATTTCTCAAAGCGTTCCATTTCTTCTTCATAATCCTCAGCCCATAATCTTGCTAGATATTCTCGAGCCTCATCTTCTATCCACGAGTTGACCGAATTTGGACGCTCAGCAACAATAGGTCATTTTCCGTTCCATAACTTAAGTGGATTAGGAGATAAAGCGTTTTGAGGAGAGTTGACGACAGAAGGAAGAGCCGAATATCCTATCTTGTGAAGATCTGCCTTATCTGGATCTTTGTTCCAATCACCCATGTGGGGGGTTTTTGAAAACAATCTTGTTTTGGCGCAGAGGATAAAAGGACTCTTCTGAGCGACCGGTGAAATTGAATCGCTTCTCGTTAAATTCTGATCGGTTGAACGCTGGTCGACGAATATACTCAAGGCGTGAATGAAGACGCTCTAAACTGTACAGACCAAGATTGGCAAAACGCTCGAAGATCTCAAACTTGTGAGAGTCTGAAAGATCAAGCAGATGGAGAGTTGTTTGAAATTGGATTTCCAACTCGGCAAGCGTTTGAGTGTCACGTTCTCTGGCGGCATAATAAAATTCAATATCTGAAGAGTATCCGCGCGGGAAGAAATCAATGACACGAGGAGGAGGTCCTGTTGGAGTAGGAACAAAAGCAATAGCTTCTGTTGGGATAAGGGCCACTTCTATCGACCGCTCAGCGTTTAAAGTTGCTTCACTTGCTGATGAAGTTTCAGTGTCAGGAAGAACTTGTGATGCCTTTTTAGCGATATCCACAACAGTTGCCATGTCCACGTCTATTTCAACTGGAATCTCCGAGAGAGGAAGGGCATCAGTGATTGGTACATCTTGAGGTACATCTTGAGCTGATACATGTAAGCGATTGAGAAAAGCAAGCAAAAATTTCTACTAAGTAGAAATTACAAACAAAAGACTACATCGCTTACCCTGAGGAATATCATCGACTTTTTCAGTCGCTTGATCTGTTTCTTGAGAAATTTCCTCAGGCTCCTGGACTTCTTCTTCGGGTTCTAAATTGATAAAAGAAGTTATCGGATCAGCACGAATGGGGATATTTAGTTCTTCAAACGTGTTGAGAACATATTGAATATCTGCTTCATAAGGTACTGAAAGAGTTTTTATCCTAGTGTTAGAAACTTAGAGACTAACGAGGAAAGGATAGACAAATTTGCTTAGCAAATACTTACCCTAAACATTTGGAAGCCTCTCAGATTGAGTAGCGGCTTGAGGATCTGAGCTGACTTCAGGAATAGCGTCAGAGAAAGAAGCACTAGCTGACTCTCTAAGCGCTGGTTTTGATGGAGTGCTAGAGGATACTGCGGGAGTAGAAAGAGGAGTACGCCTTCGTGCAAGCGGTACTTCTTCTTCTACGGCTTCTTCTTCCTCGGGAATAGGAAAGACAAACGCTGGAGGAGGAGATGGAGATTTAGGAGAGGGAGAAGGAGAAGGGAGCGTTTGTTTCTTTTTGGGGTCCGGCTTCTTCTTCTTAAGTTCAGGCTTTTGTTTCTTTGCGGGCTTGGATGGCTCAGTGACTTTGAGAATGATCTTTCTCTTAGGTCGCTTGACCACCACTTCTTCTTCTGATGAAGAGGACGATGATGAAGAAGACGCTTGATCTTCATCATCACTGCGAACAACTCCTTTGGCTGGAAGTCGCTCACGCTGTTCTTTAGGAACCGCTGCTCCGCCGGGTTTTCGCGGGTTAAGAAGCTCGCTTATCATTTTCATTCCATAAAATTTGGTCGCTGGAATCTTTTTGCTAAAAGATTGCGTATATCCGCAAGCGCAAAGAATACGACTTAGCACAATCCCATAAGGCTTGGGATTAACAGACTTAGCCATCGCTGCTTTGAAGCGATTGAAAACGTAGATAGACCAGTTAACTTTTAACTTGGTTAGGATGGCTACCATCATCTTGTATTGAATGTTGGTGATTTTGTCGAAAGTTCCTTTTCTGCATTCAATAATCTTTGAACAAATGTCAGCGAGGATGACGTATTCTCCCTTCATATCATTCTTCTTGAAGTTTGGCTCATATGCGGCGTTAACATCGTCTTTCTTGATCAAAACCCAGACTTTGGTAGCATCTCCGAGATTGACATGTTCTACCTCACTGCCATGATTCGGGAGATTTAGTAGTGAAGAAATCATAGAGGGAGTGAGAACAAAGGTCTCTTTAGCAGAAGGGAAGACGCAGGATATGGAATTGTCGTCTTCAGAAATTTTACCATTATTGAAAAAGTAGAGAGATTCTTCTTCAAAGTAGTTGTAAGTAGTAGTAAGCATGTCTCTCAAACCAGATTCTTGAACGAGTGGAAGAATCGTTCGAAGAGGGAAGTTTTGGTTATCAAAAAGATAATCCCAGTTAACCAAAAATCTGGCGTTAACCGTCACTGGTTTTTCAGCACGGGAAGTTTTTTCGGTAGCAGAAGTTGCTATTTTGGAAGATTTTGAAGCTTTGGGTGCCATTGCTGAAAGGTGAAACTTTGAAGAAAAGAGAGAAGTTTTTGCCTTTTAGAGAGAAATGACTTTTACAGTAGAGAGATTGGAAGTGATAAAGGTTTTCTGTAAAAGTTTTGAGGGGTTTAAATAGAAGGTAAAAGTAACTCCTCAATTGGTAGATGAATGACACGTGTACAGAAGTTAATGAGAAAGAAATCTGAACCGTGTACACATAACTTCGGATGTCAAAAAGTGCGGTAAAATAGGATATTATAATATTTTACGGATCCGCAGTTACTTTTTGAAAACGTTTAAAAAAATTTAAAATTTTCAGCGTAAATTACACGCGCCTGATAGTACACTGACACGTACTCAGACTCATGCATTTTACTGAACTGCCTAGGTTTAGATAGGAATCATAACCGTCAGTTTGATTTGATAGGCACGTGTGGGTAGTTAACAAATCTAGAATTTTGGACTCATCCACACGCTACTTTGTGGTGATGAAAACTATGCATGATTTTAAGAAAAAATTCTTAGCGTTATCTTGAGAATTTTCTTAACGCTGAAAATTCTTTTATAAAGTAAATTTAATTTGATACATATCAATCGCTTGTTGGACTTTAAAACCTTTCATTTTATAAGCGATCAGATTGTAATGAGTAAAAATAAACGCTAATGATCGATGCATAAGATTTGTTAAAGTCATTGTGATCATAGTCGCTTACTTAATGAAGTAAGTACAATTTTAAAGTTCCCCCTAAAATTGATAACTCATTTCATTTTTTTTTTTTGGAAATATAGTTTAGACATAATCATAAAGTGGATTCCCCCTAAATTATATGCCTATTAAATATGATGATTTATGATTTAAGCGTTTAAATCGATCATACCTAATTCACTTCTTAAAGTGAGAAAGCGTTGTTCGTTGAGCGCTTTGGTGAAGATATCATGCTCTTAGTGCTTGTTTAAGGCCATAGAGTGCCTTATCCAGTTTGTAGACCATACTTTTGCCATGGTTGTTGATGAATCCTGGAGGTTGCTCCACATAGACTTCTTCTTGGAGTTTACCATTCAAGAATGCACTCTTCACGTCCATTTGATATACTGTGAACTTGTTGAATGCGGCAAACGCTAGGAACATTCTAATCGCTTCAAGACGGGCTATTGGGGCATATGTCTCATCAAAGTCAATACCCTCTTCTTGACAATAACCCTGAGCAACTAATCTAGCTTTGTTTCTTATAACAATGCCATCTTCATCCATTTTGTTCCTAAAAACCCATCTAGTTCCAATAACTCCTTGGTGAGTTGGTCTTGGTACTAGCGTCCAAACCTTGCTTCTCTCAAATTGGTTAAGCTCTTCTTGCATCGCTTCTACCCAACTTGAATCACTAAGCGCTTCATCCACTTTCTTTGGTTCCATTTGAGATAGAAAACTTGCGAACATGGCCTCATTAATTGTAGCGGACCTAGTTCTAACAGGTGCTCCAATATCTCCAATTACTAAATCTGGTGGATGATCTCTAAGCTATTTTCGGTCTCGTTGGAACGAGTTGAGAGACTCTTGATTATCAATCGCTTGATTCTCATTTATCTCTTGCGTAGACGCTGCATCATTCATAGTTCCAATCTGCTCTTGATGATCATTCTCTTCATGATCATCAGCAATTCTGACATTATCATTATTGTTAACCTCACGAGTATCCTTAGGAAGAGGTACACAAATCTCATCATCTTCGTCATCACTATCATTACCAAGATTGATTTGTGACGCTTGTTGGGTGAGATCTTCAATTCCTACATCATCAGGATTAACCTTACTCGGTTCTTGGTTAGCATCATCAAACACAACATGAATGGATTCTTCAACCTTTGATTTGATCTTATTTAGGATGCGAAAGCTCTTTCCATTTTTGGCATATCCTAGACAGTTTCCCTCGTCCGCTTTAGGATCAAATGTCTTTAGGCCTTGGGATCCATTGTTATGAATAAAACATTTTGAACCAAAAATATGAAAATATGAAACGTTAGGCTGACGTCCCTTCCACAACTCATATGGAGTCTTCTCATGTTGCTTGTTGATCATACACCGGTTCTGAGTGTAGCAAGCGGTGTTGATGGCTTCGGCCCAAAACCTTTGAGGCAGCTTGGATTCTGCTAGCATCGTCCTAGTGGCTTCTTTAAGCGTTCTATTCCGTCGCTCAGCAACTCCATTTTGTTGAGGTGTTCTAGGAGCAGAATACTCATGGAGTATTCCAAAATCTGTACAAAACTTCTCAACAAATTGGTTAGTAAATTCAGTTCCTCTATCGCTTCTCATTCTCGTCACCCTTAGATCTTTCGAATTTTGCATTTGACGAATTAGTGCTGTGAGCTTGACACTAGTTGCATCTTTGGTCGCTAGAAATTCTACCCATGTATAGCGAGAGAAATCATCAACTATTACTAGCGAGTACTTTTTACCACTAACACTCATGATTTGAATAGGGCCAAACAAATCTAGATGCAATAGTTCAAGAATTCTAGAAGTAGATAGACATGGTTTCTTTTTAAAAGATGATTTAACTTGTTTACCCATTTGGCATGCATCACATAAGCGATTTTTCTGAAAGGAACCTTTAGGTAATCCCTCTACAAGATTTAGCGATATTAACTGAGAGATTGCCTTAAAGTTGAGATGATTCATTTTTCTATGTCATAACCAACCCAATTCATTTTGACTTTTAGCAACAAAGCATGTGGGGTTGTTATCAAAAGTAGAATCCCAATCCACTAAATACACATTGTTTGTTCTTTTTCCTCTTAATTTAGTAGACTTAGTCTTAGCGTCGTTGACATAGCAGAAGTTGCTTGAGAATTTAACATCAAAGCCTTTACCACAAAATTGACTAATGCTTAACAAATTATGCTTAAGACCCTCAACATAATATACATCACTGATCATGATGTTCCCCCTATGTATGAAACCTATACCTTTGGTTTTACCTTTGGAGTTATCACCGAATATAACTTGAGGACCATTGGTAGCTCGATAGTTGACTAAAAGATCTTTTGATCCAGTCATGTGTCTGGATGACCCGCTATCGAAATACCAAACTGAAGTATCGGTGTTGGCTCTAGGTACCTGCATTAAGGATAGTTCTAATTCTTCTTAGGTACCCATGTTTTCTTGGGTCCTTCAACGTTAGTACCTTTGGTTTGAATTAAAACTTTAGGAACCCATATTTGCCTAGTTTTCATTGTGGGAATACTGGCCTTTTTGGGTTTCACATTGTGTTGTTTGTGCTTTTTGGGTATATAATAATATCCTCGATTATAATAATAGTCATAATCATAGTCATAGTCATAGTTATACAACTTACATAATCTTGAGTACATGCCCTTTCCAGGACCGCCAGCCGAGAAAGATCCACCTCCTCCCATGAGCATCTATGATATAAATACAATCAGCATATTCGTATAAGCTAAAGTCAAAATTTGAAAAGAGAAAAGGGAAATAACAGAAAATCAAGTGGTCACAAACAAAAGTAAACAAAAAGCAGACGACTTTCTGTTGCATGTTTCTCCAAAAGGATGACGTCGAGAGGGTTTATAACAATTATAAATAGAGTATACGAGAGAGAATGAGAGCACCTGAAAAATGGTCAATGTCATAGCATCCTTGTTCTTGACCCAGCCACCAGGAAGTTCAAAGGCAAGACCGAAGTGAGTTATCTGATCACAGAACGGAAAAGAAATGTCATTGCCATGGTTGTGATTGACGTTTGTTGGATCAAAACTTCACAAACGTATCAAAACAGCTAATAATGGAGAAAATATTATATCGAGGCGAGAGAGAACTCTCTATCCTTAACGCTAAATTGCCCCGCCTAGGTGGTACGGGTATATGCAATAAACGTCCCAAGATACAACGATATACGTTCTAAAAACGAGACCACTTCGAATTTAGAACCACCGAACTTAGGCAACTTAGAACTCTTGAGAGAATGTTTGAGAGTGAGAGATGAGAGAAAGCAGATTGCTTTGGTGTGTCTAACAATGCTGCTGGAGGGGCCTTTTTATAGGCAAGGAAAAACACGAAAATTAAATGAGAGAATTCAATAGCAGAAAGAAACTGCTGCCAACGTTCGAACGTTGACACCCCAACGTTCGAACGTTGGGTCAAAACCGATTCTGCTACTTAAAGCAGCAAAAACGCTTTAACGTTTCAAACTTTCTTCTAGAAGCAGTCAACGTTCGAACGTTAAGCACCCAACGTTCGAACGTTGGACCTTCTAGAAGGCTATCTTGATCCAAACGTGGCCAGCGTTAGATCAATCTCCATTTAAAGGTTCAGATTTTTCCAACTATTGGATGAATAAATAATAAATAAGATTTTGTGGAATTAATTTTTCTCCAAAAAATTAATATATTGCAAGCCTAAGCCCAATGCTCAAAGCCCATACAATCCATGCCCTATCCAAGTCCAAAGCCCAAGACCCATGGCCCATGGCCCACGACCCACGACCCGGACCCGGACCCCAGCCCGGTCCGGTCCGGGTGGGCGGACGGACGGCGGCGGCGTCGCCCGCGCGCGTGTGTGGTGGACCGGACCATGGCTAGGTATTTCCCCCTCACAAAGCCCACAAAAATCTTATGACCCAAAGGGCCAACCCTTAGTTTCAAGGCAATGGTTTATCAACCATCCCAAACTTTGATCCATATTCCATGTGGGATAACCCACTTCAAACACCCCACTTTAGCACTTAATTTCTCATTCGTTTTTAATCCGATTTGAGAAATTCGAAATGCTAAACCCATCTACTCGGAACGTAGATTAATATTATCCAATAATATTTTGTATCCTGGATACTTACGGTGTTCGAATTTCGTATGCAAAAGTCGTGTCTAACACACTTTTCATAACTAATATCCAACAATCCCCCACACGAATGAAATTAATGCAATGCATGATCTCAAGAGTTCAGACGAAAATTTATCACATCAGAAGATGTAGCTTTTGGCTTTGAACCTTTCTTAGTGAAATATCGTCGGATTTACTAGGCTCCCCAATGAACATGATGTCTTGAATTGGTCAGCCGTTCGTGTAAAACCAGACAATGATATTCACATGATAAATTCTCAGTTGCTTCAGTTCTCGCTGTTGGGTCCATTTTGGCCGTGGCACCCCTTCTTGGATTCATAAGTGTTTACATTTTACTCAATGTTGAGGCGGCCTACACCTCACACTTACATAGGTGATCTCCTATCTAAGAGTATCCTACCATACTCCACTTCAATTTCATGACAGTATAGGAATCATTAAAAGTTCCAAACTTAGCCTTTGCTACATTTGTAGGATGCACTTCTTTATCCTAAGCAATGGGTTTGGAGTTAAACTCTTAAGTGCCTTACTGAATTTTCACAACTTAGTTGTCCCATTGAACCATGATCTTGGGATCTCCAGTCAACATGGTTGGGTTACCGCTGTGTCCATTCTTAAATTGTAGACTTTTAATCTCATTCCTCTTGATAGGCAGTATATTTGATCTCTAGGCAATCCTTTCGTCAAAGGATCTGCAATATTCTCCTTCGATTTCACGTAATCAATAGAAATAATCCCGTTAGAGATCAACTGTTTAATGGTATTATGCCTACGACGAATATGTCTAGACTTACCATTATACATACTACTCTGAGCCCTCCCAATTGCCGACATACAGTCGCAATGAATCAAAATCGGAGGCACAGGTTTTTCCCAACAGGGAACATCTTCTAAGAAATTTCTTAGCCACTTAGCTTCTTCACCAACTTTATCTAAAGCTATGAATTCTGATTCCATCGTGGAACGGGCTATGCAAGTTTGCTTAGAAGATTTCCACGACACGGCTCCTCCACCAACGGTAAATACATACCCACTTGTGAACTTAGAGTCGTTCGTGTCAGATATCCAATTAGCATCGTTGTATCCCTCTATTACAGCTGGATATCTTGAGTAGTGTAATCCATAATCTTTAGTATACTTTAAATACTTAAGAACTCTAGTTAAAGCATTCCAATGCTCTATACTAGGATTACTTGTAAACCTACTCAACTTGCTCATAGAATAAGCTAGATCAGGGCGAGTACAGTTCATGAAATACATCAAACTTCCAATGACCCTAGCATATTCTAACTGCGATACAGGTTCGCCATGGTTTTTGCGTAGATGAATGCTCAAATCCACTGGCGTCTTGACTGGTGCACTATCGCTCGGAAGGAACCTTTCCAAAACCGTCTCAACGTAATGAGATTGCAATAAGACTAGTCCTTCAGAAGTCCTCAGGATTTTAATCCCTAAGATGACGTCTGCAAGTCCCATATCCTTCATGTCAAAGTTCTTCTTTAACATTCCTTTAGTATTCATGATGATTTCATGATTACTACCCATTATCAACATGTCGTCTACATATAGACACACTATGACGTATGCGTTATGTGTTTGTCTAACATACACGCATTTATCACACTCGTTGATCTTGAAACCATTTGATAACATCGTGCTATCAAATTTTTCATGTCACTGCTTTGGCGGTTGTTTAAGTCCGTATAGCGACTTTACAAGTTTACACACTTTCTTCTCCTTTCCAGGAGCAACATACCCCTCGGGTTGTTCCATATATATTTCTTCATCTAATTCTCCATTCAGAAACGCAGTCTTAACATCCATTTGATGTATCTCAAGGTTATGCAACGCGGCAATAGCGATGAATAATCTTATGGATGTTATTCTCATTACTGGAGAATAAGTATCGAAGAAATCAAGACCTTCCGTTTGTCGGTATCCTTTGACTACCAAACGGGCCTTATACTTATCAATAGTTCCATCAGTCTTAAACTTTCTTTTCAGAATCCATTTACAGCCTAAAGGCTTACTTCCTTTTGGAAGATCAACCAACTCCCAGGTATGGTTGTGCAAAATAGACTCGATTTCACTATTAATAGCCTCTTTCCAGAGTTGAGCATCTGGACCGGACATAGCTTCCTTAATCGTTCTTGGCTCCCCTTCTAATGTATATGATACAAAATCGGGACCAAATGATTTTGGAACTCTTGCCCTTTTGCTACGACGTGGTTCTTCCTCCCCGGGATTAGAACTACTCGTAGACTCATCAAATGTTCTTTTAAGAGGAAGTTGCTCGTTTCTATCCTTACTTGGAAAGACATCCTCGAAAAACGAAGCATTTCTAGATTCCATGATAGTATCTTCATGAATCTCAGATATTTTTTATTTATGTACCAGAAATCGATAGGTGCTACTATTAAGTGCATAACCTATGAATATGCAATCAATAGTCTTAGGCCCTATCTTAACTTGTTTGGGTTTGGGTATTTCTACCTTAGCCAAACACCCCCACACTTTGAGGTACTTATAAGAAGGCTTTTGACCTTTCCAAAGTTCGTACGGAGTCTCACTCCTACTTTTGTGGGGAATCTTGTTAAGGATATAATTGGCGGAGAGGATCGCCTCCCCCCACAAATTCTGCGGTAATCCAGAATTTAACAACATCGCATTCATCATTTCTTTGAGAGTGCGATTCTTGCGTTCAGCAACGCCATTTGATTGAGGTGAGTATGGTGCCGTCGTTTGATGAATTATTCCAGAGTTGGTACAAAATTCATCAAAAGGCGCTCCGTATTCTCCACCTCTATCACTTCGGATAGCTTTTATCCTTTTTCCAAGTTGATTTTCAACTTCTGTTTTGTAATGTGTAAACGCTCCAAGCGCTTCGTTTTTACTTCTTAGTAAATACACATAACAATACTTTGTGCAATCATCTATGAATGTAATGAAATACTTTTTCCCACCTCTAGTTTGCACAAACTTCAAATCACAGATGTCACTGTGAATAAGTTCTAGAGGTGCGGTGTTTCTTTCCACTGAAGGAAACGGTTGTTTGACTAGTTTTGCCTCAACACAAATTTCACATTTATGTTCATTTTCAACTTTAAAAGTTGGTAATAAGTTCAAGTTGACCAATCTTCGAATAATATTATAATTGACATGTCCTAGTCTAACATGCCACAAATTAGAATACTCAAGCAAATAAACAGAATTCTCAATAATTTTATTGCTTTCATTTTCAATTACAACAAAGCGGATTACATTCATTACATTCATCTTGAAAAGGCCCTGCTCAAGGTAACCTTTTCCTACGTAAAATCCTCTCTTTGTTAAAGAAAATCTATCAGCCTCGAAGACTATCTTGAACCCATTCTTGACCAAAGCCAAACCGGATACCAAATTCTTGCGAATCTTCGGAACATGCAGAACTTCAGTCAATGTCAGTTCTTTGCCTGAAGTCATCTTCAGCACAACTTTCCCCAATTCAACCACTGGTGATGTGGCTGAGTTTCCCATAAACAATCTCCGTCCATCAGTTGGGGAATAGGACGAGAAAGCATCTCTGTCGGAACAAATGTGGCGAGTAGCCCCAGTATCTATGAACCACTCCCTCGGGTTGTCTGCCAAATTGGCTTCAAACACGACGGCAGTGAGATCAAGATCAGTCAGATCGATCGGCACCTGGTGGTCAGACAGATCGTCGATCATCTCATTGATGCCCTTGACATCATTTTCAGCCAAGTGCACCTGGTTTTGCACTTGATTCTTGCCTTTGTTCTGATTCTTACCAGAACCTTGCCCTTGAGACTTATTTTTCTTGGGCTCTTTGCAGTCTCTAGCCCAGTGACCAGGTTGGCCACAGTTGTAACAGCCGTCTCCCTGTTTCAACTTTCCTTTCTTTTTCTGGGAGTTCCCTTTGGACTTCCCTAGAAACTTTCGTTTCCGGTTTGAGCTTTCCGAAATCTCTGCGATGTTAGCCATCACCTGCACAGAAGGCTTCTTGTCAGAAACCCAGTTGTCTTCCTCAATTCTGAGTCGGACGACCAAGTCTTCTAGACCCATCTCCTTTCGCTTGTGCTTCAAGTAATTCTTGAAATCTCTCCAAGACAGCGGTAACTTCTCAATGATAGAAGCTACTTGGAAAGATTCACTCAAAGTCATGTCCTCAGCATGAACTTCATGAATTATTATCTGAAGCTCTTGGACTTGGCTTGTCACGGACTTAGTGTCCATCATTTTGAAGTTTAAGAACTTTGCGACCACGAACTTCTTCAGTCCGGCGTCCTCAGTTCTGTACTTCCTGTCCAGTGCCTCCCAGAGGCTTTTGGCAGTCTTTACCTCTATATATACGCTGTAAAGCGAATCACTTAATCCACTGAGTAGGTAATTCCTGCAAAGGAAATCACCATTAATCCAGGCATCATATGCCATTCTCAGTTGACTATCAGTTGACTCAGCTGGGACATAGGGAGCATTTTCCCTTAAGTACCTTGCCATGCTTAGAGTCGTGAGGTAAAACAGCATCTTTTGCTACCACCTCTTGAAGTCAGCCCCGCTGAACTTCGTCGGCTTTTCAGCCTGAGCCGGTATAACCGGATTGGCCATTGGAACAAATGGAGGGACCGGAGCTGAGCCAGAACCGGAACCAGGGCCCAGTCCTGAACCAGAACCTAGTCCGGCACCCCCACTAGAGCCAATGCCAAAGCCGGAGCCAGGACCCAGCCCTGAACAGGAACCAAAACCAGAACCTCCACCAGAGCCAATACCAAGACCTAGGCTAGCACCCGGTCCAAGATCGAAGTCAAGAGTAGAGCCATCAACATCTCCGATATTAGACATTTGAACAAGTGACAGCTTTTGAACAACAACAAAGGAAATTTAGCGTTAAGTTTGTTGGATCAAAACTTCACAAACGTATCAAAACAGCTAATAATGGAGAAAATAATATATCGAGGCGAGAGAGAACTCTCTATCCTTAACGCTAAATTGCCCCGCCTAGGTGGTACGGGTATATGCAATAAACGTCCCAAGATACAACGATATACGTTCTAAAAACGAGACCACTTCGAATTTAGAACCACCGAACTTAGGCAACTTAGAACTCTTGAGAGAATGTTTGAGAGTGAGAGATGAGAGAAAGCAGATTGCTTTGGTGTGTCTAACAATGCTGCTGGAGGGGCCTTTTTATAGGCAAGGAAAAACACGAAAATTAAATGAGAGAATTCAATAGCAGAAAGAAACTGCTGCCAACTTTCGAACGTTGACACCCCAACGTTCGAACGTTGGGTCAAAACCGATTCTACTACTTAAAGCAGCAAAAACGCTTTAGTCAACGTTCGAACGTTAAGCACCCAACGTTCGAACGTTGGACCTTCTAGAAGGCTATCTTAATCCAAACGTGGCCAGCGTTAGATCAATCTCCATTTAAAGGTTCAGATTTTTCCAACTATTGGATGAATAAATAATGGATCAGATTTTGTGGAATTAATTTTTCTCCAAAAAATTAATATATTGCAAGCTCAAGCCCAATGTTCAATACAATTCATGCCCTATCCAAGTCCAAGTCCAAAGCCCGGTCCGGGCGGGCGGACGGACGGCGGCGCGCGTGTGGTGGACCGGACCATGGCTAGATCCTTCCCCCTCACAAAGCCCACAAAAATCTTATGACCCAAAGGGCCAACCCTTAGTTTCAAGGCAATGGTTTATAAACCATCCCAAACTTTGATCCATATTCCATGTGGGATAACCCACTTCAAACACCCCACTTTAGCACTTAATTTCTCATTCGTTTTTAATCCGATTTGAGAAATTCGAAATGCTAAACTCATCTACTCGGAACGTAGATTAATATTATCCAATAATATTTTGTATCTCGGATACTTACGGTGTTCGAATTTCGTATGCAAAAGTCCTGTCTAACACACTTTTCATAACTAATATCCAACACGTTCACAGAAGAGGCATGAAGCGAGAATAGATGTAAAGTGGAAGTGAGTTATCCGACAATTTGAATTTCTTCCTTTATGTGTATTTGTCTGCTCATATGTCTGCTTATACGTTTATAATGTGTTAAAATGTTATTGAATTGAATGGCTTTAATGCAGGGTGTTGTTGGGCATGTATTTGGAAACGAGAAATATAGAAAAAGAACTTTTGGAGTAATGGAAGATGAAAGTCCTGTGAGTCATCAACTTTGTCTTATGGAGCTGCTTCCCGTGGCTGTTTTACATGACATACTTTTCAGACTTCCCATTAATTCAATCATCAAGCTTAAGGTTGTTTGTAGATGGTTGTATACGATCCTATGTCACCCTGATTTTACGCTTAATTATTCAAAATATTCTCCCTTTTGCACCCTCTTTCTTCCGATGATTATGAGGACTTCTCGAATTTATATTTGCTTGAAATTTCTGATGGTAGTCGTGAGTGTTTTTAGACCACGTTTAAGCCAAAGATTCCCGATTGGTCGGAAAGTGATGATTTAGGTTTGTCTGTTGTTGGCACATGTGGTAATGGTCTAGTTGGCATAGCATTATATTAATGCCTGACTGAAATAATTTATATCTGCAATCCAATTACTGGAGACTGTGTTGCAGTTGCAGAACATAAAGTAAAGGAAGGGAGGGAGAGGTGCGCTGTGAAATATGGATTTGGTTTTTGTAGGTCTACTAATTATTATAAGGTCCTGAAAATCGTCTCTACCTCGTTGGGTGGTGCACCTGAATCAATAGAACGGTTGGAGTTGATGATACATGGAGAGTTTTGGCCAATCCCATTCTCTTTTGTTCCTCTCAATTCGGTTAATCTTAATGATGCTCTTCACTGGCTTCCGCGTGGTATTGATTCTACTTGGATATTGACTTTTGATTTGGGGGAGGAAAAAGCAGGTCGTATTTCATACCCGTTTGGGTTGGAGCTGACTACCATTGATATGAAGTTGATATCAAGAAACAATCAGCTGTGTCTTGTTGACTGTTCTGTTGATACTAATATTGTTATATGAAAAATGGAAAAATATGGAGTTGCAGAGTCTTGGACCAAAGATATGGTACTATAGATATTTCGGTTTCATCTGGGGTACAGCTTGAAAAGTTTTCTTTGATGACAATATTGGGAAATGGAGATATACTTTTTTGCCATCCATGGGAAGAAGCATATACCATCTCATATAATCCAACAACAAGGGAACTTACTGAAATTGAGGTGGGAGATTGTTATGGACTTATTGATTATTCTCCTAGCTTTTCGTCACTCGAGGAACTTATAATAGGAGGGCATTGGTAATCCAATCACTTGTTCTTTATCTGGAGCTTCATCTGTTTCTTTTGGTAACGCTATACTCTCTGCATTTAATCTTTAAATGTTAACTCTTTTTTTTTTCCTTGTTTGGGGTTTGCGGGATGGGGTGGAGCTTGTTCGGGATTAATATAAGCTGTGTTTCTATCAGCTGAAATCTATATGCATTTGTTTTATATCATGAGATCCTTATTCTAGGCCATAATTTCTTTCACAGTGAGTTGTCTACTTCTGCAATTTTGATTTTCCCAACCATCTTGAACAAAATTGTTAGACTTGAATAACTGGGAGTTAACCTACGGTAATCGTATAGGACAATCATATAGATGGAGGTTTTGCTAATGATAGGAGTTATTTGATGAGAAGAATGCTTCCCTCATTTGAAACTGTAGTCAATTTGACAGGTATTGATTCCATTAGATAAACATAAGATATGATTTTCAATCGTTTAATTTGGAAAATCCAAAGCTGTTGTCTTTATTTGGAAAATCCGAATGTGGCTGAAAAGTTCTGCGGTATTATAGCTAAAATATATCCAGTTTCAGTCTGTATACATACACGTACTTCATATCTGTGTGGCTTTTAGTAGTTGGCAATATCTTGCGACTCTGACTGAATAGTAAAGGATCCAGTTTAATTTATGGTGGATAAGTAGAGTGGTTCTTGGAAGCTCCTGGAGCCAAGCTCCTCTTCCACCACATTCTGCCACGTGTAAATTTTTACTATTCCAGCCACTATTTTTGACTTTGTCAATTGGCCCTTTGTTTATTTTAAAAATTTCTTTTCTGTCCTTTATAGTTTCTTGTAAAGTTTGTTTAACCCCATGAGAATCATTATACATATTTAAAGAAAAGGGAATCCCAACCCGCTTTTATAAATCTGCATAAAAACTTTTTATTGCATTCATAATTTACATACATGCCAATTCCTGCCCATATTTTAAGTGTTTTTATTGATTGTCTTAATACTTTAGAAAACTTAGATTATACTAATACAAAATTAATATTAGAATTACGAAATCAATTAATAATTAGGAGAGAACATTGGGTTAATAATTATCTTAACATACCTCCTAGATTAAGAGATCACGAAAACTATATTAAGTACCTTTTAATATTAAATATATTAATAGCAGCCTTTTATTAAAATAGCTTCTTCTAATTATAAAAGATTAGAATATCTAGATTTAGAATATAGTTTAGCTGATAGAACCGTAATCTCTTTAGATAAACATAAATTTATTTGTAAATTTGATTCAAATTTTAAGCACAATTTACATTCAGAAAATAAACACTTAAATAGTTTAACAGATTTATTTATATCATTAGCATCAAACTTAGAAATAAATAACGCTAAACTTTGTAAAACGTTAGAATCATTAAAAGAAACCGTTTTAATAAATAGAGAAATAATAAAGAAGGGTGAAAATAATAATTTAGATTATATTAAACAACAATCTGAGGAAACTCTAAAAATAGTCAAGAAATATAATAAGTTTTTCCCCACTAAAGACGAAATAATAGAGTTAAAATATAGCTTGGAAAGTAATAAGCTAAAACATTTAGAACTTGAAACTAAGAAAACTCTAAGCCAAGTAATAGAAAAAATAAATAAATTTGAAGCTCAAAACCTAGAAACAATTAAAACTTTAAAAAATATAGAACAAATTGTTAGCGGATGAATAGTATAGAAAATAGATTAGAATATAAAAGAGCCATTGAACTAGCAAACAAATATCTATATACGGAAGAAGGATTTACCACCTATCAAGGAACTAGTAATTCAGATAAATTATATCCTAAACTTTGAAATATTCAATTCGCTTTAATTCTACAAATATTCGAAAGGCTAGATAAATTAGAAAATAAGTTAGAAAAATTAAGTACTAAAATAGACACAGTATCTCAAGTGATTAAAGGAGATTTACAAGATAGTATAGAAGAAAGATTATCAAATTTAGCACTAGAAGAATCTGAAAAACCTAAAAAATATATATATTGGTAAAAAATGATGAGATCATTTAGTGGTACTAGTAGAACTATAAGTGAATCAAGTAATAAAGAAAAAGAGAAAGGAAAAATAAGTAATACTTTCACTAAACGAATGTTTAGAGGATCAGGAAGTCAAAGCTCAGCTAGAGAAGTAGAATTAGAAGAGATAATAGACGTAGAAGAAAATCTTAATTTATATAATAACAAGGGAATAGATAAGTTAAAACCTAAAACATTATACAAGGTAGGAAAAATGGATTTTAACACACATTTAATCAAGAAATTTAGAGAAAAAGAAGTAAAAGTTACAACAAATGCTGAAAATATAAGCTTAGTTAGCCCAGAATGTATAAAGCAATTAAAACAATTAAAACAAAAGTATATACATTTAGGATTAATTATTATAGGAACAAAAGGATTAACTAGAAAAGGAACCGGTGGAAAGGTTTTAGTTTTATTATTAGATAAAAGTTGGTCTGATGCTAGGAGAGCAGTATTTGCAAGTATGGAAATAGATATGACTAATAATGTAGGAATATTTTATGTAGCTCCAAACATGATGAAAAGTATTAAAGATATTAATAAAATTACTATAGGATTACAAACTAGAGGATATGAAACATATGATGGTAACAACTTAGTAGTTTCTATAGCGTTTTTAGGAAGAGTAACCAATAATAGTTTTCCTCAATATAAAATTAATATAGATGGAATAATAGATGGATTAGCCTCAGTAGGAGTAAAAATGATTAAACCTTTAAATATTGATAATAACGATTTAAATGGAGAAGAATTGGAATTAACCAAACATTTAGAAGAAAATGAGACGGTTAAAATTACAGGAGAAAGTGTAATGTATACTAATAGTAGAGGTAAAACTTCTATTAGATTTCTTAATTACCAAAAACAAGATCCCAAAGAAAATTTAGAAGATCTAGAAGAAGAAACTGATAATGAAACTGAAACAAGCTACATGAATATTATAGAAGAAGAAGAAGAAGTTAGAATAACTAGTAGATTTGTAAATTGGGAAATATTATCTGATATGGAAAGCGAAGAAGATGAAGAGGAAGAAAATATAGAAAAAATAGACGAGGAAATTAGACAATTAGAAAGTCAGCTTAAAAATGATTATAGACCAAAAAATATGGAAGAAATATTAAGAAAAATTTTGAGATAAATAATTTAAGAGAATTAGTAGATGAAATGTATCTTGAAGCAATGAATTTAGATATAAA
The DNA here is from genome assembly GCA_019426215.1 of Buddleja alternifolia. Lineage (NCBI taxonomy): Eukaryota > Viridiplantae > Streptophyta > Magnoliopsida > Lamiales > Scrophulariaceae > Buddleja > Buddleja alternifolia. The sequence goes on along the minus strand of CM033399.1, from coordinate 28,010,360 downwards.
TTTAGAATCAGCTGAAGAAGAATTTAAACAATATTATAATATTGATTTAGTAGATGATATAGTTTCAGGAAAAATAGAATTTAAAAATTTCTTTAAAGAAAAAGGTGGCAATGAAGTAGCTTTTATGGCAGATAGTCAAGCAAGTACTAGTAGTAATATAGGAAAAAGAACTAGAGTAGAACCAGATTATAGTGAAGTTCCAGCTAGAAATGTAGAAATGAGTGGTAGACCAGAATGGAAAAGTCCCACATATGAATATGGATCAACCCAGCCAAATAAATATATAGGATCAAGACAACCCATAGGAAAAACCATGAGTGGAACCATGTTAGTAATTGAATTAGAAAGTCCACAAATGTGGCCAGAAGAAATAAATATATGGGAACAATGTGTAGTAAGACATTGGGAAATAAATAAAAAAGTAGATATGGATATGTTTAACTTTTTAGAAACATGCTTAGGACCTACAACATTATCTATCTGGCAAAGTAAGAAGAAAAAGGATCCTAATAGAATTAATGAAATAAAGGCCTTAGGAAATAATCCTTATAATTTTACTAGTTTTATTAGAACGTTAATAATAGGAATAGATCCAGGAAGAGAAAATACATTCATACAAGATACGGCCCTTAGAAACCTAGAACAACTGACTATAACTGATATGAAATATATTATACCTTTTAGTCAGGATTTTACAAGGTTAATAGGAGAAGCGAATAAAGCATTTGATGAAGAATTATGTAATAGATATTTTACGAAATTACCCCAAGATTTAGGAAAAAGAATACATGAAGAATGGATAAAAACTAATGGTAATCTTACAGGATTAGGTATAGGACCTAGAGTACAATATACTTTCTTTAAACTTCAGGAATGGTGTAAAGAAAAATTTATTAGAGAACAAATTAGAAAGCAATCTTATGAATTTTGTAGAAAAGCTATATACACCCCACAACAATATGGACAGAAAAATTACTTTAAACCAAAACGCAAAATATTAAGGAAATCAAATAAACCAAAATCTAGTTTTAGACAATATAGGCAAGGAAAAAAGCCCCTTAATTATGTTAAAAAACCATCAACAAGAAAATGTACATGTTATATTTGTGGAGATCCTAAACATTTAGCTAACAGATGTCCGAAAAGACAATTTAATATGGAAAGAGTAGCCATAGCAGAACAATTAGATGAAGATGTAGTAAGTATAGACAGTAATGAAAGTGATAATGAAAGCATATTTAGTATAGTAAGTGAAGAAGGACCAGAAATTCCAAATATAATAGAATATACCTATATGAATAATTCATGTGAACATAAATATATAAATGGAAAAGGAACTATGAGTGTAGCCTGTAGTATTTGTAGATTATATCCTGATATGCATTTAAGATATCAGTGCAATATATGTTTTGACGAGATTTGTTTTATTTGTGCTAAAGACGCATATAATATAGAAACAGATGTATCGCCTAGACCTAGTAAAAAACTAGAATCTATAGAAGTTCTAAGCCATAAAATAGAGAATTTAGATTTAAGAGTACAATTAATAGAATTAAAATTAAAAAATAATGAAAACATAAATAGTAATCAAAATAAAGGAAAGGGTGTAGTAATAGAAGAACTTGATGAAATTAACCAACAATTAGAAGAAACTCATTTACAAAATACAGCGCATGAACCCCAAATACAGGTACCTTATACTAGCAGTTTAATACTTTTAGATTGTCGAATATGGTGTAATCAAGAAAAATATATTGAAACTAAAGCCATTTTAGATACAGGAAGCACAAAAAGTATGATTAGTTCTAGTCTTGTACCTAAAGAATTTGAAACACAATTAACTTATACTGTTACTAGTAGAACTGCAGAAAATAGATTAATGAGAATAACAAAAGAGTTAATTAACATAGGCATACAATTTAAAGATTTTTCAGGAAATTATAGTAGCAACTATATATTAGGACAAGTCCTAATAGCACCAGATAACATAAATAGCCAAGAATTTCTTTTAGGGTTAAATTTCATTTGTGCATTAAATGGTAGTGTCTTAATAGGAAAAAATTATATTACTATTAGCAAACATAATTATACTTTTCCGACTAATAGATACATTAAACAATCAGAGTTGACTGCGAAGCGTGGTGGACATGGTAATAATGGTAATAATGAACTCGATTTTTTCAAAGAATTAGAACAAAATAATATAGAATCTGAAACTATAGATATACTATTAGATGAAGAAATTAGAGATATAGGAAAGGGATTAGAAGTTTTAAACCTAGAAAATGAAAGAATTTTGCATAAATTGGAAATGTTAGAATTTATAGGAGATGATTTAGCTAAAAACAAAGTAAATTATACTTTTAAACTAAATATATTAAATCCAGATATAGTTATAAGAACAGCAGCTATAGAATATACTCCTGAAGATATAAAAGAATTCAAAACACAAATAAAAGAAATGTTGGAAATCGGTGTTATAAGAAGAAGTGATAGTCCTCATAGATCAGCAGCCTTTATAGTAAGAAATAATGCAGAAATAAAAAGAGGAAAACCTAGAATAGTATATAATTATAAAAGGCTTAATGATAATACAGAAGATGATGCTTATAGAATACCTAATAAAGATGAGTTAATTAATCTTATACAAAATAAAAAGATATTTTCAAAATTTGATTTAAAAAGCGGATATAATCAAATTAAAATGGTAGAGGAAGACAAAAAATGGACAGCTTTTAGCTGTAGTGAAGGACATTTTGAGTGGAATGTTCTATCTTTTGGTTTAAAAAATGCTCCAGCAATATTTCAAAGATTTATGGATAGTATATTTAAACATTTAGATTTTTGTTTAGTGTATATAGATGACATCTTAGTAGCTTCTGAAACTTTTAAGCAACATCAGGATCATTTAAAACAAGTGTTTAATTTAATAGAAGAAAATGGAATAGTAGTATCTAAAAAGAAAATGGAACTTTTTAAGAGAAAAATAAGCTTTTTAGGTTTAGAAATAGGAAACGGACAAATTAAATTACAACCTCATATAGCTCAAAAAATTCTAAATTTCCCAGATAAGCTAGAAAACTTAAAACAAATACAAGCGTTTTTAGGAATATTAAACTACTCTAGAAAATTTATTCCTAAACTTAGTAAATTAGTCGGACCATTATATAAGAAAACAGGAAAATCAGGTCAGAAACATTTTAATCAGGAAGATATTAACTTAGTCAGAAAAATTAAAGAAATTGTTAAAGATTTAAAACCTTTAGAATTACCCTTAAGTACTGATTATGTCATAATAGAAGTAGATAGCTCTATAGAAGGATGAGGAGCAATATTAAAATGTAAACCTCATAAATTTTCTCCAAAAAGTGAAGAAAAAATATCAGCTTATTCTAGTGGTAATTTTAATAAAACAGGAAGTAATTGGACTAGCCTAGATTATGAAATAGCAGGAATAGTTAAAGCAATAGACCATTTTAGACTATATTTAAATAAACCTTTTACCATCAGAACAGATTGTGAAGCTGTAGTTAGATTCATAAAAAATGAAAATTCTAGAAAACAAAATAATAAAAGATGGTTAAATTTTAGAAATGCAATAGAAGGTAATGGATATAAAGTAGATTTTGAACATATTAAAGGATCAAACAATAGTATAGCAGATTTATTAAGCAGACAATTAACTTTAATTTTGGGTCACAGATCATGACATCCAACAACCAAGGAAACCAACAAACAAGACCTCCCTCTGCAGCTTATAACCAAATAGCTAGAAGACTAGCTTTCAGGCCTAACTTTCAGCAAAATATTCAAAATAGACCAGCCTTTGCAGTTGAAACACAGTTATTTAATCCAGCCACTCAAAACGTTTTTAAAACCTTTGGCAAAATAGCACTTCCAGTTAGACATAATTTCAAGCTTCCAAAAGATACCCCTCATATAACCGAAGATCAAAGTATCTTACTCAATGCTATATGGGAAGCTCATCCTTCAGCCAGCAAATTAACAGCACTAAATGCACTTTGTTATTACTTTGAAAAGGAAAACAAAATTTTTTCATTAGACGAAGCAGCAGTTTATCTTGTTATTAGAGGAGAACCAGTGGGAATCTTTGAAGATTATCAACGAGCAATACAAAGCATTCAGAAGGTAGCAAAGGGATACTTGGAACCCTTTAAACATTTTCATGAAGCAGTAACAGCAGCAAGAAGAATTTTAGGCCCAAATTTTTACATACAGCCTAATGCCGAAAATGCAAAGCCCAAAATACTTTCAAAGGGAAAGAGACCCATAAACCCATATGTAGAAGCACTCGAAGATGACTTAGAGACTATAACTAAACAGTTTACCAACCTTAACAAATTTTATCAAGACCTTTTAGCCCAACATCAAAAGTTATCAGCTCATTTAATAAACCCCAAACAAAATGATGTTCCTAAGGAAATCAAAAATAAATCCTACCAGTTCTTGTCTGTTCGAACTTTTTTTAACCCTTGCCAAACAGTTCTAGCTTTACCTGAAGAAATTCAGAATATCATTTGGCAAAAAGCAGAAGATAGCTTTTACAAAAGAATGTTAAAAGTAGCCCAAATTATTATCAATCAGCAGATAGAAGGAATAATTTCAAAGACTCGCCTACTACAATGGAAGGGAGAACATATTCGCCACGAAGGATCATTAAAATTCTACACCCTAAAATATTTTTCATGGCCTAATGTTCATATAGACTCATCAATTTTTAGAGAAGGATGGATAGATGAAGAATTCATCAGCGTTCAAAGGTTATTAGACTATGGTTTCATAGCAAAAATATTTGTATCAGATCCAGTACAAGTGACTCATATAGGTCGACATATTTCAGACGCTGTCAATTTTATATTCGAACAACAAGCAGCAGAAAGTCTCAAGATTGACATAGTATCTCTACCTCCAATTTGGAACACTACAGGAATAGAAATAGGACATTCATTCTTTTCGATAACAGAGAATTATGAAAAATGGGAACCAATGTCAACATTGTGGAATTGTCCTGAAGCCATAAATCCTTTAGCCAATATAGAAGAGCTCAAATTAGCTTTGGAAATACGGAGGAAAACGCAGCGACAGTATATGATGCCCAATTCAGATTCAGACCTCAAGCTTATTTTCCAGGCACCTCATCATAGCATATTTATTCCGGCCAAGACCAGATGCAAAATTCGCCTTACTACATTAGGAAAAAGAGCAATGACAAGTGTGGAATACCCACCAAGATATAATCCTGATATGTATAATCCAGATCTAGAAAGAACCAGTCGAGATACATACTAGAAGACAAAAGCTTCAACAATTCAGCAATAATGGTTAGCAGCACCAATAATTCAGCTCAAGACAAATTTAAAGAGACAGCTCATGAAGACAGCATTCAAAGTTTCAGCAAAATAATGCATCTCCCAGACAAAAGCCATAAATGTAGCAGCAGCAAGGACAATAATTTGCAGCAATAATTCAGCTATCAAACAAGGCACTGAATTCAAAGCAACAATCTCAGCAACTTTTGTACCATATTAACTGTTCACTATTGCCACCTATGTACTTTTTACTGTTTAGACACTGTTTGTAATAATGGCAGCTCGGATGCCAAGTTTGTTCTTCATTTTGTTGTAAATTTAGTTCATGTCCGAGGCCTATAAAAGGACCTCATCCCTCAGTTGTAAAAATTGCACCTTGACATTCTCCAACTCACACTTTTTGGTTGCTAGAGAATCTCTCCTCTTTTCTTGTAATAAAATATCTACCTTGTGCAAAAATCTCTTGTAAGTTTTTATGCTTTATCAAAATGCATAGTGAGTAGTTTACCCCTAGGGACAGGATTCCCCTACTATTTAAAAATGTTATAACTCTCTCATGGTCAAAAAATACAAAAACATTAAAAATCGAAAATCCAAAAACAGTAAAAATGCTCGAAAAACAAATAAAAAATAAAAAATGATGATGAACAGTAGTAACATTTTACCTTTTCATCGTCTCAAAAATATGTTTCCGCTGTACAAATTATTGTTTCCAATAATATCTGATACTGCTTTGGGAAGAATTTGTTTACCGTCTCGGTGTTACTGGTCGGGAGACAAATTGTGCGGGATAATTCCCCCCAGTGTGCAAGCAAAATGGTATCAGAGCTTGAGAATTCTGAGTATGCTCTGTGGTCGCAGTTTAATCTGATCTTCTACATCAGAAAGGTTTTCTCGAGCTATTTATCATAATGGTGTTTCTAAGTTTAAATTATTAAATAAGTTAAGACTATATTTTAAAATTCAACAGGGTAAGATTGGTACTTTACTCCAGACCCAATATAAGTCTTCGTTAATGAAGCAACCGGATTTATGAAGCAACCCTCTTACATGAGAATTTCAAAATAGAATGCTTAACTTGTTAAATAATAAAAATTTGGTAACACTGTTCATTTTATATATATTTGCCACTTTTATAAAAATGTTAAAAATTATGAGGACCAATTTGTAATATCTTTAGAAAAAGCTGGACCATTGGGCAATTAGAGAAAAGTGGCCTGGAGCTATACTCCAGGTGCCACCAAGAATGACCCGGATAAGTATGACCGGAGAAAAATTCTTGTATAAATCGGGTCTTGGGCCTCACCTGTAGATCTTGTAGATGTGATTAATCCACGTCATTTGTTTTTTAAATCAAAAAAAAATAATGTGAATTAATCACAATCACAAAATACACAGATAAGACCCATAACCCACTTGGGCACCTTTCACAAAATTTCTACATAGTAGGTTTTGGTTATTGTAATTGAATTATGACTTTCATGAGTTCCTTTGACGGAATGAATGTCAATGATTTGAACTTGTCTTATCTATATCATGGTCTTTCACTCCCTTTATTTTCGTTACTAATTTTTAAAACGTTTCTTTTTCTAATCTCTCCATTTTCCAACCTGAAACGCCGATTTTACTCTCTTCAAACATAAAGGAAATTCAACACACGCCTCTAACTCTCTCTCTCTCTCTCTCTCACTAAACCCTAATTTTTTTTTTCTTCTATTTTTTTTCGCCGACGATGGCTTGGTGAAACAGTCATCTACTTCACCACTGTCGCCATCACCATCGTCGGCGAGTTGAGTTAAAGCACCTTCTTCAAGTGGTACATCACATCTTCAAATCTGACGAGACAAATATGAATCTAACGAGACAGAGACAGATCTGACGAGATAAAGATGGGTGAAACATAAGTTTTTATATAGCGTTTTAGATATTTTGTTTACTATTTTATTTTCTCTCTCGTATGAGAGTTTGCTTTCTCTCTCGAATGAGAGTTTCGTCTCTCCTTGAATAGGAGTTGCACAAGAATTTTCTTGTATTTGTTTGTGAGTTCTTAAGAGTTGTTATCTTCAAAAAATTTGATAGTTGGTGTTTCAGATGTTCTTACTACATCGTTTGAGTCGATATGGATTGTATTATTCCAGCGTTATAAACTTTCGATTGAATGATATATAAGACCGTTTTTCTTAAAAGAAAAAAAAACATTAAGGAAATTCTTATTCTAATATATGTGCATTTATTCCATTCTCTGTGTGTGTATGATTGAATGGATTGATTTCGTAGATTAAGAAATTCTATCCACAGATTATGTTTGTTATTGATAAATTCAATGCTTTTCTCTTCAAGATTGTTTCTTGATTTCTTAGAAATGAGAAAGCAAACAGAAGTCAGGGATGAGCAATTTGAAAAATTGTTAGGTGTCAAACCTACAAAAATAATTTCTACTTTGTAAATAGCAATGAGTGGGGTCGAATCCACAGGGATTGGTTCAGATTATTTCTCAACTTACTAAAATTTAAAATAAAAGGGGGGGATTTTTAATAATCGATTAAACTAAAAATTTAAAATAAATAACTAAAATTATTAAAATCAGGAGATGCAAAATTAATCAAATAGAAAAAATCAATATGTGGTGAGATTCTAGCTTAAGGAATTTTATCCGTTTTAATTCTATAATTCGATCATTGATGCAAAGATAATTCAATATTCTTGAATAAATTGGTTATAGTTGTTATCAAGTTTTAACAACCTCGGTTCTCCTTATTTTATCGATAATCAAAACAAGTTCTTTGATTATTTCCCTTATTAATTGAATAATCTTAAACAAGCTCTTAAGATTTAATTCAGTAATAGCTTTAAGAATTAGAGAAACACCAATTCTAATTAACAAACTCACAAGGTCGGTTCATTTAAATTTGATTATATATTCTCATAATAACAATCGAAAACTTGTCCATAATCAACGTTATTAATTGCGACCAATATTAGAATTGACGAAACAATTACGGATTTGAGATTCTAATTAGCTATATATTATTCCAATAATTAAATAACCGGCCGAATTACCCAATTAATTAGAACAATAATATCAACAAGCATAAAAGAATATGTAAATACTCGAAGAATAAAGAAAGATTAAGAATAAATTAGATCTCACAAATTTTGTAGAATTAAAACTTCAAATATCCTTGGCTAGAACTTGAGTCTTTAGCAATACATCTTCAATGGAACGAAATGCATAATTTTTCTTCTTCTTCCTTGAAAATAATGTGTTGTATGAAGTATTTGTAGGAGAGAATAAAATTCCAGCAATATTTATTTATATATGCCTAGCCAAAAGACTTCTAACTAAATCAAACTCTAATTCTAATGGAATAAGAAAATTAATTACTGACTTTCTCTCTCATTCGAAAAACGAAGAAAGCAGGCTTTGCCCCAGGTATATTCATATCATAATATATTCACAGTAAGAACCATAAGTACCATAAGGCATATAAAAAAAGGAGGGACCACACCAGATTGAATGCAACTTTGGCTTATCGTGCGGGTCGGAACTTACCCGACATTACCGACTGTCCTTGACCCTTGGACAGCTATTGGAATGATACCAATTGGCACGATCAATTCGACTCAAGGTCCGGCGCTAATAGAAGTTGCTTACTTTCCTAGTAGCGAAGGAAAGGGGCAGGCATCTGTTTTCAGAAGCAAGGGTTCTGGAACCCACAATGGAATGGATTCGGCGAAGGAATCCCCTTCCTTTAAATGACAGGTGACTGGGTAAGAGTAAGATAAGACGGTGAGTCGAATCAGGGGCGGCAGCTCGATTGGCCTTACTGTCTGTCTCTCCCTCTCCCTACCGCTACTACTACCAGCTAGCCATCCGCTTACAGAGCAGGATACTGATTGTTCTCTGTCACCTTTCCCTTCAACAGATCTCGTCCAAGACCTGCGATTCCCATACACCTGGTGAAAGTCCTAGCGATATGATCCAAGGTTGCCTTCTGAAATTGAATGTGTGTGTTAAACTAATAAGCATGCGCCGCTCATTAAGATTAAGAGGATTTTAAGTTACCTTCGCTTGGTAATCCGAGTATGGTAGCCAGAAGAAAGTGCTCAGGATTGTCCCATTTTTTGAGTCTAATCCACCAATTCTCGGGCTCAGTCGAGGTCGGAATGGGATCGGGTGTTTTCACGTCTTACTAGAATAAAATACTAATAAAACTCCTACAAAATAGGAAAGCTCCTAAAAAATAGGAAGACTCCTACAAAATAGGATTTTCGCTTCCACATCACACCAAAATAATGCGTCTTCTTCTTTTTCTCCATCTTTTTCTTCATTTTTCTTCTTTTATGAACTTTCACTTATCAAAATAGAAAATCATAATAAAAGTCTATTATTTAAAATCAAATATCAATAAAAGAATAAAGGAAATATATGAAAAATATGCATAAAATGCATACTAACAAAAGTAAGATCAGAACGAAAGGACAAAATATTCATTTTGACATATTTTGATAATTTGGACCATGCCACAGCTTTAGGGTTCGTTTGGTGGCCGGTGTCAGGGAAACTTTGCAATTTACGTGTTTTGCAATTTTTTCCTTTGTCTCTTCACTTGTGAGTTTAATTTGTTATTACTATGTAGCAGAACAAGTACTATGATCACGAAGAGTGGCTTGCAAATTGATCAAGAGGAAATCAAGATTCTTGCCCGAATTCTGTACGGATTTAGAGGTGGGCTATAGGAATCTGAGGGGAAAGAGTAAAGAACAAAGAAGAGTTAGACCCACATACAGAAATTGACTAACCCACATACAGAAATTGATACATGTTTTGATAGAAAATTTAGGGATTTTGACAAGTATTTATACACACAAAAGATCGCCTGGTTTCTGTGAACCAGATGAACCAGAACCTGTTTGGACGGTTCAACGGACCGACCGCGGGTTGAACAGTTTTGGCTGTTTTTGGACACTACTGGTTCTAATGTTCGACTCAGCCCGTTATATGACCCGATCAGCGGTCAACCGGTCGGACCGGCCAGTCCGGACCGATTTTTAAAACATTGCTTGTACCTCTACAATACAGATTTCAATTATAATAATGTACCTGTTCTTTATCTCACATTTTCTTTGATTCGTTGAGTTTATAATTTCTTTCATGCGCTGTCTTTCGGTGCAAGTGCTTAGAACATATCAACTTCTCAAGCTATTCCAGATGTTTCTGAACCTTTGTTTCAAGATGAGCATAATAGCTGAAATAATATTTTGTAATGCAGAAATTTGTTGTGAGAAGGCAGCCGTGGAAGCTAGAATATGGTGGTGGATGCTATGAGTGGGGAAGGGCGTTTGCCAACCATTGAAATGGCCGGCACATGCCACAAATTCCGGCGGAATATTCCCCGGAATATTTTTTTATATAAAAAAATGATACTTTTTCAATGGTCAGGAGGCAAAGTGGAAAAAAAAAAGATTGTATAAAAAAGTGCAAAAACGGCCTAAGTTTAGGGGGTTTAATGTTTTTATCCCAATCTATAAATATAGCATTTTCCTATATCGTATCTTGGTTTCTCATGATATATTTTATATAGATTTCCCCCGATAGTTTTTTTATGAGTGATTCAGTTACAAATACATATTTTAAATATAAATAAGCAATCAATTAACTAATAACTTAAAAAGTAGAGAAAGACTAACACGTTGGTGGAAGTAGGACCTAATACCCTTAATATCTTGAGGCATCAACTTCTACAATAGGCTATCCACATTGGTTCCTCTTTAACTGTATTCCTAATTTGTTATATCTATTGCACAAGAACACTATGCTATACAAACTTATATCGTTGTAAGGAGTCGAAAGCTTGAAAGATTAATACTATCAATATGGTAGGCATAAATTGTTAACTTATATATATATATATATATATATTATTTATAAACTCTAAATTCCTAAAAGAATGATTTGGTTTTTAGATTAGAATACTCATCAATATTAGATTCCAATATCCATATGTATTTGAAATTGTTGCTAGGTACAAATAAATATTTTTTTCCCTATCACATTTAATATAACTATAGTTTTTTAGAAGAATCTTTTGAGTTTAGAGATGATGAATGCAAAAAGAAAAAGATGAGTTGTCAACATAGTTTAGTAGAGATGCTTTGATGTATCCAATATAGACTGAAACGACAATTGCTTTATTATTCTTTAGTAATTAGATTTCATATACTTTAGGAGATGAGAGTCCACAAAAATGATAAATAATAGTCAAGGTATTCATATTTTTTATTATCACGAAAAAATTATTGAAATAGTATGTTTCTATTTTATTGGTATATTTTTTGTTAGACTTCTAGAATCGAGAAATAATTTTTGTGACGACCATCTCTTGAATGTCATAGATAATATATGATTGTGTATGTTCCTAAATAATAACCTGCTTTTAAGTAATGGAAATTTGAAATGAAATGAAAATTTTGAATTCATTTAAGTTGTTAAATGTAATGTCGTGCTACTTATTAGTCCATTCAAGCTACGAACTTAGAGATTATAAGCATATAGTAAAAGAATGAAGAACTCTTTTTGAGTATGTAAAACATATGTAAAATCTTCATTTATAAATATCTCAGATATTTAGAAACATCTATGTGTAGTAGGTTTAAATGAACTTTGTTGGTCCCAAGTGGTATACGAAAGGGTCTAGAAGGGGGGGGGGGGGGTTGAATAGACCCTGAAGTCTTTTCCGACTTCTTAAAAGTTCGTATCACTTTGAAGTATTTGAACGCTTGACAAGTTTAAGCGCTGGATGTGGCGCTTGAGAAACGTTAACTTAGACTCGGTGATTTCAACGCTTACCAAAGTAGGGCAGAGTTTAGTCACTAAATCAGAGTTAGCACAGCGGAAGTATTTTATAGCTTAGCGTTCGGTTAATTAATCGAAAGTAGTCGCTTAGTTGTTTTAAGACTTTATCAGAATGTATGCAGTATGAATAGTAAAGCAGTAAAACAATGAATGCTTAAAGAGGTAAATGACACAAGATATTTGTAAGGTTCACTGGGTGATGTAATCCCAGCTACGTCCTTCTTCTCCTTTTATCAGGGAGGTTTTTCCACTATGATGATTATCGAAGAGTCACACAGAGACTTCTACAAGATAGAGGGAGATTGGATATGATCTCGGAACTCCTTGGTCACACAGATTTCAGCTCCACTAAAGACCTTCTATCCCCTTGCTTCTTTCACTCAGAAATGGTGCAAGTTACTCTTGATCTCGGAACTCCTTGGTCACACAGATTTCAGCTCCAATAGAGATCAACTTCAACAAGCTTCTTTTACACAAAAATATTGCTTGCAAGTCAACCAGCTTTCTCACTCAGATGAAAGGTGTTGATGGTTTTGGTCACGAGTTTGTTTGTTTTTTGGAAAGTTCAAACAACTTGGGGATATCTCAATGGTAGTATAGGTTCTTCTTAAAACGAGATTTGAGATATGGGTGACTGTCTCTGGAATATTTGTGAAAAGCTTATATGGATATTTGGCTATGATTTTCAGTAAGCTTTTCTTTCAACAAAGTAGGTAATTTTTTTTTGCCTTTTTTGTGTATTTTTTTACTTGTTTGTTGAAAGAGCTATTTATAAGGTATTGGTGGTTTTTGTCCGTTTGACACGATTGGAGTCTCGTTTCCCCAAACATTCCTTGAGTTCAGACATTTCTAACTTTGGGTATATTTAATTGGTTAGGCATGGTCTTGGTTTCATAAATCTGACAGTCTAGGTCAAAGATATGGATTGCCCATAAGTTATAGTGCTTATATTTTAATAGCACTTATCCGACTTTTAATGCATCTTGTCTTATTTCTGTTGGAAATAATTCGTCCGTTTGATTCATGCATTTTTAAGTCTTTGGATGGTTTTGGGTTTGAGTTTTCAGGTTACGTTCTTTGTAGGTTGTGTTGGTTTAACCTTTTGGACGCTTGCTGAAGAGAATAGTTATTCTCGTGTATTGGACAGACGCTTGGACTGATCCTGACTTTCTTTTCTTTATTTCAGACGCTTACTCTTCAATCTTGTCTTGATGGTCTCATTGAGAATTCCGTCATTTCACTTGATGTTGAGTATTCGGCCTGAGTTATCCATTCGTAGTTTGAGCACTGGGATAATCCCTAAAGCGTTTGACGGACGCTTCAAGATATCTTTATCCATTGTAGCTTCAGACGCTTGATCTTCACCTTCATCACTTGGTAGACTCACCCAGAATTTTCCTAAGTGATTTAGTGTCACATACTTAGTCTAAAGAATTCTACAAAGATAAATACTATAAGCCTAAGATAAATAAGCTTTCAGGTACTTATACATAACATTCTATGAAAGCTTTTACACTTTTCGGGGTCTAACAGGAAGTCCTATTTGTCATCATCAAAACATCTAATATGAAATTCCTAACAATTTCCCCCTTTTTGATGATGGCAATACTTATTTAGTTCAAGCGTTAGATACCTAAAGTGAAGGTTAGCGTAAGTTAGTGAGTTAGTTTGAGCTTTAACGAGATGTTTCAGCTGTAAAATGCATTTTATATATATATTTCATAGTACAGGCATTTTACAACTAAAAGGAGAGAGGCACAAGTAAAAATCAAGATCGTGACTTGATCTTGTATCTCTTAGTCATTTCAGCACGGATTGCTTCAGTTATCTGATCTTCTAACGTCATCATTGTAGCATGATCTTTACTGATTATGTGCTTGTTTTCTTGAACTTGTCGTGCCTTAAAGGCAATGAAGTGTTTATCCCATTCCTCTGGACTGATGCCTATGTATCGTAGGCAAATTCTGAAGGTTTGGTCGAAGTCAGACATTTTTCTTTCTAAGGCTAATACTGCTGGATCAGATGGTTCTGGAATTGATGCTCTGAGGAGAGGAATGTCAAACTGTTCAAGCAGTGCTCTTGAAGGCAATGGAAGAGTTGGATAGAGCACTCTGGGAGTTTCTTTCTTATTGGACGCTTCAACCGATGTAGTTACCCAAGAGGGATAGGGATACCTTGGTTCTGCACTCAGTGTGAGAGAAGTATCAATATGTTGACGCTTGGATAGTGGAGGAGGAACTTGATCTTTAGATGTTGACGATTTCCTCTTTTCTCCCTTCTTTTCCCCCTTATTGCCATCATCAGTCTGTAGGAAATGCTGAGTAAGAAGACTGACTTGAGTAGCAATCTGGGCGACAGAGGCCTCAAGAGTGGTTAGACGCTGGTCGAAATGGTCTTTCATAACCAGGAGTTGAGCGTGATTAGCGTCTGTGAGAGAGGTCTCTAGAGCCGTGAACCGGTCTTGTAGATCATTGGTTAAAGCCACATGACTTGCCTGAGTGGCTGTAGATAGTTGCTGTATTTGAGTGAGGCATTCAGTCATGGACGGTTGAGCGTCGGGAAGTGCAGTGCTGACTCGAGGCTTAAAACGAGATGTGTGTTTGAGAGATTCAATAGGTACTTGATAAGTAGGATCAAATACTGTTCCTCGAAGCTCTGGGGCAGTGTTGGACTCGGTGGATGCAGTAGAGTCAGATTCAGTTGGACTGGGGGAATGAGGCGCTTGAGGTAATTCTAATAAGCGCTCAGGAGCAGGTAACGTGTCAGCTGGTGCTGCAGTAAATTCTGATTCTATACAGCTAAAGTCCGTAAACCGAAAGTCCAAGCTGGCAAACGACTCATCTGCATATGGATACGTAGCAATCTGTAGAAGTTCATTCAAATGTAGAATGGGGAGATAAGTACCTTGAATGAACGTTCTGATAGGACTGTCCAGGGCCCTGATATACATTGGCCCGAGGATATCCAGCACATGAGTGGGAAAGATTTTGGAGGGCGCTTGGCAGATGGAGAATAAGGCATCTGGGCAATAGTGTTGTGAGAAGCCAATTAGCCGATCTGTTGGGAGAGTCTTCGGTTTTCGAGAGTCGGGAACGTGGAGCCGGTAATACTCTTCCAAGTATGGGTAGATGGCTGAAGCAAGCGCTTGAGATCTTTCTAGCAGCGATAAAACAAAATCATAGTGACTGAAGACTTCTTGTCGAATAGACGGAAGAAGTGGATATCCTCTGAAAGGATTGATCCGAGAGCCATTCCATTGTCGCAGATTTTCTGTGAAGATTTTGTCGAATGTGGAGACTGGAGGCATAATTGCCATCATGAAAGAAAAGTTGTCTTCACAGTGGCTAGGGGTGAAGTTCAGACAGGACAGGGGAGAGGAACCGCTGGTGGACGCTTGATCAGCAAAGCGTAGAGAAGAGTTGGCCAGTTTGTGCAACGCTTGTCTTAAGCGGTGTTCAGGTTGATGGCGGATCAGAGGCAGCTTCAGAACGGGTCCAAGTCTATGTTGGCGCTGCGTTAGCATGTAGCGTGCAAATTTGGTCTTTTTATCATGAATCCCTATTCTGAACAGATGGGGAGCACTAACCAAGTCTTCAAATTTATACGTGTCACCCATGTAAGCTTCAGCCCATCTTATCTCAGTCATACAATACTCAGTTCCTGCATTAAGTATAGCACGAAATCCTTGGTGATGAATATCACAGATGGATTCAAAACGATACCTGTCTGGTTGGTAGTTAGCGTTCCAGACGCAGTCAAAATATGCATCGGTTTCAAGTTGAATTATCTCGGTCAGGGAAGCTGGACGCTCACCGGCATGTACTCCTTTATTCTTCCACAGGAGGAGAGGGTTAGCTGAGCGCTTGTTTTCCCTGCTTTTGACCAGTGTTGGGGAGTGAGAGTAGCCTTCTCTGTTTAGTAGCCCTTCCGTTGGGTTCACAAGCTTATCCTGTCGCTCATAGACTCTGATGTTGTAGTCTCTGAGAGCGAAGCCAGTGGGTTTGCTTGTCCCACAGTCCAGATAATAAGCTAAATCAACATCAGCTCTAGGAGTCTTGCCTCCTTGCCGCTGTGCTTGGAGAGTTACGGAAGCCGGGATGTGTTTGGGAGTCTTCCCGAGTTCAAGGGCTGTGTAGTAAGCTTCATCAGCTGGGGTTGAGGCTGTGTTAAATAGAGTGTTGCGTACAGCCAGATCAAACTTTATGAGCTTGGCGATATCATTTTCGGCATTGATAAGACTTTCTTCATTGTATCCTGCAGGTATGAAGGTCTCTACGGGCGCTGGAGGCAAATAATCGACTGAGTGATCGATAGTCTTTAAGGGATCCAGCTTGAAGAAATGTCGATGAATCACAACGTCGTTAGCATCGCTCTGACCTTCTGAGCGTGCCTCTGTTGTACTAGGTAATGCAAGCAATGGTTGAACCCTTGGGATTTCAGGTTCATCAGGCTCGAGATTTGTAGATTCGATGGCAGCTTCATGTGCGATGGCCACAATGTGGGCCATATCAACATCCAGATGGACATCAACTGGTGGTTCAAAGGATGATATCGGGACAGCAGCTATGGCTTGATCACTTTGTGTAGCCTCAGACGAAATGGCAGCAGTTGGACGCTTACGTCTCTTGAAGATACGCTTCACATTTATACCTTCGGCGGGGAACGCTTGAGTCTGTGGAACTGCAGGTTCTTCAAAGTCAATATTTTTGAGAACCTTTTCCAGATCTTTCCGACTAATGAGGGGTATAGAATCCTCGTCATCTTCATCGCTTTTGATAGGTTGAGCCTTGGGCTTTCGAGGAGCCCGTTTCTTTGTGACAGTGGGACGCTTCACATTACGTTTGGCTTTCTCCTGATCTGGACGCTCAGCCTCCTCATCTGACGCTACTCGGACAACTTGGCGCTCAGAGAGAGGCTTCAGCACCTCCAACTTTGGGTGGATTGAAGAGATTATTGATGATTCTTGGCCCATAGAACTTATGCTTGGCCACGGTGACTCCTGCTGAAGAGGTGCACTCTGCTCGAAAAATTAGATCACTTAAAACTAGACCATAAGGTCTGTTTGAAGTGCGTAGACTGTCTCTGAACCTGCTGAATATATAGGCGCTCCAGTTGATTTTTATCTTGAGTAGGATGGCAGTCATCATCTGGAACTGGGTTGGGTTGATTTTGTCGAAGGTTCCCACTCTGCATTCTATGTTTTTACTGCAGAAATCAGCCAAGACTCGATACCTGTTCACTATATCTTTCTTCTCAAAGTACGGTTTGTATGGAACATCATCGTAAGCGCTAATCTGAGTCCAGACTTCTTGAATTTGTTCTTCAGTGATAGTGTCTAAAGTGGCTCCAGCATTAGGTAGAGAGAAATTCTGGGCAATAGAGGCCGCAGAGAGAGTGAACGTCTTTGATTCCTTCTTGGAGACAGGAAACAAACAAGTGATGGAAGTCTCATCGTCAGAGCATTTCTCCAGAAAAATTCTAGTTCTTCAGGAAACATATACGAGTATTTCGTGAGAAATTTCTGAAGCCCAGCCTCTGCTACAGAATCCATCATTTCCGTTAAATCAATTTGGGGGTTTTCATAGAGAAACTTCCAATCAACTATAAGGCCTTCAGTGACCTTAACAACAACTTCAGTGGTTCCAGCAGTAGCTTTCTTGGGTGCCATTAGTGAGAAGTAGACAGAGATTACGAATGAAAATTTTTGTTTTTGAGAAAGAGAGAGAATTTTTCTTGCACGAATGTAATAGAGTATAAGAGTGTTTGTGTTCTGCAGAAAGTGTGTTTTTGAGATACTTCAATTTGAATGTTCTATGTGTTTGAAGTTTGAGATGTTGACACGTGGAGGAATATAAATCTCAGCCATTAAAATATAACTGTGGACGTGAATTTAGATTAAATAGGCACGGTTTCTTTTAGTAACTTCCACATATACTATTTTGAAGTCCGATTAAAAGTTTGAAACAGAGACTTTTGATATACTGAGAGTGATACGTGTGCCCATGAAAAGCGGATACGTTCTTTATGAAAACTGTTCGGGAACCATAATTTTGAACAACTATTCAAATACCCGCCAAAAATTTGTTAAAGCGTCCGGACCTATTCAGAATGACGCTTGAAACAATTCAGTGTTATGTGGACGCTTGAGAATCTTGAGGGTCTCTTTCAAGTAACATTTTGTGCTTTAGCGGTCATTGTAACATATAGAATTATTCCTTTCAGGGTGTGTATGAGGACACAGTTTCCCAGTACTTATCATTATGTCTTGGTAGTAGTGTTTTACTTTTGGTTTAAAATATTCAGCGCTGGTTGTATTCGTCTAAGATACATGGTAATTGTACTGACGCGTGTACATGTGCTGAACCATCTTTGAAAAACGTGATGAGTACCCATGGGTTTTCTTGAGCGAAGGGTGAGGAATGTCAAGTCAGCATTAATTGCATTGATTGACTAATCCACTTTCTCGTTTTAGCGTAGGGTAATGTACGCTTGCTTTTAAAGGGTCTTTTTACTAACTGCTTTAGCCGGGAATAAAGCTAAGCGTTTAGTTTATTTTGAAAGAAGTGCAGACGCTAAGACAGATTTGTGTAATAAGCGTCAAAAGGATTTAAGTGTATGGTGCTAAGTGCGTATGACCGATGCAAGGAAAACATTTTTGGTCATATTCACTTAGGTATAGTTAGCTCTTTTAAGGTTCCCCTATGTAGGTTCCCCATAAATTACATAACATACAGTGAATTCCCCCTAAATTTCATGCCTAACAAAAGTATGATATTTCGAATGATTAAGCATTTAGATCAATCATACCTAGTTCACTTCTTAAAGTGAGAAAACGTTGTTCGTTAAGCGCTTTGGTGAAGATATCTGCCAGTTGCTTTTCTGTACCAATGAAGTGCATGGAGATATCTTTCTTTTGAACGTGGTCACGTAGAAAGTGATAGCGAATGTCAATGTGTTTGGTTCTAGAGTGAAGAACTGGATTTTGATTCATTGCTAAGGCGCTTTGATTGTCACAATGGATAGGAGTTGGATCTAGGATTATTCCATAATCTCTAAGTTGTTGCCTCATCCAAAGGATCTGTGCACAACAGCTTCCAGCGGCTACATACTCAGCTTCAGCGGTGGAAGTAGCGATGGACTGTTGCTTCTTACTATGCCATGAAATTAGTCTATCACCTAGAAATTGACATGTTCCACTAGTACTTTTTCTATCTATTTTGCATCCTGCAAAATCTGCATCTGAATAACCAATTAGTTCAAAAGGAGAATCCCTAGGATACCATAAGCCCACATTTTGTGTGCCTTTTAGGTACTTAAGGATCCTTTTAGCAGCAATTAAGTGTGATTCTCTAGGATCAGCTTGAAATCGTGCACACATGCATACTGAGAACATAATATCAGGTCTACTAGCTGTAAGATAAAGAAGTGATCCAATAATACCTCTATAGTTAGTGATATCAATTTTCTTTCCATTATCATCTCTATCTAGCTTAAGCGTTTGGCTCATTGGAATTTTTGAAGGTGATGCATTTTCCATACCAAATTTCTTGATCATATCTCTAGTATATTTAGTTTGATTTATGAATATGCCATTAGGGAGTTGTTTAACTTGTAATCCTAGGAAGAAAGTTAATTCACCCATCATGCTCATTTCAAATTGATCTTGCATCATCTTCGAAAATTTCTCACATAGACGCTTATTGGTAGATCCAAATATAATATCATCAACATAAATTTGAACTAGGAGAATATCTCCATTATGGGTAATTTTGAATAACGTTGTGTCAACGCTGCCTTTTGAAAAGCCTTTACCTATAAGGAAGATAGAAAGAGTGTCATACCATGCTCGTGGTGCTTGTTTAAGACCATAGAGTGCCTTGTCCAATTTGTAAACCATGCTTTTCCCATGGTTGTTGATGAATCCTGGTGGTTGCTCCACATATACTTCTTCTTGGAGTTTACCATTCAGAAATGCACTCTTTACGTCCATTTGATACACTGTAAATTTGTTAAATGCTGCAAACGCTAGAAACATGCGGATTGCTTCAAGACGGGCAACTGGAGCGTATGTTTCATCAAAGTCGATGCCCTCTTCTTGACAGTATCCCTGAGCTACGAGTCTGGCTTTGTTTCTAATCACAATCCCATTCTCATCCATTTTGTTTCTATAGACCCATCTAGTTCCAATGACCCCTTGGTGGGTTGGTCTTGGTACTAGCGTCCATACCTCATTTCTTTCAAATTGGTTTAGCTCTTCTTGCATGGCTTCTATCCAACTTGGATCGTTAAGCGCTTCATCCACTTTCTTTGGTTCCATTTGAGATAGGAAGCTTGCAAACATGGCCTCATTTATTGTAGCGGCTCTTGTTCTAACGGGTGCTCCAATATCTCCAATAATTAGTTCTGGTGGATGGTCTCTGAGCCATTTTCTGTCTGGTTGGAACGGGTTAAGAGATTGATCTAACGTTTGATTAAACTGTGCAGGCGCTTGACCAATTCCTTGCGTAGGCGCTTCAGTGTTTATAGTTTGAGTTTGCTCTTGATGATCATTCCCTTCATGATCATCAGCGTTTCTTGCAATGTCATCGTTGATGTCTTTACGAGTAGTCTTAGGATTAGGTACAATGATTTCATTATCTTCATCAATATCACTATCATCACACAGATTGATTTGTGACGCTTGTTGAGATAAATCTTCAATTCCTGCATCATTAATATTAACCTTACTCGGTTCTTGGTTAGCATCATCAAACACAACATGAATGGATTCTTCAACCTTCGATTTGATCTTATTTAAGATGCGAAAGCTCTTTCCATTTTTGGCGTAACCTAGAAAGATTCCTTCATCTGCTTTAGGATCAAATGTCTTTAGGCTTTGGGAACCATTGTTATGAATGAAACATTTTGAACCAAATACATGAAAGTATGAAACATTTGGCTTACGTCCCTTCCATAACTCATATGGAGTCTTTCATGTTGCTTGTTGATCATACACCGGTTCTGAGTGTAGCAAGCAGTGTTGATAGCTTCGGCCCACAACCTTTGAGGCAGCTTAGACTCGGCTAACATAGTCCTAGCGGCTTCTTTAAGTGTTCTGTTCCGTCGTTCAGCAACTCCATTTTGTTGAGGTGTTCTAGGTGCTGAATACTCATGAAGTATTCCAAAGTCTTTACAAAATTTCTCAACAATATGGTTAGTAAATTCAGTTCCTCTATCACTTCTAATTCTTGTCACTTTTAGATCTTTTGAGTTTTGTAGTTGACGAATTAGAGAGGTGAGCTTGGCACTAGTTTCATCTTTAGATGCTAGAAATTCTACCCATGTATAGCGTGAAAAATCATCAACTATTACTAGTGAATACTTTTTACCACTAACGCTCATGATTTGAATAGGACCAAACAAATCTAAATGTAGTAATTCAAGTATTCGAGAGGTCGATAGATGAAGCTTCTTCTTAAAAGATGATTTAACTTGTTTACCCATTTGACAGGCATCACATAAGCGATCTTTATTAAAGGAACCTTTAGGTAATCCCTCTACGAGATTTAGAGATATTAATTGAGAGATTGTTTTGAAATTGAGGTGATTCATTTTTCTGTGCCATAACCAACCTAATTCGTTTTGATTCTTAGCTACGAAACATGTAGGGTTGTTATCTAATGTTGAATCCCAATCTACTAAGTATACATTGTTTGTTCTTCTTCCTTTTAATTTAGTAGATCCTGTCTTAACATCGATTATCTCGCACAAGTCACTAGAAAATTTAATTTCAAAGCCTTTATCACAGAATTGACTTATGCTTAGGAGATTATGTTTAAGACCCTCAACATAGTATACATCATTGATCATGATGTTCCCCCTATGCATGATACCTATACCTTTAGTTTTACCTTTAGAATTATCACCGAATATAACTTGAGGACCATTGGTTGCACGATAGTTGATCAAGAGATCCTTTGATCCAGTCATGTGTCTCGATGATCCACTATCTATGTACCATACTGAAGCGTCGGTGTTGGCTCTAGGTACCTGCATTCAAAAGGGCAGATCTAATTTCCTTTAGGTACCCATTTTGTTTTGGGTCCTTCTTTGTTAGTGACGTGAATTAGATTTTTCGGAACCCATATTTGCCTTGTCTTCACTATGGGAGAAAGATTGGCCTTCTTGGGTTTCGTTTTGAGTTGCATACTTTTTCTAGATGTATAGAAATATCCTTGATTATAGTAATAATCATAATCGTAATCACAATTATCATAGTGTTGATAATATGAACTGGATTGTTTTGGATATAGACGTTTGATTCTGTTTGGTACTGGCTTAGGATGCACTTTTGGTGCGGGACGCTTAACGTTTGATTCACTGGCAGAAAATATCTCCTTAGCTTTTTGAGCGTTTGGATATATTTTCTTTTGTGAGACATTCGCTTTGGTCTTTCCTTTGCCTGAGTCAGTGTTGACTTTATCATTAGCTTTTGTACCAGTATTTGTTGATTCATTCAGCGTTTGTCTGATCGAACTTTCTTCAACAAAGATTACACCTTTTCCTTTGTTGATTGTTGTAACATTGGACGCTTTGGCTTTATAACTAAATTTATCAAAACCTAGACCGGTCTTTTCACCAAATGCCCTGGTTACTTTAGTCACATTATCTAGCGTTCTAGACGCTTTTGATAATGAAGAGATAAGCTGCTCTGATTTGGCAAGTTTAGCGACCATTTCAGCTTCTCTTTTGACTATTATATCAAGATTACCTTTTAGCTGAGTAATTTCACTCTCGAGTGATTGGTTTTTCTCAATGCACTGTTGCTGAATTTGCAACTCTGCTTTGAGCGTTAAGTTATCACTTCTGAGTGCTGAAATAATACGATGGTGATTTTGGAATAATTGGGTGGCATCTTGACAATCTGTATAATATTCCTTTACTTTGTCAAGTAATTCATCATAAGAGAGAGGATGATACAGATCAGTGGTTACCTCAGATGGTAAGTCGTTAGATGCTTCATTTTCTCTTGCCATGAGACAAATGAATGCTGAGTCCTTTGATGGTTCATCATCGCTGCTTTCATCTGATGATTCCAAGTCCTCTTCAGGCGTATAGAGAGGTTCTGATTCTGCTAGCAAGCCTTGTTGTCTCAGGTTGCTCCTTAATTGGTTTCTATCCGCGTGATCTTGCTTTGTAGGTTTAGACACATTTGGATATGGGCAATTAACTTGGAAATGCCCTGGTCTCCTGCAGTTGTAACAAAGATTGGTCTTCATCTTTTGTTCGTTTGTTAATCTTGTGGATCGTTGGTTTAACGCTGCAGGCGCTGAGAGATCTTGCTGAGAAGGAGTTTGATATTGAATTGGCGCTAGGGAGGAGGACGCAGGATAGTGAGGCGCTTGATATTGTGGTTGTATTTGAGGAAGCGCTTGATATGAACTTTGTCCTGGGTGCTTAGGACTGTTTCCCTTCTTTTCATATTTCAGGAATTTCCTGAATCTATTTAGAAGCGCCAGTTCTTCTTCCTCACTTATATCCGAGCCTTTTTCTTTGATAGATTTTCCTTTGATTGATGTCATTAGCGCTCCAGATTCGATCACTGGATTACTTACTGCATCACTGGCCGAATTCAGCTCAAACTCAAATGCTTTGAGTTCTGAAAAAGCATCTTCTGGAGTTAGGCTGTCCAGATTGTTTGATTCTCTCATTGCAGTTGTTTTCATTAGGAATCTGCTTGGAAGACTCCTAAAGATTTTGACCACTGTTTCTCGATTTTGTAGCTCCATACCCAGAGATGTTAGTTCAGTGACAAGGGTTGTAAACCTCATGTCTAATTGCTCTAGCGTCTCATTAGGTAGCATCTTGAAGCCGTTGAATTTTTCTTTGGCAATTGATAATTTGTTTTCTTTATTTGTGCTGAGCCACCACAAATAGTAGCCAACTTATCCCAAATTTCTTTAGTTGTATTGCATGATTTGACTTTGTTGAATAAGTTGTCATTGTCACCAATGGCTGTGTATAATGCATTCCGACCGACATTGTCTAGATTTGCTCGTCGACGCTCATCGGTGGACCATTCTTGTTTGGGCTTCTCCACATAACCGTCAGGTGTTTCTCCTGTGGCTTCGGGCGCTCTGGTGATAACTTTGTATATTTTGATTGGCCCATCTGAAATGATATCACACATTTCATCATCACATGAACACAAATAAGTAAACGCTTTGACCTTCCAAGAGTCATAATTTGACTCGGTCAACTTGGGAACTTTAGAGAATGCCATGAAGAATTTAAAGTAATTTTAAAGCGACTATATAAAAAAATGGATCTGAACAAGCAGTTACGCTTGGAAACGCTTAGGTTTCAACTTCAACCGCTCTGATACCACTTGTTGGTCCCAAGTGGTATACGAAAGGGTCTAGAAGGGGGGGGGTTGAATAGACCCTGAAGTCTTTTCCGACTTCTTAAAAGTTCGTATCACTTTGAAGTATTTGAACGCTTGACAAGTTTAAGCGCTGGATGTGGCGCTTGAGAAACGTTAACTTAGACTCGGTGATTTCAACGCTTACCAAAGTAGGGCAGAGTTTAGTCACTAAATCAGAGTTAGCACAGCGGAAGTATTTTATAGCTTAGCGTTCGGTTAATTAATCGAAAGTAGTCGCTTAGTTGTTTTAAGACTTTATCAGAATGTATGCAGTATGAATAGTAAAGCAGTAAAACAATGAATGCTTAAAGAGGTAAATGACACAAGATATTTGTAAGGTTCACTGGGTGATGTAATCCCAGCTACGTCCTTCTTCTCCTTTTATTAGGGAGGTTTTTCCACTATGATGATTATCGAAGAGTCACACAGAGACTTCTACAAGATAGAGGGAGATTGGATATGATCTCGGAACTCCTTGGTCACACAGATTTCAGCTCCACTAAAGACCTTCTATCCCCTTGCTTCTTTCACTCAGAAATGGTGCAAGTTACTCTTGATCTCGGAACTCCTTGGTCACACAGATTTCAGCTCCAATAGAGATCAACTTCAACAAGCTTCTTTTACACAAAAATATTGCTTGCAAGTCAACCAGCTTTCTCACTCAGATGAAAGGTGTTGATGGTTTTGGTCACGGGTTTGTTTGTTTTTTGGAAAGTTCAAACAACTTGGGGATATCTCAATGGTAGTATAGCTTCTTCTTAAAACGAGATTTGAGATATGGGTGACTGTCTCTGGAATATTTGTGAAAAGCTTATATGGATATTTGGCTATGATTTTCAGTAAGCTTTTCTTTCAACAAAGTAGGTAATTTTTTTTTTGCCTTTTTTGTGTATTTTTTTACTTGTTTGTTGAAAGAGCTATTTATAAGGTATTGGTGGTTTTTGTCCGTTTGACACGGTTGGAGTCTCGTTTCCCCAAACATTCCTTGAGTTCAGACATTTCTAACTTTGGGTATATTTAATTGGTTAGGCATGGTCTTGGTTTCATAAATCTGACAATCTAGGTCAAAGATATGGCTTGCCCATAAGTTATAGTGCTTATATTTTAATAGCACTTATCCGACTTTTAATGCATCTTGTCTTATTTCCGTTGGAAATAATTCGTCCGTTTGATTCATGCATTTTTAAGTCTTTGGATGGTTTTGGGTTTGAGTTTTCAGGTTACGTTCTTTGTAGGTTGTGTTGGTTTAACCTTTTGGACGCTTGCTGAAGAGAATAGTTATTCTCGTGTATTGGACAGACGCTTGGACTGATCCTGACTTTCTTTTCTTTATTTCAGACGCTTACTCTTCAATCTTGTCTTGATGGTCTCACTGAGAATTCCGTCATTTCACTTGATGTTGAGTATTCGGCCTGAGTTATCCATTCGTAGTTTGAGCACTGGGATAATCCCTAAAGCGTTTGACGGACGCTTCAAGATATCTTTATCCATTGTAGCTTCAGACGCTTGATCTTCACCTTCATCACTTGGTAGACTCACCCAGAATTTTCCTAAGTGATTTAGTGTCACATACTTAGTCTAAAGAATTCTACAAAGATAAATACTATAAGCCTAAGATAAATAAGCTTTCAGGTACTTATACATAACATTCTATGAAAGCTTTTACACTTTTCGGGGTCTAACAGGAAGTCCTATTTGTCATCATCAAAACATCTAATATGAAATTCCTAACAAACTTCTACCGTTAGATCGAATTGACCACCACCATGTGATGAAAATGTAGAGTACTATAAATAGAGGAGTCTTGTAATCATTCAAGTATTGTTAACGTTCTGTTGTTTACATATCATATGATTTTACGCGCAAAGCACGTACATTTTGCTAGTTATATACAAATGGCTCACAAGTGACCATATACTCATTTATGCATAACAAAGTTGTACAAGGACCCAAATCATAATATTGTACATGAAAAAGTGTTTAAATTATTTTATTTAAAAACTTTTTTTTTTAATAATATGAGAATTGAGAAGTTGATTTCAAATAATAGTAGGTAACATATGGAAAACTAATATACTTTCAATCATACTATCTACTACCTATTTGTTATCGTAATTGTACTGTTTAGGGAAAATTATGTTTTAATTTTTACACAAATTAAATCATAATAAAGACACATTTTATTTTATTTTCAATATCATAAGGAGAACCAAAAAAAAAAACATGATTTAGAACCCCAAAAAAAAAACATAAGGAGACGACCTTTAATTGTATTTAAACATGATGGTGATAATTTTCAATATCATAAGGAGAACCAAAAAAACAAAAAGGTATCACCGAATTCATACCAGTGTTTTTCACCTCTATTTGATTTAGAACGTATTGGCGTATTAAATTGGAATTCAGAACTTACGTTTTCATGAAGTCTACGAACAAATATTTTGTAAGCCTTGGCCCCGAAATTGCCAAGCACTATTTCCTTCATGAAGGCCTCTTGATCCCAGAGACCCAGACCATGAAACTATTTCCACCATCCCCCAAGAAATTATCATGTTCGAGGCTGGGTTGTCGACGATATCATACAGCTTCAACCCAAGAGGTAGGTAAATCAGATCCCTCATCCTCCTCCTCTTCTTTCATACGTCCATCCTCCTTCATATTAGGTACCTCTCCCTCCTCCTTCATATCAGCCGCCTCTCCCTCCTCCTGATATTCATATCAGGTACCTTTCCCTCCTCCTTCATATCAGGTACTTCTCCCTCCTCCTTCATATAATATCAGGTACTTCTCCCTCCACCTTCATATAATATCAGGTACTTCTCCCTCCTCCTTCATATCAGGTATCTATCCCTCCTCTTTCTCAACAAGTCCATGCTCTTCCATTAGAACGCTCGGTGCAAGAATATAAAGCAGATTAAAGAGTCTAAACTCAAGAAATATGAGGATCCAATACTGCACAATAAAGAATCTAAAGAAAAATTGTGATTTAAAGAATCAAGATTTGACTTACTGGCGGGAGAGTATAAAGAAGAAGTCAAAGAAATGAAATTGATCGGTTTGAGAGAAGAAGGAAGAAGTGTTGAACTAGAACTGATCGATTTGGGGGGAAATGAGAAATAGCCCAACCCTAAATTGGAACTCTCGTATTCCTTTTCTCATTTTCTCTAGGCCCTTTTTTTGTCGGGGAACTAAGGCTATGTTTTGGGAGCGTTTTGGCCAGAAATTCAGATGAAATTGTGTTTGGGTATTCAACAATTTTCGGACCAGAAAAACTATAAAATCTGGTCAAACAAACAAATTTTACTTTTTTGCTTTCTCTCTCCATTTCAACTTTCTCTCTCTCATGCAACTCCCTCTCAAGTCATATCACACACTGTCTCTCTCTCCCTCTCAAAAAAATCAAAGCTTTCTAGGTTACCAAGCTACATTTTACAGTCAATCCTTTGTGCAACAACCAACTCTACACACAAACATATCAACAACAATATGATATTTTTGGCCTTAAAAGCAAAAAAAAAATTGCCCTTAGCTTGCTCAAAATAAATGATTAATGAGAGTAACCATACCAACAAAAATGCCAATGCACGTTCTCAAGGTGGTAGTTTTGCAGAGGCACTGAGTTGCCATCTTTTGGGAGGCAGATTTCACAAATTTTTGGGGGGAAATTTAAAAGGGGGAGGTACTTTTCAGATGACGTTTAATGTTCACTTTTTATATCCAAGGTGATTTTTAACCATGGTTACTTATTCTGGTTTTGGGGGAGATTTATTAAAAAAATAAAATAATAAAGCTGCCACATGCCACGTGTCAGATTCTGGGTGGATCCAGGCACAACCCATATGGGCAGCATCGACCAAACCGGCCAATGGGTTGCTCATTGTTTGACACATCAACCCCAATATAACATAATAATAATAATAATTAATTTCCTCAAACAGCTTGCATAGTTGCACATCTTAAGGAACAAAATATAGATTATATAGAGAACAATAAAATATGGAATTTAATATATACAATTAGTTTTTATTTACTATGATAGATATGTGTACACTTTAATTATTAATAGATATGTGGTGTGTATATATATTGAACATTTATAAGTAATGTATATATATTGTATATTTATATAGTGTACATAAGTATATGTTTTTGTAAATCAACAAACTCAATACATGTACGTATATACCTTATATGTTTAAGTATATACATAAATCAAAATAATATATATATATATATATATATTCGTACTTATAATTAAGTATCTAGTAATCTATCTTTATATATTAATAAAATAATAAAAACATATATATGTAAATATCAACTATTATTTATACATATATTCATCTATACAACAATTATTATAAACTCAATATTATATTATAACTTTCAATCAATAACTAATTATTAACAGATAATAGCTTACATAATTTGACTGCTACAGTAACTTTTGCTCCCTATGGAAACAAAACCAAACAACATCTCACCAAAAAAACACCCAAAAACCAACTCTCAAAATAAAATCAAACACAATTTCATCAAATATGCATGTGTCCCAAAAAAATTCTCTCCAAAACATAACCAAACATAGAATTTGGATAATTTATCGAATCACTCAAACTCAATTTATTATAATATACAAATGTTATAATGGACATTTTCATATGTTTTGGATTCTTGACAAATAATATTTTGGTAATAAAGATTAATATAAAAATGTACAAATAAATACATGAAAATCTTTTATCCGATGAAAAAAAAAATCAGAACTAAGTATGAATATGATTAGTGTATTTTTTACAATATCAATCATCAATTCCACAGTGTTTGGTATGGTTCCGTCTAGCAAAGAAATTCCCTATGAAAGAAAAGAAAAGAAAGATGGGTCCTTGAGCATTTCTACTAAAGAAGCATCATATCACTCACATTCAACAACCAATGAATACTCTATTAGCACACTTGGTCAAAGGGAATGAAGATACGAGGAAAGGGCTTTCCTATTTTTTCTTAAATTCACTTTTTATTTGATGTAAAAATATATAAGTGAGATTGATTTAAATGGGATCTTCTAATGCACTTTTTTATTGCTAGCAAGACATAAATGAGTGACATATATATGTACATACATATGTCTAGTTGATAGAATCTTCTAATGAATAAATTGGAAATTAAACTGTTTGTAATGTGACACTCATTCATGTTTTTAAATAGGAGATGCGATGAAAAATTGCAATAGAATATCCTATTTGCTACAATTTAACGCGATCTAACATAGTTTGTCAAAAGAAAAAGAAAAGCATTATAGCACATCAAACAGCAGAAATCATTGAACCAAATTCCAAAGAAAGCCGAGTGCCCAAGATAACATTTATCAGTTGCAGGCCTTAGGCATTACAAACTTGAGGAAATTAGAAACAATAAGATTTCTCAACTTTCATCCACAAGTACTATCTGATTCAAGAAACACATCAAATTTTCACCATTTTACTCCCTTATATCCGATATAAAATCATTCCATCCTGCCATTCAATTTCTTCTTCTATAATCTCCATAACACAATCTCAACTCATGAGTGAAAACCTAATTCTCTTCCATACCAAACTCGAAAAATCAATCACTTCTATCAGAAAATCTCCAATATCCCACAAAAAATTCCAGGGTTTTCAATTTCAGAAGGGCACAAATTATCAAAAATCATGAGTTCTCTATTGTGGCATTTATAATCCTCATTGGACGAGGCCGTTCAAGGTGGTCCCCATTTCGCCTCCAAAAAGCCCTCCTCCACCAAACCTCAAATCCCCTCTGTATATTTGGACAATCATCGCCCGAATTCAAAAACCGGTCAAACCACGAAAGCAAAATCTCCTGCTGCCAAGCCATTGGCAAAGTCAATATAGTATTACTAAGCCCATCCTCAATTAAATGACGGTCGAGCCCTTTCGAAGCCCTCTTCATCCACCCAAAATCATCATAAAATGGCACCAACCATGTTTGCAAAAGCATGCACCTCGCCTCTTTAGAAGCCAGCAGCTGTCCCTTTCCAATCCCGACCAATAGCCTAGCTGTCACTCTACTCACCTCATACCTATGGATCGGGGCCACCTTAGAATGGGCCTCTGATAATTCAGATTGTGAAGCCCATGTCTTTAAAAAATCCTCAGCAATTTGTCTATCGATCAATATATCCAATAGCCAATGCAAATTGTCCGCCTGCCGCGCTATTTGACTTAAATCCCCGTTTTGCCCTTCTATTGGAAGGAAATGACGGCGAAGTAAATTTAAGCATTTGTCACAAGCTGAGTATAATGACTCTTTACTTAAGTCGTTTTGTGAGGAATTTTCACGAAGCATTTTGGTGACTAAAGTTTTCATCTCTCTCCGGGCTTTTTCGTCTTTTCCCTCGAGAACTACATGTAATAGCCGGAGGAGGACTTCTTCGTTATTGTTTTCATCATCGACCCCTCCGGATGTCACATCTAGAGAAACCCTCTTCAAGACTTCACCGGCTCCGACCCCTTCGAGGCGAAGCTCTGATAAAAGTGAAGCTACCTTCTCTTCCTCATCTTCAGCCCATGGGGCGGCTTCTAAGTACTCTAAACAAGATAGAACTCCCGCATCAAATCCAATTGCTGCTGAGACCTATAGGACAAACCATTGATAGGATTTACCACATATCATATATACAGAGATTTTACCCTAATTTGCAAAACTGTGAATGAAAATATATTTCCAACCTTAGAAGGGTTTAATCATCTATATTTGTGATAATTAACCATTTTAAAATCAAAATTACTAAACCAAGATAAAAAAAAAAATAGAGAAACTTATCTGAAACAATTTCTTGCTTCCATTCTTCTCCAAAAAAATCTACTATTTTCCTCATATAAGTATTCCAAGCTTCATGTTGATCTTAGAACAATTTTTCATTTTCCAGGCTAGTTATCCATATGTGTGATCATTGACTTCTCATTTTTCCTTGTATATGTAAGTTTTCTATCTTAATTTTAAAATAGAAAAATTCCTCAAATTACATTGTTAAATCTAGTTCAAATAGAACCTTCTATTTATCTCATGGTTCTGATATTATAAAAATAATTATCTATTATTTTTCTAGTATTCAGAAAGCTATCAATATAATTCCTTCTTATCATTGTATGTTATGCCTTCCACAATCAATTTATTTAACAATCTTTTTTACTAGTTTTTGAAACATTGGTCTATTTCTTAATATTCTTAGTATCATTGGTTATCGTTATCCATATGATTACTTTGATGGAAGAGCAGAACCATGAATGGAGCCCAAAAGTTCCGAGTAGGTGTAAATAAAAAAGATTATCTCGCAACCTTTCTGATTAGAAAGCTTATTAAAGAATTGTACATTTTGTAGGAAAGCCTCAACCCCTGCCTTTTTTCAGTTAAGATTGTAGCCTTATATCTTTAGAGGATATTTCAAAGAAAAGCATGGTCAAGCATCGAAATCCCCACAATGCCATATAGGAGTACGAAGTTGTACTTAAAATCTTCAAAGGAAGCGACGATCTGAATCTCATAAAACTCTTTAATTCCATTAAAAAGCTTCATTGTCAAAATTTGAGATGATCAGAACAATCTAAAGATGTAAAATCTAAATCCACATATACAATCCATGTTCAAGTCGAACTCTAAAAACGTAGTAGGGGCCACATAATTATCTCTTGGAAAAAATATATAGGTAAAATTGATCGAAATGATGTACATATACCTAACAATATAATATTTATCATTGAAGTTTCTCTAAGGTCAAAGTTTATTCAATTTTACTTTTCAGGGTTCTATCAAATCATACTTGTTTCTAATCAGATATATCTGTGAATTAAGATGGATGTGCAGCAGGTCAAACCTATTACCAGACACCGCAAAAATCAGTTGCCCAGCGGGTTAGTTACATAATAACAATCAAGGGCTCCAGCAAGATTTAAAAAGTACATTAAAAATAGATAAAATCAACAGAATGAAGCAACTATAGTATTTATCATCACGATATCACTAGCAAGTAGCAACGAGAAACTGCTATTAAGAAGGCACCACACAAGAGCAATAACATGCACAAAAATAACACTTCAATAATCAGCTGTACCATATGTAGGTATCCAAATCTTCTTTCCCTTTTCTTTTACTCCAAATATATGTAAGAAATAATAATTAAAGTACCTGATTTGCCCTAAAATTGTTATATGGAAACCTTTAGTCAGAATTTGAATATAAACTTAAGCAATTGAAGAGTCATAGCACTCCTATTTTATCAAAAAGTCAATTAGCAGACATTTATCAAAGATCATAGTAATATTACACTTCCCCAAATACATTACAGCAATTTATTGAATTTCTAATGAGCCGAGCTCTCTCTCATGCACTATAACATCCCAAAAAAAAAGTGCTTCTTGCATGCTAGTTCATTTATTTTACTAATCTTATCACCTTATCTCATTTTTCTCGCTATCCCCATTTAATTCTATGCATCAACTCTTACTTTTCTAACTTTTACATAAATGCAATTCAAACATCAGTCCCCCCGCCCAAAATCTTTGCCACTCAAAAAAAGCATTTCCATTTTTTGTTCTGTCTAATAATTATTTTGGTTCTGTGGCTTCCACAATCTTTAAAGCCACCATTATATATCTCTATTATTTTCTCAAGTTAAGTCGGTGGTTTCTGGAATTGTAAGTTGCTGGATAATTGTTAGAGTATAGATAGTTTCACAATCAGGACTTCTCTCTTCTGAGTATTCTCAAACCTACCATAAAAGCAAACGGCAATCGCCCTAGTTACAGACACGCACTTGAAAGATGCAAGGTAGTACGCAGCAATAAACGACCCGATCTCTCAATGAAATCCCATGAGATAATGATTCAGCTGAGGTATTGCAAGCTAGTGCATCATCCTAAGTTAACTCATCCAGTCCACTATATCTCATCCGTATTACATATTTTCCTATTCATTTTATTGTCTTCATCAAATCTTATACTTTCAGTTCTTACTTAAATTGCAAGATATTCATGAAAAGCACAAACAATAAATAGTAACAAATCTAAGTAATTAAAAACAGAGATACAGATGCATATGGACATTGCAGCATTACCTTAAGAATACCAAGGACTCGTGGAACGTCCTCTTTCATAAGCTTTTTCCTCAAATCCTTACAGTACATCAACCTGAGAGTCTCAATATAAACCTCAATATCATCACAATCCGCAATCTCCACAATGTATGGCCCCGAACTTCGCTGTTGCTTAACCCACCTCTCATTCAACTTCGAAGCGAAAAATCTACTGTGAGCCAAAAGGATCTGCCTATGAACACTAATAGAAACATTAATCCCATCCTTCGAACTCAAGGTGAGCTTCACATCGCCCGAAACGACATCGTTAAACTGGTTTCCGGGGCTCCTGGAGGTAAGAAGATCCGTCAATCGCTGCTGCATTAATGCCTGCTTGTCCTGAGGATGAGGGGGGTTTGCGGGTAGCTTCGAGGTTTGATGGTTTTGAGCTGAAACGACGCCGTTCGAGACGAAAGGCGTGCCTCGGGGCTGGCAGTCGGGTTCATTGGCCATCATTTCGAATAGGGTTGGGCTTGAACGGGTTTTATCCACCAGGAGAGGTGGTGAAGATGGGTTAAGGAGACCCGCGGTGAGTGCAGAGTTGAATTTGGTGAAGGATGATGGAAAATTATCTCCGGCGGTGGCGCCGCCGTAGGCGGTGGCGCCGCCGTAGGCGGTGGTGCTATAGGAGACATCCATAATGGAAGGTGAGTGGCGGATCTTGAGATCTGTGGGGGAGGAGGGTGGCAGAGGGGAAGGCATTAGCGACGACGACGTTTCGTCGGTGTCGGCCAGCGGTGGCGGAGTTGGTGGTGGTGGTGGTGGTTTAGAGGCGGCGCAGCACCAGGTGTTGTCTGGAGAGACTATAATGGGATTGTCAAGTTTGCGGCCTTGATAGTGGTTTTGGGATGTGTATGAAGTGGTGGTGGTGGAGGAAGAGGAAGAAGCTGAATCTGCGGCGGCGGGAGTGGTGGTGATGGTGGTTTCACGGTAACGGCGTCGTTTGGGTTTGATGGGTTGGGTTTGGAAGTTGAGATGTGTTGTGGTAGCTGCCATATGGATGAGAAAAATGTGTCAGTGAGTGTGTGTGTGTGTTATAGTATTTACTTAGGGAAATGTGTGGGTTTGTTTGTCATTTTGCTTTTAGGGCTCCATTGGTGTCATCATCATATTTTGCAAATGTGCAGACACAAATTATTTGAATTAACAATGGCGATGGGTACGAGATGGTAGTGAAACAATAGTAGGAAATAGAAGACATATATGGGAATTCCAATGGTATGACTATGAGCAATTGATGGAGAAAATGAAATATGATTTGTATTGAAAGTTAGTTTTTGTTTTATTTGACTATTTTGAAGTTTGGAGACTCGAAGTCTCGATGCAGACGCAATATTCATGCAATGAGATCGCAAGTGTAGTTGTCATTATACGAGTTGTTTTGT
Organism: Buddleja alternifolia; assembly: GCA_019426215.1. NCBI lineage: Eukaryota > Viridiplantae > Streptophyta > Magnoliopsida > Lamiales > Scrophulariaceae > Buddleja > Buddleja alternifolia. The sequence continues at coordinate 27,975,253 of CM033399.1, read as the reverse complement.
GTTGGACAACTTGTAATGGCGTTAGTCTACTCCGTACTGTTTAGAATATATTGGATTGCGTAATTTTCATGTTCGGTCTCTGACATACTAATGGTTATGATTGATTAGCTCTCTTACGATAGACACAATAACGAATTATCTATCATTAGATTTTCAATTTCAAAAACTGTAAGTGTCACTAAAATAATACTTAGGAGCAGTTACAAAATTATTGGGAGTGATCAAATAATCAAATTATGAACTCTTACCTTTCCTACATTAGACGCAGCAACAAATTATCTACCATTAGAATTTCAGTTTCGAAAACTCTTAAGAATCTAACTGAATTAGATACTTTGGGGCAGTTACAAAATTACTAAGAGTGGTCAAGTCATGAATTTTTTGCTCTCTTACGTTAGATACAAAAAAAATATCCATCATTAGACTTTTAATTTCGAAAACTCTCAAAAATCAATGAATTAAATTCTTTGAGGCATTTACAAAATTACTAGGAGTGGTCAAATTATGAATTTTGCTCTCTTACGTTAGTTATAGCAACAAATTACCCATCATTAGATTTTCAATTTCGAAAACTCTTAAAAATTACTTAATTAAATACTTTAGGATTGTTACAAAATTACTAAGATTGGTCAAATTATGGTTTTTCAGCTTTCTTACATTATATACAACAAAAAATATCAATCATTAGACTTTCAATTTCAAAACTCTAACAAATAACTGAAATAAATATTTCGGGACAGTTACAAAATTAGTAGGAGTGGTGAAATTATAAATTAATAACTAGGAAATGATATCAAATGAGAAAAAAATAAAATCTTTTTGTGCAAGATATTTATTTATTTTGAGATAGCTACATTTTCTTGTATTGTAGTATTGGGAGTGGATTCTTTCTTGGCCGGAGAGGCATTGGTATAGACAAGAGTAGATAGAAAGGGAACAAGGAATCCCCAATTGAAAGCCCCACTCATTTTGTTTTGTGTTGTGTTGCTAATGCATTATATGTCTTTTATAATTATATGTCATTAACAATTGTGCTTTCACCAGAGTTAGCATTTGGATTATGTAATCTATAAGGATCAGTGGCCACTAGGGGTGTACATAAACGCGCTTAACCCGTCTGAACCGCTCAACCCGAGTCGATCCGCCCGAAAACCGCCGGTTTAAAATTATTAAATAATAGTGGCGGGTTGAAAATATTGCAACCCGCCATTTTTGGGTCGGGTGGTGGGTTTAATAATTGTAACTCGCCTAACCCGCAACCCGACCGCTAATCATTTATGTTACACGTATAAATATATATAGTTAAAGATCAACACTAAACTTTGAAAACTATATATACTCTCTAAATAGAGTGGCTTATTCATATTCATGTAACATGCTTTATTTTTTATTTGAGCAAACAAATTGACTCGTTTGAACACTTGTTTTTATTTGATTTGAACGAAAAATTTATATGTATATATATATTTTGATGATAAATTTATAAAAAATATTAATTTTATTGATATTTTAAAGTTTTTCACTCCTTAGAAATCATGATAATATGAATTTTATTTAATAACATTTATTTATTTCTCACCAACTCAATTTTTTTAAGTTAAATGTACAACAAGTATAATATTTAATTTTTTTACTTACTAGTTATAACTAAAATTAAGTTGTAAAAGTTATAACTTAATTTGATAACCCGCCAACCCGCCCGCTAAAACATTAAATCCAACCGACCCGAACCGCTCGGTTTGAAAAGATAATTATGCGTTTTCGGTTTGATATTTTGTCAACCCGCACATGTCGGGTCGGGTTAATTTTTTTTCTAAAACCGCCCGAACCCGACCATGTACACCCCTAGTTGCCACCTATTGAGTCCCTTCCTATTAATACAATTACAACTTTCACTGTGGGTCATATTACAAAGTTTGTAGTTCACAAACTTGACACAATAATTAATAATTAATACAAACTTCGTTAATTCGAGCTCGGTTCGGGTGTAATACGGGCTCCATGATGGTACTTCCTTAAACTAAACTAAGTACATTAATGTCGAGTAGAATGACCCCCAACATCGATCCTCCAGTGGTACAAAAGTCGATGTTATGCTCACAAAAGAGCTCAAGATAGACATCATACCTCATATCTACTCTATTTAAGGATCAGAGATATTTATAGAGTTTTCATAATGTACTAGTATCTAAATGTCACCTCAAGAGCTGACTTTTTAGACTAGAACTGAAACTAATTAATTGATCCCAAAAACATTTCCTATCTGCATCTTTATTGTCACAATGCGGAACATCCACGTCGTTGTGATCTATGGTTTCAATTCAGAGTTGATGGGTTGGGTCGGGTCAGGTTGAGCCCACCTAAAAAAACATGTGAATCTTATTAGGAAGTTGACAAAGACACTCCAACTCTTATTATTAGCACTTCAACATTCATTTTAAGTTTGCAAAAGGACAAAATTATCATCAATGCTAGAATATAGGGATAATTGCATCAACATCCCTTGAACTATTGACAATTGGCATCTACACCCCTCACTTTTGGAATATTGGCATGGACCTCCCTTCTTTCAACTTTTTATTAATTAAAGACTAAAATGCTCTTTATTGTTAGAGCTAAAAAGTTGAATTAGGCTTAATAATTTGTTGAATTGTTTTTACAAAGTATCATTAAATGATACTGTAATAAATACAAAACATAATTATCCAAAATTAAAAAAAAAATTAGGGATATATTTCTAAAACTCTTAAACCTTAAATTAATAATAATAAAATAGCATTGGATACTTTTATTCTTAAGTTGAAATTTAAAAACGTACAATGAAAAATTAACTTATGACTGTTGTATAAATAAACTACAAATTAATAAAAAATTATAACTCAACAAGCAGCAAACCTACACACACACACACATACACACACACATATATATATATTAAAAAAATTCACTTAATTGAATGAAAAGAAAAACCCAAGTATCACCATAAATCCTCAATTCCGAAAATGAAATTATACTAAATACAAAATAAAAAATGTACTTGACAAATTGATTTAATTTTGTGATAGAAATAAAAAATGACGTAACAAATAAAAATAGCACAATAAAATAAAAAATATTTGTCAAAGATAAAACTATTCACGAAATTAGGAAAGTCCTTTTTTAATTACATAATTTAACGTTTAGGGTTTTTAGAGATATTTCTAAAAAGAAATTCATTTTAAATATTTTATTACAAAGTAATTTGACAATTTTTTATTCAATTAAACCTTTTTAGCTAAAATTTAAAGGGTATAATAGTCTTTAACTTGTAAAATTTAGGAAAAAGTTGAAGGAGGGGAGGTCATTGCCAATATATCAAACGTGAGGGGTATAGATGTCAAATATTTATAATTTGGGGGAGGTCAATGCAAATTTCCCCTAGAATATATAAATTAGTGTAAAACAAGATGTGTCGAACCTTCATAAGCTTCGTCCCAAAGGAAAAGTGAGAAAAAACATAAATCCCCCAAACTTCTTGTAAGGAAATACTTCTTTTTCCCAACATTAAAAAAATAAAAATTGTCCACTAATTACTATGTATATTTTAGTTCTCGGATGTTGTTGAAATTAAATCAATTAAAACTTTAGCATGGACAACAGAAGTAATAAAAATTATATAGAGGAGTTAGATGGAATATTAGAGTTTGAAAATACTATAAACTTCAAGGAAATCTTAGAGTATTATCAAGTATTCGATCAATCCATAATCCAACTAGTAATTTTATTTCCTCATTCCTGTTTTATTTGCATTTAAAGATTATTAGCCATTGGAAACAAAAGTTATGGATTTAGTTCAATATTTTGCTCGATGAATTATTTTTTTCAAAACAGTTTAAGATCTTAATTTTTCTAAATTGATTTTATATTTTAACAACTTGCTATATTATATTTTTGTGTTCGGATGCGATATGTAGAATCTTCAATTAAAATTGATGATGATGAATAAAATATATTTTTTATTTTTGAGGTAATAAATTAAATATAAAAAATGATTTTTTTATTTTATTATGAACTGATGTTATATTAATTTTTACCAAAAAAAAGTAATCTTTTACCAAAAAAGTAATATTATATTAATTTTATTTAATATAATATCTTATAATATTATATATGTATAAATAATAATATTAAATATTTGTTATGATTATATTTAATTATGTATATATTAATACAAAATTAATAATAATCTATTAACTAAAAAATGTAAAAAAAAAAAATTCTGAGCTCGAGCCCAGAAATTTGACTAGGATCTCAGCACGTGGGCACCCCTACGTGTCACAATGCGGAACATCCACGTCGTTGTGAGCTATGGTTTCAATTCAGAGTTGACGGGTTGGGTTGGGTCGGGTCAAGTCGAGTCGAGTTGAGTTGAGTCCATCTAAAAAAACATGCAAATCCTATTAAAAAGTTGATAAAGACACATCAAGTTTTATTATTAGCATTCCAACATCCATTTCAAATTTGCAAAAGGACAAAATTATTCTTACCAAAATATATAAATTAGTGCAAAATACAATTGTATCTTGTACTATCAGACGTACACATGGGTCTCCAAAGCAAGATGTGTCAAACCTTCATAAGCTTTGTCCCAAAGGAAAAATGAGGAAAAACATAAATCGCCCAAACTTCTTGTAAGGAAATAGTTTTTTTTTCAACATTAGAAAAAAAGTGGAAAAAAAATGATGTCCACTAATTGCTCTGTATATTCTAGTTCTTGGATGTTTTTGACATTAAATCAATTAGAAGTTTGGCAATGGACAAGTGAAGTAATGAAAATTATATAGAGAAATTGGATGGAATGTTAGAGCTTGTAAATACTAAAAGTTTCAAGAAAATCTTAAAGTATTATCAAGTACTCGATAAGTCCATAATACAGTTAGTAATTTTATTTCCTCACTCCTATTTTATTTGCATTTAAAAATTATTAGCCCTTGGAAACAAAAGTTATGGATTTTGTTCAATATTTTGCCCGATGAGCTATTCTTTTCAAAACAATTTATACTCTTAATTTCTCTAAGTTAATTTTATATTTTTACCACTTGCCATATTATATTTTTTTGTTCATAGGTGATTTGTAGAATCTTCAATCAAAATTGGTGATAATGAATAAAATATTTTTTATTTTTAAGGTAATAAAGTCAATATAAATTTTATTTATTTATTATGGATTGATGTTACTAATAATTTCTCTATGTGCCATTGCCTCTCAAATTTTATTATGGACTGATGTTACTAATCAATTAAAGTTATGGATTGATGTTACTAATAATTTCTCTAATTTAATTTGACCTTATATTGCTTTCGTCTTTAAAATTCAAAATATTGTGCTATCGTTCCTCAAATTTATTATAATCACAACATAGTCTCCAAGTCAAATGTCCGATGATTTTTGGTCTATTAATATGTTGGGCAATTGTGTGGAGTCGGATCAAAATAGGTTGGAAAAGAAGCCAAGATAAAGCCGAGAAGGGTCGAGATTAACCGGGATCGTAAAAGGATAAGAAGAAATCGAAAAACTGAAATTGTGAAGTGCAGATACGCACAGTTGCGCCCAGGCGCCAACATGGCAGCGCCCAGGTGCCATTGTATGGCGCCTGGGCGCGGGCAACAGCGCTGGAGACGCATTTTTCAACTGTTTTCATGGCTTATGTATTTTTGGCATGTTTCTTGAGTCCTCTTTTGATGAGGATTGTTTCCTTAAATCCTAGGGTTGATTTAGTATTATTTTTTCTAAAGCTATTAGGGTTTTAACTTCACTTTTGTCTATTTAAATAGCATAGAACTCATCTTGTAAATTGAATCGAATCACTTTGAGAGAGTTGAAATAAAAGATCTAGTTGGAGATAGTTTTTTCCCTTGATTGGGCTTCCACCATAAAATTCTTTATCTTCTTTATTGCCTTTGTTTTCCCATATTTTCTTATATTTCCCGTTGTTAGTTCACCATTGAGAGCCTTGATTCCTAACATAATATGCCTGGAACCAGAAAATTGAAGCAAGAACTACAATTTAACAAAAAAAGGAGAAAAAGAACAAACTGCGATATAACCAAAATTAAATTTGAGGAAGAGCAACAAAATACTTTAAAGTCTAGGAACGAAATTGATACAATTACTAAATTAAAGGCTCTAAACATTAGCCCAAAAATTATATTTGGCTACATAGTAGGTCGTAATTACTATGAGAAATTGTAACCAAAAAAAAATTACTATGAGAAATTACTAACTGTAGTATGCTTTGCCAGTATAATGGATTTAATTTGAGCAACCTCTGTATTCATGTGACAATTATAATGTTAACATATGTAATTCGACAGAAATAGTAATTATGATCTCAACCCGCAACTCCCAATTGATAATTACTCATTTTGTTTTCATTGGGTTTAATTTTGTTTGTGATCCCTATTTATTAGTCCTGTGTACATCTTATTAAAAAAGACAAAATGGAATTTATATATATGTTCTAAAAGAATAGTTATAAATATTTTTTAAGATAATCATTGCACGTAAAGGCAACCCACATCCACATACATATATACACACATAAATATATATCATAATCATAATAATGAAGTGGCATATGGAGTAGGGCGTAAGGCATGCTAAATCGCTTTCACTTTATTCAATACCCTTGCCCCTTGTACATCATGTAGTGGTGATGGTCAAACAAAAAAAAAACAAAAAGGAAAATGTAGTGGTGATCCCCACCTAAAGACCCCCGCCCCCACCCCTCCACTCCAAAGTTCTTGGGATACTTTAATTTTTCTTTTAAATTCTCCAAGTATTCTTAATCTCGAAAGTTCAGCACCAATTCATGAGAATTGTCAGCCATACACCTCTTGTTTAAATGAACAAACTTTTTAATTTATTAATTAATCACATCGTTGTTTCCAAAATAAATGACATGGCCGTCGTAGTAAACAGTTAGTGCGACTATTTGGGCTCCAATTTTGTTTAATTGAATGTATTTTAGCAATTATTGATTCTTTGCCACAATTACAAGACATTTGTGAGTAAATAAATCACACACATGAATTTTCTCATATGTTTGTTAAGCACTAAAGAATTTGTAATAACATGCTAGTGCCAGTAATGGGCCAGTTGGGGCCTTCTATAGGGAACAATAAGTCTTGTTCTAAAATGCTAAAGAAAGCAAAGGAACATTTGTTGAAAAAAAGAAAGCAAAGGAACACATTGAAGGGACATGCTTTATTGCCAAGAAATGGAGTCCAAACCTGAAGGGTTGGCGTAGTGGCTTGTCCACCACTATGCTTCTGAGTGGGGAGTGTGTTCGACTCCCTCCAGTGACAAATCCCCTCAGTCAGCGGCATGCTCAGCACCGCGAAACGAAATTAGTCTCATACCCAATGTGGTGTAGAGAAACCCGTGAGAAACCAAAAAAAGAAATGGAGTCCATAAATAATCTTTTTTCGTTAATGACCAAAAAAAGAAAAAAAGTAATTATTTTTTTTGTTTTCTTCATCTTTTTCTTCTCTCTTTCTTTTTGTAACCTAACTAATGGTTTATGTTAAAATTGCCTTAAACTTGAAGAGAATATATATCGTCAAAGAGTAGTTAGCCGACGAGATTTAGGGTTTGCCCAACCGATGAATGTTTGAGGCCTTACAATAAAAAGTTAAGGAGTTGATGTCTTGCTAAAATATTAATTTATCTCTAATAGATGATGTGTACTATAATCAACAATAAAAAGAAAACATGTCTTCCAAGTTCCGATTTCCTAAAAATAACGTGTTAATCTGGCGAAAATTCTTCTAATTCTTAATTAGGAACAAATTAGCATTTTAAAGAGAGATTTTATTTCTCTCCAGATGATGTATTGTTGAATGTTTAAATGTTAATGAAGAGCTCTTATATAAATATGGAGCATAATAATCTAATATCAATATGTCAGTAGCCCAGCCCATTCAATGCCATATTAATTCAACCCTAGTATATAATCCCAAATGTAATGAATCTCTCCTGGTCCTTACTAAGGTGAGCCCATGACATTTATGAGAACATTTTAGTTCAGCCCATCCAAAAGAACCTTTATTGGGCAGGTTCGTTTCTTCAATTTGATCCAATATGCTATATTCAACTTGTATTAGCAAATGTAATTTTTGATATACTATAATTAATATGGCTAATTTTAGAAGTTTCTCAATTTCAAACCTCCTAATTTCTAACCAAAGGTGTCAAAATGTCCCTAATGGGTCGGCCTGACCAGGCCCCTTAGGGGCCTTGCCATTTTAACTAAAGGGCCCGAATATGGCCGGCCTAGTTGACTTACAGGCCGACCTGATTAGGCCTGTTAGGCCGATTTGACCCCCTAAATGAGGGGCCAGATCGGCAAAGGGCTGGTTCAGGCCAGCCTAGTTAGGCCTTTTAAAGGTCTAACCAATTTTTTTTTTTTTTTTTGTGTTTTAGTTGAGTTGAAGATTAGAATTTGGGAACTAACAATGAGATAACTATCTTAATGATATGCGAGTTTTCATAATGATTGAGTAAATTAGTGCTCATTAACTATTTTTTTAAATCTCAATCATGCATAATGCTAGGATTTGAAACAATTATTTGTCTTTCAATATTTGTTTGGGCAAGAGTTAAACTTGAAATTAACATATTTCTTTGAACTCTCTAATTTTTTGCTAATTTAAATCAAATTTTAACATTATTTAATTTTATATGTTTTAATATTAAAAAATAAAATTTGCAAGGCATACATACGCCTCGCTCCAAGAGACTTGGAATGCTCCGCCTTCGCCCTTTAAAACATTGCTTGTTAGTTGGATATGCATGAATGTTATATTTAGCCTTTAAAATACGAAAAAAAAATTATCGTCAACAACTATTTTGGGTGGATGACATTGACCTATCATGACTATAAAATTTTGGATATCCACGAAATTTCTATCGAAATTTTCGTAAATTTACTACTCCGATATGACACCAATACCGAGATTTTAGACCTTGGTTGGGGGCAGTATGGAATTTTTCCCTGATTTCTCTCCACATTTTGGTGCCACGTCGGCAATTTCGATATTCCAAAAAAAAAAATGTCACACTTCTCTTTCTATCGAAATTCCAAAAAAGAAAAATGTTGCATTATCTATCTACCAAATCATAATTATTTCATATTCTCCATAACAAGATTAGTTCATACTATTTAACAAGACCACCTTTATATATATCATATATAGAATATTATTAATGTAAAAGATGCACAATTATGATAATTAAAATTACCCAAAATTTTATTTTAAATTCTCAAAGATTTCTATAAATTTTCATGATTTCTTTAAAATCGAAATCGAAATTTTGGATATCCACGAAATTTCTATCGAAATTTTCATAAATTTACTACTCCGATATGACATCGATACAGAGATTTTAGACCTTGGTTGGGGCAGTATGGAATTTTTCCCTGATTTCTCTCTACATTTTGGTGCCACGTCGGCAATTTCTCTCTAAATTTAGCAGTCAGGTGGGGTAATTTTCCATCCACATACCAAACCAAATTTGCAATTTCCCCTTTAGTGATTTTTGTATTGTTATTAAGTTAGTGAAAGAGGATTCTGACCACCGTACTCTTATGTCGCTTAGTGGTTTTTCAAAGAATCCTTTTTCTAAACTAATTTCAATAGATTGCAATAAATAAGTATAGAAAATAAATTGATATTGGTATGAAATTGAAGAAAAATGAGTAAAAATGAAGGGAAAGAAGACATTGCTTAAATCTATGGTAAAATCCTTTTACCATAATGGCATTAGTTAATGGTATTTTGGGTTTAATATATTCCACTTGACATAAATAAAAATGATAATTTCAAACTCACTTAACGGTGATTAAAAGATAACTAACGGATTCGAAAACTAGAGGGTAAGTGATGTTTGGGTAATTGATGTTTAAGGTATAGTTCTTGGGGTATATTGATTTTTTTTCATTGTTATATATAGATAATTACTAGTTATTGTTTCTTGATATCATGTTGCTTGGATTTATATATTAATATGTTGCTTGGATTTATATATTAATATTTGATTTGTTTGTTAACGATTTTTTTTGTAAATTTTACTAGTCGAAAACTCCGTGAGATCCGATTGCAATAGTTCATTTTTCGTTATAATATTAATATATATAAATTAAATTCCATTAAATTTAAAATATTTGTTTAATGACATTTAGTTTCGCCACTTAGGTTTCCTTAATCTGCTGAGCGTTTTAAGTTGTAACCCCTATGAAAAAATCCATTGTAAAATTGATTTATATATTTTTTTAGCAGAGCGATTAAATATATATCAACATACAGAAATATCATGTAACGAACGAGTTAATCATAAATATTCAACATTATAATCATTAATATTAACAATCAATTATGATACGTTAAAATGGAACTTCGAGCCCACGACCTCATGAACTAGGGGACTCGCAAGTTTTCTTTTTCTTTCCCATGACCTCAAAATCAATATTAAAAAATTTAAACATAAAAGATTCATCTAACAATTTGACTCTACTAAAAGATCGATTTTGGAATATTAGTTATAAACACACAAACTTTATTGCAAATCTTTATATCAATTAAATATCTTTTAATAAATTTAAATAATAAGATCACTTATGTATAGGGATAATTGCATTCACCTCACTTGAACTATAGACATTTAACATCCACGCCCTCATATTTTGTATTTTAATATGGACCTCCCCTCCTTCAATTTTTTTATTATATTTATCAAATAATGACTAGAATACGCTTCTTCTTTGAGCTAAAAAGGTTGAATATCACTAAATAATGTGTTGAGAATGAAAAACTATTAAAATATCATTCAATGACATATTATTAATAAAAAAATAAAGCAACCAAACTAAAAAGAAATCTAGAACTATAACTCTAAAATTCCTATACTAAAATTAAATTAAAAAAAAATATGCTCTTGATTTATCGTGATATTTTTTGGTGATTCAAGAAATTCTTGTAACCAAAAATAAAATTCAAGAAATTATTTCTGAAGTATGTTAATCTTAATATAATTTAAGTTTTTTTTATAAACATAAATAGTTCTTATTTCCACAAATTATTGTATATTTTCCTTTTTTAGAAAACATTATAAGCACCAAAGTAAAATTCTCATGAATCATCTTATAATCCAAAATTCTATATTTCCAGGTATTATTGTTTTAATAAAATCCAAAATTTTAATTTAACCAGTATATTCATTGAGAAAAATAATATTAAAAAAATACATACACTTCTTACTTGCCACCACTTTTTTTTTCCTTAAGTAGAAATACTTATATATAATTAATAAATTAAAATAACTAATAATTACACCAAAAATAAAAAATAATGTTGCAAGTCAATAAAACTCAAAGCTAAAAGAATAGTACAACAATATCACATTCTTTCTCTTCCTATTATCTTAATTGAAAAATAAGGAAAACCCCAATTATACTTAATGCAATATAGGAAAAGCGAAAAACCACTAATTTCTTTTCGAATTTAAGATTTTCGGAAACCACCGATAATAGTTTCATGACATTAAGTGTTAGTTGAACCAAAAGAGAGTTAAAATTAAAATAATTAATTAACATTTGTTTGGACTTTGGATCATAAAAGAACATAAGATTAGATTAGGGGAAGTTTTTTCTTTTAATTTAAGAATTATGCATTTTAGAGTTATATGTTTAGGTATTTTCAATTTTAGATGCATTTTTTTAATTACTATGTCAATTAATAGTGCCTTTTTATTCTCCAACCACTTATTAAATTATTTTAAAAAAATTAGCCCAAATGTGAAGGGTATTTTAGTTTTTCATTAGTAAGTCTAATGAAAAAGTTGAAGAAGGGGAGATGCATACCAAGATATCAAACACAAAGGAATGTGTATGCCAAATGTCTATAATTGAAGGGAGGTTGATGAACCGATCAAAAAACAAAAAGGGAGGTTGATGCAATTTTTTCCATATATATATATATATATATATATATGAATATATGTGATGTGGGTGGAATTTACCTAAAATTGGGCCAGGTTAAAAGAAGCCCAATTGCTAGAGAGAAGAGGTTGATTTTCCTACTCGGGTCTAGGCCCATTAGGCCAACTTACCTTGCTGGATTTGGGATGGATTATGGAAAGAGTTTGACAGAGACAAAGACAAATCAAGATCAATTAGGAAGAAGACATGACCCAAAAATCAGGCTCTTACCATACAGGGCTTCCTTCGATTGAGGCGATCTGGGCTCAATTCCCACTGGATCTGCTGCTGGACGCACATTCTGATTTTCAACTATCCTGATTTTGCCATTTTACTCTATCTAGATAAGGAAAGTAGCATATATCATTCCAGCGGCTATGATTGATTGAAAGCCTTCAAGATTTGTATAAATACTTCCATCGAATATGAATAAAATAAGGACTTTTATGCTTTATATTGATATTCTGTTGAAATATATATATATATATACACACACGTATATATTACCTCATATATTATACTCAATTATCCTATATAAAATAATACATAAATAATGTTGATGTAAAATCGGATTAGCATCAATATGTATGTTATTTCTAGGGAATCACATGCGTTTTGAAATTTCTAGATGTTATATTGTACTTTCCTGAAGAGCATTTTAAAATTATATTGTACTTTTTATTTACTTATAATAATAATTAAAAGGTAGGTACAAACATTACAAAGAACCAACATCCCACATGCCCTGTTGACCCACCTCCCTGACTCTTGTCTCCGCTAATATCGTTATCTTTAATCTCATATATATATATATACAAATATGTTTGTCCTTTAATCAGTAGGCCCTCTTTCATTGTACAAATTGCAAAACCCCCACATTTCTACTTTTATAGACTACCTACTAGACCTAACTAAATTATTCAAATCCACCAATCTTATTGGTTGCTGATTTAATCATTATCTTAATGTATATAATCAGAATTTGACACTTATTATGTCTCATCTTGCTTTGGAGAAAAACCTAAATATAAAAGACTAATCTATAAGACCCTTGGCCATCTTCCATTTATAATAGAGTATTAAAAGAGTTCTTGATTTCTTTTCATTCTTTATGCTTCTTTAAGATGAAGAAAATTCTTAATTTGTACTGATTAGATTACTTACCAAATGTTTGTCCAACTATATCTTCTCTGTCATGTCCAACATTGTCTATTATATGATAAATTGAATGCAACACTATTCATTTATTCATTGATTATTCTACAATTGACCGAATGCAACACTCTCAATTCACTCTTGGACCACTGAATATCTGGTGTGTTTTTATCCACTTTAGTCATTGGTCTTGAATGCATTTGGAGAGTTGCTTCTGTACATCTCCGAATAGCGCAAATCTTACCTAACTAGGAGATAATAGATTGCTTGGTTTATATATAGATTCTTGGGTATCTTCATTTTGCTTACATAAAATTACACCTTTTGAACCAATTGACTAGGGTTTTAGTTTGCATAACCATGGTTTATGATAAATTGAAATTTTGGATAGTATTGTGGGATCTATTCTTGGCTGGATGGAGGATTGGCCGGCCCTGAAGTACTTCGGCCACTGATATGTAAGGACATAAGGTTAATAAACAATAATTGAATCTTACATGTTGAGTGACAGAAATGTTTCAGAACTAGTTAAGTACAATCCGAATTATGGAGGAAAATTGAGAACATGTTACATCAATAAATATTCAAATTTGATTACATGGTGTTAAAACAAGATTAGATGTAGACATCCCCTAAAAAGACACTCCAAATGAAGAGTCCAAATGGAGACCACAAATCCACATCAAAGGAGATAATGTTTTATTCAGTTTTCATAGTCGTAATGAGGAGAATTTCCACCACACTACACGTTGCTTACAAAGTTGATTGAGAGATACTTGTACACAAGTTATACATGTATATCTTTTTAAATTTTAGATGTAGGGGATATCCTGAACCGACAAATTCGAGCTGATAGTTTTTAATAACGGGTCACACAAACTTTATAAGACTCCAAAGAAAAAGAAAAAAAGTCATAACTTGTGATAGTTTGAAATTGAATCCAGAACATCTCACATGAAAGTGGAAGCTGGTAATACTAGACTAACAAACTTTGGGTATACATGTATACATCTATATATAAGTAGAGGTGTTCATCGGTAGGTTTTTTAACCGAACTGAACCGGATTTTTGGTTACCCGAAATTTCAGGCTGTGTTTGGTTTTGTTTTCAAACCCATTTTGGCCAAAAAATTTGGCCAAAACTTGTTTGTTTTGTGTTTTTTTGACCAAAAATGATTTTTTTGGTCAAAAAAATTGTCAGCTATTGTCTCCCTATTTGTCTCTACTTTAGGGTACCTACTAATTACATCAACTACAATATAATCATTTAAAACTTATATTATATTATATTTTTCAATCATTAACTAATTATAAACACAATTTTTCAGACAAAAACTTACATGATTTGATTGTTACAGTAACTTTTGTCTCTTCTGAAAATAAAATCAAACACTAAACCAAACACATTTTCATCAAAATACACAACTTCCAATAAACCTTTTCACCAAAATTTTTACCAAAAAAAAACCCCAAAATAAAACCAAACACAGCCTCAGTTTTCCGAAAATTCGAAACGAAAACCGACAGATTTGGTCGGATTTTTTTCGATTCAGTTAAAACAGAAAAAGATTTTTTTTTTTTGACTAATGTTTTTTCAAAAATCTCACCGTCTATTATTTTTTGGCTATTATTGTTCATTTTTTCTTTGGAATGCATCTATATATAAGATTGTATACCTGTATATATATAATCAAAGAGGGAGGGAGGAGTTTTATTAAGGACGGGAGATCGACTGGACATATACAAATATAGATATTTTACTATGTATATTTCTACTCTTTAGTCTTTAAGAAGTTTTTCTTGTTTTTTTTTTTTTTTGAAGAAGTTTTTTTTCTTCTTTAAGAGTCAGTAAGTTATTAATGATTATAGGTGATAATATGGTATCCTTACTAATTGAAAATACATGAATAATATTGGACATATTTTCATTAATGATCTAATAGAATGTGAATTTCTAAAGTTAGAAAAAGTGATCCTATTATTAAATAAACATAAAACATAAAAAGTCTAAAAAAAAAGAATGATATAAAGAACAAGTAATTCTCGTTTTAACACACACACATATATATATGTCAACTTTCAGTAGTTTCTGACTTTGTAGAAATCGAATTTTGAAAAATAAATAAATTAAAATGATACTTAAATTGTATATTTATTTTTTTGAATCTACTTAATTTGTATAAACAAAAGAAGAGAAATGGATATAAAATTCCTAAATTGAGTGAAAAATCGGTTAAGAACATAGATTTGGTAGGCAAATTATATGTTTTGGTCACAAGAAAATGTTTATTACTATTTTTATGGGGGGAACTTTTTGAAATTTCACATTATTGCATACTCAAAATAAAATTTTGGATAATTGAGGAAGGCGATTACCCCTGTCTATCTAAATCTAAGGAAGGACTCCATCTGAGAGCTAGTTTTCTAGACAGTAATTATGTTTAATTAGACATTCAACAATGACATGAGAATGGATTTCTTTTTTTTTGATGCATCCAGTGTACTGTGCAACAAGTGATGTATATTTTGTCACTTTAGCACATGATGTGATCATTGCTGATGTGGCAAAATATACACCATTTAGTGTTCAATACCCAGTGCATCAAAGAATTTTTTTGTGAGAGGGCCATGATGCGGTTGAGGATTATTATGCTACTCAAATGATACATTCAATTGCGAATTCTACTGCATTTACTATTGTTAGGGTATTGAATGAATGACAATTGTCATTGTTAATTTTTTATTGAACACGTTTCATTCAACGAAAAACTTACAACGAAGATCTTACATGTATGCAATAAGGAAAAAAATTATACAAGTGACATGTATATAAGTAATTGGAAAAAAAATGAAACATTATTTGAAATAGAGGATCCAGCAATCTTACTCTTTACTTAATAATCAAATAAATACAAATCAAGATTTTTCCTAAATCAAGCATAGGAACATCATGTGGGATGCCCTCTAAATTTAGGCAGATTCCCCTTGATCTACAATACCCCACTAAAGTGCCATATGGAACAACATCATCACAATATACAATATAACTTTCCTTTTGTCATTATGACTTGTTTAATTAATTAATTAAATAAAGGGCCATTTTATTCCTAAATTCCAAGAGAAACAAGAGAAATAGTTATCATTAATAAGCATAATTGTTGTGGAAACAAAAACGTGATAATGCAGTAATATATATAATTAAAGGTCTGATTAATTAAGCAAATGATAGTGGGGGGGAATTTGTTGTGCAGGGGATGCTTAATAAAGAGGGGGACACAAACAAATTAAAAGAAAGAAATTGTACAGTTTTACATGCAATCTGCATAGCTGTAAGTTGGTGCATATCTTCTGTAATTCCATTTCTATGAGATCAGATCAAACAGCTTTTTGCAGGAGCACAAGTCACTGCATGCCTCCTCATTTTCTTGTTCACTTTAAATTGTCTTAGCATCTCTCTCTCTCTCTCTCTCTCTCTTTCTCTCTCTATATATATATATATATTGTTATTAGTATTTCAAATATAAAAATTATTTTGAATTAGTGGTATACATAAACAAAGTGGATGGAGTACTTTAAATATGAATACTGGTAATTATCAAAAAGAAAAAATTATAAATATTATGACTTAATATTACTTTTTAATTTAGTTTTTGATATGTTTAACACATATATGCGTGTGTATTGCAGTGAGTTATTTAGACATATCCCACCCATCCCCCATCATTTAATTTTATTTATAAAGTTGAAATATTTTGTATCCGTAAGCATTTATACGGTACAACCGTATCCTTGCATTTCCGATTTATTTATCGACTTATATTCCCAAAAAAAGCAGAAAGCACAATTAAAACAAATGTGCCCAAAAAGGAAATCCACATCAGCATAGCTTGTCACTTTCCTAATAAATCAGATAATTGTTTTGTTTGCATCAAAATAAAAAAAAAAAAAGCTAATTATTTTGTAACAAAAAAGAAAAAGCTGATTATTCCATATTATTCAAGAAAACCTTTAAAAATTAATTATTTGCCGTGGAATGCAAGTTGCTCTTTATTATAACATAAATTGATATATCACTATAATTAGTTATTACTATTTTGGAAATGACCTGCGAACCTTGATTAATTAATTGAAGCAGACAGTTACTGACAAGTAGAGTTGGATCCTTGACTACACATTAGAAAACTAAATCAACCTTATGGAGGCAAATTCTGTTTAATATACAATAGATATATTGCTCAAGTGTTGGAAACTAATTTTGTTTTGTTACTCGTCTAATCAAACTAATAATATTTCTTGTTGCGGTAATGTCTTGCGATCTAGGCCCAAATTAAAAAAAGTCCCAAGACCAAATGACCTGTTCCGAATTCGATATAATATGAAAAAAAATTAGTTGTACGGTACGATATAAATATGGAGAAAATAAGGGACTAGATTCATACTCCGGGCTCGGTTGCACCCAATTGTATTTCATAAGATGAGTGGATTACACTTGTTATATGATTAATCACTTATTTTATAAATACATTAAGGTATGATTTAGCCAGGAACGAGGTAGAATTTCCCGTTTAGTGAGAATATATGACATATTTTATATTATATCCCTCTATTATGAATAATAAAAATTCTCTCATCTTTTTTGGACACAGACAATTGACCAAATACATCGTTGCGTCACTTTATGTTTGTGCATGACACTTGCCTTCTAGGGAGAGGATCCGGTGTGGAGTAGGCTACCGTCTACGGCTAAAAGTAGCTGGATTATTGTTGATTTGGACGTAATCGCCAAATTAATGGCACTTGATTCACAAAAAAAAAAAAAAAAATAACTTAGAGAAGCATTTAAAAATGAAAATATAATTTAAATATTAATGGAAGTTTTAATTTGAGTAATATATATATCTAAGAGATGACTGCAGAGTGCAGACTGCCCTTAGATTAGAATGACATTATTTAATTGAGTAATATAGACGCATTTACAAATGAAGATACAATGTGGCCATGGTAACTGTTTGTATATGTATGCCAATATTTCAGGGGGGGGGAAAATAAAAAAGTCAGCCCCTTTGCTCTAACAATACAGCCAAATTATTGAAACTTATCAGCCGATATTTACTTGAGTTCTTAATCAATTTTTTTACTCAATTTCTTACTCGATTTTTCATCCAATTTCCTTTACCAAAGTATCGTAAGTTTCATGTCTTCGACTACTGGTAACATAAAGTCGCAAACTTAATGTAGTTCATATCTTCGGTCAATCCATTATATGATTTATTTTTATTTGGAGCGAAGAGTAGATGCAGAATTGACAATAAATTCGCACATTTTGAAAATTTTGAAAAAATTGAAGTTTAAGTGTAGTTTTTTGTTTCAACTCTTTTGAAAAATATGATTCTTAACATACGCTTTTCTTTTATTTATCCAAACAAAAAAGCTACATTTGGCAAAGAAAAGAAACAAAGTAATTGGTAATTACTAATTACCACAAATCATCAACACTATCATCCATTTAGCAAACACAATTTTCATGAGGGATTATTTGGTACCTTTGAAAGTTCGAAAATTGTATGCGACAATATGAATAATTTAGGGGTGCATTTTGAATTTCATATTTTGTTATAATTATGATTTACTCCATTCAACATTTTTTTTTTGGGAAGGGCACACCACAATTTACATTCCAATTTTCAATGAATACAACTCCTCGATCTATTATAGAAATCTCCTTGTGAGCCTTGATCAATCACACTGAAATTCCTTCCGAGTGACCAATTAATTGGTTACATATGGACATTTTATTAGTGGAAACAAGTGTTACATTAGCATCTATAATAGAATTTTCACATTTCTCACTTATACATAACAAAAGTATGAATGCCTTTAAGTACACAAACGAAAAAATAAAACAAAATTGAGACAAGTATAGTGGTATTTATAAGAGTTGAGAAACGACCGTTATTTTCATTTTCACCTGCGGAACTGACGTCTACTAGGAATGGTAACTCAAAAAAAAAAAGATAAGAGTTGAGAAAGCCCACAAATGGTACATACGCACACACGAGAAGTGTCAGAGATTTAAAAGGAAAGCCAAAGGAAGAAACAAAAGGAGGAAAGGAGCAGTGGTAAGCTAGCTCCAAATTGTCGGGGAGGGGGCCCATCGGCCATGGCCGCTTGAGACACATTCTGGCTCAAAGGTGGGTGATACTTTGTAGCTATGGGAATTCAATTCCCAATAAATATCAATCACAAATAGTGTTAAAATATTTGTGGGATTTATCAAAAAATATATATACTTTATTTTTTTTTTTGTTATTAACCAGGGTGTCCACCGCCAATCGCAGTGACTAGTCCCTTCTCTGATTTGCCGGCACCTCTAAGGGTGGGACAGCTGGCCAAGGAAATCTGCTCCATTCCCAAAATCAAGGATCAAACACTTGACATTTGGTTAAAGGTGAAGGAACCTTTACCACTCCACCACAACCCCTTGGTTATATATACTTTATTGTGTTAATATATTTTATGTAGTGAATAGACTCCAAAAATTAAATTTCGGGAGCCACCAAGTAAAGGTGAGGTCTAATGTGGTGGACGCCCGGGCCCTTTCATTTTCTTGTCCTTTTCGTCTCTTTTTCTTCGCCCTTTTCTTTCTTTTCTTAAGTTCTTCACATGAATGATGAATCTCAATATGCATCTCTTTCTATATATACCCGGCCCTTTCATTTTCTTGTCCTTTTCGTCTCTTTTTCTTTCACCTTTTTCTTTCTTTTCTTAAGTTCTTCACATGAATGATGAATCTCATTATGCATCTCTGTCCATATATATATATATATATATACAAATGTTACATATAATTCCTAAAATATTAATTTTGTCTCATTTACATCCTTAAATTAAAATTTTTTATGCTATCTGATCTAGCTTGGAATTTTTCTACACCTTCTCAGTCAAGAAGACCTCGAATACGGACCTAATAATGCACTCTCTAGACTATAGACTGCACTCGGATGTAATCGAGCTACCTACGTACCTTTTCAGGATCAAATCTAAATGTAATTCAAGTAAAGAGGTTGAATTACCTATGATTTGTATAACGAGGGTCTCTCTTGTTTGTATTCTAGGATCGTACTCTCAAGTCTCCGATATACTCAGGCTTTACGAAGTATGACTCGTAAGACTTATTGCCCAGATTCTCGGTCCCCCAAATCCTAATAAATGAGGGTATTTATAGTGTTACATTCTGCACTGTAGAATGAATGATAAATGGGACGTCTTGCCTGTGGATCCCTTGCACGTGGTTTGGTGGAGGGCTCCGATCGGCGCCCACGTGAGGTCGGGTCACAGGTCGACCCTACCCCGCTTAATAAAAACACGCGGATCCTGGAGTGTAATGCAAATACTATTGCGTTAGGGACCTGTTACACAATTTACCTCGCTTCCTCGTATACGAATCACTCCGAGAGCCCCACGATTTTCATAGTAATAAATACGAGTTAACAAGGACCGATATATTCGAGATAGGTATTTTGGTATATCACTATCGTCTCTAAAGTAATAATTTCATCTCACTTTAGTTCTTTTCGGTGGAGACTGAATGGAAATTGAGCACCTGTACTACACACACCGATCAACTAAGGATAAAATTAGATTAAGTTTTTTTGTTTCATTTTGGTCTCTTGTTTCACAATTTTGTCCACTTTGGTCCTTGTTTTTGATTTTTTACATTTTACCCCCTAGAAAAGCGTGAATAGGGCCTTTAATGAATTTTAATATCCAACCATTCCTTGACAATATTAAATATTTTGTCTATTTCTATATAATTTATTTTTGATTTTAATATGGTAATTACTAATTGTCTAAAAAATCATTTCTTAAAACTTTTAAAAAGATTAAAAAAATATGAAAATTAATATTAAAATCTAGTAGTACGATTATTATAATAAAAGTTTTGAATAAATAAATTTCTACACAAAACTACAATCGATTAATTTATAATATAGAAGGCTAAGGGCGATTAAGTCAATAAATTTATCAACCCTAAAGGTTGGGTTGTTGGAATGGATTTTTGGATAGAAAAATATTTTCATAGATTTTTTGGATATTAAAATTTATTTGAGGGGTTTTAATCATTTTCACGCTATTAAAAGTTTTTGGGACATTAAAATTAAGGGAAAATTACGTAACCCCAACAACCCCCCCCCCCCCCCCCCCCCCCCCCCCCCGCCACACGCACACCAAAAAAAAAATTTGGTATCCAAAAAGTCCATAAAACTATTTTTCAATCTCAAAAACTCATTCTATAAACTTTTCATTCCAAAAAATCCAAAAGTTAAAATTAACAATGTTTTGGACTAATTTACCGTCCATTTATTAAGTTAAAAATTGGTCAATTTATTTTTCTTTTTTCTTTTTATTTTAAATTGTTCAAATTGATAAACCGTATAATACGAATTTTATTTTTTAATATTAAATGTTTTATATATATTTTTATGATATAATTTTAATTTTAACATGATAATTATCTAAAAATATATTTTTTAATTTTTTTGCAAAAGATTAAAAAATATAAAAATTTAAGATTAAAATCATAAGTAATATCGATTATCAATATAAAGGTTCTAAATAAATAACTTTCTATATGAAACTACAGTTAAACAATTTTTAATTTAAAAGGCTAAGGGTGATTAAGACCATAACTTTATTAACCCTGGTTTTGGGGTTTGTAAAATGAAAAATCGGTGGATGAGTTTTTTGGATTGAAAAATATTTGTATGGATTTTTTTAATACAAAAAAATTATTTTAGGGAGGTTTTAGTAATTCTCCCTAAAATTTATTAAAGGCCCTATTCCCACATTTTTAGGGAGTAAAAATTTAAAAACTTAAAAAAAGGGCCAAAGTGAGACAGAAATTTCAAAAAAGGGAGCAAAGTGAAACAAGAAAACTTAATCTTACAATTTTACCCTTAGTTGTCCACATGTGTAATACACGCACTCAATTTCCTTTCAATCTCCACCGGAAAGGACTAAAGTGAAATGAAATTATTACTTTAGGAACGGAAGTGTAACAAACTTTAATTTAGGAACATAAACAAGACAAATTTAATACTTTAGGGACTATAAGTGACATTTGTCATATATATATATATATATAGGACGTGACAAAGCAGCAACAATTATCATCAAGCAACTAATGTATAAATGATTGTTGTACGTAGTGACGGAGCCACGATTTTATATTTCATAGTCGAATACAAAATAAAGGGGAAAAAGTCAAAAAGCTTGATATTTTTATTTTATTTTTTTGGCAAAATTTCAAATATAAAAGATTTGTAGACAAAAAAAATATTTTTCAGATGTTGACGTAGGGCAGATGCAATCACTAGCTTCCCCGACTCCATCTCTGTTGTACGACTTGTAATTATTGGAATAACATAGATTAGATTTACCATATATTTGAATAGTCACACGAGGTATTTTGCAATAATAAGTAAACTAAATCAAGTATAATTTCTATAATCAAATATGAGGCATTTTGCAACAAGAAGTAGACTAGAGCAAGAATAAATTCGAGTAATCTTGGTATTTAGAAATAAAATGCACCACCCAATCATGGTTCTCCCACAGATACATACAATCACTTTCAACAAAATCTTTTTTCCTTGTATTGAGTACTTTTAATGCTATGTTTAGATCAAAAATTTTAAAGAAGAAACTGGATAGAAACGGGAAAATTTTAAAAGATAAACTTTATAATCACAACATTCCGAGCACAAAATTAAGAAATTTTTCCTTTTTCGTTTTTCTCACTGAAATCCAAAACTAGCCAATGCGCTGAGTAAACTTAAACCGTGGAATTCGATTAACAATGGACTAAAATAAAAGATTTAGAGCATCATATTATCCACACAATTCTACCTTATCTAGTTAGTTCAAAATCATATTATACTCGTATAATATATGTACATATATTTAATTGAAAAATACTTCTGTTTTTATATGCATTTTGAACATAATGAATAATACTCATATTTTTTAGTTGAATCTTTAGTACACATACTTTACGTATCCCGTATAATACTCTAGTTTTGGGGAAAACAACTATTTTAATTAAAACTTAAAAAATATCATTAAGTTTTTATAAGTACTAATTAAGTATCATACAATTAAAAACTACGAACATTAATAATTTATCAAAAATATTAAATATTGTCAACTAATTATGACTCATATAAAATATTATTTTTATAAATTAAAAGCGAGTACAAATAATATATCTTATAAATTTATATAAAACTAAGCCATATTTTTAATTTCGAATAATTCATTTGTATTTGTATTATACTCGTACATCTACAAATCAGTTTATTTCCAATTTTCGTATTTTTTAGCCGATTTTTTCATCACAACTTTCAATAAAATTTCATAATATACTCGTACGTATTAAATGATAAAATTTTCTCATCCCATATTTAACTAACTAAGATCTTTTGTACATTTATGTCTCAATCAAATACGTACACGTCTCTGTTTCTTTTTTAACAAATAACAAGTTAGGAAGAGTTTATTAACATATCAAGTCTTTCTTTCTTTTTTAACATATAAAAAGTTAGGAAGAGTTTATTAACATGTCAACTTTCTTTTGACGATACTACAAAAGTCCTTTCCAATGTGGTATGTCCAATTTAAGCAACAAAATTTCATATAAAGTTAAACAAGTGAAGAGAGAAGAAGAAGAAGATACAAGAATTACATGGTTCGGCCATTTGGCCTATATCCACGAAACAATGCCCAAAAGGCTATAAAACTTTCATTTTCTCTTAATATGATATTACAATGACCACCTATTTATATAGGAGAACTAGCATAACCCTCGTGCTACGCACAAAAAAGTATTAAAGGATTTGATTTTACAAAAAATGATAGTACTTGTTTATATATACATGACTTGCTTGGATTATCTTCTAATTTATTTTTCTATCAAATCATTGAACGATTTGCATAATATAAACTTTGAGGTATAACCGCTGCTAACTAACTATTATTTAGATAATTACCAAAAAAAACTATTGTTTAGATAAACTGGAAAGATCATTTCCATTGTAATTGGGGTATTGTTAATCATCCAGGGGATATTGACATTGGACTTTTAATGTAATAACTTTCACCCTTTCTCAATGTAGGGACAAATTTGATCGTGAAGTATGAGTCTTGTTGGAAAAGGTCATGTAGTAGGGATGCGATTTTTAAAATGCATATAAATGAATTTTGGACTATGCCAATAACCATCTAGTTAATCAGCATCGATTTCTTACTCTTACGTAGGACGTCAAGTGTTCGAATTTCCACCTCTACGGTCCCACATTTGTAATTCCAGAACTACATTTTTCACCAAATACTTTACATTTCTAGAAGCACTTGTGTTGAAATGCTCATTTTGAAATGTCAATCTCGCAAATGAACTGATTACTTGAGAAGTGGATCCAAACACTGAAAATAATCTCTAATAAAATTTGATATAATATAATTATTCTTAAAATGTTGAATAAGCAAAAGAATAAATTTGAAATAGGACTAAAAAAAAATCAAACTTTCACAATCAAATTTTGTTATTGTAGTAAAAAAAAAATGCAAGATTAACTTTCAAAGCCATGAAATACTTAAATTTGACATATAGAAATTTATCATCTTTAAACATGTCTCGATATTATTACATGTACCAATGTTACGCAATAAGAAACAGTAATTGTAAAATGCTAATGTTATGGAGTGAGATATACTTGTAGTCAATTGAAAATCGCCCCGGAAAAAAAATTATAAGAACTTTTCAAGTTATTTGAAAAAATTAATTAATGAGGTGATTATCAATGTGATCAAACTTACAATGTCACAAAGTAGAAATCCTACATAAAATATATAACTTAAAAGAATTTACCTTTAGCAAAAAAGATCATACTTTTGGTTCAGTGAAGATAGAAAGGAAGAGATTTTAATCCATAATAACGTTATGGAGTGTATATAAAAAAATACAAACAAAGAAGCCCAACATTCCTATAAAAAGAAAATACTGATGATATATAACTACTATGCTACAGAAACTAAAAAAAAAAACTCGACTAAAATTTGACTTGTAGAATCAAACAAAGGGACTATTAAAAAGCAATGAACATTTTTCAACAATAAACTGATTAAAAATATAAACAGAAATTTATACAAAGAATTAAAGTAAAAGTGGGGAAATCTACCAATAAATCTGAATATTATTTATAAAAGAGGGAAAATACTTAGAAGAGAGATGAAAGAGGAACAAATTTTTTCAAGATATATGAATTAATAGATACGTGAATGTTTTGGTGATTGGGCATAACATGAGATATATATGAGATACATATAAACATGTAAAACAAAATGTGAAATTCAAACAAAATTATGGAAATATAAACATAATTTATAGAAAAGAATGAAAGGAAAATTAGGTAAATCCACCAATAACTTAAAAAATTGTGTTAGATATGCCAAATTGTGAAAATTAATACTATAACAAATTGTGATAATATGAAATAATGGAAATAATATGAGTACATCTCATTGTATTTAAAATAGTGTTAGATATGCCATTCAATATTTTTCCAAATATAATTTATATTTCTCATATCATCTTACAGGTAATACATTACAATGTTGAAATATATGAAAAAAGATAGATTAAAACACAAGGATTCATGTCCGCAAAAAAAAAAAAAAAAGAAGACAAAATTTAAATAGTTAGGTTTATGGAACTTTGCTTAGAGTTAAGCCACATGCTATTGGTATTTTTGTACAGTACTCACATCAACAAAATCAAAAAAGAGCAATTGGGTAACAATTGTATCAATGTAAACCTCATAAACATTAAATTTAATAATTACATGACAAATCATATGAGTGCTTAGGGATGCAACAACCAACAATATAATAGAAAAAAAAAAATTGAACACAAAATTGAAAAGATACATGGAGAGACAGAGTCTTGCCTACAAATATGCATGATGGAGCGGAGATCAACGACCAAGGAAGAATATTTTCCTGATCATGGAGAGTTGAAACGAATATAAATAATGAGTTATGATTGTTACATCTAATAATGTAAAATCTTCTTAATAATATAAACATGCATTAATCACATGGCTAATACCAAGGAATATTTATAGAAACGCGTTAAATATTGAAAGTGACATGTTTAAAATTAGCTGAATCTTTTAGACATCTCGAAGTTCAAAATCTTAAAATCCTTGCTTACATAACTTTTTCTAAGAATGCACTTGTGGCTTTAATTTAAACAACTTGTTTTCTATTAAAAACATTTTAGCACTACTAAACTGACATTCCATTAAATGAAAAATTAATAATGTTGAAATTCAATAAAAACATATTGCTTTGAGATGTTCATGCCTTTTATCTTATTCCTAAAAAAATCTGAAGAACGGTGATTATTTTTGAGAAGTACTTAAGACCGATAAGCACTAATCATTTGATCCATATGCTCATTCAAGAAAACAAACTAAGCAAAATTTTCCTTTCTATGGTAATAATCAGCCTTGTGAAACGTAAAACATTATATTGGTTACTTTTCTCACTCTTTAGTTAAACTTTACAATAAAAGAAATTATATATATATTTGTGTGTGAAACCTAGCTTTATGATCTAAAATTTGCTAAACAATATAAAGATGGTTGAACCAAAATACACACAAACAAATTTGTGTATTTATCCCATACGTCTTACGTTCACATCTCCAAACAGCAGACCCTTGACACGTGCCCAGGCTTCTTCGTTGTCGTCTCAACTCTTGCTACTGCAAATAAAAGAAAAAATATGTAACTGAAAAGGCTATATAAGAAATATTATCACCAATAAGAAGGAAACATATGTATGGAAAAAGAACTGGGATAAAAATTAGTAACTCAATAATTGTATAAACTGAACTATAAAAGAATAGTAAAACAAACAATACAACTAATTGAAAACAATACATGAAATTTAGTTTTAGAACGATCCCCATGGAATGCTAAAAGTTTCTCAATGTCTGCAAATTTGTGGGGGATAGATGAAGAGATATAATATAAATAGAACCAGGAAAATAAATATTGCGTGTTATGATTATTGAGATAATTAAAGATATTATGAGCCACATTCAAATTCAAATTTGAAAACGTAGTTTCAAACCTAAATTGAAGGGTCTATGTATGGAAAAAGATGAAGTTGTGGAAACTGGTATAATAATTGATTACCTTCCATAATGGCCTATATTACCATGAATTAATTGCACCAAAGGGCCCGTTGAACTAATGAGTTTGAAACATATTTAGTTTCCAAAATAGTCATCAATTAAATGAATTATAGATTAAAAATAATTCCAAATTCTGAGAATTAAGAATTTTGTCAAAATTGGTCAAAATCGAGCAAATGTGGGTCCCACACCCCCTTCAAATATATAATAGTATAGATTACACATGCGAAGAAATAATAGATGAAGGAAATCACTCCAAAATCAAATTATATAAAATCAAGAATATAACACTAACAAATCAGAGAGATATTATTGTAAGAGAGATATTATTGTAATCTTCTAATTATATCAATGAATCTAGTCTTGATCTCTAACAGAAAAGACATATTCTGTTACAATAAATATTATTTATATTATGGAATATCACAGTTGAGGAAGCATTTTGTTACAATAAAAGTCCTTTTTATGGTGAAATATCAGAAATTGAAGAATAACTACGGTCAATGAAGCCCCTCCACAATAAAAATAGATGGTTCACATAATACTACTACATGTCATGTCTCTTTACATTTGCATATCTTGAAATAGACTTATAGAACTAGTTCCCTCCACATATACATTAATGAGATTTGCATAGGGTTCGGTTCCTAGCGGTGTGTATGAAAAAGGTTTTGTTGGGAGGGGTAAAACCCACTTCGGTAATCTCTACGCCTCGAAGGGAAATAGTCTCCGGCGTCCAGTTGGGAGAAACCCTGGTATATACCAAAAAAAAAAAAAAGATTTGCATATCTTGAATACACTTTTTAGAATTAGTTCCCTCCACATATACATTTGATGCTGTTAAATTTTTTTCATCAAGACACGATAATCTCATCATCTTACAAATATAAAGTGCACCTCTTTTTTGAAGGATTTTGTATGCATAAATGTTGAAAATGTAGGTTCCTCCGCATATCTATAAATGACTATGAGCACACATGCTTCTCGACATATCTCTTCTTACTCTCAAGTCGGTGATCACAATTATAGATAAATTTGAGACTGTAATTAAGAATGTATCATAGAGATCAATGAAAAAATGTACACTTTAACCTTAATTAGAAAAGTTGATGTACTTATAGAAGAATTAACAGGCTTAGGGCTTCATAAATGCAGTCTGCATAATAAATATTATCCTAGTATGATCAATCTGAATATGATCATGATAATAATTATTAAATAATATAACGATTTTTTAAGTGGACAAGCATCATTAAATAATCAAATAGTAAAAAAAAAAAAAAAAACTATTTTTCTCATGACAATTATTTTGGACACATCAATCATATTACATAAAATATTTCAAATCCCACTTAGTAAAGCAGCTTTCATTTTGTAGTTTGTAGATTCCGCATAAAGGAACAAAATACATAGATAGCACAATTGTAGGGTATGTCCTACTAAGAGTTATTCTTGTAAAGGCGTGTGGGGTAGTGTGCATTTGGCGTATCAAGACAGAAATGAGATTAGGGTGCCATACCCACCCACGCCACCTGTCCCCTGCTCCTTGGCTGGTTGGCCAGGGTTCACATTTGCCGTCATTTCAATTTCTCTCTCTTTCTCATTCACGGAAGT
Organism: Buddleja alternifolia; assembly: GCA_019426215.1. NCBI lineage: Eukaryota > Viridiplantae > Streptophyta > Magnoliopsida > Lamiales > Scrophulariaceae > Buddleja > Buddleja alternifolia. The sequence continues at coordinate 27,946,208 of CM033399.1, read as the reverse complement.
TCAATGATCTTAACATTATTGTGATTCGATTTAGAGGATAAATTTATTAATTCAAATCATATCAGAGAATCGAATTCGGAGATATTCATGATATTGTCAATAACACAATAGGTTCAAACAATGACAAAGAGTAATCAAATTACCTCTTGTCAATTAAATCTTGAATTATCAATAACAGCCCCGAACTCCTACCTCCAGATAATGACGCGGAAGAAATTCTCTGAGAAAAGCTCCAAAATCCTCCCGGCAACTACGACAGCCGCGGCTAGATTGGAGAGAGAGGGAGGGATTTTTCTTTTCTATTGCTCTAGGTTTCTTTTGGCTCTTAGTCAGATTCTAAAACAATAACTTGTGTATATCGAGTTCTGACACTGATTGAATACTTATACACATAAGCAGAGCCCCCTAGGTATACATACAGTGAGGGGCGCCCGCTAGGCCTTAAGCAGATGGGCTTCCGGGCTTTGTTCCAACTTAGCTCATGTGTAATTAATTAAATCCAAGTCTAATCCAATTGACAATTAATTAATTACTTTAATCTAATTAAAATTAACCCAATTAATTTAATTCAACTTATAAATTAATTTCTAATTAATTTAGCTTATGAATTAATATGATTTCTTGTCATCCATTTTGTCAGTCAATTCACATCTAATGTGATTTTACCAAAATACCATTCGCATGAAAATATTCCTTTTCTTCACATAGCGCGACTCTCTAGGCTCGATTCAATTGGCAATGGGAGAATTCCAAAGGATAAGGTTGTCACCTAGCCAACATCGTGGAATCAAATCGTAACCCAATTGAATACAAGATAAACATGTCATCACGAACCTTGATTATGACTACCATCTGTGTATAAACTCTTCATCGATGTGACCCGATCAAGTAAGAGCCAAGTATGTCAAACTCATATAACTTGATGCTGTACTCAATAATCATAACAATGTGAAATTACCAAACTACCCTTAGTGACCATCACTCGTTTAGTTTATTTGCTTTGGCCAAATACTTTGTAATTTCTACTGCTTATGATCGTACAGGTCACATACTCATTTACTGTCGAGACGGTGGATCCCATATTGGCAGTTATCTTATAATGTCGAATGCACCATGTGGATCGTACTTCGAGGTCGACCCCACTTATCAGATGATACGGGTCTAACTACTCTTATAACATATCCAATACTACAAGCAAGCACATCATCAATAGCTCCTCAGGTCTAAAGCTCACACATACTATCGCAATCTTAATCCCAATCATTGACTGTCAAAGAGTAAATACCCATGTGATTGGATTAATGCGAGTCGAGTTCAAATATGTTAATTCCATTAATCATATTCATGACACCAGCTCCCACTATCTAATCAGTGTACGATTGACACTTCCTTGTCAAAGAAGGTGTCATACGAGTTGAATATTAATGCCTAATTAACATTCCTTAACTCGTGAACTCCCGGTTCTTAGATTAAGTACTTGACTCTTCCAATGCCTCTTCTTCTCCATAAGAGGTGGAAAGTCTATCTTAAAATCTCATGGACTTATTTTTTCAATACATTTAAATGCCATTAGATTTATATGAACAAAATCAAAACCTTTATTCTATAAATAGAAACGATAAAATGTTTTTACAAATAACTTATCAAAGCCCTACTCAATCTAATTCCTCATAGGCATTAAGGGCATACACCTAACAATCTCCCCCTTGCACTCAACGCCAATCGCTATCGTATTTGATGCCCATCTTCTCAAGATGTTTATCTAGCACCGCCTGTGATAATGGCTTGGTGAGTGGGTCAACCATATTTTTTGCTGAGGCTATTTTCTGCACAGCGATATCGCCTCTTCCAACAATTTCTCATATTATATGATATTTCCTCATCACGTGTTTAGATTTGTTGTGAGACCTTGGTTCTTTAGTTTGCGCAATTGCTCTGTTGTTGTCACACCATAGTGGCAACAACATTTCCACGCTAGGAACCACTTGAAGTTTAGCTATGAACTTTCTTATCCAAATAGCTTCTTTTGCTGCCTTAGAGGCTGCCACATATCCTACATCCATTGTGGAATCAGCAGTTGTACTTTGTTTGGAACGTTTCCAAGACACTGCTCCACCATTGAGTGTGAATATGTACCCAGAGGTGGACTTGAGGTCATCCGGATCAAATTGGAAATCTAAATCGGTGTAACCATCCATATTTAATTCTCCATTCCCATATATCAATAGCATATTTTTAGTTCTTCTTAAATACTTTAAGATACACTTCACTACTGTCCAGTGAGGCTCCCCCGAGTTTGCTTGAAACCTACTGATTATGCTCACAACATGTGCCAGATTTGTTCTCGTGCACAACATCGCGTACATAAGACTTCCTACTGCGGATGCATAGGGTCTATTCCTCATTTCCATTCCATCCTTGTCCGTTTTAGAACTCATAGATTTGGAAAGATGAATGTCATGTCTCGTGGGCAAAAGTCCTCCCTTAGAGTTATGCATTTCATATCTCTTAAGGACTTTCTCTAGGTAGAGCGCTTGGGAGAGACCAATCATTTTATTCGCTCTATCTCTATATAAGCGAATTTCTAGAATTAGGTCACTTCTCCCAAGTCTTTCATGGAGTATGTGCTTAAGAGCCATGTTTTGACGGACGTCTATAAGCCTATGTCATTCCCTATGAGTAGTATGTAATCTACATATAGAACCAGGAATGTCAACTTGCTCCCACTGACCATTTTGTAGACACATGGTTCGTCTTCATCTTTGATGAAGCCAAATTTCTTTGATTTTAGATAGACCTATTAAGTTTGCAAACTTTATGAGAATCTGCTTCGGATATGAAGCCCCTGGGACTGTTGCATATAAATGTCCTCCTCGAGGTATCTATTTAAGAATACGGTCTTCACATCCATTTGCCAGGTTTCATAATCTAAGTTTACAGCTATGACTAGCAGAATTCTAATAGATTTGATCATGGCTACTGGTGAAAAAGTTTCCTCATAGTCAATGCCCTCCTTTTGACTATAACCTTTTGCCACTACTCTGGCCTTATAGGTATCCACCTTGCCATTCAGGCCAATCTTTCTCTTATAGATCCATTTGCATCCAATTGGTCTTACTCCATTTGGTGCATCGGTAAGAGTCTAGACTTGGTTTGAATACATTGAATCAATCTCTGCTAGCCTCTTTGAAGAATCTATATCCGTCGCTGCCTCATCATAGTCAGAGGGATCGTCTCCACTTTCTTCTGCAACATCATACAGATAATGTTGTGTATTGTGCAGATAGCCAAAGCTCTCAGGCAGCTGAGATACTCTGCTAGATCGTCTCGACGGTTGTGTCAAATTGGGTTCTGATTTTCAAACTGATGTCTCCGAAGGGATGTTATCTTATTTTTCCAGAACAATCTTTCTACCTGCACCACCTTCTCGAATGAATTCTTCTTCAAGAAAGTGGGCTTGAAAGGCCACGATGATCCTATGATTATTTTGCAGGTAAAAGAGGTATCCCATCGAATCTACAGGAAAATCGATAAAACGTCCTTTCAATGATCTATCTTCTAGTTTCTCTACCTTGATCTTCTTTACATATGCTAGACAACTCCATATCTTTATGTACTTGAAACTAGGTTTCCTACCACTCCATATTTTATATGGTGTAGTGGGAACAAATTTCGAGGGACATTTGTTCAGAATGTGCGCAGCTGTAAGCAAAGCATGTCCCCACAAGAAAATGGGTAAATCAGTGTAGCTAAGCATGGAGTGTATCGTGTCCAACAGAGTACGATTCCTTCTTTCTGCTACCCCATTAAGTTGTGGAGTTTCTAGAGGGGTTAGTTGTAATACTATACCTTGTTCTTTTAAGAACTCGTCAAACTCGGCAATCATGTATTCGCCACCTTGATCAGATCTTAGTGCCTTAATATTGTGCCAATTTTGTTTTTCAGTTAAAGCTTTGAATTCCTTGAACCATTCAAATGTTTCGGACTTATACTTCATCAGATAAACTAGACCATACCTAGAGTGGTCATCTATGAAGGTTATAAAGTACTGAAAATCTCCAAGGGCTGCATCCTTGAGGGGCCCACAAACGTCAGTGTGAATTAATCCTAAATCTTCATTTGATCTTTCGAAATGTCCAGTGAATGGTGACCCTCATCTTGCCTTTAAGACATGACTCACAAGTAAGATATGGGTCAGACCTAAGTGGTCCATTAAGCCCAAGTTTTTCCAACTCATGAATCTTAAATTCACCGGTATGTCCCAGTCTAAGGTGCCATATGAGTTTTTGGTTTACTCCATTCATGCTACGTTTTCTAGTCATAGTATTAACCATACATTGATTTCGAACATTCAAATAGTATAAACCATTAATTAAATATGCAAAGCCAACACTGTTATTTTCAAAATAAATATCACAAGAATTATGTTTAAAAGTAAACAAATACCCTTTCCTAATCCATATAGGAATAGAAATAATATTCTTGAGCCCATTGGCCAAAACTAGGCAATCATCTAAAATAATTTGATGTTCAAAAAATAATGTAACAGAAGTAATTCCAATGTGCGTTGCAGCCACGCTGTGTCCGCTTCCAACATTTATCATTATTTCCTTCCCATCCAGTTTTCTACTTACCTCCAGATCCTGGTTCAAAACACATATATGAGCACTAGCTCTGGAATCTAGAATCCAAGAAGTAGAAAATATCATCATAGAACAATTTGTTTCAAAAACATAAAGTTTTATACCTGCTTTATTTTCTGCTTTCAACTTCGGACAGTCACGCTTCCAATGCCCTGCTTCTTTGCAGTGGAGGCATATGTCTGTCTTCTTAGGGCCCCTGCCCTTGAACCTCTTCTTTTGGTTTGCCTTGCCTTTGGTCTTCCTAGAAATTTTTGTCACTCTCAGTTGCTTCTTACCTCGTTTCTTCTTCTGAGTTTTTGAAGTCTCAGTAGAAACGACCAAAGCAGTCTCTTTTGTCTTAGGGTCCATTTGTGATTGAACATTTGTGAATTTGTTTAAAAGACCCAGCAGTGAACACTCAATGTCATTCATATTGAAATTCACTGTGAATTGCGAAAAAGTCATGGGTAGTGACTGCAGGATGACATCAGTCTGAAGCTGGAAGTCCATAGAGAAGTTGATGGCCTCCAATCTCTCAAATATGGAGATCATCTTTAAAACATGAACCTCAACTTTCTCTCCTTCCTTCATCCTCTCCCCAAAGAGTTAACAGGAGATCTCATAACGAGTAGTCCTGTTGTGCTCTCCACAGAGTTCTTTTAGATGCACCATGATTTCAGTAGCTGTTCCCATCTTTCATGAGATCGTTGCAGTTCATTGGTCATCGATCCAGCATATACCCCTTGACATGAGTGTCAACTTTTATCCAGTCTTCACAGGTAAGCCTATCTTCAAAAGATAGGGGGCCTGGGACTTCGGTCATCTGTTCATCGAGCACATGTCTTAAAGATTCAAGGCTGAGGACAATCCTCAAATTTCGTATCCAATAAACGAAATTTGGTCCAGTGAGGACATTTTTCTCAAGTAATATTGTCAAAGGGTTAGTCATTTTGTAGGAAGTAAACTGCAAAAAAATACCAAGATTTACGATTAGATGTGTTATTATGTACTTTCTATTAAAATCAAAGATTTTAACATTTACTTGACTCCCACTATTTTTCTCAAAATATTGCACTCCCACTGCAATAATCGGAAACCTTGTTGGATTGGTTTCATAGTGAGTGATTGAGTTCCCCAACGATCTAAACAAGTTGCAATCTTGAACGATATATGGCCTGTTAGATCATTGAGGTGATGTCATACATCAATCGGTCTAACCGATGGTTCAATCTACTTTAGCTCATGGATCACTGAACCGCAAATATTTTTGATATATAGGTGGTGATCCATCAGAGTCATTTATCCCATCAACTCCTTTAAGTCTAACAATTTAATCCCTCCTTGCAACCTTGAAGGATATATGGGATGAAATTTGCTTTGACATGAAGGCATCAAATGCACTTGAGAAGATAGAGTACCATGTCTTGATGCATGACCCCCTTATTCCGGGAAGATGCCATGTACTAGAAATGAACCCATCTTCTAAAGTTTGATGGAGAGCTAGGACATCCAATGCCCCTTTACTTACTCAGTAGTTTTTATTGGGAGAATTATAACATTCGATAATGTTAATTATGTTAGTCTCACTTTGCACATTAATTTTTTATCGCGCAATTTTAAAGGAAATGCATAAGAATAAGCCTAGCAATTTTAACAACACACACATGTATGGACTACGTAGATCAACTCAAGCCAATGAGTGGTCGGGGAGGGTATCTATTTATTACAAGGGTCAGTGTCTATACAAGATCTAATCTTCATACTTCTCCAAGATTTCATGTGCCACCATGATCATCCATTTGGGCATATCTCTAAAACAATTACATAGAAATAACCTATACAAAAATTCTATGAATTGAAGATACAAGCTGGGGGCTCAAAATTCAGCCCAATACAACCCAGGTAAGACAGCAAAATAAACCCTAAGTCCATACATGGTGTCACCATCACATAGATTAGGAACATATAAACAATTTAAGCACATATGTGAATTTATCCTTAAATCTAATTTAATGTATCAAATCTAATTTTAATACATGATTAAATCTAATTAAAAAATTTTTTTGAAATGAAACGGTGGTAATATTATTAAGCAATTGCTAAAACATCCAAAGTAACTTGAGGTGGTAAAATGGTGTCTCCCACACGTTCCTGCATAGCAGTATGAGCTAACAAATGAGCTGGCATATTGCCTAGCCGTCTAACACAACTAAAAGAAACAGAATCAAAGAACGATATAAGTCTAGAATATCTTCTATAAGAGGACCAATCATACTGAAGTCCTGAACATTAGTACGAAGCTTTTGAAACACCGCTAGGCAATCTCCCTCCACTTGAAGTCTTCTCCACCCTTTACGTCTTGCCCATGTTAACGCCTCTCTCGCAGCTAATGTCTCCGCCACCTTTGGGCTCGCCCGAAATTGAAACCGTTGCTTCCGCTATGCTACACATGCTCCATTCGAATCCCATGCAATACAACTAGCCCCCGTAGCCTCCAACGGTGTGAAAATTGCTCCATCAAAATTCACCTTCATCACTCCTGCTCAACTTACCAGGACACTCTTCAAAAGCTTCCTGGTAAGTTGAGCAGAAGGACATTGCTTTTGCGACAAGAATGACGGGAGACGTGGATAGCTTATCCATAATTGAAGTATTCCTATTGCTCCAAATGAGCCAACATAGAGTAAGAAAATAACAGTAATTTTCTTTATCCAACTTTTCATGGCAATGTCTAAACTATTGTTCCATGTCCGAACTCCAGAATGAGATTATGTGCCAAGAAAAATCCGATAAGGCCCAAACTAACCGCACAAACGAGCATGTCAGTAATGCAAGTTGCGAATCTTCTTCATGGTTTCCACAATAAGGGCAGCAGGCATCGGCCTTCACACGTCTCCATCGCAAGTTACATGCCGTCGATATCGCTTTTTTGCATGTTCTCCAACAGAATACTCGAATTTTCGATGCCACTCTAGCCTTCCATATAATTTCCAAGATCAATTCTTGAACCCTTCTTTGGTACCCGATGACGAGCTATGATTCTGTCTCGCTAATCCTCTTGCGACATGTATGCACTCCTAACCGAGAAGTTCCCGTTTCTCGTATAATGCCAAATCAGTTTGTCCTTATTATTGCGAGATCCCAATGGTATTGTTGTTATGCAGTCGACATCCACTCGCCAAAAATTTTCCTCTAGCAATTGTACAACCCACCTGCCCGTGTTCTCATCAATCAACTCACTGACCCGAGTCTCGTCCGGTAGGTTCCTCTCCATTGTTTGGATCAAAAATTTTTTTGGTCTCGGTATCCACGGGTTCTCCCATACTAGGATATCAGCCCCTGATCCCACTCGCCACCTACAGCCTCTTTTGAGTACTTCCCTCACTGCCCTGATGCTTTTCCACGTATATGAGGTGTTAGAAGACTTCGCTGCCTCATGAAAGTTAGAATGTGGAAAGTACTGTGCTCGTAACAGTCTACTCAACAAATAATTGGGGTTTTGTATTATCCTCCAACCCTACTTAGCTAACATTGCTATATAAAAGTCTTTTAGAGCCTGAAATCCTAAACCTCCCTCGTCTTTTGATTCACAAAATTTTGACTATCCCACCCAGTGTAACTTCTTAACCTCCCGATTATTCCACCAAAAATTAGCCATTGCTGCTTCAATCTCCCGAAGGAGGGAATCTAGAAGATTAAAGTAGCTCATCGCGTATGTGGGCATAGATTGTATGACTGCTTTTAGCAATATTTCCTTTCCCGCTTGGGACAGAAATTTAGAGCTCCAACCCTCTAACCTACCATGTATACTATCCCGAATAGACGCAAACACCTCCTTCCTTGACTTTTCAATCACTGCTGGAAGCCCAAGATATTTGTCATGCTTATCTGATAATTGAACCCCCTAGCAAATCCACCAATCCTTCTATTACTCCCTCCGTGTATTCTTGCTGAAAACCACAGTTGACTCCTGCAAATTTATCTCTTGACCTGAAACTCTCGCATATCTGGCAAACAAATTTTTTAAACACCTCATCACTCCCTTCGCAATCTGACAGTATATCATCATACCGTCTGCAAACAACAAGTGACTCAGTCCCAGGGCATTTCTCGCTATTTGAACTCCCATTATATTTCCTGCATTCTCCCCCCTGTATCATGCAACTAAAGACCTCAGCACATAAAAGAAAAAGATTAGGAGAGAGAGGATCTCCTTGACAGAGTCTTCTCTGGGGGGTGAGGAGACCGAATTGCGACCCCGTAAGCATAAAAGAGTAAGAAACAAAAGAAATACACAACATAATAAGCTCAACTAAACGCTACTGGAACCCTAATCTTTCTAAAACTCTCCGAAGAAAAATCCACTCCACCCTGTCGTACGCTTTGCTCATGTCAAGTTTCAGGGCTGTATGACCCTCTTTAACCCAAGATTTGTTTTTCAAATAATGATTAATTTCATAAGCGACAAGGATATTATTGGATATGAGCCTACCAGAAATAAAATTGGACTGGGTTTCCGACACAATATCTTGAAGAAACGGTTTTAGACGATTTGCAATTGTCTTAGAAACCACTTTGTATATTACATTACATAGACTGTTATGGCAAAATTGGGTGATTAATTCAAGATTATTGCACTTAGAGATTAGGACAATGTGTGTGAAATTAAGCTTAGGGAGAACTTTTTGGTGGTTTAGAAGATTGAGAACACATGCAGTAACTTCCTTTCCAATAAATGGCCAAAATTTCTAAAAAAATAAAAAGGACATACCGTCGGGGCATGGAGATTTTAACGGATGCAGCTGTGATAGTGACTAGGATACTTCCTTTTTCGTGAATTCCCGAGTCATCTCCTCGTTCATAGCATGTGTAACTTTCGGCTGAATTAGTTCCATCACCTCTTTTAGTTCTTGTGTCGTGGGATGAATAGATGAAAAAGTATGCCCAAAATATTCCGGAATGATGTTTTGGATATCCTCATCTTTCTCTTTCCAAGCCCCTGTGTCATCTTTTAGCCGTGTTATATCATTCCTCCTTTGTCTCTCCGTTGCACTCGCGTGAAAAAAAGTTGTATTTCTGTCCCCATCTTCCCGACTTCTCTGTTTCCAACCCGTTTTCTCCTTGGCCCATAAATCCTCCAATTCAGCCCCCACCGTGGCCTGCTCTTGCTTGGAGGTGGCTGAAGTTCTCCCTTTTCTTAGCTCAACTAATCGGTCTTCTAACTCTTTAATCCACCGTGGGATTTTGCAAAACTCATTCTTGTCCCAACAAAGAAGACATACCCAACAATTTTTAATATTGTTCCATACCACTTCATTCGCTCTCGAGTCTTCACATGGATCCCATGCATCTTGTATAACTTTCTCACACTGGCTACTTCGTAACCACGCCGCCACAAATTTGAATTTTTTTTTCTGAGGGCGCGCTTTTTGGACATGCAACGGTGCTACTTCAATCACAATTGCACTATGGTCTGAGTGTAGAACATTTTTTGAGGTCACCACTGCTGTTGGAAACATTTGGCTCCACTTAAGGTTGGCACAAGCCCTATCTAGATGACACTGTACATTTTGTTCTTCTTGACGCCCATTATTCCACGTAGTCAAATTCCCTGTGAACCCTATATCAAACAGCCCGGCTTCGTAAAGGGCTTCTCGAAAATCCCTCATATGCCATAATTCTCTTTGTCGATTGCGAATTTGTTCATGAGGGTGTAGAATTTCGTTAAAATCCCCTGCCACCAACTAAGGAGCAAAGGATCCCCTACTTAACTTCTTGAGAGTAGCCCAACTAATTTTCCTTTAACTCGCCTCTGGCTCTCCGTAAAATCCCGTGAACCTCCACCTTTCCATACTCGAGAACCCTCCCACACTTACATCTATATGGTTTGTCGAGAAGGATTGAAGAACCACATCAATTGACTTATCCCACATGAGTGCTAGACCACCTGACTGACCCTTAGTCTCGACACAGACTCCAAAGAAATTAAAGCGATTTTTAAGAAATTCAAAAGCATTTTGACCTAATCTAGTTTCAGAAAGAAAAACTAACAATGGAGAATAAAAACGAATAAGCTCAGCGAGCTTTTGAACTGTCCGGGACCCTCCCAGTCCCTGAAAGTTCCAACAAAGAATACTCATTGTTTCTGGCAGGGCTGCTCCCTTGCAGTCTCAGCTGGGCTATCAGGTTCGTCAATGAGACGAAGAAGAGGATGCTTTGGTGATGGTTCTAGAATGTCCACTTGTACCTCCGATTCATCTAATTGTTTTCGTTTAAAAGAACCCGGAGAAGTGGGAATAATTTCAGAAATACGCACAACATTTGAACGTTTTGATTTTCTTGAAAAACACCCCGACATCGGACGAGGCGGGGTAATAACTATTTGAAGTAGGATATTAATCAAAAATGATTTTTGTTCCGAAGCTGGGCTCGTATGATTTGGTTGGAAATTTGGGGAGCCCACCTCCCTGTTATTTTCAAAACTATGAATGTTATTAGTAATTGGAGAGTTTAAGACCGTGTTCGTATTGGGACTGTGAACTAACCCTTGTGCATAGATTTGAAGGTACCTAATGACATTAAGAGTTGGAGCAGCAACATTGCGAGATGGAGTATTGAAGTGGTCCTCGGTGGGAGTGGTTACTCGAGTGCTCAATTGCTTGTTATTCTTCTCCAAACCCACTACAGTGTGTTGATAAACCTCATATTCCTCCCCTAAGTCCGTGTGAAGTCAAACACTCCTAAACACCGGCCTCCCAATATTCGCAGTATCTTCTACATCATTATCCCCGGAGCCCTCTGAACTCGCTAATCCCCGCGCACTTGATGGTTCATTTCTTACTCCCATCGGCCTATACAGGTTAGGTTGTCGAACTGACCTCCAATCCTCGGTATCCGCCCTGTTAGGTACCGAGTTTACCGAGAGCGACTGAGATGGACTACTGCTGTGATTTCCTTGTCTAGCTCCCATAGGGGGTGGCCCTGCCGCTCTCAGTTTGGGTTCGAAGGGGAGGTCGACCCCTGGATCAACAAAGTCCTCGTTATATCGAAATTCACAAAAACTAATCAGATGTCCCATAACACCACATAGATAGCAATAGTCAGGTAGTCTTTCATATGATAACTGCACCATCGTCGTCTCGTTTCCCGACCTGAGTTTCACCACCCGCAACAAGGCTTTTGTTACGTCCAAGGATAGTCTAATTCGCATTACCGCGCCCCATGACACGCCAGCCAATTCAACTCCCACGAACTTCCTTATCTTAATACCACTGAATGATGCAATGTCCCTCATCATCTGGCTATATGGGATCCCCTTTACATGTACTGTAAAATCCTTATGGTTCAAAGGCGTAGAAAGTGGATCATCGTCAATGCCCAACATCTTCAGTACAATTAATTCCTTATAAAAAATCTAAGGTCCTCCATCTAAAACCCTATTCAGATCAATTGTATGGTGAAAACTGAAGAGAAAGCACCCATTTTCTAACCTTCCACATCCAATCCCCAAACCGGTTTGAACATCCTTGTAACCGTGTCTTTGAAGGCCATGAAATTGACTCGCCGTCCAGTAAGAAGTCGCTCCACAATTATCAAACCATGATTATTGAACCCCTTTTTCATAGGTTTGCTGGTACCTCTACTTCGCTTGCCTCTCTGTCCGTGAGTGAAAGCATATTCCTCAACCTTGCAATTTCTTCGTCCATTAGTCCCAACTATTAGAGCTATTGGAGTTATGGAACGAACCCATATTCAGAGACCCCACTATGAACGAAGTGTCGACGCAAGAAATCCCTGGCAATGCAGCAAGAACAAAACCCAGTTAAAAACACAAAAACTGAAGCTAAAACACCGAAAACTCAACGACAGAATATGGCTGTTCACAATAAATAAAAGGCTAACGAAACTGATAATTGACGCACAAAAGAAAGTCGAAAAAAACAGAAAACAAGACATGCAAAAGAGAAATAAAGAAGGAAGATCCGAAAAACAAAGTTGTGGTTCCGACGTTCCCAAAACTTCCACGTGCAAAGCGTCTCCAGATGGCCAGAGCAGATCTAAACAAGCCTCACACTCACGAAAAACAAGCTAATATAACCAGTCTAGAAGAGATTTTCATCCTGAAAAGTGATGAGAAAGATAAAAACCCTAACCTTAATGACTGCAACTCTCATGCGTGAGAGACAAGGCAACTCTCACGTAGAGAGAAAAAAAACTTTTATGAGCAGCAATTTGGAGTTGTTCAATCTAATTTAATCTTTAATTAAATCCAATTTAGTCTTTGATTATATTCAATTTAATATTTGATTAAATCTAATTTAATATCATCAAAATAAATCCATTTTCGTTTGAATACTTTAGTCTAATTAAAGTGTGACTACTATCAAATAAAGTCACATGGGTAATTTAATCTAGACACATAGCAATATCATGTAAAAAGGAAGATGGTATTTAAATCTAATTTAACATATACCAGCATATTATAAAAGAGGGTTAAATCCAATTTAAACTTTTGAACAATTTAAGTCCAATTTAAATTTTTCAATAAGTCTAATTCAAAAATTAAATTTAAATCCAATTTAAATTAAATTAACTAAATCTAATTTAGAATAAATTTAAATCCAATTTAATTTACTAAATCCAATTTAGGGTTTTGAATAAATTTAAATCCAATTTAATTTATTCACTAAATCCAATTTAGAAGTTGAAACGAAATTTCAATGGGTTGATAAATAGTTCGGTTGAGCTTTCAATTGGGTCAAACCCACATAATTAAATAATTGACGATTGGGTAATCCAATTAAATCGTTGGGCCAGGTCCTATATAATTAATTATGTTGGGCCTGACCCAAAACATTAATTAAACAACGAGCCTAGCACTTTAAATTAATGTGCTGGGCCAAGCCCAACAATCGCTCAACTGCGCTAGGCTAAGCCCAACACTATTCATCATGCGCTGGTCTTATGCTGGTCCCCTAGCGCTGTTCATCCAGTGTTGGGGCGTTAGCCCAATACAACCCTAATTTTGTGTTGGGTTAAAGCCCAACACCCCAGTGTTGCCGCTGCAGCGCCTCAGCGAAGCAGTCGCCCGTCGCTGCTACGGTGGCAGCACGTCGCCCTTCGAGCGGAGCGTTTTTCCTAAAACCATGTAATTTTCCAAAAAATTATGAATCCAATTCAATTTTTTGTTTTACCAGGTAAATCCAATTCAACTCATGAAAAATCAATTTTAAAGATTCGCATGCATAACATAAATTACCCAAATTACATACGATATGTAATAACATGTTTATGACATTAAAACAATTAAAACACATAAACATATAATGAATACTATGAATTTCCTGAATTTTGGCTCTGATACCATTGTTGTGATTCGGTCTAGCGGATAAATTTTTTAATCCAAATCACACACGAGAATCGAATTCGGGGATATTCATGATATTGTCAATAGCACAATAAGTTCGAATAATGACAGAGAGTAATCGAATTGCCTCTTGTCAATTAAATCTTGAATTATCAGCAACAGCCCAGGACTCCTGTCTCCAGATAATTACGCTGAAGAAAAATTCTCTGAGAAAAGTTCCGATCTTCTCCCGGCAACTATGGCAGCGGTGGCTAGATTGGAGAGAGAGGGAGGAATTTTTCTGTCCTATTGCTCTAGGTTTCTTTTGGCTCTCAGTCAAATTCTAAAACAATGACTTGTGTATATCGAGTTCTGACACAAACTGAATACTAATACACATGAGCAGAACCCCTTAGGTATACAGTGAGGGGCGGCCGCTAGGCCTTAAGCAGATGAGCTTCCGGACTTTATTCCAACTTAGCCTATGTGTAATTAATTAAATCTAAGTCCAATTCAATTGACAATTAATTAATTACTTTAATCTAATTAAAATTAATTCAATTAATTTAATTCAACATATAAATTAATTTCTAATTAATTTATCTTATGAATTAATATGATTTAATTAATTTATTTAATCTAATTAAATACTTTTAATTAAATCATGTCATCCATTTTGTCAGTCAATTCACATCTAATGTGATTTTACCAAAATACCCTTAGCATGGAAATATTCCTTTTCTTCACATAGTTCGACTCTCTAGCCTCGATTCAATTGGCAATGAGAGGATTCCAAAGGATAAGGTTGTCACCTAGCCAACACCGTGGAACCAAATCGTAACCCAATTAAATACGATATGAACATATCATCACGAACCTTGATTACGACTATCATATGTGTATAAACTCTTCACCGACGTGACCCGATCAAGTAAGAGTCATAGTACGTCAAACTCATATAACTTGATATTCTACTCAATAATCATAACAATGTAAAATTACCAAACTACCCTTAGTGACCATCACTCGTTTAGTTTATTTGCTTTGGTCAAAGACTTCGTAATTTCTATTGCTTATGATTGTACATGTCACATACTTGTTTACTGTCGAGACGTTGAATCCCATATTGGCAGTTAAATCTTATAATGTCGAGTACACCATGTGGATTGTACTTCGAGGTCGACCCCACTTATCAAGTGATACGGGTCTAACTACTCTTATAACATATCCAATACTACAAGCAAGCACATCATAAATAGCTCCTCAGGTCTAAAGCTCACACATACTATCGCAATCTTAATCCCAATTATTGACTGTCAAAGAGTAAATACCTATGTGATTGGATTAATGCGAGTCGTGTTCAAATATATTAATTCCTTCAATCATATTCATGACACCAACTCCCACTATCCAATCAGTGTACGACTGGTACTTCCTTGTCAAAGAAGGTGTCATACGAGTTGAATATAAATGCTCAATTAACATTCCTTAACTCGCGAACTCCCGATTTAAGGGATTAAGTACTTGACTTTTCCAGTGCCTCCTCTTCTTCATAAGAGGCAGAAAGTCTATCTTAAAATCTCATGGATTTATTTGTTCAATACATTTAAATGCCGTTAGATTTATATGAACAAAATCAAAACCTTTATTCTATAAATGGAAACAATAAAATGTTTGTACAAATAACTTATCAAAACTCTACTCAATCTAATTCCTCATAGGTATTAAGGGCATACACCTAACAAATAGTTATCTCTCAAACACAGGATAATATATTTTATATATAATAACAATAAAAGCTACATTATACAATTATTTATTGGTCTATGCATTACGAACTCATAAGTAACTAAACATTGATTGGTTATGACAAGTTGAGGATATTCGTACATATGATCAAGTTCTTTGTTTCATTAATTTTAAAGTTATGCACACTCCACTTCACCCCACCGCCTCTTATAAATTAAATCTTTGAGTTTATAATTACAAATCAAAAATTGTATCGAAAGTAGATACCCATTACAATGAAAATGTGATGGAATTAAGGTTTTCGAAATTCATTTTTTTCTAGTTTTCTCGATAAAATTATAAACCTTAATACAATATACAAGGAAGTGAAACACTTACGTCTTCCAAAGTCTAGCCTTAATTAGGACTGTCAATGAGCTCAAGCCGGCTCGAAGCTCGTAAGCTCGGCTTGATAATTTTCAAGCCGAGTTTTATACAAGCCGGGCCCAAGCCGAGCTAGAGCCCAAGGATGAAGCTTGAATTTGAATTCAAGCCGAGCGTAAGCGAGAGTAGGCTATGCTTGAATTGGGCTCGGGCTCGTAAAAGAAAATACATAGATGTATATATATATTTTATATATTATATACAAAATAAAATATAATACTTTTTTGTAAATAATTTCAGATTGCACAGAAAATGTCAAAATTTAATATTAAGGAATAGCATCCTTAAAATCAATCAGCATTCAATTCTAAAATTTCCTAATATAAAACACTATGCTCAAGAAATTAAAAAAGTGAAAAATTATCAATTTAAACCTATCAAACCGTATCCAATATAAACATATAAAAATTCGCATAAACTGACGTGGAAGGCTGCTAGCTTTTGTCTTCAAGAATTGTATTTCATTTAGTTCTTCTCACAACTCATGATAAAAACAAATTTTTTTTGTAAATAAGTTTATCATGTATTTGATTATAATATTTTTCAATCTTAAATAACGCGTGGAGCATATATTGCAATGAAATGAGATCTTTCAAAGTACATTTTAGTTATGATTTGTCATTAGAACATGGATGATGTTGATTTATTTATGTTTATAAGATGGTTATTTTTTTAATTTTATATATAAGATTACTTTATTACTTAAAAATTTTCAAAAGAGAACAAATTCGGGTCGGCTCGGGCTCGGCTCGAAGCTGTATTCATTTTCAAGCCGAGACCGAGCTTTGAAATAAAAAGCTCGTGTAAACTCAAGCCTTGGTGATAAAAGCTCGCATAATATCAAGTCTAACGTGAGCTTGACCAGGCTCGACTCGCACGACTTGATTGACGGGCCTAGCCTTAATGAATGCTAAAGCATCCCCCTCGCATTCCGAATGAGAATGAGCAAGAAAGTTCTCTAAACTTGTATATCATCATATGTTGTTTATATGGAAATATGGTTAATACAATCAACCTCCATGTGAAACATGTAACTAATAAAAAAAACTTATGAAAAACAAAGGATAATTTACCCCTTTGTGAAATAAAAAAAATATGCACACCGCCTCCCTACATATATTTGATCTATATTTATCATTAAGAAAATCAAAATGTCCTTGTTTTTTACCATATAATTTTCTATTTTTTTTACTTTTAAATTAATCTACATGTATTTTTTTTAATTGTTTTTCTTTCATCTCCTTCCCAAATTCATCATCTCCCCAAAACCATAACCCTAATGCACTTTCCCCATAACCTTCCATTCCTACCACCCATCATCCATCCAAAACCCAGGACACCATGCCTACATCTAGGGGTGGGCGTTCGGATCGGATTTTCGGGTTCAGGTTGTTCGGTTTTCGGGTAGTGAAACATGAAAACCGAATCCGAACCGATTTTCTGGGGTTAATCAGGTTCGGGTTTAATCGAGTTCGGTTCGGATTCGGGTTTTTTGATATTTTTGAAAAAAAAAGTTTGGGTCGAATTTTTTGGGTCTCTACAACTCTAATTTTCATTAAATTAAGGACCAAAAATTAATTTGTAAATATTTAACTGAATATTTTATGTTGTAGTCATCTAAAAATTAGCATGTAATTAATTAGCATTATCAATGACGATTAATTGAATGCACCTCAAAAGAAAAAATAGTAACTGATTACATATACCTTCAATAAATAATATATTATAAGTTTAAAATTATACTTAATACATATTAAAATATTAAAAGTGACATTCTCTTTGTTAACAAACATTATTCTAGAATATATTTATAGGTTGATTAAAGAAAGCACAATTATGAATATATCTCCAATAAATCGATTTGATTAATTAACAATTAACATTCTCCTTGGAGTTTTATAATCTTATCCTTGAAATCAAAATGAAATGAATGCAAAATTATTTTGGTGTTGTAGCCATAAAAATAGATTGGAGGAGAGTTTATATTATATCATCAGGACCAACTTAAAATCCATATTTTGCTTGATGGAGCATATAAATTATCTCGAACATCAATATATAATATATTCTGGAGCTCATAAGATAATATTGATAAATATTTCAACCTAATTGAGTATAATTATATTTTTTATTTGCCATGTAACAACAAAAAAAAATATATATATATATATATATATTTAATTTTTTTTTATTTCGGGTAATTCGGGTACCCGAATTACCCAAAACAATTGAAAATTAGAACCCGAACCTGAACATCACTATTCCGAATCCGAATAACCCGAATCCGATTAATTACCCGATTTACCCGATTCGATTAGTCTAAACCCGATCGGGTCAGTTCGGATCCGAATTACCCGATCCGAACACCCAGTCCTACCTACATCCACCGTCCCGAGATGTCTCCACTCCTTGCAACCTGCCATCCACGCCGCCTTCCCCAACCAACCCCTCCATCGCCATCGCCAGTCACAAATCTACTATCTCCATTGGCAACTGCCCTCCCCAACACTCTCAAAGCCAATCGACGTTGCAACTCACGCCCTTCCTGACCGCCGCCCCACCAAGCCAATCGATGTTTTCGTGCACCACCATCGCTCGCCCAAGTCCTCACCACTGTCTGCCTCTATTTCACGTACAAATTTACCACTACCTGCCCTTATTTCACGCACAGATCCACCACTACTACCCCGATTAGCACATCTTTCCAGTTTTTCCTATTAGAAGATCTACCGTCATCGTCCCTCTATTAGAAAATCCACCCTAAACATTCGTCAAAGCTGCCATCTTTCCAAGCTGCTCCCACCCTCATCTTCCCAGGCCGACTCTGTGAGCCATTGTCTTCAACATCCACTGCCCAATTGTTTTTGATATACTTTATACATATACATATATTTAAGTACATACATATGTTAGGTATATACCTTCCAATGCCGTAAAGGACTGATTATAGAAGGTCATTGATTTTGTAATTGTAATATCTTTATATCAATAATAGGCCTTTTTGTTGAATTAGATAGATCTTATAGGCATTCGTAAGTAGTATTCAACACCTAGTCAACGTGCACAAGAATGAACTTCTATTCTGTATGAGATAAGAAAATCGTCACTAGAAAGGTTCTCATTTAATGTTTTTGCAAATCAAAGAATCTCAAGTGAGCCTTGAGGTTCACCAAGACTTGTATAATGTAAGTTTTCACAAGGGAATTGTTAGTCGAACACTAAAGGATAGTGGAAGCTTATGTTATAGGTACATTGATTGAATTACTACACTCGAACTCGACTCACATCAATTCTGTCACATGGGTTTCACTCATTGACAATCAATGGCATAATTAACTAGTTGTGATAGGTGTGAACCTTAGATCTGAGGAGTCACATTGAATATATACTTGTCATATCAGACCTGTCATTAGAGTAGTTAGGCTCAACTCACTCTTTGGTGTGACTGACTTCGAAGTGCGACCTTGATCAGCAAGTAGTAATCTTAACTGATATCTAAGAGGGAGTTCGTTCTCATTGATCTTGAGAATTGTCAGTTGAACATTAAAGGATAGTGGAACCTTATGTTATAGGTGTACTGATGGATTAATGCACTCGAACTCAACTCACATCAATTCTGTCACATGGGTTTTACTCATTGACAATCAATGCCATAATTGACTAGTTGTGATAGGCGTGAAACTTCGACCTGAGGAGTCACGTTGAATATATACTTGTGATATCAGACATGTCATTAGAGTAGTTAGGCCTAACTTACTCTTTGGTGGGACTTGCCTCGAAGTGCGACCTTGATAGGCAAGTAGTAGTCGTAACTGATATCTAAGAAGGGATTCATTCTCATTGATCTTAACTTATTATAATCCAAGCATATGGTCAAGTTTATGAGTTTGACATAAACCATGACTCTTACTTAACTGGGATATAAGAACAAAGGGTATAAACTCACATAGTATTCACGATGAAAAAGGTTTAAGAATGATTTAATCATTCGTTCTCATTTGGGCTCTGATATTGGCCATGTGACTGGCTAGGTATTACACACATCTTTTAACTTTCTCCCTGTTGTCAAATTGAGACGAACCTAAAGAATAGTTTAGGGTTATTCTTTGGAAAATGTTTGAGATATTTTTGCCTGTCAAGGATAGGACGAAAAGCTTTAAGGATTTTGGCAATGGAGTTTAAGCTTTTCTGGAAGTGTAAGGATCGAGACTTAAGTGCAACAAAGCTTCGGCTCGTATTTTTAGATATATGTATTCGGCTGTTGTTTGGAAGTCCAATTTACATGCAATCTTGGTCAATCTGTCCATTTGTCTCATATAGGGAGCGCGTGCCTTTTACGTTCGGCGAGTGAAACAACTTTCGTCCTTTTATCCCTTAAATTCACATGCAAAACTTGGTGCGACGGACTTTGATTTTTGATAGTCTAGTAGTAACTCGTCTTCTGTATGTCAAAGGTACTTATCATAATAATGCTCTTATCAAACATTAAATGCATATGAAATCAATATCTGTTGAGTTGAATTCTCGTTATTGATTGCATTAAACTCCCGCTTGCACTTGAAATTGAATTCAGGTGAATTCTGTCTTTTGAATGCCCATTCATCACTGAACTGATCTTCACAACTTGTCTTGCTTCGACATTTGTCCGGCGATGTTCAGATCTAATTTTCTAGAGACTTCAGGCGCTTGATCTTCAACCTTAACTTGATAGATTCACCTGGAATTCTATCAATGTTACAAGCGTTCAGATACTTAGCCTAACAATATAAAGAGATAAAAGCCTTAAACAAATCTAAGTTTCAAAGTGTTAACCGTCCGTAACAACACGGAATCGAACAAATAATATAGTGAAAGTAAGATCGTCTCCACAGGGAAGATTATCAAGTACCAAACAAAGTTTATCTTATTATTTAGACTATCGATTATCAAAGATTTGAGATTTTAACTAATTAAAAGCAGAAATTTATAAAAACAGAATTAATTATAAATAATAAACACAAATATAATTAAAACGAATAATCAATTAACGAAAAGCCTAGGGATTAAGATTTCATCAAGGTATTTCTATGGATTATTGACTTTCAATGGATTATCATTCTTGTTTAAATTAAAGACCCAATTTTCTTAAATATACGAATACTCTCCCGAGATCTTCATGAGTACCCACCTAAATTAATTAACGTCACTCCCATGATCAAAAACTAATTTAGATGAATCCATTAAGTTCTATGAATATTGTTTAACTAGTCTCATGCAAAATTACCAATATCCCTATTAAGCAATTTACACATGTCTATTAAATCCGAACCAATAAACTAATTCACCTCCCGGTACTTCTTAATTTATCTTAAATCATGCAATTGGTGATCAATCAATTACAAGCATTAAACACTCATTAATAGATAAACCAAACAAGAAATCACATCCATCAATCATCAATAATCCAAATCAATACACAAGACTACATCTTAAACCCTAGAAAATAATTTAGCTATACATAATTAAAGAAAAACAAGAAATTAATTGCATAAACATAAAGTTACTCATGTTCAACAATGGAGGATTGGAAGAATATAACTTGAAAAGATGAAGCTTTTCTCCAAGAACTCTTCTCCAAGAACTCTTCAAGATCTCCTTTCTCTCTCTAGAAGTCTTCTTTTCTCTCTAAGATCTACTTTTTTTTGTAAGAATGAATGAATTCTTTATGCTCTTCCACCTCACTCTAGCCTATATAAATGTTTTTGCCACTTTTTTTTAACTAAAAAGGAGTCTTAGATACATAAATTATGCCCATCTAAGTCATAAAATCGGCCCACAAAAATTCGCAGCTGCACAGCTGTGCAGAATATCTGCACAGTTGTGCAATTGCCTGTGCAGAATATCTGCACAGTTGTGCAGTTGCCTGTGCAGAAATCTTCCTCTTCATTTTTCTTCAACGAAACATTCTCGTTTGGCCTTTCAAATGCATTTCTTCACATCCTCTTGGATAGCCTTCATTATTATTGTAATAAATACTCCTTCAACTCATCAAAATCATCGCTTTTATGCCTATAAAAGCATTGAAACGACTTAGAAATCAAAATACATAAATTAGGCTAAAAATAAATGAAAAGACTAACAACAAGGCATAAAATAAAGATAAATGTGAGGTAAATCATAATGAAAATATGTAAAATATGAGACCTAACACAAAGCCTATAAATGATTTCTATTAAAATCAAACTTATATAATTTTGGGGTCTAAAACATAACCTAGTTGTCATCATCAATATTTCTAACATAAATGGATTCCTAATAAGATTTATGTTTGTTATTTTTCAATCAAAGAATATACAAGAATTTAATATTTTCTTTTTTAATAATTACAAATAATATTGACCGTTGATCTCTGACACATTTAATCCAATGGTTGTAAAACTTTGGGCAAAATTGTCCTAAAAATATCAAAACCGTGTTTAGAGTTAAATTGCTCCAACTTTTATTTCACAAAAAGGTAGATTACTCTTTGTTTTTTCACGGGATTTTTTTGCTACTTTTACGAATTTCACGGGAAGGTGTATTGCAATTAACCCTATAAAAATATATGAGTTTAATTTTTCAATATATTGAAAGTTGAAAATAAGTCGATATGTTATTTATATACTTCATTAATCTTTATTCTTTTACTTTTTATTTGTTAATTGTGCAATATTGTCATATACACTATTAAAATATAGATAAAAGAGAGTATTTTTTTGAACATATAGATATTTAGCAAAAAATACAGAAAACTTTTAATAAATAATTTTTAAAGTCGAGAAATTCATAATAAAATTTTTCAATTCAAAAAGACTTATTCTACAAACTTTCGCTCAAAAAAGTTCAATATTTATGATTAATAAATTTCAGAACCCAATTCTCCTAGTATTTCAGATAAGAGCACTTGCCTTTTCTTTTATAAAAAGCTTTCATCTAGAATTTTTGATCTGATAACTTTTGTTAATTGTGATTTTAATTCTGATTTTTTTATGTATCTTCTAAATAATAAGAAAAATATTAAGAAATAATTAAATTGTATGATTTTCTTAATATAAATATAGGTCGGTATTATTTTATTTATTTGTACTTTTCCTTATATTTATCAGTGAAACATGTTTTGATATATTAATTATAGTTCATAGTGTAACTTTAATGTGGTTTTCAACAACCACATATGACCGACTATTGAACCAGTACTCCTTAACCCAATTAATTTTTCAACTCGAGAAGATGCTTTGGTTACATTGTTTGAAGCATCCCTCTCAATTCAATAGAGAATGATTATGAAGTTTCTAAACTTGTATAAGCATATGTGATATTTTTTCATAAGTTTCCAAGTACAAGATCCAACATAACTCAATATGCTATTGTGTTCCTGCAATTGTGGTCTTGTACAATCATAGCTTTTAGGATAGAAATCATCACCATATTGAATTGTCTTTTTTACCCCCATGTCCAAATGGATATTTATGTACTAAATTATGATAGTTGTAGAATTCATGTAAGCACCAATTATTGAAGCATCCAATTGAAAGAGGTATGTGTCACCTTTCAAATGGAAAATGAAATTGCTGCCTTCATAGTGAACATGAAAACTCTAGCCATCTTTTTTTTCTCTTCTTCTCCTCGCCTCCTTCACCACTATTGTCACTACTATTGTAGACGGATTGGGTTGGAAAACTCTTTTCAAGTTGTATATTCTAATTTCAAATCTGACGGTGATGGATCGAACGAGACAGAGACGGATCTAACGAGATTAAAACGAGTGATTCATAAGATTTTATATAGCTTTTTAGACATTTTGTTAGTATTTTGTTTTCTCTATTCCGTATGAGAGTTTGTTTTCTCTCTCGAATGAGAATTTTGTATCTCTTGCATAAAAATGTGGTCAGTTTTTAAGATTTGTTATCTTGAAAAACTTGATATTTGGTGCTTTAATTATTTTTTACTATATCGTTAGAGACAGTCTCAGTTATATTGTTATTGACGTTGTAAACTATTTATTGGATGAAATAAAATTACCGTTTTTCCTTAAGAAAAAAAAAGGAAAATGAAACTGGAACCATCTAATATATTAATTAAGAAATAAAAAATAGTTTAGCATGAAATCAAACCTAAGTTCTCGACCACTTGTCATTTCATCTCAAATTGCTCCAAATTCGCAAGTGGCCAATTTAGGCTTTGTTTTGTGGCACCCTCGTGGAAGATGCAATAGTGACAATACTAGTACGATGGGCCATAGCATCAAATATCACACACTACCCTTGTTCGCCTTAAAGTGAGAATTGGCATCATTATTTAACGCTCCCATAGCTACAACTATTGAGCGAATAACATGGTTAAGGCCATCTCCAATATATAGAGTTAAAATAATTCCAGCTTTATCTCT
The DNA here is from genome assembly GCA_019426215.1 of Buddleja alternifolia. NCBI lineage: Eukaryota > Viridiplantae > Streptophyta > Magnoliopsida > Lamiales > Scrophulariaceae > Buddleja > Buddleja alternifolia. The sequence goes on along the minus strand of CM033399.1, from coordinate 27,921,661 downwards.
ATTTTAGCTTTGCTATAGTACATTAACTCCAATGTACTGCTCTATATTCTGCTCTAAATCACTATTCATTATAATAATAATATTTTTACACCTCATTTATACTATTTCTCATATTTCACAAATACCCCAAATTTTATGTTTGTATTACATATTCATCCAAGTAAATAATTTTTGAGAGTTTTAATAATAATAATATTAAATAATTGAAATTTATATTTTACATAAAAAAACGTTCATATAAAATAAGCATACAAAACAAACATAATATTTGATCAAAATCAATATTATACAGAAAAGAGCTCAACAAAATCAATATCCACATCCATCGTCGGTGTCAAATTATTATGGTGACTATTTTCCTAATTTTGGGGGAGGAAGTGGATCCGATTTACCATCATTTTAAATTATTGTTGTTTTTTTATGCTCTATTTATCTTGTATTATGTATGTTTCCCTTTCAATTGTGTAATTTTAGGTATTTATGTAACATTGTTCTATGTTGAAGTTGATTTTAAATGTTTTAAATTATATGGAATATGCATTTTGTACTACTTTTAGTTAAATGTTTATTCTTTTGGTTAAATTAAAATAATATATACATTAATTGAAAAAAACAAGAAAGAAGATAAATACAAAATAAAGGGGCTAGAATGAAAGGGTGTGAAATGAAAGAAGGGGCTGAAATAACTAATTATAAAACTTTGGGGGTAAAAATGAAAGGAAAAAAAAGACAAAAAACATAAAAAAAAAGTAACTCAGAGCTATTTTTAGCTCTGAGCTACAGTGCAGCGCTAAATATAGCGCTGCACTGTTCCCCTGCGCTAAAATAGCGCAAGGGAATAGCTCCCCATTGGAGAGCTATTTTGGAGCTAAAAGCTACAAAATAGCTCTCCATTGGAGAGGCTCTAAGCGACACCAAACTCTTATAAGTGGGAGGTCTAGTGTTTGAATTCTCACTCGTATATTTTCATCGAAGTAATAAGAAAAATGTCTATAGCTTTTGAAATAATCATAATTATTTACATAATAGCATCTATATAATATTATTCCACAATTATAATTCGAGAGATCCTAATAATCGGTTGAAATAATTATAGTCGGATACTGATAAAATAAACTCATTGCATGCTTTGTCGAGTTTAAATAATTATAGTGGCATCCACGCAATATCTAGTTGGAATTTATTTTCTAATTAATCACTCAATTTTTATTTCTTTCAATGTGTCGCCTTACTATTTTTTTTTTATTAAATTCTAATTCAATTTGTGTTCAAATACAATTAAGTAAATTCTAATTCAGTTTGTTCAAATACAATTAAGTCAAATTTATAGAAAATACATAAACCTCTAAAATGTGATTGCTCTACACTTTAAAGAGAATCATTAATTATAAATCAAATATACTACGTGTGATTTACGGTTAATTGAATTCAATGAGACCAAATTTGAACTATATTACTAATGTTTCCTTGAGAGTTTTTGGCCCTTCAAACTAAAATAATGGTTGAAACAAACAGTCCCACCTTGATGCCCATAGGACATTGATATTCTCAATGACTTTTTCTCTTTTGGGTCCATATATATATATATATATATATATACACACACACACACCATCATTGATCCTTCACAATCATTTGCCACTTCCTTTTGATCTTCTACGATAATATTTTCTTTCCTGGTCTCATGACTAAACTTATAATTGCATAAAACAAATATATTTCTATGATAATTAAGTATGCCAGTGTGATCATAGTGGAGAACATTTTGGTATCTAATGGAGTTTAATATGACCAATAGATACATAATCAAACATCATTTAATTTGATCATATTATAAAGTATAGGAGTTAGCATCTCATCAAATGATCCCCTTTTTTCCCATTAATTATTTATTTTTGAAGGGCCACACTTAACCAATCCGCAAATTAAATATCAAAATTTATTTATCGTTAATATGTTAATGGAGAATATTTCGGTTTTTAATGAGTGCGAGTAGTAAACACGTACATGATGACAACATTCTCAGTTATAAAAACTGGAGTAGTTTCATGGAATTTACACAACATGATCTCTTCGATCCGCATATTTTAAAAGCTAATAAAATTATGAAATGGTTGTTATCAAAATTTTAATTTTCTGTATAAAGCTAATAAACATTTTTCGTATAGAAACACATGTTAATTAATTAGTCTAAATATACATTGTCCTTTAGGGCTAAAAACTTTGGGAAAAATAATACAAATTTGGTTGGTGATTATGAAATGCATCGATTGATGTGTGGTTGATCAAGCAACTTCTGGTACACGCTTGGTTGCATATGATGAAGAAAGCTACGTTGTGTGTATCCAAAAATATGATCCAACGATTTAAAACTCATTTGGACACATACTCATTTGGGTAGCATGGAATTTCCCATTCTCAAGGGATACAATAATCACATGCACTTTGCTTTCTGGTAATTAAACCCACACATACATACATACATATATATATATAAGTAAACTTGCTTGGGTAAGGTGGATGTGAATGATGATAGGGATTATTCCAAACATCAAATGCATTTGCAAGTCTTGTGGAAGAGTTGCATAGTGACTCTAATAAATCAGATAGTGGATCTCTTTGCAATTCCATCAATGGTAATGTGATAAAATAAGATCTTTTGTTTATTGGGTGTGTCGAGAGTAGTATTTGTGAATGTTCTGTGGTGGTGGTTTTAGACGTGCTTGAATGATTTTGAAAGTTCTTTGTTGTTGATGTCAGGTTTTTGCTCTTGTTTTGCTAGTTTGGTGTTTTGCAGATGATTGGGTTGCTATGATTTTGTGTAGCCTATTCTTTTGCACATCTTAGACGGTTTGGAGTAGTTAAGAGGCTAATTGGATTTGTTGGAGTTCGACGAGTTCTTGAGGAGCCCATTCTTGGATTTATCTATCGTGAGCTGGGCTTTGTCTTCAAAGGGCATGGCTGATTTTGGATTCGTATGCTAGGGGAGGGAACTTTGCACGACTGGTCTTTTTTATTTTTTTAGAGTAGTTTATGCTTAGTTTTTGGTCCTAGAAGTTTTATCTAAATTGGCTCATCTTCGGAGTAATACTTTGTATGATGTTCTGTTTTACCCTTATTTTTAATGAAATTGAATTTTCTCTGTCATCCCCTATTAAGAATGGTGCTTCGCTATAATTGAATTCTATAGCCAAGAATATTCAAAATCGGGAGAACTATAGCTTCTCATTTTGTGACAACTTCAAGTGATAAATATTGAGATCTCAATATTTTAGAAATTTATATATATGTATTTAGAGTTGTGCTTGATCATAAACAACAACTTCATCCAGTAATAATATTAAGATTTCAAGACTCTAAAAGTTAAACTTTGTGTTCGAGTCTCAACTATGTGTTGTTACTTGCTTTTAGTAGTTTCTTTGTGAATACCTGGTTCTTGTGTAATTCAAAATAAAGATGAATTACATGCACACCCCCCATCACTTTAGTATTAATTACCAAACAAGCCTTTGACTTTTCGTAAATTACAACGAGACTCCTCAAGGGTCAATTTGTAAGGATTGTCAGGGGTGAAATTGTAAGATTTACTAAATACACAGGGGTTATAATTGTTAGAATATCTTAAAATATGTAATTATCTCTTAAAACAATTGATGTTATTTAGGTAAAATGCCACTTAATCCGCCCCTCCCCCCAGAAGAATAATAATAATAATAATAATAATAATAATAAAACAAAATAAATGAAATTCACTATTTCAGCGCGTTACCTTCTAAATCTAGAATACTTTACCTCCTAGTAGCACTTTGTCCCTCAATGACATTTTCAAGCCAAATTTTGCTTGAAAATTCTTCATCAATTTTGCTTGAAAATTCTTCATCAATTTTGCTTGAAAATTCTTCATCAATTTTGCTTGAAAATTCTTTATCAATTTTGCTTGAAAATTCTTCATCAAATGATCCATCAAAATGTATCACTATATATATACACAGACTTCGCTCTATGTCATTGTAACCTTCTACCATTTTTTGCATTTCGATTGACAATTATTGAAGCAAAATTACTGTGTCTCTTTATTGACAAAAATAGAAAAAAGTCAGTAAGCGTTTTGATTGGCTTTTGAGAGAAATATGGGGGAAAGACGAGAAATGTGGTTAACAAACAGGATATCATGATATTAACAGGACAAAGTGCTTTCATTTCATCATGAATGTAAATTTAAGGAATGATACTTTTAAGTTGATTTTTGGGACGATGAGTTGCCTACATATTAATTAAGCATTTAAGCTTAGTTCTTTATGACAGATCAATCTAATTCAACTTTGATCCATGATAAAACGTTACTTTTTATGTCAAATTAGAAGGTTGATTGAATTATCAAAAAAAAAAAAAGAAATATTAGAAACTTAATGATAAGGAAAATACTCTTTGATTTCTTTCTATTATAATTAATAGACAAAAAAACAACAAATATTTTAGTGAGTTCTCATTCCATCTTTAAATTTCTCAATTTGGCCCTTAACTAGGGTTGTAAAAGTGTCCAGTCAAGCCGAACAAATTATTTTTTAAATTTATTTGAATTATTGTCGAGCTTTAAAAAATTGCGTTTGAGCTTGATTTAATTGTTAATTGAGCTGAGCTCAAACGAGCATTAATCAAACCGAACAAGAATCGAGCTCGGGTAGCTTGATTTTTTGTACATATTTTATTATTTTTTACAAATCGAACCGATCTTCAAAAGTTATCAAACACAAAAAGTTGTTCAACCTTAGTTTGATATGTTTGTGCTTTAAAAAAGTGTCGAATTTCAGAAAAAAGTTGGAAAAGTGACTGAAAAGTTCAGGTTGAGTCTGTTTACAAAACTTGCTAACAAGCAGAAAAAATAGAAGAATCTAGTAGAAGTTGCCATATACATGCTTTTACTTTTAACTTATTTTTTTAGCTTTTTCCAGAAAAGCATAAACAGGGAAACTGAATAGCAAAAGCGGCTTGAGTTTAGTAAAAAGGTCCAGAAGCACATTTTTTTTAGCTTTCACAAACAGGGCTGTTAACGAACCGAACTTTTAGCGGTCGATTTCGAGTCGAATATCGAGTAGTTCGATTCGTTTTCAGCTCTACCCATAACTTGGTTGCTTTTTATTATTATTAGTGTTAAATATATTAAATATCTTTGTATAAATTTAGGATATCTTTGTATCTTTTTCATGTTTATCTTTTACCTTATTTATAGTTTAGGGTTTTTCTATTGTATCTATATATATGTTATTCATCAATAAAGGTTCCCTACGGGATTTTCTATAATCTAACATGGTATCAGAGCCACGGTTTCGAGCCATGGTATCTCGATCTCTAGCTTTCGTCATCCTCAAGTCGCCGTCCCCGTCCGGCGCATCTTCTTCTACATCTCCTTCTCCTAAACAGGCGCTACAGCCGTCATTTTCTCTCCCCTTTCTTTTACATATTCTCTCTATTCTAGCTTTCCATCCATGGCTACTGCCACTCTCATGGCTGACATCACCACTGCCACTATCTCTTCTCTTTCTCACATGCCAAACATGGTTTCCATATAAGAGTTAATGGCTTTTCCTCAATGTTGAACATGATTCAACAACTCATATGCCAATCTGGCGCACTACTATCCTTATCTCTCCCACAACTTGGCTGACAATGGCTTTTCCTCAATGTTGAACATGATCAACATCTTTTGAATCTTCCCTTTCTCACCAATCTTTGCATGCAACAAAAACATCAGTTGCAAATCTTCTCACCAATCTTTGCAACAAAAACATCAATTGCCGATCTCACCCCGTCTCTCTGTCTCTCGGTCGCCATCGCCAGCCATCTCTCCGGCACCGGCACTCATCTCGCTGACGATGTCAATTCATATGCCGCCGCTATCCCTTCTTATGTTGACGGCGCCATTGATTTGGGGCAGAAGCCCATTCTCTAGTCACCTACCTCTCTCTATAATAAATCCCCAAATTTCTTATCAATTTCAATCTTGCCCCCATCAAAACCTTGTATTACAAATCAGGTCCTTCTCTTTCACTCTTCTTAATTTCAATCTAGTCCCCATATTTCTTCTACAAATCAAAACGACCTATCCAAATCTCTAAGCAACCTTCATCCACTTTGCAATCATTCTCTCTCATCTTCCGCTGCCCGCAACCCCTCTCTTTCATTGATGGCGGCATTTTCGAAGCAAAGTACAAGCAATTATCTACCAAAGGACTTCCGCCTCAATTTTTTTTTTCCGGATTTTTGGTCCAGTTTCAACGTTCGAAAATCTTCTGTTTCGATTGCGGGGGAGTGTTAAATATATTAAATATCTTTGTATAGATTTAAGATATCTTTGTATTTTTTTCATGTTTATCTTTTACCTTATTTATAGGTTAGAGTTTCTCTATTGTATCTATATATATGTTATTCATCAATAAAGGTTCCCTACGGGGTCTTCTATAATCTAACAGTTATTATTATTATTATTAGTGCTACTCATTACTAAAAATCATATTTAATTTCAACATATGTGTTATTTTGAACTATTAATTTCTAACAATGCATCAATTATATACACGCATCGGTTTTTGTCATCGTAACCTTCAACCTTTTTTTGCACCGCGATTGACAATTTTTCAAGCAAAATTAATTTGTCTTTTTTATGTTATTTTTGACAACCATAGAAAAATGTTAGTAAGCATTTTGATTGGCTTTTGAGAGAATTATAGGGGAAAGGCGAGAAATGTGGTTAACAAACAGGATATCATGATATTAACATGACAAAGTGCTTTCATTTCATCATGAATGTAAATTTAAGGAATGGTACTTTTAAGTTGATTTTTGGAACGATGAGTTTCCTACATATTAATTAAGCATTTAAGCTTAGTTCTTAAGACAGACCAATCTAATTCAATGGTCCATGATAAAATTAAAACGTTACTTTTAATGTCATACTTCTTAGAAGTTGAATGAATTATCTAAAAACATATTAGAAATTTAATGAGAAGGAAAATTTCCTCTTCGATTTCTTTCTATTATTATCAATAGACAAAAAAACAACAAATATTTTAATAAGTTCTAATTCCATCTTTAAATTTCTCAATTTGGGCCCTAATTAGGATTGTAAATGAGCAAGTCGAGCCGAATAAATCGTTGTTTAACCTTGTTTGAATTATTATCGAGTTTCAAAATTTGTGTTTGGGTTTGATATGATTGTTAATTTATCTGAGATCAAACGAGCTTTAATCTAACTAAATATGAATCGAGCTCAAGTCGCTTGATATTTTTGCACACATATATATTTTCTTTTTTTTACGAATTGAGCCCAGCTTAAACCGAGCTGAGCTTAAAAAATCTCAGGCTGAATATCGAATAATTTAGTTCGTCTCTCAACCCTACTACTAACTTGGTTGCTAATTATTATTATTATTATTATTATATTAGTGCTACTCACTACTAAAAATCATTTTTAATTTCAATATGTGGAAAACAAAATAATTGTCTCTACTAATTAATTAAGTAATTAAATTACACGCGTGTAGAGTGATTAGAGACGCAGGGTACGATAATACAGCCTTATGTGAAAGTGACTGCTGATACACCCACCCGCACTCCCACGTCCTCCCCCACCGTAATTACAACGTCATACCATACCCATTCTCGTCATTTCACATCCACCTCTCTTCCATATAACTTCACCCTCCTCTCTCCCTTTCCTTCATACATACCCTCACTTTTACACACACACTACACACACTAACACTACACCAAAACACCTAAACTTCAACTTCTGCTAACAACAATGGGGTTCCCTGTTGGATACAATGATTTACTCCTTCCAAAACTACTCCTCTACCTCTTGACATTTCTCGGATTCATCCGCAGATTCATTTACGCTCTTCTCTCCGTTTTCGGACTCGCCGATTTCCTGGAGCCGGATATGTCGTCGTACCCGACCCGGTCGGAATCATCATCGGCGGAGGCGCCGTCTGAGTCGCGGTCGGTGTCGGCGGCGCTGATTCGAGAGCTGCTGCCGGTGGTGAAGTTTTCCGATTTGGCGGACGATCTGGATCCGCTGGACAACTGCGCTGTGTGTCTGTACGATTTCAGCGGCGACGATGAGATCCGACGGCTGACGAATTGCAGGCACATATTCCACCGGAGCTGTCTGGACCGTTGGATGGACCACGATCAGAAGACGTGTCCGCTGTGCCGTACGCAGTTCATACCGGAGGATGTGCAGGAGAGTTTCAATGAGAGGCTGTGGCTGGCGTCGGGGATTTCCGATTTCTACGGAGAGATTACTGCCGCTTTGTAGTGTATGTATGTATGTATGTATCTATAATTTTTGTAGATTTTTTCAGTTTTCTTTTTTTTTAGTGGAGTTGTTTATAACTTCGCATTTTAGGATGTAAGTAACACTAGAAAAAGAAGAATGGATAATTATGGGGAATGAAATGGAAATAAAAAAAGAAAGAAATTGTGTGTTATATTCAGTTTCTTTAAATTAATCTTTTGGTTCTTTTTTTTTTTTTATGTAAACAAATTTGATTTTGTGCGTTGGTTGGTAAATATATATGTATGTATGTATATATATATGTGTGTGTATGTATAGTTATGTATTCCCCAAATGTAGGAAATTAATGAAGTTGTGCAAATTGTTACACTTGGATAATTATTCCTAAATATGTGAACATATAATGGCGAAATTATTGGATCCAGATTTTGAAGAATCCTTCTAGAGATTGTATTGTCAATAAACAAATCCTAGTAAGATTTTCTTGAATTATTTATTCTAGATATGTATGTTATATTGTATATGCATTTATTAAGCTAGATAATTGGAAGTAATTAATTTATTTATTTTTAAATGTAAAATTGCTCCTAAGATTAAGCTGGAAAAGATTATTATTGTTACTATAAAAGGATACAAGTGAGTTGCCCAATAAAGTCGGATCTGGTCTTCATAATTAAATCACTTCCATATTGGCTTTATATATTATAGTTATAGCAATTACAATAATTCCATATTGCCATGTGTTTTGATTCATTTTGTTTGTACTAAAACATGAGTATGGCAAACGACACATGCACCAGTCACCCATGTTGCACCAAAATCAATTTGATTACCTATTATTGAAAAGTGTTTTGAGGTTGATTTATGTTTATAAGTGTACTTATTAATTGGATTTAGAGAATTTTTGTGCGGAGTCTTTCTCTACCTTTATAATAGTTATATTAGCTGATTGTAATAATTTTTACTTGATTGTAAATCATTTTTATTTGATATTCATGATTTGTTGATATGTAACCGATTCGTTGGAAAAAAATGAATTAGATCTTTTGTAATTTTAATTTTAAATTCTTGTGGAAATCGAATTCAATCACACAATTCGACAATTATTATTATTATTATTATTATTATTATTATTATTATTATTATTATTACTTGCTTTGAACATCATTGAACAGAATAGAATATCAATCAAATATGACAAGTGGAAATTATATTTCACTAATTAATTGAAGTTCCGCCGAATCCAGAAGCTATTAGGCTCTGATTGGATGTGTTTTCAATTCATTTTCAACCGTCATTTAAAAAAAACATACGCAAGAATGAGTTTTTTTATTTTCATGTGAAGAAAGTGAGGAAAGTAGTTGTGTTTGGTTGTGATTTTGAAAATTGTTAAAATTTTGATTGGTAATGGGTGAAATAATTAAAAAGTAATGATTAAATGATAGAAAATGGGTAGAGAAAGAAGATATAAGGAGAGAAAAGTGATAAAAAGAAAGCGAAAGAAAAGTGATGTAAAATATAATTTTGAAAGAATGATTGAAATTTATTGGGAACCTATTTGTGAGAATATTTTCAATTAAAAACAGTGTAAAATGTGTATTTTCATTTTCATATAAAAATGAAAATGAAAATGAAAAAAATTGGATTAGAAACACAGGCAAGCATAACCAAAACTTTCTTGTTACTTTTGTTCTAATAACTCTCACTTAGGTTTCTATTGTAAGGATATCATGGAAGTTTTATCTGAAGTGTAGGAAAACGTATTCATATCAAATGAATGAATGTGGATTGTCCCATGAGCTCGAAAATGTCTATTATATTATATTGTAATCTCAATACTACAAGTGTAATGTTACCCGGAAAAAAAAAGTATCAGCAATTTCGTCCTCAATAAAAGTATGATCATAAATTTATGCTCTCCGCCTCATTAAAATGAGTCTAGTTCGGCCTAAACAAAGTTTTAAATGTGCATCGATTTGTAATTTTTGTATTTTCATATTATTGCCTCTCAGAATTGTATTTTGACCGTTAGACGTGTTAAATTATTATTTTTGTCAAGATAACAGTGTTTTGAAGAAAAAAAAATCATTTTCTTAAATTAATAATGATAAGGTGATTGTCATTTTATTTTTCAGAATGCATGTTTGATTTGTTTGTTTCTAGAAATATGTGTGTTTTTCTTTTTGTTGAAAATGGTGCGTAGACTAATTTTAAATAGGGCTGAAAATATAAGAATCAGTCTCAGAACTTAAAAAAAGTAAACAATGAATTATCATGTTTTAGAATGTTTAAAAGAAATTAGCATCATCCAACACTTATGGCTTAGTACGTAGAAAAAGTGTACAAACGTCCACTCATGCTGAAATTAATAAACCAATTTAAAAACTAGACAATACAATTAGCACACATTCTTGTTTAAACTTAATGGATCTTTTTGATACACAAGTAAAATCTAATTCAGGGTACAAATGTGTAAAATGCATAATTAACATCCAACAAAAAACATCAATTTGAGGGATGTTATTGGGAAAAATCTATGTTGGACCGGGTGTAATGGAGCTAGTGCCCATTACACCATACATTTGTGTTGGGATGTGTGAATTTTATTATCCCAAGACAAATGTGTGGTGTAATGAGCACCGGCTCCATTACACCGAGTCTACCATAGAATCACCCCTTTCTGGTACGTTTGTAAGTCCAGGGGTTCAAAATGTATTTAACCATTTTTATTACAAAATTAACTAAAGTAATTTAATTTATTTTCTTCTAATAGAAGCATGACACATGGTATTGTTCGGTGCGCAAAAAGCGGTGTGATGTTCAATGAATTTGAACACTTCACATTTCACATTTCACATGGAAGAGTGATGAATCAAGAGACAAGCTCGCAGTCTATAATAATAATAATACCGAACTACTTATATTCGATCTATTGTATGGTAGTCATGTGACCACGCTGCTGTCGGACACATGCTCGGTATAACAAATGTATTCAATCGCTGATTAACACATATTCCAACCACCTGAATTCATTCAGATGCAACTTTCCTATTATTACATGACCTTCGCTGCAAAGTCAAATTGTGTCATTCAAATTTAGTATACTTTCTTTTGTGTGCACTTAAACCCTGCCGGAATAGTATGTTCCATAAAAATGGATACATTTTGGCTATATATTTAATTTTAAAACATCTCGACGCGTTCTATAAAGTTTACATCCAAACTTTCCAGTTTATGGTTCATAGAATGTTATATATATGGATAAACTGCATAAATCCTCGTGTCTTATTTCAAAAATTAGCGCAAGATCCACTTGTCGGAAGAAGATGAACTTGTTTTTCACCTTTTTGACATGTTCATTTGACATTTATATCTTCTCAATACTATATGAAAGATATATAGTGTTATTTCACTAAAAATCACACATATTTTCTTTTCTCTTTTTAACCGAATGAAGATATCGTGCATATAATAACAGAAAAGAGTTTAACTTATTTCGTTAATACATAAATTTTATTGCATTTTCAATATCAGATCACCCACTCATGCAAGTGCCCACTAAATTTAGTAATTAAATCAAAGTTAGGTAAGCCTCATCTCCTTCTTGTAATCTTTCTTGGTGTTCAAGAATATTTTCAACGAGGATAAGTATGTTGTTATACCAAGGGTCGACATCTTACTCGTGCTTGATAGTGACATCGTACGTGTCATCTCAACTTGTTAAAATGTTGAATTTTCGTTTGGCGTGGAATAATTGGTGCCTAGTGAAACATCTTAATCTATTTTCTTTTTTAACTCAATCTATTTTTTCTCTATTTTCGAAGGCTTTTAACCACCCCCCCCCCCCCCCCAATTTTGAATTAGATCTGTAAATTAATAGTTAGACTGAACTCAAGTACATATAATTCACAAAGCAATTAATTAATCATTTGACAAGTGTAATTTATATGTGTTTGTGAAGTACACCTGGGTTAATTAGTAAAATCGAATGCAATAGCTAGAATTTTCCACTCCAAAATGAAGATCATTTGTAGTAATTTGAAGGATGAACTTACATTGTCCCCACCCCAACTATATAAGTATAAGACTTTACTCCCTCAAAGTATGAAAATTTTCCTCGTTTAATTACCCCTTGATTAATTACAAAAGATTTGGAAATTAAAAGTATTGAAATTCAAATATTGAAACATAATATATTCTAGGGATAACGACAATAATTCACCCGAATTTTGCATGTTTTTTACACTTTTTTTATCTAAACTATTTTTCGTTATATTTTTTTATTTCTACTCCACGAGTTTTACACTTTTCTATCTATTAGCATATTCCGGAGGAATATTCTGACGAAGTGCAATTTAAATAAACTTTTTCTTACACTTTTTTATCGAAACTTTTTTTTTTTTTACACTTTTTCATCCAAACTTTGTGTTTTTTTACACTTTTTTAGCCAACTCCGCTGATGCACGGTAACTCCGGTGGAATATTCCGCCGGAATATGCTAATAGATAGAAAAGTATAAATCCTGTGGAGTTGAGATAAAAAAGTGTAATGAAAAATAGTTTAGATAAAATAGTGTAAAAACAAGCAAAGTTTGGATGAATTATTGTATTTACCCCTATATTCTATTTGAACTAAACAATATAACCTAACTGAGTTAAACTAAACTAACATTAAGATATCACAGTTGAATTTTATGTTAAAGCAATAATTTTATTTTATAAATAAGTTTCATTCTTAATTTTGAACAAACATTCTTTAAAGAATTAATACTTTCGAGAAAAATCACCAAAGGCGTTTTAGTTTCGCAAAGAGGGTATTTCATAAATAAATTACAGTTTCTTAATTGGAGGGGATAACATATATGTTTTTATAAAGAGTGTATCGGGCTGTGAAATTCACCCTACGTTGAACCCTTTATTATTTTTTATTTTATTTTTTGATGATTAGACCCTAAGATTGAGTTGGACATGCAAAAAATGGAAAAAAACGCTATAGCTAAGGTATTGGCGGGATATTAGTTGCAAGTAAACGTGGCAAAATGGTTTTGGAGCCATGAGTTCGACCCAACCCAATAGGTTTTGGGTTGGGTCGGGTCGGGTTGGGTTGGGTCCTAAGAATTTTATGTTGGGTGAATTTGGTTTGGGTTTTATTGGTTTCTAAATTCTAGTAGGAATTTGGGTTCAAGTTGGTTCCACCTCAGATCCAAGTTGAACTTATTTTCGTTCCAATTATTAGGTCCAAGGCATTTCTTTTTAATTTAGGGAGTTGATGTTAGCACTCCCAAAAGTGATAACCACATTCCCTATCCACTTTATTTTTAACTAAATGATCAAAGTGCCCATATATCTCTTAATATTTAAAACAAATATAACTTTCACTATACTATTCATCCTTTTTAAGGTTTATCTTAACATTTTAAATGTTTGAACATCATTATTAATTATTTAAAATAATAATTAGAAATCATAATATTAACTTTATTATATATTAGTTAAAATTAGGTCAAGTTTTCTTACATCAGTTTAATTTTTTTCTACATATTTTCATATGAGGTCATAAATTAGAAAAAAATAATATTTATGTAAAATAATAATATTAGCTTTCTTACATACATTAGTTAAAATCAGGTCAAAATTTCTTACATCAGGTTAAACATTAGACAAAAAAAATAATATTAGTTATCAATAATATTTGCCTAATATAATAATATTAGCATTCTTACACCAGGTCAAGTTTTTACTTCACATATGAAGCCCATTATCTATTAGGCAAAAAAGTAAAATAAATACTAATTTCGAATTTGTGTTGTGTGTTAATTAACTTTTTTTTTCTTTTGGTATTTGAGTTGATGTTAAAGAATTCGCATGAATAGTATTTTACACCCATTTCTTGTGTCAAAGACTAGTAAGACGAATAATGCCTTTTAGTCTTATTCGTTCCCCGCACTTATAGTTCGTTCTGTATACCTGTTTATTTATGCATTACTTATGCTAATATTATCCCAATTTTATTCTATTTGAAATAGAATAAAATGGATACATTTTATGACTTTGGAATTTGGGATTAGTAACATAGTCAATTTACTTTGACTAAAAAAAAAAAAACAAAGAAAGTGATGGTAATTTGAATTTCATATCAAGAGTTGTAATGTAAAAGCTGAACTTATAATGCATAGGGAATCTCTTTAGAAAAAACAGATTATATTTTATAATTTTTGATGAAACCACAATTTTAAAAATTATCCAAAATTCAAAGAAAATGATCTATTATATTTTAAAATTATCAACTTCTCACAATTTCATAACTTTTAATAGCTATATGCTTTTTAAAATATACTAAGTGAAAATGTAAGATTAATAGGAGAAAAATGAACAAAAAATATGCTAAAGTTGCAATATATATTGACTAGTGTGTTCAAACATTAAAATATGAAAATAAACCTTAAAAAGGATGAATGGTATAGTACACATTAAGAGCAAACGTGTGTTCAAATGATATATATATGGGCATTATGGTAATTTGATTAAAAATAAAGTAAATTTGGAGTGTGATTATCACTTTTGGGAGTGCTAATATCAACTCTCTTAATTTATTGTGCATAATGAATGGAGGATTCATTATGCACAAAAATCAAATTTTTGGGATATCCTATAAATGGCCACTTAAATAGAATGCCTATATGCTCTAACATGAAAGAAGCATCCTCACATCTGGCATATGAAAGAACATTTTTTATTAAAAGAAATTGATATGAGTGGAAGGAACTCTGATCGGTTAAATAAGAGGATTCAGATTTGAACTGTTTTGCATGTGCAGAACTTCTTGATAGAGGTATTTGCAATGGCATCTGATGATAGAAAAAAGTGCAAAATTATTTTTTTCCCTAAAAACAAAACCTATCCTGAAAATTGTTTGAACTATTTCTACCTGATGCGTGTCCAATTCACACCAATAATATTTATATATTAATATGAGAAATTGAGCATAATACTTAGATATAATGCGTAAATAAAGAGATAATAATGCGTAAAGTGTAAGAGATAATATGACATAAAACGTGTAGAAACTTTATTCATCATCAAATGTGCGTATTTATACAAGTTGAATGGCATTGGGCTAAATAAAATAAGTAAAATCGGGCTGACAACCTTCCTTATTTATCTTCTGCAGATCTGGCTAATTTAGGTACTTCTCTCTCTTCTTCTTCATTTTTTGTATATATAATTTGTTGTGTGTGGCTCTTTCTTTCTTGTACTTTTTTGAAAAAATGTCTCATGTCACCCACCCGAATTCTATATCCTCCAATGACAATGTCGAGATACTTTCCCCTCCGGCGAACCCGCCGGTGGCTCCCCCTTCTGAAAATAGGCTTGAAAATCCTCTTTCTCCTTCATTCTCCTTAGGGGACTCCCACAGTGCTACACAACCACGTGACTTCATACATGTGGATCCCTCTTCTTAAGGTCCTCATATTTCTGGTTTTTCGTCTTCTTCTCGTACTGCTTCAGGTGCGGGTCCGGTTGGGGCTCCCTTAGATGATGAGGGCCTGGACCAATCGGATCCGGAGGCTCTGGACGAGGTCACCGAAACAGCTTAAAGTAATCATGAGAGGATTCTAATGGCTACTCCAAGTGCCCGATTCTGGAACATTTTTGGGTCTCGGTTCACCCGTCAACAGGAGTAAATAATCCAGGCAAATTACGGGATTCCTCCTTCTTATTGTATAATTGTGCCATCCGCTGAGGATAGGGCTCACCTTCCCCCTCCGGGTTTTGTGTGTTTTTATGTGGCTCACCTTAGGGCTGGTTTACGTTTTTTGATCCCTCCGCTGTATATCTCTATTGCTAGGCACTTTAAGTTGCCCCTGAATCCATTGGCTCCAAATGCTATGCATATTATAGTTAGTTTTGCTGTTTTCTTGAAAAGTTTGGGTCATCGTCCTACTGTGGACTTCTTCTATTCCCTTTATCTACCTCGTTTAGGGGTGTGCATGGTTTGGTTAACCGACCGAACCAAACCGGAACCGAAAAATTCGGTTGGAACAACCGAACCGAGCGATTTTGGTTTTAAATTTTTTGAAAATTCGGTTTCGATTTCGGTTTCGGTTTTGGGTTTCGGTTAACCGAACCGAACCGAAAATCGAATTAATTTACAAATAATATATAATATTTATTTATAGTGGGGGCTAATGTGGAATTTTGAATAATTTTGGGGTGATTTATGTAAAAGGAAAAATGCTAAAAACTAAAACTTTACCTACCCAGTACCACTCATTCGATCTTCTCACACACACACACACCAGCATCTGCCTCTGCCCCTCTCCTTCGTCTTCTCACACACACACACACTAGTCTCTCACACACACAGAGTCGACGATGCCGATGCCGTCGCAGCAGCCATCCCCCGTCGCCCGTCGGATCTCCTCATCTCCAGTCCTCACTCTACTTAAACTCTAACCCTAGGTAAGAAATTAAAATTAGATCATTCACTTTTTTATTTTGTAAATCAAATGGGTAAATTATTAGTGTAGGTTAGAAGCATAATTAATCACAATTTTGAGATTAATATTGTTAAATGTAGCCATTGTTGACTGTTGAGATATGAGAGAGTTTAAACTTCCATTGTTGGATGTTGATGAGGATTGAGAAGATAGAGTTTAAATTTTTTGGCCCAATTTCGGTTATCCGGTAGGTTAACCGAACCGAAACCGAATCGGTTTCGGTTTCGGATTTTTCCGAACCAAAATTTCGGTTCGGTTAAACCGAATGACCAGCCCTAACCTCGTTGTTCAGAGGGAGATAAAGGTGTGTTTTACCTCACTTCTCGGGGAGATGCTAAGTTTCTCACGGACTATCCTCCCTCAAAACGTGACTGGAAGAAAAACTTTTTCTATATTGCTCCGCCTGAGAAGTCATATGGGATTTTCCTTGGGATTTTATTTAAGAGTTAGAGGGTCACAATCTCTACCCTTACCCTTCTAGGTCTCTTTATCATCAAAGCTTGTTGACTTATTTGAATTGGACTGAATATGATGTCGGTAAATTGGTGGACCCTCGTCTGTTACGTCATTATGAATTGAGTCCCATTGATGTTGATATGTGGGGTGAAACAATAGGTAGCAAAATTTGCTTGATTCTTTTATTTTTGCATGTTTTTGTCTGGTATTTTGCTGAAAATTGCTCTGATATGGCTGCTACTTGCCTGTCTGTTTTGCAGCTGAAGTGATGGAAAATGCAAGGCTTGCAGAGGTCAGGCGCCGCAGGGCTAGACCCTCTGGTGCAACTCCCCCCATACTGCCTCCACCTCCTGTTGGAAATCCCCCAGGCCACTCGCCTTCCCGAACGGCCCAACAATCTGCTACATCTCCCCCTGCCTCTGCCCCTGGAGATCAGGCAAGGTCAGCCCGCGACTCAGCACGGGCCAGAGAAATCGTTGAGGGAAAAAAACTAGCTGAAGTTTCCTCTGACGCGCTTCCTCCAAACGCCCTAACCCGAAGAGATTCAGATTCGAGACGTTGTTCCTCCAATGCACTTTTCGAGTCCCGACACACCTGCCCACCGAACTCGTTCTCACGCTCAAGACACTCCTAATTACTCAGTGTTGAGGAGCCGCGAGCAAATGGTTTTGAGAAGCTTTCTGAAAAACATGGTGAATTCATCGGATCGCCCTTTGTTAGACTCCATGACTGCTAGGGATGCCATGGATTTAGCCCTGGAAATGGCTTCCAAGGTACTCTTTTTGTTTCAATTGGTTTTTATATACCTTTGCCTTTCAACTATTGATGTTTCATCTAAAATTTGTCTTGCACTTCTTCCAATAAATTCCAGGACTTGGTTGATGACAAATCTCTGGATTACTTCTACAAAAGTTTTGAGGGATGCAGGGCCCAGTTTGCTGCCAAAGGCATGCCACCAGCTGAAAGTGACATTTCATTTATAGATGTCGAGCTACCGTTGGATGCCTTACTTTCAGGAGTGCCACCAGTGACTCCTCAGGCAGGTGAAATTGGGGCTGTCGTTCCCGCTGCCACAGAAGAAATTACTCTGGCTGTCCCAGTTGCTGAGAATCCAACCGATCCACAAACTGCAGAGAACAATCCCTCCACCACCGTTGAAAATTCCCCTATTGATGTAGAGTAGGGTTTTTGAATGTTTAAGTTAGTTTTTTTTTGTGGGCAATATAGCCCTTTAAACAATATTTTTATTTTGCTGTTTTTTGGCCTGTTGATAAGAGGTGTTTTTACGTGTTTTTAAGACCGTAATTCTTATGATTTGGATTCACTTATTGCTTAAATCATGTCACATTTGCATTTAATAGGTGTGTTAAGTGAATACAGGTAATAAATGAGAATACATGAAGAAAAGGGAAGAAAAACGATGTACAAAACAAGTTCAAGCATGTTTTTCAACACCTAGGCGGTTTATGCATCTCCTACCACATTCGAGCGATAATTCCGTACATTTTGAGACCGACTTAGACAAAGTTTCCTTCTACAAAGTTTTAGATGTATGTCTTAGCTTCAAATGGGAACTTGAAACATCCAAATCGGAGGTCTATAGAGATAATTGTGAAGGAAATACGATTTCTGCGGCGAACAGAGAAGTACATGTGCCAGGATACGCCCCAGCGCCCTCCTAGTCATGCCTAGGCATGGATAGTCCAAATGTTACTCCTTTTCAGCCTAAATTCCAGCATTATATGATGGGTAAGAATCACTTTTGGCCATAATTCAGCACATGTGTTGAGGGGTTGTCATAAGTGTGTTTCTTGGTAGATTTACTTTATGGGCGCCAAATCAGAAACAACCTCCATGTTGAAACGTAATTTAGGTATACTTAGCGACCGAATTGGACAAAATGTCCTTCTGTAAAGTTGTAGATCTATGTTTTATATAAACATGGGGACTTGAATCATCCAATTTGGAGATCTGTGGAGAATTGTATGAGGAAAATACTAAGACTGCGCTGGAAAGCAAGAAAATGGCAGCATGCATGTGTTTTGTTGAAGTTTTCACATGGTTATGCTTGGTGGAATTCTTAAGGGCCGAAAGTTCAGAATTTTTTAGCTGGTTGGAATCTTAAAAGCCAAACTTTAAGCATCACCTTAGGTGGAATTCTCATTGGGGAACTTTAATGGGAATTCTTAATGCATATTTTAGTGGAATTTTGGCTATAAAAGGAGGGGGAACCCATACTCTTCATGATTCACTATCAATTTCAGATTCTTGGAGAAGAGGGGGAGGAAGTGACCGATCCATAGAGAAGAAAAGAGGGGAGAGAAAAGGATTCTTGATTCATCATCATCATTGGAGAAGGAAGATTCAATTGAAGTTCCATCATTATTCACTTTTGAGGGAGTTTTTATAGCTTTTCATTTCAATTATGTCTATGAACATGTGTATTAATTCATTTATGTTTTTCATATTATCCATTATGAACTAAATTCATAAGACTAGGGCCATGTAAGGCCAAATTGTGATATATGCTTATAATAGATGATTGTTGAGGTTGTTCTTATATTGTTATGTGATGTGAATTGTGTTTTTGTCTATCTTGCATATACTTGATCACTATATGTTAGAATCTTATGCCTAGGTTAATATTTCGGGAGAAAATTGACTTAGGGTGCAAGAAATTCACATCATGACCCACAACTAATGAGGAATTGCCCTAGACATAGATAAAGATTCCCGGGTGAAGTCGTTCGATTCAAATCGAGTGAACTCTAGTACATTAATACATGTTTAGTGGTTAGATTTCCGGATAGGGATATTTGGGAAATCACGATCTAAGTATAGGAGTTTATACGCGAGACATCGGTTATTCTCTACCGCAGGAGTTTTCACCATAACAATATAAGAGTAATTCTACAACAAGAGCCTTTATAAGTATATTTGATCAATTTGGGCCTAGCATGTGCCTTAGTCTCCCTTTATAATTGGTTTTAATTCATTTGCATAACCTTGTTCTTATCTTACGCGTTTCACACTCATTTTACTTTTATTGTAGTTGTTTTTTTGTATAAAATCATAAACTACAATTCAAGTCTCCGTGGTTCGACAACCCGGACTTTTCGTCCACACTTATTACTACACACGACTAGTGCACTTGCTATCATAGCACGTTAGCTTTTAGCGTGTCAAGTTTTTGGCGCCGTTGCCGGGGACTTGTTCATTTTAGTTTTTGATTTTTCATTTAAATTTTCATAATTCTTAGTTTTTCGTTTATTTGTAACCTTTCTTTTATTTTATTATTCTAATTTTGTTCTTGTGTTTAATTGTTAGGTATAATTTGTGGTGCATGACCCGCTCTTCTAACGAGCCTCTATACAATTTTGAGCCGGAGATAGAGCGTGTTCTTCGATCTAGTAGACGAGCTCGAGAAATGGCCGACAATCTAAATCCAAATGGGAATTTTCCCGACATAAATCTCCCGGAAAACAGGGAATGGTTGCAAAATCTATTCCAAGCTATGCAACCGACACCTCCTCAAAGACTTCCATCGGTCCGGGAAAGTCTACCTTCAAGGGTCCACACCATACTGGGGCCCGTGGTCTTTCCTAATTTCTATGCACCAAATTATCACATTCCATCACACATTTTTAGTATGGTGCAAAGCGAACCCTTCTATGGAGAGCTCCATGAATCACCTCATGAGCATTTGGAGACTTTAGACGATACTCTCATGACTACCCAATTTCATCCACGGGATCTCGATGCAATTCGTCTAAGAGTCTTCCACTTCTCATTAAAGGAAAGCGCGACCATGTGGTACAAATCTCTACCACCCCAATCCATCACAACATGGGGACAATTGGTCGATGCCTTTTTGAGCAAATTCTTTCCACCCTCCAAAATCAATGAGCTAAGGAGCAACATTAAGGAGTTTAAACAGGGGAATAATGAGTCCTTAGCCGAGGCATGGGTTAGATATAAAAACATGCTCCGAAAATGTCTGGATCACAACCTAAGATTGAGCGAGCAAGTATTACGATTCCATGATGGAGTCCGTTCGCGCATCCGAAATAGGCTCAATGCCGGCGCCGGTGGTGATTTCCTTGGGCTCGATTGCCAAAGTGTGTGGGACAAGATTGAGCAATTAGCCCGGGAAGATGAGCTCTATCCCGATGATGAAGAGATCACACCCACTAAAAAAATTGCTCGTGTTCAAGAGTTGGAAAAAGAAGTCGTTTTGGAAACAATGGTTGGCAATGTAAACTATGTTGGAAATGCCAATCAACCTCAATTGAACTTCCATGTGCCCGAAAATTTTCCAAGGAGGCCCAATCCGGCACAAAACGCCCATATCGATATCTATCAAGCACCAAGGCCTCCATTCATCAACAATCAAGCTCAAAGGCAAGATAATCCTCATGTACAAAGGCAAGTTAGGCCTCCTACAACCGATGAACGTCTTGATGAGGAAATAAAGAAATCGGATTCAGCAATCAACGAACTCTGTACTATGATGAAGGATTTAATGATGGATATGAAGGATTTGAAGACACAAATGGGTCAAATGGCAAATACAATCAGCGAGAGAGCCTCGGGAACTTTACCAAGTGACACGGAAAAGAACCCGAAAGAGCAATGCTATGCAACTACCTTGAGAAGTGGCGAACAGGTAAAAGGTGATAATGTTCGCACTGATGCGCCCGAGCGCCCAACCATCCACGCCCAGGCGCCCTTGTCGCTGTGCCAAGGCGCCGATTGTCACGCCCAAGCACCACATTCTGTATCCTCCACAGCTGGCCCTTCAACTCCAACGCATCATCCCATCGAGGTTCGTCTTCCATTTCCAAATGCACAAAAAATGAAAAAGAAGGATATGGATCCGATTTTCCGTAGGATTGTGGCGACTCTTTGTGAGGACCCGGGGAGGCTCACCATTCCGTGCACCATTGGCCCTCTTACTTTTGAAAAGGTTATTTGCGATATGGGAGCATGTATCAATCTCCTCCCGTATTCTCTCTTCAAGAAGTTGGGCCTTGGAAATCCCAAACCGACATCAATGAGCCTCCAACTCGCCGATGGATCAATTAAGAGACCAAAGGGGATAATAGAAGATGTTATTGTACAAGTTGACAAATTCTTTTTCCGGGTTGACTTTGTGGTCCTTGATATGGAGGAAGATGTTGAGATGCCCTTGATTCTAGGAAGACCTTTCCTAGTCACTAGCAATGCCAAGATCGACATGGGAAAAGGTAAGTTATCATTGAGGGTAGGAGATGTAAAAGTATATTTGATGCTTCAAATAACAGGAAACCATCTATGGATGATCTTACTTGTTCCAATATCGATGTTATTAACCCTTCTCTTGATGAGAAATGTGCAAACGGCAAGGCTAAGGGACACTCGAGTTGGAGGATGAGATTCCCTATGATAAACACAACAAAGAGGGAAAAGAAGATTTATGCATGAAATACATTCCACCCCATCGCCGTGCTCGTAAGATTGAAAAGACTCATCCAATACAAAGGGCTTATTGCAAAATCCCGCAATATGAGTGG
Organism: Buddleja alternifolia; assembly: GCA_019426215.1. Taxonomy (NCBI): domain Eukaryota; kingdom Viridiplantae; phylum Streptophyta; class Magnoliopsida; order Lamiales; family Scrophulariaceae; genus Buddleja; species Buddleja alternifolia. The sequence continues at coordinate 27,898,857 of CM033399.1, read as the reverse complement.
AAGCAAGTAGACCATGGAGCTAAAAGGAGGCATGACAAGGATTTGGTCGTGTTAAATGGACCACCTATTTGAACCTCAAAGAGCACAAAGTCGAGCTACCGACTCTAAACTAGCGCTTCTTGGGAGGCAACCCATGTTTGTAAGTTTGTTTTTCTTTTTGATTTTGTTTTTGTTTTGTTTAGTTTGTTTCTTTATGTTGTGTTCAAACATGCACTTTTGGCATGTATGTTTTCTTATGCTTGATGGTTTGAAAAGTTGAAGTGTTAGATATGATGCAAATTTGGACCATGCTCATTTTACTCGAGAGGAGGAGAAGCTATAGGATTATGTATTGGAAGTTTAAGGATATTTTTCAACATCCTTGGTTGTAAGTGTTCTTTTACCTTTGTGTATGCATGTTGTAACAACATTGGGGACAATGTTGGATTTAAGTTTGGGGGTAGAAGAGTATCTATTTTGAATATTGAAAATGCAATCCTAATTTTTAACTTGAATTTGGGGAAAGTTTGTTTGATATCATGTTTATATGCTTCTTTGTTGAGAAAATCAAGCATGAAAATTTTTTAGTCCTTCCAATTGATGCATTGAAATTGATTGACTTGGAAAAATGGCATGAATTCTGGAAATAATCTGAATTTAATGGAATATATATATCTTTGAAATTGCTCGTGGAGACCTTAGACTAGAATTGATTCTTTAGATGATTCACAATGCACTTAAATCGAAGGTAGAGGAGTTGAGAGGATAACCATCTTGAGACACTTAAGGAATTATTCCCAGAAATATTAACTTAGATTTCTCATAAGGTTATAAGTTGAGTAGTAATTTTATATGCTAACAATGAATTGAAAAGGTTGAATTTTGGTATGACCAAAAGTGGTCAGGCTAATACGTACCGGAGGTGAAAAGTTTCATGCCTATATACTGTACTATTATGCTAATTTGAGCTATGCTCAAGCCAAAAGAAGTGAATTGTTTAAAAGATCTAGTTTTATTTCGTGGCCTTTGATACTCGAGTGATTAAATCCTTAGGAGTGTCTCTACACTTAATGCCCCAAAACTATCTAGTTTGGGAGTCATTGGTCTAAAACTTGTTACATGGGTGTCATAGAAAGCCTAATGGAATAAAACATTGCACATGATCTAGCCTTAATGAAGTTTAATGGAAATTCCATATGAATTGAATGTTGAATATTTGAGATAATGAAATTTAAATGGCTGTGAGATTTTCTATAATTCTTGTGTCTTGTGTTTGATCTAAAGTTGATAGATATGGGATTAATGTCCAAAATTTGGTAAGGATGCCTCTCGATTATAATACCCTAGATTTATTTTTCACTATACCCTAGGGAGTCGTTTCAAGTATTGGTGTCACATGAGCAAAAGTAGTTGATATGTATATATATATATTTGTGAACTTTAAAAGGTTGATTTTATGCCATTCATTCTTGTTGATCATATTGAGATGTGTTGATTCGGTTGGGATTGAAAATTTGCTAGATTTTGTGGGATATCGTATGCAAACCCTCACGAGACTATAACTCGTCCTTTGAGGTAACTCAATGGTTTAAAGGCTTGTTGCACCCGCTAAGTGCAATCATTTACTCCACGAAAGTGAGTTAGTTAGTTGTTTTGTTTTCTCCCATTGAATGATGTTGGTCTTGCCTTATAGCTCTTATTGCTCGAGGTCGAGCAATTGATAAGTTTGGGGGTGTTGATAAGAGGTGTTTTTACGTGTTTTTAAGACCGTAATTCTTATAATTTGGATTCACTTATTGCTTAAATCATGTCACATTTGCATTTAATAGGTGTGTTAAGTGAATACAGGTAATAAATGAGAATACATGAAGAAAAGGGAAGAAAAACGATGTACAAAACAAGTTCAAGCATGTTTTTCAACACCTAGGCGGTTTATGCATCTCCTACAACATTCGAGCGATAATTTCGTATATTTCGAGACCGACTTAGACAAAGTTTCCTTCTACAAAGTTTTAGATGTATGTCTTAGCTTCAAATGGGAACTTGAAACATCCAAATCGGAGGTCTATAGAGATAATTGTGAAGGAAATACGATTTCTGCGCCGAACAGAGAAGTACATGTGCCAGGAGATGCCCCAGCGCCCTCCTAGTCATGCCTAGGCATGGATAGTCCGAATGTTACTTGTTTTCAGCCTAAATTCCAGCATTATATGATGGGTAGGAATCACTTTTGGCCATAATTCAGCACATGTGTTGAGGGGTTGTCATAAGTGTGTTTCTTGGTAGATTTACTTTATGGGCGCCAAATCAGAAACAACCTCCATGTTGAAACGTAATTTAGGTATACGTAGAGACTGAATTGGACAAAATTTCCTTCTGGAAAGTTGTAGATCTATGTGTTATCTGAACATGGGGACTTGAATCATCCAATTTGGAGATCTGTGGAGAATTGTATGAGGAAAATACTAAGACTGCGCTGGAAAGCAAGAAAATGGCAGCATGCATGTGTTTTGTTGAAGTTTTCACATGGTTATGCTTGGTGGAATTCTTAAGGGCCGAAAGTTCAGCATTTTTTAGCTGGTTGGAATCTTAAAAGCCAAACTTTAAGCATCACCTTAGGTGGAATTCTCATTGGGGAACTTTAATGGGAATTCTTAATGCATACTTTAGTGAAATTTTGGCTATAAAAGGAGGGGGAACCCATACTCTTCATGATTCACTATCAATTTCAGATTCTTGGAGAAAAGGGGGAGGAAGTGACCGATCCATAGAGAAGAAAAGAGGGGAGAGAAAAGGATTCTTGATTCATCATCATCATTGGAGAAGGAAGATTCAATTGAAGTTCCATCATTATTCACTTTTGAGGGAGTTTTTATAGCTTTTCATTTCAATTATGTCTATGAACATGTGTATTAATTCATTTATGTTTTTCATATTATCCATTATGAACTAAATTCATAAGACTAGGGCCATGTAAGGCCAAATTGTGATATATGCTTATAATAGATGATTGTTGAGGTTGTTCTTATATTGTTATGTGATGTGAATTGTGTTTTTGTCTATCTTGCATATACTTGATCACTATATGTTAGAATCTTATGCCTAGGTTAATATTTCAGGAGAAAATTGACGTAGGGTGCAAGAAATTCACATCATGACCCGCAACTAATGAGGAATTGCCCTAGACATAGGTAAAGATTCCCGGGTGAAGTCGTTCGATTCAAATCGAGTGAACTCTAGTACATTAATGCATGTTTAGTGGTTAGATTTCCGGATAGGGATATTTGGGAAATCACGATCTAATTATAGGAGTTTATACGCGAGACATCGGCCATTCTCTACCTTAGGAGTTTTCACCATAACAATATAAGAGTAATTCTACAACAAGAGCCTTTATAAGTATATTTGATCAATTAGGGTCTAGCATGTGCCTTAATCTCCCTTTATAATTGGTTTTAATTCATTTGCATAACCTTGTTCTTATCTTACATGTTTCACACTCATTTTACTTTTATTGTAGTTGTTTTTTTGTATAAAATCATAAACTACAATTCAAGTCTCCGTGGTTCGACAACCCGGACTTTTCGTCAACACTTATTACTACACACGACTAGTGCACTTGCTATCATAGCACGTTAGCTTTTAGCGTGTCACCTGTCCTTCGTGGCAGATGAACTATGTTACTCCGTGCTTCCTTTAGGACTTTGGATGCTTTTTTTATGAACCGCCTTTATCTTCTATCTTTGTCATGCCTGCCATTGGTAAATGATTGTGTGTTACTCCGGTGGATGAACTTTATAGATATCTCTCATCTCCTTTGGGTAAAAAGGATGCTTGCAGGTTGGCATTCAAGTTAGATTTTCACGTGGTACTTCACACTTCTTTGAGAATTTCGAGCATATCATGTTGCCATTTTTTGGGATTGGCTCAACATTTTCATTATCCACAACATCACACGATTGAGTTGCATAATTAAAACATCACATTATGAAAATACATAATTTCGGTTCACTATGTGCATTTTGATGAAAACAAATTTTTACTAAGTGCTTCTTTTACCTCGCTAAGGATTTCACTGGTATAGGCCTTGAGTATGGGGCTGAATATCTTGCTAAGATCACACATATTACAGCAAAAATGCGTATTTTTTAAGCAATAACAAGACATATAAGTGATGTCATATAAATGCAAGTATTTATACTTACATGGCAAATACTTTTGCAGACCTTGTGTCTCCTTTTATCCTCCCTCCGTACTACATATATTTTCATCAATGGCTCACATCTGGCCAGTATGCTACCGTGGCTCCTTCCTTATTCTCCCATTTATCCCGATTTTCCCTCCTTATTTCTCCAAGGCGTCGGAATGGATCATAGTCTCATCCTAGCCTGAGAAGTAGACCGAAGTCACACCCTCCTTTATTATTTCTCCATGGAGTCGGAATGGATTGGTGTCCATCCTATCCTTAGCCTTATCACTCCAAAAAATATTCTCATACTTCATTTATGGGTTTAGAGACCCTCCTCAAACTGCATGGTATGGGGAGCCTTGGATTGAGCATCCGAATTTATCGCCTGGATGTCAATCCAGGTTTATCCCTCCCTTATGTTCCTATCCTCCGGCTATCTGCTCGTCCACCAACGCCCCCTTTACTTCCATATAAATGCAGTATATGCATGCATGTTATTATTTATGAGGAATATTACCATATTGAAGAAAAAGGCGCGTAAAGAATGACACATAGACAGAAAAATTAATTTTATTGATACTTATCTGGCCCCACATTTTATCGTCTGCAAAGTAGGCTAACATTCTTTTTGATACGGCTACTTGAAATTACAACGGCTAGACATAAAATTTCTTCAGATTTTGTATATCCTAGGGCCTGGGTAACTTTCTTCCGTCATCGTTAGCTCATAAGCTCCTCCTCTCAATACTTTGGTCACCTTGTATGGACCATCCCAGTTGGGTCCTAACTTCTTCACTGCATGTGTGGCGTCTACTCTTTTCAGCACGAGATCACCCACTTGGAAGGATCTTGTTTTCACCTTTGTTGCCTGTGATCTTGCAATGCATTGTTTGCATACTTCTACCCGGAGATATGCTATCTCCGGGCCTTACTCGATCATGTCTAACTCCTCTCTCATCCCGACTTTATTTTGGTCGGCGTCGAAGTTTTGGATTCTAAGGATTAGCATCCGTATCTTAGATAGTATTACAACTTCAGTTCCATAGACTAGTAGGAATGGGCTTTCTCCCGTAGTAGTTTTTGGAGTGGTCTTGTTGGACCACAGCACTGATTGCAACTCGTCCACCCAGCTACCTCCCGCTTCTTCTAGCCGGGTTTTCAGCCCCTGGACCAGTATGCGGTTGGTGACTTCCACTTGTCCATTGGTTTGTGGGTGTGCCACTGAGCTGAAACGTTGCTGGATTCCCATATTTTCAAACCACTTTTTCAGCCTGGCTCTGCTGAATTGTCTCCCATTGTTGGCTATGATCTCCCTAGGTATACCGAAACGACATATGATATTTTTCCAGAGGAATTTTATTACTTCAGCTTCTGTGATTCGGGCTAATGCCTCGGCCTCCGCCCATTTGCTGAAATAGTCCACCACTACCAGCAGGAACTTCTTCTGGGCCTTGGCTACAGGAAACGGTCCTACAATATCCATTCCCCATCAAGCAAAAGGATACGGGACACTTAGGGAATGCAAATATTCTGTGGGTTTGAGTATAAGATTAACCTGCTTCTGGCATTGCTCACCGCTCCTTACTAACTCATTGGCGTCTCCTCTTAAGCTGGGCCAGAAATACCCTGCTCGTAATGTCTTGCCAGCTAGAGCCCCTCCTGCGATATGGCTGCCGCAGCATCCTTCATGAATCTCCCTTAGGATATACTTCCCCTCCTCAATGGATATGCACTTGAGGTAAGGTTGGACGAAGCCTCTTTTCTATAGTTGCCAGCTAGAGCCCCTCCTGCGATATGGCTGCCGCAGCATCCTTCATGGATCTCCCTTAGGATATACTTCCCCTCCTCAATGGATATGCACTTGAGGTAAGGTTGGACGAAGCCTCTTTTGTATAGTTGCTAGCTAGAGCCCCTCCTGCGATATGGCTGCCGCAGCATCCTTCATGGATCTCCATTAGGATATACTTCCCCTCCTCAATGGATATGCACTTGAGGTAAGGTTGGACGAAGCCTCTTTTGTATAGTTGCCAGCTAGAGCCCCTCCTGCGATATGGCTGCCGCAGCATCCTTCATGGATCTCCCTTAGGATATACTTCCCCTCCTCAATGGATATGTACTTGAGGTAAGGTTGGACGAAGCCTCTTTTGTATAGTTTCCAGCTAGAGCCCCTCCTGCGATATGGCTGCCGCATCATCCTTCATGGATCTTCCTTAGGATATACTTCCCCTCCTCAATGGATATGCACTTGAGGTAAGGTTGGACGAAGCCTCTTTTGTATAGTGCTCCATTTATCATGGCAAAACGTTCAGCACGAATGAGCATCCTTTGTCTATTATATTTATCCGCAGGAAGTACTCCCTTTGTAAGATAATCGATAATATCTGTTCTCCAATCTCTTCCTTCTTCTATGTTCAATAATTCTTCCTCCGTGCTGACTCTGGCTGCGCTTTGTATGGTAATCTGCCTGGTATCGCAGTCGGCCACGGAACTACCTAGCTTAGATAGATAGTCCGCCTTGGTATTCTCAACTCGAGGGATCTGGTGTGCCTCAAATTTTTCCAAACTTTTCTTCAGCGTCTCTACTATTTTTAGGTAGTTCGCCATTCTTTCTTCTTTTGCCTCACAGACACCTTCTATTTGTTTTGTCACCAGCTAAGAATCGGAGTACACAATTAGGTTCCTTGCTCCGCCTTTGATCGCCATTTTGACCCCGATTATGAGGGCTTCATATTCGGCCTCGTTATTGCCAGCCTTAAACTCGAATTTTATCGCGTATTCAAGTTGGTCTCCCTTAGGAGTTGCCCACACAATTCCGGCCCTACTTCCAATATGAGTGGCCGATCCTTCTACATGCAATAGCCATACTTTTTCTTTTTCTTCCTCTTTTTGATCGGGTCTCTTCATCTCCGTGACGAAGTCAATTAGGACTTGTGCTTTGATGGCTGTTCGGGAGGCATACTCGATGTCAAATTCTCCCAAATCTACAGCACACTTCACTAATCGTCCTACAGTAATCGCCTTCCCCAGCATGGTTTTCAGCGGTTGGTTGGTCCTAACTACGATCTTGTATGTTAGGAAATATGGCTTCAAGCGTCTTGCTGTGATTACTAATGCAAAAGAGACTTTCTTGATCTCTAAGTAACTCGACTCAGTGTCACTGAGCACCTTGCTAACGTAGTACACTGGCTTCTTCATTTTTTCCTCTTCTTTGACTAGTATCGTGCTAACAGCTTGATCGGCTACCGAGATATATAATATCAGTGGTTCTCCCACTACTGGCTTAGTTAGTAAAGATACCTAGTTCAGGTACTCTTTTAGCTCCTTGAAGGAGCTCTAACAGTCCTCCGTCCAATTGAAGCCTTCAGCCTTTCTCAATATCTTAAAGAATGGCAAACTTTGCTCTGTCGATCTTGATATCAAACGGCTTAAAGCCGTGATGCGTCCATTCAATTGTTGGACTTCGTTGACATCTCATGGTTCCTTCATGTCCTGAATGGCCTTTATCTTCTCGGGATTGACCTCGATTCCTCTCTCGGTGACCATGTACCTGAGGAATTTTCCTCCTTTAATTCCTAACGCGCACTTCGCTGGATTTAGCTTCATCTTATATTCCTTAGCGTCTCAAAGGTTTGCCGCAGGTCTTCTATGTGATTATTCGTAACACGGCTTTTTACAACCATGTCATCTACGTAGACCTCAATATTTTTACCTATTTGGTCACGAAACATCATATCAACCAGACGCTGGTAGGTAACTCCCGCGTTTTTAAGCCCGAATGGCATAACCACGTAGCAGTAGGTGCCAAGCGAGGTTATAAAACTTACTTTCTTTTGGTCCTCCTCGTCTAGAAGTATTTGATAGTACCCACTTTGTGCGTCCATGGTACTCAGCAGCTCGAATCCAGTCGTGGAATCAACTAGCTGGTCGATCTTTGGTAAAGGATAGTGGTCCTTGGGACATGCTAAGTTGAGATCTCGGAAGTCGATGCACATTCTCCACTTGGCTTCCCCTTTTGGTACCAAGACAACATTGAACACCCACTCCGAAAATTGTATCTCCGCAATATGGCCTGCCTTCAGCAGCTTTTCCAGCTCGGCCTTGATGACAACATTTTTTTCAGAACCAAAATGCCTTTTCTTATGGATTACTGGCTGAGCTTCAAGATACACATGGAGATGATGTTGAATCACGGCAGGGTCAATTCCTACTAGGTCATCGGCTGACCAGGAGAAGACATCTGCGTGCTCTTGCAGTACTTTTATCAGCCGGGTCTTCAGCTCCTCTCCCAGGTGGGAACCGATCCTGACTTTCTTTTTGGCATCTCCGGCTACTACTTCCACGCTCATGAGTTCTCCCACTGGCTCTACGTGGGCAGCTGCCCTCTTGCCATGGCCTTTCTCTTTGAGGCCAGCTTGTCCGTTTTACGCTTTTTGTCTTCTATCATCCTATCGCCTTTTCCCAGTGAGGTCACGTAGCACTTTCGGGACATGCTTTGATCCCCTGCTACCTCTCCTACTCCTTCATGTGTGGGATGGAAATTACCGCCTTAAATAGTACCAGGGCAGGTCTTCCGATTATTATGTTGTATGCCGATGGTGTATCCACCACCAGAAATTTCACCAGTTTGGTCTTGCGATTAGGTGGCTCTCCCAGAGACATTTGCAGCGTGATTTGTCCGATAGGCTGAACCGCCTTTCCAACGAAACCATATAAAGGCGTACTTGCATCCTCTAGTCTAGTTGTTCCAAGATCCATCTGCTTGTAGACCTGGTAAAATAGGATATCCACCGAGCTACTGCTATCGATGAATACGCGTTGTACCTTGTAATTTGCGATGGTGGTCGTGATGACTAATGCATCATTATGGGGTGTCATCACGGTTTTAGCATCCTCTGGCCCAAAGCAGATTTCTCCTTTAGGATGACTTTAGCTAACATTAAGGAAGAATACAGGTGCCTGATCGAGCGCCCAGACTTGCTTCTTCAATCTTGACTTTGAAAGTTTAGGGATCAATCCTCCGGATATCATGTGTATGACTCCTTTACTGGAATCATTAGCTGCGGGAGTCGTCAGAGCCGCTTGATTTCCTCCTGTAGGTTAAGGTCCAACTCCCAATTGTTGAGGGAAATGTCCTCTTCCTGCTGGTCTGGCTCGTCCTGCCCATCGGCCTGGGCCACCTCGTCTTATATTCCAGGGTGTTCCCCTCCCTCGAAACGAGGAGATTTCGGTATGACCACCTGTTTGGTAAGTGTCGCTAGTTCTTTGCTAGTTGTCACCCCTCCTTCATGTGTCCTGTTTTAATGAGACATTCAATCTCCTCGGCTAGTTCTTTGCAGTTGTCTGTGTGGTGCCCCCGTTCTCTATGGAATCAGAAATAAGGACCCCATGGGGCTCCCTGGGTTTCTTTCCCAAAACTGGCTGGCCAATGTACTATATTCTTATTTTCCACCTCCATTGGTTGTTGTTGTAAACCCCCTCACCGCGGGTGATAGTGGGATCGCTATGGAATCTGAGCTGGCATAGGCGTTGGCATATGCCACCAGCCTCGTCCATCACGACGCTGCCCGTTCTGACTTTCTTCTTCTCTCTTATCCTTCTTTTGCTCGGATCATCTTATCAGCTGGGCATCTTCCATGTTGACGTACTTTTCAGCCCTGCTAAGCAAGTCATCGAAGTCTTCAGCGGGTTTCTTAGTCAATGATTTGAATAAATCACCCTCACGCGGCCCCTGGGTGAAGGCACTGGATTTCAGCTCAGCCGTCGCCCACAGAACTTCTAGGGTGGCTGCGTTAAAGCGTTTCACGTAGGATCGGAGGGCCTCGTCTCCTCTCTGTTTTATGTTAAACAGGTTCAATGGTGTCTTCTCGTGCCTTTTGCTGCTGGAAAATTGGCGCAAGAATTGTGAACTGAATTCCTGGAAGGATCCAATGCATCATTTGGGTAGTTGGTTGAACCACAATTGGGCTGACTTGGTCAGGGTCGTCAAAAAAACTCTACACTTGATCGGATCCAAGTACCTGTGCAGCAAGGCGTAGTTTCTAAAGGTGTACAAATAATCCTCAGGATCAGATATACCATCATAGGGGCAATGGAATGAATCTTGAAGTCCCGTGGCAGGTCTTCCATCATGATGGATTCGGTGAATGGGATTCCTCTTTCTATTTGCCTCTTTCCTCCTGCTATTCGCCTTTCCATCTCTTCGATCCTCCTGGACAAGAGCTCCAATTTTTCTTGGGCAGCCTTGTTCTTAGCTTGTCTTTCAGGATTTTCCCATAGGGATTGAGCAGATTCATAATTACTAACCTCCTCATCAAGGCGATTGCCTTCATCCTTCCTACCTTGCTGAAGATGCCGACGATGATCATCATTCATCGGGGCTTCTTCCCGTGGATATTTTTCCTCCTGCCTTAGGGGCAGCTTTTGCTCTTGGAATTTCTCCTGAGGAGGTTGAGGCCGTGGGACCCAACCTTCCTGATTTGCTCCTCCTGGATTTCAGATCGACGCATCTGGCGTCCTTCTGGAGCAGGGTATTTCCTACGAAGCTCTTTTTCCTCCTGGTTTCCTTCTTGCTCCAGGAACTCCATCCTTCCAACCCTTTTTCCAGGGCCTATTTCAGAGGTGATCTCCAAACCTTCATGGCGGCCTCCATTTCCTACAATACACACCTTTTCAGGTGTAGGTGTCATAAGATTCATTTCACCATTTGCCAGATCTCGCGGATCCGGATGTTTCATCGCCGTTTTGACGGTATCGTCTATGATTTTTTTGCAATTGTTCAGCCATCAGGTGGTACGCCGAGGCGATTGGCAGGGGGTATCCCTCCAGATAGCATGCCCTTCTGGATGTAAGGAAATCTCTTTCCGTCCAGCCCGGATTTTGACTTCCTCGTCTATCGGGGACTCTCCTAGATCACCAATTAGTTGTCTAGCCAGGTTAGTTGTCGTCTCAAGAGCACCTTTGCCTCCATTTGCATCAAATGTTACTTTTTTCTTACCTTTGTTCTCCAAGACTTCTCGCATTTCACTCATTTCTTGTTCTGCCATTAGACTTGTTAAAAGAAAATTATGAAAATAACAATAATTAAAATTTACCTCACGTCTTGAACTTAATTTCCCACAGACGTCACCAATTGATGTGTGTCTGATTCACACCAATAATATTTATATGTTAATATGAGAAACTGAGCATAATAATTAGATATAATGTGTAAATAAAGAGATAATAATGCGTATAGTATAAGAGATAATATGGCATAAAACGTGTAGAAACTTTATTCATCACCAAATGTGCGTATTTATACAAGTTGAATGGCATTGGGCTAAATAAAGTATGTAAAATCGGGCTGACAACCTTCCTTATTTATCTTCTGCAGATCTGGCTAATTTAGGTAAGTCTAGAGGTCCAAAAGATCATGTCAGATCTTTCCGAGAATAGGCCTGGATTTGATTTGATCATGCCGGCTTGCTTTGGTAAGTCTTTGACTGATATCTCTAATGGATATTCATTAATACCTTGATTAATCTCTAATTATGTCTTGATTGGATCTTGTCTCTGAAAAGTCTTCCTTTCCTTTTATTGTCCCTGGACCAGCTCCGCGTACAGCTGGCACCTCCAGCCGTGTCACAGTGGGTTTGGGCTTACCTCTTCTTTAGGGATGGCAATGGGACCGGGTCTAACGAGTACCCGTCCCGGACCCGTCCCTAATGGGACGGGAATGAATCCAAAAAAATGGGATCGGGTACGGGTCCGGGTCTGAATATCAAAATTCAAGACCCGACCGGGTCTCGGACGGGAAACGAGTCCAGTTGATACCCGTCCCGGACCCGGACCCGGACCCGTCCCAGTAGTATAATATATATATTTTTTAATTTTATATATATAATAATAATTATATCAACCAAACCCTAATACCTTATTCTCTAGTTCTCTCACCATTTCTCTCACCTGGTATCAAGCAAGCCCTTCACTTTCCTCAAAAAAATAAAAAATGCAGAAGAAGAAGAAGAAGAGCAGGTGGGGTGGGAAGCGGATCTGAAGATGAAGAAGAAGAAGTAACAGGGGGTGAGGAGAAGAAGAAGAAATTGCAGGGGGGGGAGGGAAGAAGAAGAAGACGAAGAAGAAGAAGAAGATGAAAAAGAAGAAAGAAGAAGAAGCAGCATGGGGACGAAGAAGAAGAAAAAGAAAAAGAAAAAGAAGAAGAAGAAAAAGAAAAAGAAAAAGAAAATGGAAGAAGAAGCAGCAGGGGGGAAGAAGAAGAAGAAGAAAAATAAAAAAATTCAATCGGGTCCAACGGGAAGGACTCGGACCCCCCGGGAAATGACCGGGTCCAGGACGGGTCCGGGTCCAATTTTTTTTTAACGGGACGGGAAATGAGTCCTGCCTTACCCGTCCCATTCCCGTCCCGTTGTCATCCCTACTCTTCTTGATTTATTAAGCTTATTGGGCCTACTTTGGTGTGGACTTGTCAGTTTAGCCCAATAGATTATTTCCACACACATCACTCCCCTTTTTTTTTCTCATTGCAATGGAGGGGTGTACCCAAAAACTGTCATCTAGCCCGACATAGCCGGGCTAATAGTCACAAAACGAGGCCATGTAATGCCTTCTCTATCATTATCTAAGAGGTGATAGACTTGTGAGTGTGGTGCATCCGTGAGGTGCATGTGCGAATTAAGCCCCAACTTAGCTAAAGCGTCCGCTACTTGGTTTGCTTCCCGCCAAACCAGTTGAAATGAGACATCCCAGTCTCGATCTTGCACACAACGAATGCGAGAGATCACATCAAAATGATGATGGTCCGTGGAGGCGTCCACAATACTATTAAGTGCTCGACAGTCTGATTCAACAATTAATTTCTTGATACCTGCGGCCCACGCCATCTCCAGTCCCATGAGTATGGCACGCATCTCTGCCTCCAGCGACGAACATGGGTCAATGCGACCACTGAACCCCTTAACCATGTTCTATGTTCGTTCCTAAGGAAAATAGTATAGAGCACTGAGTAGTTGCCTAAACAATTAAGATAGTATATAGAAGCAATATTATAAAATTATGTTTTCTGTATCTTGGAATCTTCTTTCAGCTTTTTCCTAATGCATTAGTGCTTAGTGTGTGTGTGTATATATATATATATATATATATAATGGCATTATGGCACGATTAGAGGCGTCGTGATTACGCTGCGATCAAAATGGTTCTTTAATTAGTATCAAATGGCAACAATAACCATCCAAGATTTCATTATCAAGGAAACGTTGTACGTTGGTATGGTTTTAAAATTGGTGATTATTGGTGTTACAGCCGCCCATTTATAAGACCCTAATGCTATCTTTCATGGAGCTAAAAGTATGATTAACTGGTGTGTGTGAGAGAGACACTAATTATGAGGGGATGTATATAAAATGCATGTAGGGGAGGCAACAAGACACTTATAGGGTTAGTTAAAACTCATATTATAGTTGTACAGTAGGGGTGTACGTGGTCGAATTCGGTCGGTTTTATGAAAAAAATTCAACTCTATCCAACGTATGCGGGTTAACAAAATATCAAATCGAAATCACATAATTATCAGTTCAAACCGAGAGGTTCGGATCGGTCGGGTTTAGTGTATTTAGCGGGCGGGTTGGCGGGTTATCGAATTATAATTATAGTTTATACAACTTACTTTTAGTTACAACTAGTAAGTAAGAAACTAAATTACGTACTTGTGATACATTAATTTAAAAAAATTGAGTTGGTGAGAAGTACAATTATAAGTGATGATATTAAATAAAATTCATATTTATCATGAATTGTAAACTCTAAAATATAATAAAACTAAATTGTTTTATAAGTTTATCATCAAAATATACATCTACATATAAAACTTTCATTCAAATCAATTATAAACAAATATTCAAACGAACCAATTTGTTTGCTCAAATTAAAAACAAAGTGTGTTACATAAATATGAATAAAACAACTTTTATTAGAGTTTATATATATGTACTTACCAAAAAAGAGTTCATATATATGCATTTATAGTTTTAAAAGTTTAGGGCTAATCTTTAACTATATATACATATACTTATAACATATAAATAGCGGTCTGGTTGCGGGTTAGGCAGGTTACCATTATTAAACCCACCACCCGACCCAAAAGTAGTGGATTGCAATATTTTCAACCCGCCACAATTATTTGATTATTTCAAACCAACGGTTTTTGAGCGGATCGGGTCTATTTGAGCGGGTCGGGCGGTTTGGACGGGTTTATGTACACCCCTATTGTATAGTATCCCTACGTACATATAATTGAAAAACATTTCTGTTACCCATATGCATTATGAATATAACGAACAATACTCGTACTTTTGAGTTGAACCATATAGTACACATACTTTAAGTGTTACGTATTATACTTGACAAATAATACTTCCTTTTAGAAAAAATATTATTTTTATTTAAATTGAAATTAAATTAAATATTATAATTATTATTGAATATTATATTGTTAAAAAACACAAATATCAATAATTTATAAAAATACTAATTATTGTCACCTTAGTGACTCATACAAATTTTTTTTCATAAAATAAAAGCAAGTATAAGATATTTACCTTACAAAATAATGTAAAAACGAGCCATATTTTTGGTTGAATTATTTATTCTTGATATGTATGTTATATTGTACATGCATTTATTAAGCTAGATAATTGGAAGTAATTAATTTATTTTTTTTAAAATGTAAAATTGCTCCTAAGATTAAGTTGGGAAAGATTATTATTGGTACTATATATATAAGGATACAAGTGAGTTGCCAATAAAGTCGGATCTGGTCTTGATCATAATTAAACCACTTCCATATTGGCTTATATATTATAGTTATAGCAATTACAATAATTCCAAATTTCCATGTGTTTTCATTCATTTTGTTTGTACTAAAATATGAGTATGGCAAACGACACATACACCAGCCACCCATGTTGCACCAAAATCAATTTGGTTACCTATTATTGAAAAGTGTTTTGAGGTTGATTTATGTTTATAAGTATACGTACTAATTGGATTTAAAGAATTTTTGTGAGAGTCTTTCTCTACCTTCATGATAGTTATTAGCTGATTGTGATAATTTTTGTTGGTTGTAAATTATTTGAATTTGATATTCATGATTTGTTGATATGTAACCCATTCGCTGGAAAAAAAATGAATTAGATCTTTTGTAATTTTAATTTTAAATTCTTGTTGAAATTGAGTTCAATCACACAATTAGACAATTATAATAATAATAATAATAATAATAATAATAATAATAATAATATTATTATTATTATTATTATTATTATTACTTGCTTTGTACATCATTGAACAGAACATAGTATATATCAATCACATATGACAAGTGGAAATTATATTTCACTAATAAATTGAAGATCCGCCGAATCCATATTTGCTATTAGGCTCTGTTTTGGATGTGTTTTCAATTCATTTTCATCCGTCATTTTAAAAGTTGCATGTAAGAATGAGTTTTTTTTTACTTTCGTGTGGAAAAAGTGAGAAAAATAGTTGTGTTTGGTTGTATTTTTGGAAATTGTTGAAATTGGTGATTGGTGATGTGTGAAATAATTGAAAAGTAATGATTAAATGATAGAAGGGTATAGAGAAGGGGTAGTGAAAGAAGATATAAGAAGGAGAGAAAAGTGATAAAAACAAAGCGAGAGAAAAGTTATGTAAAATGTAATTTTAAAAGAATGATTGAAATTTATTGGGAACGAAAATGTGAAAACAAGAATGAGAATATTTTTAATTAAAAATAGTATAAAGTGTGTATTTTCATTTTCATATGAAAATAAAAATGAAAAAATTGGATTAAAAGCACAGGCAAACATAACCTAATTCTTGTTTGTTTTTTTTTTTTGGTTTCCCACGAGTTTCCCCACACTTGTTCTAATAACACTCACATAGATTTCTGTTGTAAGGATATCATGGAAGTTTTATTTGAAGTGTAGGAAAACGTACTTCATATCAAATGAATGAATGTGGATTGTCCCGTGAGCCCCGAAAATGACTATTATATATTATATTGTAATTTCAATACTACAAGTGTAATGTTACCCAAAAAAAAAAAAAATTATCAGCAATTTCGTCCTCCATAAAAGTATGATCATAAATTTATGCTCTCCGCCTCATTAAAATGAGTCTAGTTCGGCCTAAACAAAGTTTTAAATGTACATCGATTTGTAATTTTTGTATTTTCATATTATTGCCTCTCAGAATTGTATTTTGAACGTTAGCCGTGTTAAATTATTATTTTTGTCACGATAATAGTGTTGGAAGAAAAAATCATTTTCTTAAATTAATAATGTCTAAAAGAAATAAAAAAGAACAGTAAATTTGGTAAAGGGAATACCATTTTGCAAGCAACTTTTGGAGTTATTGTGCAAAACATAGCAAAAATAGAGGAAACAAGGCATGGGAGTTTGGGCCATGTTTAAATGCGGAAGCAATGTGGAAGTTATTTTGTGGTGGTTTTATTAGGTTTCTTGTTTAAGCCTTCTGAATATGCACACCTTCACCACTCCCTAGCTAGGCTAGAGCTAAACCTAGACTCAGACCCAAAGAGATTTTTACTCTCGAACCCAAATTATTTTTAGGAGGTCTCTAGATTTTAAGTATCGAGTGATCTTCATCTTTCTCATCCAATGCATATACTTGCATATGTAGTAGACATCAAACCAGGACTTAAAGTCCCGAGACCTCCCAAGTATGACTCAATTTCAATCCCATTCTAGCTGTCAACTATATAATAGGGGCCTGCTTTTCTTTAGCTTCAATGCCTTGTCATCACCCCTTCTTTGGTTAGAAATTGGCTTGAAAACTTATGGTGATAGACTGATAGCCTATGTTTAAATAATTATTTGTATGTGATGTGGGTAGAAAATGGACATTGGGCCAAGCTGAAGAGCCCAAGACTTAATGGGTCGAGACTTATCACCAACATGGGCCGAAACTCTTCTAGAAGGAAATAAGCCCAACCCGGTCTGTCTGGATGACCCGCCAACCTAGCCCTGTAGAGGAAGATATCTATATAAGGCAAGGCTAGAAACAAGAATCAATTATGTTGAAGACCTTTCCAAATGAAGACTTGCTGAAATCAAGCTCAAGATATGGGAATAAATCAGCATTAATGACGCCAAGATTGGAAAGATTATGTCTTCTAATTATTATGATATGTAATTAAGGCTTAGTTGACTTACTATATTTACCATGTCCATCAAAAACTTGTATATAAGCATGGCGGAACCGCGGAAGCATAATAAAAGGCATACTCACTTTTCTCCCGTGGACGTAGGTCCAATTTTTGGACCAAACCACGTTAAAACTCTTGCTATTTATATTATCGCACTCATATTATTGTTATATCTCACAATTACACTCATATTATCTCTATTATTAATATAAATATTATTGGTGTGAAACTCACACACATCAATTGGCGCCGTCTGTGGGAAAATCTGAGTCAAATGCGTGAGGTAATTTTAATCTTTTTCATATATTTTGTGCATAACAAGTTTGATGGCAGAATTGGATATGGTGGAAAATCCGAATGCGAAAGAAAATGCTGGAAAGGAAATGCTGGTATCACCGGAAAATGCTGATCGAAATGCTCCAGAAATGCCAGCCATACTGGCCAGGCGTTTGGCGAATGAAATGCAGGAGCCCCTGGGGGATAGCCCACCAGGAATGCAGAATGGGCAGGAAAACATTTCTCTCCCAAACGCTGTAACCTTGGATCTGATTTTAGGTAAGATACAAGGATTTGTAGACATAGCTGTCACGGCTGCGTTTCAATCCAAAAACGCAGGTTTGCAGAATTTCCAGGTGAATCAAGGAGTAATATCCCCCCCCCCCTCTTTACAGCGGACACCAAAGGCAAACAATAAGGATATTAGGGGCAATTACGATAATTCCCCCAATGGAAACTATGGAAAAAGGCCAGAGAGACCAGATCTGCAGGATGGGCAGAAGGGGCAGGATGGAATGTCCCCACCTATGCTGGGAACTCCAAACGCTGGAAATCGGGAGATTAGGGGTAATTACGATATTTCTCCTTATGGAAACTTGGGAAAGAGGCCAGGAGGGCCAAGACTCTTGGAACTTGGAGAGTCCAAGGATGGAAATGAACCGCGAAAGAAAATCCTAGTTCCAGAAGGACGCCAAATGCGCTGTATGGAGCTAGGAGAGGATAAAGAACAGGAAGGTTGGATGGCTCAACCTAGAATACAGCAGAAACAGGCTCACAAAAATGAGCCCCAGATCCAGGTACATTAGGAGCGTAAGGGAATACCTGAAGAAGAGGGCTCCTTGGTGCGTCAGCCGCATGGCTGGGCAGGAAAAAGAAAGGATATGGAGGACGAAACTAGTAATTATAAATCTGCCCAGTCCCTTTGGGGAGATCATGATATAAAGCAAAAGGCGAAAGAAAAGCTGAACCAACAGGAGCTTATGGCTAAAAGAATGGAAGAAATAGAGAAAATGATAGCAGGAGGGAAGATCCAAATGGATCGAGGAATTCCATTTACAAACTCTATCATGAGAGAGGAGTTACCAAGGGATTTCAAAATTCACTCTATCGCACTATATGATAGCACCACAGATCCAGAGGAACATCTCTATACGTGTCGAAATTCTGCCTTGCTGCATAGGTATTCGGATGCAATCAAGTGTAGGGTGTTTCTGACCACTCTGGCCAGATCAGCCCAACAATGGTTCAATCAATTACTGGAAGGAGTCATTGGGTCCTTTGCGGAATTTAGCTTGAAATTCCTCCATCAATTTGCTAGTAGTTAAAAACGTGGAAAAACCCCGTTAAGTTTATTTAATATAAAACAAAGGGGAGATGAAACTTTACGGATGTACATTAGGCGCTTCAATGCTGCCACCCTAGAGGTACCTTCAGCCATAAAGGATCTCAAATCTAGTGCTTTTACGCAAGGATTAAGGGATGGGATTTGTTCAAATCCTTGACTAAAAAACCAGCCTTGGACTTCGATGAACTGCTTAGTCGAGCTGAGAAGTACGTTAATATGGAGGATGCTCAGCTGATGAGGAAAGCAAAGCAAAACCAGCAAAGGAAAGACAAGCTCGAGGAGGATAATCGCAATAAAATCAATAAGGATGGAGGGGCTAGATGGAGCTCGGCACCACTCCCTAGGCCAAGCATGTGAACCAAACCTGGATTCATACCTTTAAGGGCTACGAAAAATGAGCAATTAATGGCTGTCGAGTATAATACAGTGGCCGGACGGAGCTGACAAAGGCCCCCAAAATCCAGCTTGTCGCGTTTAGTGTCGCTATCCCAGGGAATACGGGCATGATACAAATGCTTGTCCAGCCCTGGAGGAAGAGATTCAGCACCTGGCAAAACTAAGGTATATGAAAAAATTTGATATACAACATAACAACCAGTTCGGAAGAGGTAACTCAACCCCATTCCGAGGAGGAGGAACATGGGGAAGGGCAGAGGAGGGCCCGGAAGATGACAAGGAAGAGGGGCTGGAAGAGCTGGCCCTACAGGGAGAGGAAACTTTCCTCAACGAATTAATAAGCAACAAGAAGTGTGGGAAAACCAAGGACAACCTGCGGGAGAGGTGAACAATGTGGATAGAGCAACTATACATATGATTTCAGGAGGGTTGACAGAGGATGACTCCAGGAGATCTTTGCGGAGGCAAGTAAGGGCGGTGGAAACAACACCGGCCTTTTTCATGAATGTTAGCCAAGCTAGGCTAGAAAAAGAAATCAAATTCGGACCGGAAGATGCTAAAACAGTTCACACACCACACAATGACGTTTTGGTTATTACCGCTGTAAAGCTAATTATGATGTACAACAAATATTCATTGATAGAGGGAGCTCAGTGGATATACTGTTCTATCAGGCATATAAGCAAATGAACCTGGGAAATACCAAGCTAGAAGCAGCAAAGACATCTTTATTCGGTTTTACAGGGGAGGGGGTCCAGCCAGTTGGGAATCAGATCCAATAAACAAACAAAGCTCATCAAATTCTTAGTTGTGGACATACCCTCGGCGTATAATGTGATACTTAGGCGGCCTGCGTTGGTCCTATTCGAGGCTGTGATCTCAATTCTCCACATGAAAATAAAATTCCAAACAGTCAATGGAGTAGGAGAAGTATCTGGTGACCAATGCCAGTCTAAGAAATGCTACGTGGCCTCTTTAAAACACGAAGATAAGCAAATAGAGGATAAAAAATGCAATCCTGATAAGGCTGGACTCGAGGTTGGCGAAGCTGGAAAGAGAGTTGTTTCAGCTCATGTCGAACCCATAGGTGAGCTCATGAGTATAGAACTCATACTTGGAGAGACGGACAAAACAGTTCGGATAGGCTCACACTTGGGCCTCGAGTTGTAAGAGGAATTGGTAAAGCTGTTAAGGAGTCATGTGGATGTATTCTCGTGGTCGGCAAACGATATAGTCGGGATTGACCCAAAGGTTATACAACATCACCTGAATGTATACCCAGATATAAGGCCGGTTATTCAAAAGAAGAGGCATTTCGGACCTGAAAAAGATGCCATAGTCAAAGCTGAGCTGGACAAGCTGCTCAAAGCTAAGCATATAGCGGAAATACAATTTCCAGAATGGGTATCTAATGTAGTCCTAGTACCTAAAGGAGGATCGAAATGGAGAATGTGCATCGATTTCCGCGATTTGAACAACGCTTGACCAAAGGATCACTATCCTCTGCCATGGATAGACCAACTAGTAGACTCCACCGCTGAATTTGAACTGCTCAGCACCATGGACGCACAGAGCGGGTATCATCAAATACCCCTGGACGAGGAAGATCAGAGAAGGTCAGCTTTATAACCTCTTTCGGGACATACTGCTATGTGGTCATGCCTTTTGGCCTTAAAAATGCTGGAGCCACTTATCAAAGGTTGGTGGATATGATGTTCTGAGATCAGATTGAGAAAAATATCGAGGTGTATGTGGACAACATGGTGGTAAAAAGCCGCATTACCAATTCGCACGTTCCAGACCTGCAACAAACTTTTGACACACTAAGGAAATATAGGATGAAGCTGAATCCAGCTAAGTGTGCATTTGGAATTAAGGGAGGAAAATTCTTAGGTTACATGGCCACCGAAAGGGGGATTGAAGTCAATCCCGAAAAAATTAAGGCTATTCAAAATATGGCGGAGCGGCAGAACGTCAATGAAGTACAACAGCTTACAGGGCAAATTACGGCCCTGAGTCATTTCATTTCCAGATCTGCGGAAAGGAGCATCCCATTTTTCAAAATCTTGCGCAAAGAGGAAAATTTCAATTGGACAAAGGAGTGTCAACAAGCTTTTGTAGAATTAAAGGAATATCTGAACCAAATCTCTTTACTCACCAAGCCTGTACTAGGAGAGCCTTTAATTTTATACATATCTGTGGCTGATACGCGAGGATGGAAGAACTGAAAAACCTGTGTATTACATCAGCAAGGTGCTCAATGATACCGAATCTAGGTATTCAGAGATCGAGAAAATGGCTTTTGCGCTAGTTATCACAGCAAGGAGACTCAAACCATACTTTCTGACATATAAGATCATCGTTAAAACTAACCAACCACTCAGCACTGTTCTGGGAAAAGCTGGGACATCGGGAAGACTAGTAAAATGGGCGGTAGAGCTGGGAGAGTTTGAGATAGAGTATGCAACTAGAACAGCCATTAAAGCACAAGTCTTGGCGGATTTCGTCACCGAAATGACAAAACCTAAAGAAATGGAAGAAAAAAAAGAGAAAGTATGGCTACTCCATGTGGACGGATCAGTTACAATGAACGGAAGTGGAGCTGGGATAGTATTGAGAACGCCTGAAAGGGATCAATTGGAGTACGCCATTAAATTTGAATTTAAAGCAAACAACAATGAGGTGGAATACGAGGCATTCATCATAGGATTAAAAATAGCACTTCAAGGAGGAGCTAAGAAGCTGATAGTATACTCAGATTCGCAGCTTGTCATAAAGCAGGTGGAAGGTACATATGAGGCTAGGGAAGAAAGAATAATGAACTACTTAAGAACTATAGAAACGCTGCGTAAAAATTTTGACAAACTGGAGATTCATCAGATACCTCGAACTGATAACACAAAAGCGAATTACCTGTCAAAGCTGGGTAGCTCAGTCACTGACTGCAAGACCCGGCAAATTACCATTCAATCTATGACTGGATCAGCAATAACAAGGAAGTCATGAATGTAGACGAAGAAGAAGATTGGAGAACTGAGATAATTCAGTATCTGACGAAAGGAACACTCTCGGAAGAACGAAATGCTAAGCAAAGGTTATTGACCAGGGCTACTAGATTTACGATGATTGATGATGCCCTATACAAAAAGGCGTTTGTGCAACCTCATCTAAGGTGTGTATCTGTGGAGGAAGGCAATTATGTACTCAGAGAAATACATGAAGGATGTTGTGGCAGCCATATCGGAGGAGCTGCCCTTGCTGGAAAGACGCTTAGGGCCGGATACTTCTGGCCTTCTTTGAAAGATAACGTGGATGAGCTGGTGAAGCGGTGCGAGCAGTGCCAGGCACACGCCAGCCTTATACACCAACCTGCAGACGCAATGCAATCCATAAGTGTTCCGTGTCCTTTTGCTAGATGGGGCATGGATATAGTAGGACCTTTTCCCAAAGCAAAGGCCCAAAAGAAGTTCTTATTAGTATTGGTGGATTATTTCAGCAAGTGGGTGGAGGTGGGAGCCTTGGCCCGGATCATGGAGGCTGAAGTCATTCGTTTTCTATGGAAAAACATAGTATGCTGATTCGAAATACCTAGGGAGATTATAGCTGACAATGGAAGGCAATTTAGTGGAGCAAAGCTGAGGAATTGGTGTGAAGAAATGGGGATTCAACAGCGCTTTAGCTCGATAGCGCATCCCCAAACGAATGGCAAGTGGAGGTCACTAATAGAATCATTGTACAAGGTCTAAAAACCAGGCTTGATGGAGCAGGAGGAGATTGGGTGGAGGAACTGCAATCAGTACTATGGTTGTATAGAACTACTCCCAAATCCACTACGGGAGAAAGCCCCTTTAGCTTGGTATATGGAGTTGAGGCTGTCATTTCTGCAGAGATAAGAGTACAGACTCACCGGATTAGTTATTTCAACCCAAAATAGAATGAGGAAAGGCTGAGAGAGGAGCTAGATCTGATCGAGGAGAGTAGAGAAAAGGCATACCTGAGGATCGAGCAATACAAGCAAAGGATATAAAGGGCACAAGGAGCAAAATTGAAGGCTAGAGCTGTGCAGGTGGGCGACCTGGTGTTAAAAATGGTGGATGAAGTACGTACCGTGAAAAAGCTGGATCCTAATTGGGAGGGACCATACAAAGTGGTCAAAGTATTAGTAGGAGGAGCTTATGAGCTGGAGGATGGCAAGGGAAAACAGCTCCCCCGTCCATGGAACATACAGAATCTGAAAAAGAAATTTGTCTAATAATTCTTATTCTGCAAGGACCCCCAAAAAGGGTGCTAATGTTTTCTTTGAATTTTTTTTTTAGTTTTCTTTATCTTTTCAGGAATAAGCCGACAGTTGTAGTGCCTTCTTTGCAAGGTCAGATGCAAAGCCCCCAAAAATCTAGTAAGAATATATTTCTTTGTTTTGAGATTGGTTCTTTTATGCGTATATGTATATTTGTTTGGATGAAATTGAGAAGATAGGGGGAGTTGGTGGAACGGGAGGTAGTCGGAGTTAGGATGCACCACCTGGATAGGTAGTCGGGATTCGTTAAGTCAGGCAGCCTGCGACTTCGAATCCGATGGGCCCGTACTAAAAGAATATAAGGGTGGGTTGGTGTGGAATTATTCCGGGAATAATTTTGGGACCAACTCACATTGGAAGACCGGGGTTAAGGAGATATAAGGTTGTTTGGAGCAAAAAGGTTGGAGGAGGAGACTAAATTGGGAAAAGAGGGAATAAGGAAGGATGCCGACGGTAGCAGGCTGGTCAGCTGTGAGCCCGTCTAGGAAAATATGTGGGAACGGAGAGGAGAAAAAGGGGAAAAAAGGAAGGTGAAAAATATTGTAAAAGGCAAGTCTCCACGATTGCGAATGTGATGAAAAGCAAGTCTTCACGATTGCTAATGTGATGAAAAGCAAGTCTCCACGATTGCTAATGTGATGAAAGGCAAGTCCCCACGATTGCTAATGTGATGAAAGGCAAGTTCCCCCAATTGCCAAAAAATAAAATGCAAGTTCCCATGATTGCAAACCTGAATCATCTGGCAGAACTGCAAGCTGCGGCTTAAGTTCGAGCTGGATGATACTTTTGATAATTAACAAGTTTGTGTATTTTTGAAATTAACATTTGGAATTCTATTCACAGGAAAAACCTTAAATCATGGGTATGGGTTAAATCTCAAAGGTATGAATATTAGTTTCATCAATCTTTGTACCATTTTTATCAGGAATATTGGTATTTTATTCCATTCTTATCATGAGTATTCGCCGGGGGAATTGCAAGGTCAACTTGCTCTCCTGGGGAGTGGAGTTATTATTATTTGTTTTTAGTTTTGTATAGATGCTATAAAAGCTAATCCCATTATTCAAAGTATGAACAAGTAAGTATGATCATGGTAAAGCTTCTAAACGTTATGATCAATATATGAAAAGATGCAGGAAAAAAGGAGATGAATATTTAAGAATATTTCGCAAAAACGGGAAAATACTAGGCACATCTTCCCTAACTCAGGCAGATGGTGGAAGGAAAAACGACGAATGTTCCTACCCTAACTTGGGTAGAACGGGAAAGGAAAAACTAAATTGTTCAAAAGGGGCTACACATGCCCGTGCAAAACAAGCAAAGCAGGAATTTAAACATTGTCCAAAAAGGGGGGCTACATATGCCCGACAAAACATCAATATTTTTAAAGAGATAAACTATGCTGCGGGGTCTAAACCATCAATAGGTGGGGGAGCAACATCAGCTGGGGCACTATCAGCATTTCCAGGATGGTCAGCTGGAGCAGAGGCAGGCTGGTCAGCCACGGGTGGAACCCCTAGATCGGCTGGGGAAGCATTCTCTGGTGGGTTTGAACGAGCGATATCTGCAACGGCAGCAACAAAGGCCGCATCAGGATCCAGGAATGAAACTGTGCTACCAGCTGGAGGATAGTTCTGAGCCTGGAATTGGGAGGTGCAAGCATCAAATCCCTTGTAAAAATAATCCAGTGCCTTATCGTCCACCAGGTTTGAAAATTCAGTAGAAGCCAAAAACATGGCCCTAACCTGCCTAGCAAAAGTTTCTCCTTCAGCAGATGTAGGGAGCGTGGCTGCCCAATCTTAGCGGGCTCTGTCCAAGGTTTCCTACAGATCTGCAGCTTGGCGAGCAAGATGGGTCTGCAGGTCTGCCTCCACTAACTTCTTCTCAGCATCCAGTTTTTGATAGCTAGTCTCCCAGGATCGAGCCTCCTGGAGCAACTTTTTCTCCTTGGTTTCCCAGGAACCTTGGGGCTTATTTAGCTGATCTTGGACTTTGCTCAGTTCCCTTTGCAGTTCTCTCACCTTATTAGACCTGCTCAGTTCCACCAGGGCTCTGCCACACAGGAGAAAAAACTACAAGCAGACATAGCATAATAAAATGTTAAATTCTGGAAAGAGTAACAAGTCATAAGAAAGATCATAACAAAGATACCTTAGGGGCTAAAGCTACAGCAGCATCAACAATCTCAGAGGGTTGCACGTGATCCAGATGATGACGATCGATGGAATTAGCCATGTTTCGCAAAAAATCCAACATCACAAATTATTCTTTGCTCTTCAGAGTTGACTGGGGTGGGACGTCCTGGGCCCGAGAGCAGGTTCGCAAAGCAAGAGGATCAGGCGTGGAGAACTGAAGGTGGGAGAGAACATCTCCCAGGTGAGCACCTGTATTGCTACGCTTGGCAGAAGGCATTTCCGGCAAAGTATCATGGCTAGCCACCCTTTTTCCAGCAACTATCTCTCTGGCCAAAATTGGATCACGGTGAAGGCGAGCTGATTCGGCCTGGCCAGAGAGAGAGGGAGACTTGGTAGCAGGTCTAGCCATTGAAAAAGGTACCACTGGCAGAGGACCACCTGAAGGAGGAGGAGGCAAATCTGGCTGTTCAGTAGGAGCAGGCTTCTTTCGGCTGCGGATTGCCTCCTTGGCTTGCGCAGTTTCTTTAGCTCGGGAATCTTCCATCAGACTTGCTGCAAAAATTAAACAAAAATACATAAGCATAGGATATGTTAGAAAGGCACGAAAAACAACAAGACAAACCAGGAAAGGCTCTACCTATAGTTTCACCAAGCATATCTGATCCAACAGAACTCAAACCAAAATGATGTAAAAGACGGGTATCAGTTAACTTGCCCAAATCACGACCTTGCCAATTCAAGTAGGCAAGGAGTTGTTTATACATGTCCGACATATTTTTTGGGGGATAGGAATTGGAACCTTCAACCCTTTCCAGAAATTCACGACAAAAATTCCATTCGACACCGGTAGGAGGAGCAATGAAGAAGTAGTCCCTTTTCCATTGCTTCTCCGCGGTGGGATAAACGGAGAAAAAAGTAGCTTCACCTCGAGAAGTCAAGTAAAACACACCCCCATCACTAGAGGATGATCGAGGAAGGAACAAGGAATAGAAAAAATCAGGCAAATGACCATAGTAGCTAAGCAACATAGCATATCCAGCCATCATCCTGATGGCATTGGGGGCAAACTGATTCAGAGAAAATCTATATTTTTTAGCTATGGAAATATAGAGGGAAGGAATAGGGAAGCGTAAGCCTGCGCGTAAATGGGCTACATAAAAATAAGAAAAACTGGCAGAAGGGCGATGGGGCCTATCGTCCACAGAGGGAACCAAAATACGGTAGGAAGTCGGAATGTCATAAATGCGGCAGATTATCTGTTCTTGCTGGGAGGTGAACCTAGGCCTAATTTCCCAAAATCTATCACTTTTTGCCAAAAGGGTTTTTTCCTTTTTATCTAAAGCAATTCGTTCCGCGGAACCTAGTGCATCTGGGTCAGGCTGATCTGGGTTCTCACCATTAGTTCTAGGTTCTCATCATCTGAGTCCAGCCCAGCCTGACTTTGGTCGGGATTTACGCTAGGGTTAGGCGAAGGAGGGTCGGAGGATTGATGACCATCGGATTGAGTTTCCGAAGAAACATTAACAAAATTCTTACCCCCAGTTTCGGGAGTGGCACTGTGTAAATCCCTTACAAAGGAGGAGGCAGCACCATCAAGGGACGCATGCTCTAAAAGATTAAAACGTTCTTCCCGATTATGAGAATCGGAACCTAAGCTACTTGACATGATGATATGAAAAGGAGAAAAACAGAGCAGCAAAAACACAAAACAAGACAAAGAAAGAAAGAAAAAAGATTAAAAAGAGGAAGAAAATACCTAAGAGGGAACGATCGTGGAGTAACTGCCGGAGAAGATGAAATTGCAAGGAAAAAGAAGAGAGATGGAGGGCTCTGTTAAAAAGGTCAAGAAAAAAATGAAGAAGGAAATAAAATTTGGGAATTTTTGGCAATAAAATCCGAGAAGATATTTCAAATCTTGATAACTGCTCGCCCTGGGGAAACGCGGGAAGATTTGCGGACAGTACACGAGTCCCCATTCAGCAACCTCCGGAGCGCAGATTTGGCGGCTCAAATTGGTGGAGTGATGATGGTGGTGCAGCTTTTCGAGGCACGATGTAATAACTGCAGGTGCATGGGGGAACTCAACCGTCAAAGACTTTTCAAATCAAATCAAAGATTAGGGTTTTCTCGGATCTACCTGGGTAGGATGACTAGCTGCATAGATCACTCAACTCTGTAGCTTGGGCAATCCTGGAGCTCTGCAGATGCGTCAACTTAACCCACATGATATTTTCTTTACAACTCTCACAATTTGACAAATCAAATTGTAGAGTTGAGGGGACTATTGATGTGGGTGGAAAATGGACATTGGGCCAAGCTGAAGAGCCCAAGACTTAATGGGTCGAGACTGATCACCAACATGGGCCGAAACTCTTCTAGAAGGAAATAAGGCCAACCCGGTTTGTCTGGATGACCCGCCAACCTAGCCCTGCAGAGGAAGATATCTATATAAGGCAAGACTAGAAACAAGAATCAATTAAGTTGAAAACCTTTCCAAATGAAGACTTGCTGAAATCAAGCTCAAGATATGGGAATAAATCAGCATTAATGATGCCAAGATTGGAAAGATTATGTCTTCTAATTATTATGATATGTAATTAAGGCTTAGTTGACTTACTATATTTACCATGTCCATCAAAAACTTGTTATAAGCATGGCGGAACCACGGAAGCATAATAAAAGGGATACTCACTTTTCTCCCGTGGACGTAGTTCTAATTTTTGGACCGAACCACGTTAAAACTCTTGCTATTTACATTACCAAACTCATATTATTGTTATATCTCACAATTATACTCATATTATCCCTATTATTAATATAAATATTAATGGTGTGAAACTCACATACATCAGTATGAATTTAACATGTTATTTATAGAATTTATTTGGCATATTAGAAAATATTGCTCCAAACACAGGTGAATTTAATGATCCATATATTTTTGTAAGGTTAAATACATGTTGTATCCTGAATTATACCATGTGTCCAAATATCTCTTTAACTTCAAAAAGGTACCAAAACGGTCATTCAACTTAATGTATGTGAGCCACTCCGTTAGTTTACAGATTCACACGAAGCATGTGCATATCATCTAATACTCACGGATATCACAGCACTTACATGATATGATATGGAATGGAAACAAAGCATGATAATTCTTGTGAATTTTTGGAAGACACCTTCTGAAATAATTGTGCATACATGTATACTCATTTATTTACAAGCGCGCGCACACACATATGTATAAAAGATTTTAAAGAGGGCTGAAAATATAAGAATCAGTCTCAGAACTAAAAAAAGTAAACAATGAATTATCATGTTTTAGAATGTTTAAAAGAAATTATCATCATCCAACACTTATGGCTTAGTACGTAGAAAAAGTGTACAAACGTCCACTCATGCTGAAATTAATAAACCAATTTAAAAACTAGACAATACAATTAGCACACATTCTTGTTTAAACTTAATGGACCTTTTTGATACACAAGTAAAATCTAATTCAGGGTACAAATGTGTAAAATGCATAATTAACATCCAACAAAAAACATCAATTTGAGGGATTTTATTGGTACATTTGTAAGTCCAGGGGTTCAAAATGTATTTAACCATTTTTATTACAAAATTAACTAAAGTAATTTAATTTATTGTCTTCTAATAGAAGCATGACACATGGTATTGTTCGGTGCGCAAAAAGCGGTGTGATGGTCAATGAATTTGAACACTTCACATTTCACATCGAAGAGTGATGAATCAAGAGACAAGCTCGCAGTCTATAATAATAATCATACCGAACTACGCATATTCGATCTATTGTATGGTAGTCGTGTTACCACGCTGCTGACGGACACATGCTCGGTATGACAAATGTATTCAATCGCTGATTAACACATATTCCAACCACGTGAATTCATTCAGATGCAACTTTTCAATTATTACATGACCTTCGCTGCAAAGTCAAATTGTGTCATTCAAATTTAGTATACTTTCTTTTGTATGCACTTAAACCCTGCCGGAATAGTATGTTCCATAAAAATGGATACATTTTGACTATATATTTAATTTTAAAACATTTCGTTCTATAAAGTTTACATTCAAACTTTCCGGTTTATGGTTAATAGAATGTTATATATATGGATAAACCGTATAAATCCTCGTGTCTTATTTCAAAAATACAAAAATCTTTTTATATTGACGAAATATGTTAAACACTTCCTTGTTTTATTAAAAAATTAGCGCAAAATCCACGTGTCGGAAGAAAATGAACGTTTTTTTCACCTTTATTGACATATTCATTTGACATTTATATCCTCTTAAGACTATATAAGGGATATATAGTGTTATTTCACTAAAAACCACACATATTTTCTTCTCTCTTTTAACCGAATAGAGATATCACGCAAACTTTACAATAACACAAGAGGATGTTTAGCCTATTTCGTTAATACATAAATCTTATTGCATTTTCAATATAAGATCACCCACTCATGCAAGTGCACACTAAATTTAGTAATTAAATCAAAGTTAGGTAAGCCTCATCTCCTTGTAGTAATCCTTCTTGGTGTTACTAGAATATTTTCAATGAGGATAAGTATGTTGTTATACCAAGGGTCGAGAGATTGTCAATATAGAAATTCTACATCTTACTCGTGCTTGAGAGTGACATCGTACGTGTCATCTCAACTTGTTAAAATGTTGAATTTTCGCTTAGCGTGGAATAATTGATACCTAGTGAAACATCTTAATCTATTTTCTTTTTTAACTCAATCTATTTTTTTCTCTATTTTCGAAGGGCTTTTAATACCTCCCACCTCCCAATTTTTGAATTAATTACTTTGATCTGTAAATTATAGTCCGAAAATAGTTAGACTGAACTCGAGTGCATATAATTCATAAAGTAATTGATTAATCGTTTGATAAGTGTAATTTATATGTGTTTGTGAACACCTAAGTTAATTAGTAAAACCGAATGCGAGAGCTAGAATTTTCCATCCAAGATCATTTGTAGTAATTTGAAGGGTGAACTTACATTGTCCCACCTCAACTATATAAGTATAAGACTTCACCCCACTCAAAGTATGAAAGATTAGCCTCGTTTAATTACCCCTTGATTAATTACAAAATATTTGGAAAAGTATTGAAATTCAAATATTTGAAACATAATATATTCTATTTGAACTAAACAATATAACCTAACTGAGTTAAACTAAATTACTAACAATAAGATATCACAGTTGAATTTCGTTTTAAAGCTATAATTTTATTTTATAAATAAGTTTCATTCTTTAAAGATCATACTTTCGAGAAAATTCACGAAGGGCGTTTAAGCAACCCTTTAGTTCGCAAAGAGGGTATTTCATAAATTAATTACGTACAGTTTCTTAATTGGAGGGGATAAGTATAAAATATATATTTTTATAAAGATTGCAAAGTGTACATCACATGCATATATATATATATATAGGGTATGGATCAAATACATCCCTAGTCTTTAGGTAAGATATAAGACCCAATCTAGGCCATTAAATCATTTGATCACACGGTCCATAATTAAAGCCATTATCTCGGTTATAATATTTAATTTAATGATGATGGGGGCATTTTAGTCAATAGGTCCAACAAATCCATGCAAATAACATGCAGTATCATAACAGAATCCCTTATTATTCGCAGTAACAGAATCCTCTTCCATTTTTAATTATTCATTCCAATTTTTAATCCTCGTCCATTTTTAATTATTAATTATTTATCATCAATCTCAATTAATTATCAAGCTCGATTCATCATCATCGTCAATTCATCATAATCGTCAAACTCAATCTTATAAACCATTATACAGTATCTTATAACACAGTATACAGTATCATATAAACCAATATACAGTATCATATAACCCATTATACAGTGCATACAATATCTAATAAATATTATACAATAGCTAATTAATCCATTATACAATAGATAATAAACTTTATTTGATTAATCAAGTACATATATGCCAAGGATAATTAGATAATTTCACGAATTAGGAATAATGGAATCAAGGAGTACGTCAGTATTATTAGTCCAAGTTTGCAAGATTTAGTTACATTTATTTCCCAATATTTTCATTATTTTAGTTCAGTTTTGCTGGGGTTTTTGACGTTCTTTATTTAGTTCTATTTCTGCAAACTACATATTAGAGTTTTTTTTCATTAGAACAGAGAGTTGGCATTAACTTGTGAACGTATATGATATTTTGCTTAAGTTACTATAATCAAATTAATTCTGTGGCATTAGACATGCTTTTCAAATTATTTGTAATTAATTTACATAGCTATTGTACTTGAGCTGTTTTATTGATAATCCATTTCGTTAGTCGTCGTTGAGGTTTTTTATTATCATCATCAAAATATTGAGGCAGTATTTTCAAATCACTCTTCAGAAACCATTATTTAATGGTTTATAAGCTACTATATAATGGATTATACAGTAACTTATAAATTATTATACAGTAGCTTATAAATCATTATACAGTAAATACAATGGTGATATACAGTGTGTGATTAGTGACATACAATTAGTGATTTCAAACTATTATACAGTATCTTATAAACAACTATACGGTATGTTATAATACATTATATAGTATCTTATAACACATTATACAGTGTGTGTTTATACGTCATGAATGGTGGATAACAGCTTATATTTTTGTTGTACTGCATACATTTATACTGTATAATCTCAAATGTCTTCTCATCCTCAACCAATAATGAAATAATTTTGAGCAAAATGTGATATACACCTTTAAATATAGGACATCCTCCCTAAAATCTCACTAAAATTCGTAGTCCCTATTCAACACTATCACCATTTTCGCTCCATCACTTTCGCGAACAATATTCACATACCCACACACCAATTACTGCAGAACCCGCCTCCAAACTCCATTACTACTGATCACGAAGCTTTCAAAATTCAAACCTTCTGAAGACTCACTCCCACAAGCCTATACAAGAAATTGAGCAACACCCCTACAGTATTAACGTAAGAGTTTGGATATTAATTTTGATTGAGTTAATTTTGGCAACAAGTTGAGAGATTGTAGGGGAGATTTATGTGCCTTTTTTTGGTTGTAGATATTGTATAATGACATAAATTTGACTATTATACCCCCGATTCAATTAGAATCAATTTTTCAGCTTGTTTTTTGTTTTCTTTTTGTACTGTTGGATTTAATGGATCCAATGGTGTAGATTGGGTCTTATATCTTATCTAATAGAAGGTTTGTATTAAATCTTGACTATATATATATATATATATATATATATATATAGTTAGGGCATGTAAAATTCACCCTACGTTAAACCCTTTATTATTTTTTATTTTATTTTTTGATGATTAGACCCTAAGTTGAACTGTTGGACATGAAAAGATGGAAAAAGCGCCTATAGCTAAGGTTTTGGTGGGATATTAGTTGCAAGTAGACTTGGCAAAATGGTTCTGGAACCATGAGTTCGACCCAACCCAATAGATTTTGGGTTGGGTTGGGTTGGGTTGGGTTGGGTCCTAAGAGTTTTATGTTGGGTGAATTTGGGTTGGGTTTTATTGGTTTCTAATAGAAATTTGGATCCAAGCTGGATTCACCTTGGGTCCAAGTTGAGCTCATCTTCGTTCTAAAATATTAAGTCCAACTTGTTCCAATCCATTTCTTTTTATTTTAATGTGCATACTGATTCGACGATTTATTACACACAAAGAAATATATATTAAAATCTTGGGATATCTTAAAAATGGCCACTTAGATAGAATGCCTATGCTCTAACATGAAAGAAGCATCCTCACATCTGACATATGAAAGAATAATTTTTATTGAACGAGATTGATATGAGTGGAAGGGATCTCGGACTCTGGTCGGTTAAATAAGAGGATTCAAATTTGAACCGTTTTGCATGTGTAAAACTTGTTGACAGCAAGGTTATGAAATCCGGACCGGACCGGCCGGTCGAGCCGGTAAAAACCGGAACCGGTCACTAGGCCGGTCCGGTTATGTCAAAAAAACGTTCGGAGCCCAAAATCGGTCAAACCCGGCCAGAACCGGTCAGAACCGCGGTTCAACCGGACAATTTGGAAAATAATGCAATTCAACCTTTTAATTTCTAAAAATCTGAAATTGACCCCTTTAAAATCTAAAAATATGCAATTGGCCCCCCAAAATATAGGAAATACATTTTTTTTCATATTTTCATATTTTATATATTTAATAGTATATTAATTATTATTTATTGCATAATTATGACATCACCGGTTCGACCCCGGTTGACCCGACGGTTGAACCGGTGACCCGTAACCCGGTCACTTTTTCGGTTCGCTGTCCGGTCCGGTTTTCAGAACATTGGTTGACAGAGGTTTTTGCAATTGCATTTGAC
This sequence comes from Buddleja alternifolia, assembly GCA_019426215.1. Taxonomy (NCBI): domain Eukaryota; kingdom Viridiplantae; phylum Streptophyta; class Magnoliopsida; order Lamiales; family Scrophulariaceae; genus Buddleja; species Buddleja alternifolia. The sequence continues at coordinate 27,864,607 of CM033399.1, read as the reverse complement.
GATAATGTCAAGTTTGATGGGTTAGTTTTGGACATTCGGGCTTGATAATACCATAGAAAACTATGGGGAAAAAGAGATTAAACAATTTTATTTCTATTTATCTCATGTCCACTTTACATAGTCAAAATGAAGGGGGCAAAAAACAATTTCTCCCCTTCCTTTTTCTTTTATGAGTGGCAAAGAAAATAGTATAGAGCACTGAGTAGTTGCCTAAACAATTAAGATAGCATATAGATACAGTACTATAAAATTATGTTTTCTGTATCTTGGAATCTTCTTTCAGCTTTTTCCTAATGTATTAGTGCTTATATATATACATATCATTGCACGATTAGAGGCGTCGTGATTAAGCTGCAATCAAAATGGTTCTTTAATTATAGTATCAAATGGCAACAATAACCATCCAAGATTTCATTAATTATCAATGAAAGCTTGTACATTGATATGGTTTTAAAATTGGTGATTATTGGTGTTACAGCCGCCCATTAAGACCCTAATGCTATCTTTCATGGAGCTAAAAGTATGATTAACTGGTGTGCGTGTGTGTGTGAGAAAGAGAGACTAATTAGTGAGAGGATGTATATACAATGCATGTAGGGGAGGCAACAAGATAGTTATAGGGTTTGTTAAAACTCATATTATAGTTGTATAGTAGCCCTACGTACATAGAATTGAAACATACTTCTATTACCGTATGCATTCTGAACATAACGAATAATACTCGTACTTTTGAGTTGACCCTTATAGTACATGTACTTTATTTATTCCGTATTACACTTGACGATTATTTTTATTTAAAATTGAAAGTTAAATTAAAATTATTTATTGAATATTATATTGTTAAAAAACACAAATATTAATAATCTATCAAAATATTAATTATTGTCAATCAGTGACTCATACAATTTTTTTTTTCATAATATAAAAGCAAGTATAAGATATTTACCTTACAAAATAATGTAAAAACAAGCCATATTTTTACTCTCAAATAATTTATTTTTATTCGTATTTTACCCGTACAAGTACTAATGCATTTATTTTCCGTTTCCATTTTTTTAGCCGATTTTTCACCTTAACTATTAATAAAAATTCGTAGAATACTTGTACGTATTAAATTCCAAATTTTTCCGTCCCGTATTTAACTAACAAGTGTTATATCTAGACAAATTTTTGAAATGTAGGATACTATTATACTTTGAAAAATTATATCTGCTAAATTATGATACTATTATACTAATTGTTCACATGAAAGTTTGAAACCTCCCATAGAAGATCATTTTTGTATGAGCATGGGTTCTAAAATTAACACGGTCAATCACTTTAATTAGGGACAAAGCCATGATTTTATATCTAGAGGCGACAAAAAAAGGTAAAAAATTTGATATTTTTTTAATTTTGTGGGGGTAAGACTTCAAATATAAAAAAATTGTAACTTAAAAAGTATTTTTCAGAAGTTGAGGAGGGCGGTTGCCACCACCCGCCCTTTTGTCTCCGTCTTCGACTTTAATAGTTCCTAAAATTTAGGTACAACGAAACATTCATTCTGTTAAGGTTGGGCCGATGCTAAGGTTGGGATGGTGGTGTAGAGCCTGGCAGGGTGGGCTCATGACGCTAGGGTCGGTATGTTGGTTGGGTGGGGATTGAGAATTTAGAGGAGAAGTAATTAAAAAGAAAAAATAAATAAAAGAAAAATAATTTTGATAATATTTTGTTCGGGCAAAAGAACGGAATTAATCTTGGAAATTGAAAGCGGGCACAACTTTATGAATAGAGGAGTAACCTGCAATTTTTAATACTTAAAAGAACGAATGTGATGTGTCCATAAAGTTGGGAGACTATAGAAGTGATTAACCCAATTGAATATTATATTTGAGAGCAATGTTCTGAAAATCAGACCGGACCGGTTGAAATCAGAATCGGCCATCAATCCGGTTCGGTTATGCGAAAAACCCGTACAAGGCTCAAAATCGGTCAAAACCGCTCGAACCACCGGTTCAACCGGTAAAATCGGTCCTAAAACTAAAAAATCGGGTGGTTCTGAAAATAAATGAAATTCAACCTTTTAAAATCTAAAAATCTAAAATTGCACCCCCCCCCCCCCAAATCTAAAATCACCTCGTGCATACCTAAGGTTTCAATTGATGCAATTTTTCTCCCCTCATTACTTTTATGTTTCTTCATTTTTGAATCCGTATTGCTTTAATGAAATGTATTTTGATACGTATATTTTGTGTATAAATAAGATAATCTTGAGGTAAAGAAGAAATTTTAGTGTTTTCTTTCAGTTCAATATATATATAGGAAATACATATATTTTTTCATATTTTCATATTTTATATATTTAATAGTATATTAATTATTATTTATTGTATAATTATGACGTCACCGGTTCAACCGCGGTTGACCCGACAGTTGAATCGGTGACCCGTGACCCGATCACTTTTCCAATTCGCTGTCCGTTTCGATTTTCAGAACACTGCTTGAAAGAAATTCAATCAATCAAATGTTAAGTAATATTTACTTGATAATTGGGCACTCACTTTGAAATGTAATATAGGTGGAATTCGGTGCAACTCGTTTTGAGTTAGAACTTCCTTATGCTCTTTTTTGTAAAAGAACGACAACGTGCCATTTTCTTTTTCTTTCTAATTTTGGACAAAAACTTGCCATATTGCAATCTAATGAGCTCGATGAACTAGGAACCGGTATTATGAATTGAGCAAATATATAGTTGACTCTACGTGGACTCAAGCTGATGTATAATTATAATTGTTTAGCGAGTTGATTCAGTGGTGTTCTTCTGCTTAGTAAGTGAAAAGTAAACATCGATGAGGGGAAATTTTATGGTGCACTGGGAGCACTGCCCCCGGTACATTTAACACCACAAATTCATGAGGACAAGGGTGATTTTCACATGAGTGGTAGGTGATAAAAACCGTATCCCAATGAATTTGGGGTGCAGAATCCTTCGGTTCACCGTAGTCTTACCCATGGATTAAGGTAATACTCATTTTTTTGGGGGAACAGTTTCGTTTTTCTTTCTTTTCTTTTTTTGTGGTGGGGGTTGGGGTGTGGGGGTAGGTTCAGGGTCATTCTATACTAGATCGAGACCATTGGTCTCGGTCTAGTTTACACCATTGGATCCCCCCAATAGGGGGGGCATTTACTAAAATACCCCTTGATCCAATGGTGTACACTAGACCGAGACCAATGGTCTCGGTCTAACATAGAATTTACCGTAGGTTCGTGACATCATTAATTTGCAATATCTGATCATGGTTGGGAAAATTCTATGATGGACTCATTTCATTGGTCCTAGTGTATTAAACACCACACATTTGGATTGGAGTGGGTAGTTTGTATCACCCACCACCTATGTTTTTACCACTCACCCCAATATAAATATGTGGTGTTTAAAACACCAGGACCAATGGGATGGAATTGACATAGAATTACCCATCATGGTTGTATATAATTAGTTACCGTACGCACTGTGAAGCCTACAAGTCGTGTCTACTTCAGGTACAAGTTAGGTTTGAGTTACTTGATAACTTACAACATTATTTGGGTCAGAAATTGATCGTAATGCTGTCCCACTGCTAATTTTTTGTTTAATTTCTGCACAAGGTAGAGGCATGTTTTTGAATCAGTCCTTGAGGAGCCATAGACAAATATACCAGCACAGTGATGTATGTCCCTTTCATGGTCAAGGTAAAATCTCAAGATCCAATTACAGAATCATGAATAGTTAGATCACAATACCATTTCACTTTTTGACCTCATACTATATTCTCATCCAAGGGTGCTAAATAAGCTGATCCAAGGAGAATTCAGAATATTTTCATAACTCGCGCCCACAACTGAATAAAAAGATGACACACGATTATCAGTCATATCTTGTCAAGTAATTTTAGGTACAAGCTCAAATACAGGTGACACCAACAAAGTAGCAACACCATACATTTGGACAAAACAATTAAAGTATGTATCAAATAAAAATCCAAATTTTCACAAATATGCAAATTTCTATCACCCCTCATCGCGTACTTGCAAATCTCAGCCAAGAGAAATGCCTGCAAAACTATCCAATGGATTTGTTGTAAAGGACAACACATAAACACTCACCTCTGATAGCCAGCAGGGGGATAACCAGCAGGAGGATAACCGGCAGGCGGGGGATAACCAGCAGCAGATGGAGGATAATTTGGCTGGCCATATGCAGGTGGAGGATAATTTGGTTGTCCATATGCAGGAGGAGGATATCCAACGGTTGGGGGATATTGCTGATCAAGCCGTGACATTTGCTGCATAGCTGGCACTGCCATGGCTGGTTGTGGCCCAAATTTACCATCTCGCTTGTCCATTTCGATTTTGTGTTGTGTCTAAAATATTCAGACAAAAGAAAAACAGCATTTTTAAAGTAAAAATCATGCGCGGCTAATATTGTTAAGAATATATCGGCTTTACTTTAGATAAGGTTAATATAAGTGAAAGACTTGCTTACCTGCATACAAGCACAAACCCTGTAACATTGAAAGTGAACAGTGGTTTAGTCTGATATTGTTGTATCTATACAATCTCTATAAAGTGCTGATATATTGGATTGAGTTAAAGTAGAAGTTTCTTACGAGCAGTAAACCATATCGGACAAGCAAGATAGAATCTGAGAAGCCTCTGAGAGTTCCTCACTTCCAACAATCATAGCAACAATAGAAAAGATGCAAGCAATTTGTTGGAGGCAGAACATGAAACCCTAGAAATAAGAAATTAACAATCAGTTAGGTTGACCAAGGCCACCTCACAAAAATCACTACATATTAAGTAAATATGGGTGGGTTAAGAGAGAGAGAGTGAGGGAGCGTACAATTATGCAATTATCACACTGGGTTGTCTGTATGTTGAATTCATCTTGCAACAAAAACCGTGTTGAGGCTACTGAATTTCCAAAGCATAGGCAAGCCTGAAAAATGCAATTTTATTTTTTGAAGAATTTGCAAAGATTAGTAAGGGAGCAATATGCGAAATACATATAAAATAACAGTAACCATGCAATGGTAATATACATAAAGGAAAGAAGGCAACCAAAAGGGCTAAAAAAATCCTATACTACAGGTTTAAATTTTCACATCAAGGTCTGAAGCAAGGGGTCATTCTTTATTTCCTTTTTTTTTTTTTTTTCACTTATAGGATCAAAGCTATAGCTAGAGAAGTTCTATCTTTCAGGGACCAGAGAATTTGAATAAATTAAGAGAAGGATTTTTAACACACATCCAAAAGAAAAATGCCTTTAGCAGAGAACAAGCTTGTTGGAGATGTAACATCCATAGTCTGTTCCAATCAAATCCTTCTACACTAAGGTTGTGTTTGGATTGAAGATTTGGGTTTAGGGAGTGGATTTGGAGGAAGGGTTTGAAGAAAACAGCTCAAAATGAGCACCAAGGGATTTGAAATCCATTATAACTTGAAAACACCCAAACAAACTCAACGGATTTGTTAATGAATTTGAAATCCATAGCTTTCAAATCCCTCCATCCAAACACACCGTAAAATTTATTGTCAGTTAAGAGATTGTCCTCGCTTCCTTCTAAGAAGAAACTAACAGTTTTTGCAATTTGAATTTGGAATCCATAGCTTTCAAATCCCTCCATCCAAACACACCGTAAAATTTATTGTCAATAAAGAGATTGTCCTCGCATCCTTCTAACAAGAAACTAACAGTTTTTGCAATTTGAACTTGGGAGAGAAGATATATTTCTTATTAGAAGAGGATCAATTTCACATATTTTGGCCCTTTCCAATTACAGTTTCCATGTGTAGATCAGTATTTTTCACAAAAAAATAACATCTGAAGTTCAATTTGAATAATGCATGAACATTTGAGCATGACTCGCTAGCACATCGATCTTGCTGCTAAACAACATAATTTATCTAATGACAATTGAAAACTTCAAATGAAGCATCCACCATCTCAATTTTTGCAGTGTGACTGTAAACACATTTGCTATCTCACTTGAAAACTGAGTGTACAGAGCACAAAACGCTAAAAGTCCGCTCAATTGCAAAAACACTGGCTATGTTTGGTTATGTTTTCAAGCCCATTTTCGTCCGAATTTTTGGCCAAGTTATGTTTGGATCACACAATATTTCACCAAGAAAGTTGTCAATTTTTGGTCCAAAAAAAAAAAAATGATTGTGCTCCCTGTTTCTCTGACACACACTCTCTCCTCTTTTTCTCTCACTCTCTCACTCTATCTGACACATTCTCTCTCCTCTCTTTCTCTCACTTTCTCTCTCTCACACACTATATATATATATATATATATATATATTTTTTAACATAAATATAAAATGTCGTCTTCACTGTGCATGAATAAAAAAAGAAAATTAAAGACGACATTTGAAATGTCGTCTTCAATTTTCTTTTTTTTTTAATTTTCGTAAATTAAATATAATTTTATAATTAAATATAATTTTTTCTATATATATATATATATTATTTTTTATATATATAATTAGAAGACGACATATAAAATGTCTTCTTCATAATTAAAAAAATAAATAAAAATGAACAGTGAAGACGACATGTGCCATGTCGTCTTCACTGTTCATAAATAAAAAAAAAAGAAAATTGAATGTCTTCAATTTTCTTTTTTTTTATAATTTTCGTAAATTAAATATAATTTTGTAATTAAATATAATTTTTTCTATATATATATATATTTTTTTTTTATATATATATATAATTAGAAGACGACATATCATAAATAAAAAAATAAAAATGAAAAAATTGAAGACGACATTTGAAATGTTGTCTTCAATTTTTTTTTAATTTTTGTAAATTAAATATAATTTTGTAATTAAATATATATATATGTATATATATAAACTTTTCTTTTAAGTATATATATCAACTACTATTACTTATATATATATATATACACTACTATTACTTACATATATACATATATTTATCTCTATAATAATTATTACAATCTCAATATTATATATACTACTATTACGTACATATATACATATATATTTGTACATATATATTTATCTATATAATAATTATTACAATCTCAATATTATATTATAACTTTTAATTATTGACAGACAAAAACTTACATGATTTGACAGCTACAGCAATTTATGTTCCCTCTGAAAACAAAACCAAATACTATCTCACCAAAAAATCACTCAAAAAACAACTCCCAAAACATAACCAAACATAATCTCATCAAAATTGCACGTGTCCCCATAAAATTTTCACCAATAATTCTCACCAAAATACAATCCCAAAACATAACCAAACATAGCCACTATTTTGAGCCTCATAGAGACTGCCTAACCATACAGACAGCTAAAACCATAGGGATTCCCTTTCCTGTGTTTGTATGGAGGTCTGAATGATTAATGTGTGAAAGTTGTTTACTTTGGGTAACCTAAGAAGAGACAGGTGGCCAGGTCTATTCCTCTTTCTATTTATTTTCATTCACCTAATAGGTGAAACATCACTTCCAAATTCCAACATGAGAAGCTAGAAAACTGTACACAATGTGCAAATGACCTGCCTGAATTATTAAAGGTTAGAAATTTTGCAATGAGTTCCCTCTAATATTGAAATATCATCATGGCACCAAACATATACGTACAAAATCTATGCCAGCGTGGAAGATGATCAAAATTCATCCTGGTAGAGAAAAATATCGAGACTCGAATTGAAAAGACATGATCTGTCTAGTCTCTAGAGAGGGGAACATTTAATCCATGTGTGCTGATATTTGGTTCAAAGCTCCAGGGCTGTACAGCTGAAAACAAATTGCAAACTTTTGCAATAGATTTGTCCAAATTGCAAGCTAAAGGACTGAATCGGCAATTTCCCACCATTTGGTGATTACAAGTGTAATGTTCCTAAGTAAACCCTTAACAGAATAGAAAGTCCACAAACAGATTTCACTGTACAAACCCCTAGACGGAAAATTTAAAATAATTCTTCATTCTCAACGAAAATCTACAAATTCGTAAAAGAAGCAAGCTTTTTAAGAAGCTAAATACCATAGAATTTCCGACAAAAGTTACAAACACCAAAATATTAAAAATATATATATATATATTTTACCTCAGTGGCAAGACAAAATTCAGGGCAACGACTTTCACCACACCGACCACTGCAGGGCATATATCCAGCACAGCACACATACCTGCCACAAGCCACAGCAAACTTTTGCAATGTCACGAATTAAGTTGGGTTACAAACTTTAAAAAGATAGAAGTCTGGTTACCTGGACATGTCATTGTAAAGAGCTCTTTTCCGTAGCATATATGATACACAGGGCCCACTGTATTTTGGGAATTCAAAAGAATTACAACTTTATATTTGATTTTAACCAACTACTTTTTGGAACTTGAATAATATGCACGATAAATAATGCAACAAAAAGTTTTCCTATTTAAGACTGATCCTGCATAACATCATAATTTATAAATGACTTTCACTGAGCTTTTCATTTAATCAAAAAGAACGTTTTGCAATAGATATACATATATCAAATACACATAATAGCAAATAACTGTTTGCAGGAAGAGCCCCTGGAAGCACATTGAAAATAAACGTAACCTATTCAAATCCTAAACTGAGCCCATCACACTAATAAATCCACTTGTCGTTAACTCGGCGACTTGTTGAGTGATCTAAAAATATTGAAAAAAAAAAAAATTTCTCTAGCGATGTTGAAAATAAACCTAAACGACATACTTTAAACCCAACTTAAAAATTTTGAATACAAATCTTTCCAAGAAAAAAACACTTGCTGATGGTTTCCACGAAGACATTTTATACAAACAATTTCATTGATGAGATCCATAGGCCAAAACCTTGTCATATCCATATTTCTCAAATGATGGCCAGAATCTGATTACAGCAAAAGCATTTGCTTTGAACTTTTACAAGCAAATCCATGATCACTGACACAATGGAGCTGATAGTCTCTAACATTTTAAGTGAAGTCTCAAAGCAATCAATTGATAATAAAATAACAGATAGCTCTTTGACTGTCCATTTTATAGCCAAGCACAGCAGATACTTTCTGGTTCTGGCCAAGGACTTCTAGGCTCTAGCAGCACTCTTTGTCAGGTATATGATAGAAAACTAATGCATCACCGTTCAACATCATTTGGATAATTCCAATCATCCCTGATAAACCTCATTTGAAATTAAATTGCGCCAAGAACAGAAAGTTCTTAAGGCAATCAGATCCCACACAACTGATGGTACCTTGATGATGTTTGTGTTATTTACACAACTTGATGTCACTCAGAAAGGCATTTAAGAGAGCAATTCTCTACGTCGGGATCAATATTTCCAGTAAATCAAACTCAAAACTAGGCATCAGACAATCAGGTAGCAACTAATAAACCTCATTTGAAATTCAATTGCACCAAGAACAGAAAGTTCTTAAAGCATTCAGATCCTACACAACTGATTGTACCTTGGTGATGTTTGTGTTATTTACATAACTTGATGTCACTCAGAAAGGCATTTAAGAGAGCGTTCCTCTACGTCGGGATCAAGGTTTCCAGTAAATCAAACTCAAAACTAACCATCAGACAATCAGTTAGCAACTAATAAACCTCATTTGAAATTAAATTGCGCCAAGAACAGAAAGTTCTTTTAAGGCATTCAGATCCTACACAACTGATGGTACCTTGATGATGTTTGTGTTATTTACATAACTTGATGTCACTCAGAAAGACATTTAGGAGAAAGTTTCGCTAAGTCGGTATCAAGATTTCGAATTAATCAAACTCAAAACTAATCATTAGACAATCAGTTAACATCTAATAAATGAAATTGAACTAAATTACTCATAGTCAACCAAAGTCACGGTACAGTCCCAAAGCCAAGCGAACTAAACTCTGGCCCTAAAAAGGTTGCCATCTCAAACCTTCACTAAAAGTTCAATAATTAATACAAAATATCGGATCTAAGAAACAAATCAATACAGAAGCAAAACCAAAAATCAAATCAGATCGGAATTTCTAAGTAACACACTAACAATCCGCAAAGAAAATTAAGTTAAAATGAAAAATAAAAACTCAATTACTCACCACCAAAGCGCGAAGCAACAATCTGCACCAAACAAAAAAAAATGAAATTAACAGAAAGAAAAACGAAATTGTTAAGTCCAGAACACAAATAATAAACCTATACACAGTACAAAATAATGTATAGACGCAAAATCGAAAATCGTATAAGTATATACATACAGGGAGGATCGTTCTGAATTGTGCGCATAAGATCGGTGTGCCACAGGTTGCGGTAATTCTGCCGCAACTGCATCTTGTCCAAGTTCGACTGCGACCCCATTTCGGCTCAACAACAGAATTCTCTCTCTCTCTCTCTCTCTCTCTCTCAGTGAATTGAAAAGAGAGAGACGAAAACGATAATATATCTAAGCAACAGTTGAGTTGACAGCCTGATTTCGAATTTTCAATAGAAAGACAGGAAGCAGCGTTTTCGAGACGAAGAAGAAACGCCAATTTTGAAAAAAGCGTGCAATTATGGGAGTGTTGAGTGAAGAAAATTAGCCAACCGAGAAGGTAAACTCGTGTTCTCCCCATAGGTCGGGTGGGGGTCCGAGGGGTCTTTGAGGTATCCACGAAGAAAGCGCGGATGACTTTTCCATCTTTTTGCTTGATTTCTAAATTTGTGACGTCTTATCAACGCCGACGCGAAAGGAAAATTATGAGTTTATGACCTCGGATGTAAACGAATTGACTCGAATATTTAGAATTTGTTTTTGAATTTGATTTAATTATTAATTGAGTTAAATTTTAATTAAATTGAGCTCGAATAACTTGATATTTTTATACATATTTTGTCATTTATTACTAGTCGAATCGAGCTCAAACAGAACTTCAAACTTACCGAATATATAAAGAGTTGTTCTATCTTGGTTTGATAAATTAACAAATCGAGCTCAAACAATCATTTAATGAACGGTCTTGAGTCGGTTATGATGCCAAAATTCCATGACTAGTTCTATCATTTTGCTTGACTTGTATTTTTGTAATGGGAGAGAAAGAGAAGCTTGTGAAATCCTTGATATTATATGAACTTTTTTACAATGTTGGGAACTTTGTGTTGTTTATATACCATAAAATGTTTAATACTTCACTAATGAGAATTATTAGGGAAATTTATTAGAACAGAATAGAAAAAATACAAATCTAATACTTAAATAAGATAATATAGACATAAAAGTTTACGTGTTTAGCCCAAATCGTACTATATTTGTGCACGATGATGCGGATACTTTACTATACTAAAAAGCAATAAATATAAGAGGGTGTTTGGCTAAGCTCATCCAAAACTTCTTATAAGCTCCTACATCTTATAAGATGTTTGAGGAGTTTATAAGATGTTACATCTTATAAGATGTTAAAAAAAAAGGTGGAGGTGCGTTAATTTTTTAAAAATAGCTTATAAGACCCAAACATCTTATTTTTTAGTCTTATAAGCTGTTTTAAAAAAAACTTTACCAAACAAATTTATAGAGCTTATAAACTCTAAAATATCTTATAAGATATTTAGAGGAGCTTATAAATTTAGTCAAACACTCTCTGAGTTAAACTTGACCAAAACCTAATAATAATCAAGGCCAGAAGAAAGACTTGTTAAACAACATTGCGATGTGGAAATGACATTTATGGATTCATAATTGTCAAGAGAGAAAAGGGAAAAACATATATGGGTTCGTATGTGGGCTTAGGTCCAAAACTCAAAACTCATGTTTGGTCCACTCTTATTTCCTCCAAATCATCATTTGTAATTGTAATCCTAACGATACTTCATGCAATCGTTTCCCTCTAAGAAAAAAAAGGCTTTTTCTCCCTTGATCAGAAAGGATGGGTGGATTGGAATTGGAACTTGAATGAAACACCTAACAGGTATGTATGGTGCGTTTTGTAGGATATTACGGCAATGTTTGGTTAAGTTTACATACCATATTTGGACCAAAATTCTCACCAAATCATATTTAGTTCACAAAATATTTGGTTAAAAATATACTATTTTTTTGGTAAAAAAAAATATAATAATTATTTTTCATCTTTCTACACCTACTTTGTCCCCTACACTCCTCTCTATGTGCTCTCTTTCTTCTCTCTCATCTCTAACAGACAAAAGTTTCATGATTTGACTGCTACAGTAACTTTTGTTCCCTCTGGAAACAAAACCAAACATTATCTCACAAAAAAAACACCCAAAAATCAACTCCCAAAATAAAATCAAACATAATCGCATCAAACACGCACGTGTCCCCATAAATTTCTCACAAATAATTCTCACCAAAACACCATCTCTAAACATAACCAAACATATACTACATTTTTGAGATCTACGAACCTTGTTTTGGCCGGCACGTAACAAAGCAATCTACTAAGAAGAAGTGGTGATGCCACGGGCAAGGTATTAAATTTCGGTATCAGTGTCGATATCGGGGTAGTAAATTTACGGAAATTTCGAAAGAAATTTCGAAAATATTCAAAATTTCGGTTTCGACTTTAAGCAAATTATGGAAATTTATAGAATTATTTAAAAATTTACAATGAAACTTTGTGTAACTTTAAATATCATAAATATGTATTTTTTACATTAATAATATTTCATGTATAATATATGCAAAATGAATCTTGTTAAATACAATGACTAAAACCTGCTGCGAAAATAAGAAATAATGGTAGTAAAATAATAATCAAATATCATAAGAACTTCATTAACATAAAGTATACTACAATTTTAATAAAAATTATTATTCAAAATCACATCAAGCTTCTAAGAGTATTTTTATGAGATCTTATTTAAATAATTTTTGTGTTAAGTGCCGATTTTATTTAAGTTATTTTTTAATATCACTATCAATTTCGTTTAATTTATTGCTTATTGGTTTATATAATTGGTCATTTATTTTCTTTTCTTTGAATATGAATGATCATTTGACCCTAATTTTCAACTAAATTTTTTTAAAAAATAAAAAATATTATTTTAAATTTTGGAAAATTTCGAAAATTTTTGGGTTTTAGTCAAAAATTCAATAGATATTTAACAAATATTATTTTAAATTTTGAGAAATTTTGGGTTTCGGTCAAAACTTCAGAAGTATTCTGCAAAATTAGATCGAAAGTTAGATTTCTCTTCGGGACCCTTGAAAACCCGAAATTTCGATGTTTCGGGTGAAATTTAAGACCCTGGCCACGGTACTTATGGAGGATATTCGAAAGAGCACATATGCAACTAGACGAGCGACATTGGATAACTGTGATGTGTGTGATGAAGTCGAGTACGTAGGATGGAATAAACCCTTCAAAGGGTTCGTGAAGGTCAATGTAGATATCGCGGTCATGAATAATCACAACAATGAGGAGGGTCCAACAGGTCTGGGATGTGTCATTCGTGACAACCAAGGGAAATGGCTTCATGGTATCTGGAGTGAAGCTGAGCAGAACTCTCCCTTGGGCGCTGAATTGTTAGCCATTTTGCATGGGCTGCACTTCGCTTGTGTATTCTTGGAGGCTGATTGTACGGAGGCTTGGAAAAGCATTGATGAAGCGTTGTTTTCGCACGGGTATTTTGACATTATTTGTCCGATTTGCGAGATGCTAAAATGGAAATGGAGGGTAAAAATTCAAGTTGTACTTAGAGAAGCTACTCAAGTTGCCAACTATTTAGCTATAAGGGAGGTCTTAATTGAAGATGAAAGAATTTTGTTGAACTGGTTGAAGGCATTATCAGCCAGTATGAGCAAGATAGAATTGGCACTAAATGACCAAGAATAACGACTATTAGCTCGAGTTTGTCGGACTATAGTTTATGGTAGTACCCTTTTTTTCGGGAAAAAAAATAGAAAAAAGCTCCATGCAAAATGATGTATTTCACTTTTATAATTTCTTTTTTACAAAAAAACATCTCTTAAATAGATAATTTCCATTTCAAGTACAAAGATAAGGTGATAAAAAGATAGAATAGATATTTTACTTTTTTGAGATTCTTATGTTATCCTTCCAAAAACGTTCATAATATCAATTTGTCATCGAATAAAATTATGTGCCTAATTATGATTGTTAGATTAGGTGGAAGCCATCCGTGTAAAATTTATAAATAATATTTCATGAATTTGATGTAGAGTTATTTTTTATTCTTAAGTATCTAGTTAGCTTTTTATATATTAATTGACTGTTTAACTAAAGAATTATCAAAATTAAAATTTGTCAGTTTTGGCGAGTAATTGCATTTCTACAAACATTGGGGGTGGGTATATTTAGAATAATCAACACTTCAGGGGCTTCCATAAAAATGTCGTTGTCTTTTTATACCAGAAGTGGCCTGACCGTTCAACTTGTTCTGTCGTCTGAGCTTTCATAGCAAAGAGGGCCGCCTATTTATTTTTAAATAGATTGCATTTCTCCCCCTCTCTCTTTCTCTCTTCTGTGTGAGAGAGAAAGTGCAAACAAAAATACATACATATATATACATATATATATATATAGTGCATAGAGTAGAAAAATGAAATTCTTGTCATGTTCTTGAAGCTATAGACAAGAGAGGTGATTAAACAAAACAAGCCACCACATCTCCCCTGTCTTTTGCCCTGAAATTTTGTCTTCGCTTCACCAACTATAAGCATTCACAAAATCTGAATTCTTGAAATTTGATTCGATTTTTGCGCAGTTGAATCCAATTCTGTCTCCAATGTCTTCCGAGCTGTTCATGTTCGAAAACTCACTCTTCTCCGACCCTTTCTCCCCCTTCATCGACACTCAATTCGATATTCTACAAGAAATACAAGACAATAGCAGTGGTTTGATTCAAGAAAACAATAACAACAACCCACTTGATGAATCCGGTTCTTTCGATCAAATCACATCAGCTCTGATCTCATCATCGCCGCCCAGCGTTCAGCTCGGGAGCTTATCGCTGTCGCAGTTGGGCAATACAGAGTACTCTGTTTTGGAGGTGAAAACAGAGGAATGTCAATTCAATTTTGATGGCTTTTCTGGAAACTATGCAAATTCATTTTTACTACCCCAGAGTTATGAC
The DNA here is from genome assembly GCA_019426215.1 of Buddleja alternifolia. NCBI lineage: Eukaryota > Viridiplantae > Streptophyta > Magnoliopsida > Lamiales > Scrophulariaceae > Buddleja > Buddleja alternifolia. Next base: position 27,849,510 of record CM033399.1, on the reverse strand, counting down.
GAGAGTGCAATGAAGTTCATGCAGAGGAGTTACAGCAGTAATTCTTTCGAAAATAAACAGAATTTTTCGTTTCGCCCTCAATTTGATGGTGTTCTTGAATCCCAGAATTTGCTCTTGAGTTCACCTGAAGGCAGCTTCTCATCTGGTCAAATGAGAAGGGTTTGCAGCACTGGGGATTTACAAGTCAGTAAAAAAAAAAAAAAAATTAGCTTTGATTTTTCAATTATCTGTTTATTTTGAAGAATCGGTTACATAATTCATGAATATCAAATAGTACATTTACAATCAGCTATCATCTAACATCTTGGGTCACAACTTCGCCAGTGTTTCATCGGCCTTTCAATTATCTATCTCAAATTGTGTAATTATACATTGAATTTTTTATGTGTATCAGAAGGTGAAAATAGACATGCAAACAAGAAATGTTCTATCTTCAAGTCCATTATCTACAGAAAAGTCATTCATGGAGGAAGCAAATTTTAAAGTGGGGCGTTACAGTGCGGAAGAGAGGAAAGAAAGGATTGATAGGTACAGAGCAAAAAGAACTCAAAGAAATTTCAACAAAACAATTAAGGTAATAATAATAATAATAATAATTAAGTTAATTTAATTGTTTTATTTAATTGGCACTTTTTAATGTGATAATATAAATAGTATGCATGCCGAAAAACACTGGCGGACAATCGACCAAGGGTACGTGGCAGATTTGCTCGCAATGATGAAGCTGTAGAGATTCCTAAAGCATCGATGTTTCATAAATATGAAGATGAAGATGATCTTTGGGTAATATTCCCTTTCCTTTTTTTGTATTTTAATTGTTATAATTGTTTTGCATCATAGAGTTGTACTTTAATCTCCTTCCTCGAAACTAAGCATGATAATTATTGACACAAAATTAGAACATTTACGCATATGGATGGAGCGGAGTTGGGAGCACGAATAAAAAAAAAGGGGCAAAACTTAATATTATTAGCTTTTTTTGGGGGTCGAAATTTTGAAAATAAAAAATTTATAGGATAAAGAAAAAATTCGAAGTTGAGGGGGCCGGTGGCCCACAAACCCCCTTGCTTCGTCCCTGTTTATCTACTTCAACTAATTAAACAATTTACTAAATCATGGAGTTTCTGCACTCACAATTCCTAAATACAACCATTGGGACTTTAAATTTTGAGTTTAGAAAGCTCTTAAAAACTATCATAGCGAGATTGGGAAGCTTAGAATTACCACAACAAAAATTGAAAGGGCACAATTTTATAGTCTTTGTGTTTTTTGACAATGACATAGTTAAAAAATATTTAGAAATTTAGTAATGGCGGCTGACTGTCCCTTTCACACTTTATAATGGACACTACATTATGAAAGATTATTTGTTTAAATAATTATTCAATCAAGTTGACAATTTTATTATGCTTTTAATTTGGTAATAAAAGTTTCAAAAAAATGTGATTGTAGATTGATGGATTTCATGAAGAATGCGACGAAGGAATCGCACGAAGAGGATCGTTCTTCAACAACTTCGGCTCAACTCAGTACCAGAATTATAGCTATTGCTGATCACTAGTTCTAATAATATGGAAAAAGTTCAGTAAACAAAGCCACAAGGCTTTTTTCTCTTCTTCTAATTTTAATAAGTATAATTAGGTGCTAAGCTGAGGTATAATACCCCTTTCGATGTGATTAGGCTTGTTTTCCTTAGTAATTTAAGAGTAATGGAGACGGTGTACTTGTTATATATTCAATTATCTAATGTATGTTCATCAGGTATAGTATTTAATAGAACTTCTTTCTACTTACTTTTTTGCCGTTTGTATGATTTCTCAATCTTTATTATATTAAAAATATGCAGCCAATAACAAGATAACATCAGCCTCTCAATATCCATGTTTTTTCCCTAGTAAAGCAATTACAGTTTCTAGTTGGGATAATTACATTTTCATGTCTCTTGTTTGCCACTAATTCAATTTCTGCCGTTATATAATTCCACGCTCATCAATTTTGGTTATATAACCTTAGAACTTTTTGTTAAGTTTGGTTCCTATAAGTCATCTCTTTGTTAATTGTACGCCCAAAATGACTAAAATTAAGAAAAGCTCAAATTTAAGGTCTTAAGTGTTAAATATATATATTTCAAATTGTATTGATCAAAATTATAATCTTTTCAATGCTTTCACGCAATGTACCAACACAACTCCATGTATAGTTAACAAATTTCAAAGTGATGAGATCTTTTATTTAGAATTGGAATATGAGGAAATATTTATAGAGAACTTAACGAGAAGAATCGAAATTTGAATTATTGACTATGAAAAAAGATAATAGCAACAATGTAACTATCTAAGCAATGATGCTATGATGATATTAATGCATATCTATCTTTTCATATGGTATAAAAATATCTCATATGCAACATTACTGAAAAACCTCTAATACAAGTTTAAGGTTCGAGCATCAATTGAATTGATTCAGACCATTATGACCCAAATCCTAGAAGATGGAGTACTCACGCCATCTTGTCTCGAATCATACCGAGAAAATGTGGCTCCTCTAGACGAAACTTCATGTATGTTCATATATCAAATAATAATGAAATCCTAAGACTATTAACACCCAATTTATTACCTCGGGAAGGGGATTATGCTATTATAATAACTCCAATTACACATCTAATTAGATTTAACTAACAAACCCTATATTCGGGAAAATTGCAATTCTTGTCCCATAATTTAGCCCTTGTGTGCTTTTGGTCCCAATATTATTGACTTTAACAGTATATGTCCCATAACTCCAAAAAATGTGCGCTTTTGATCCCAAGATACGATTCCATCATGGACACTACATTATGAAAGATTATTTGTTTAAATAATTATTCAATCAAGTTGACAATTTTATTATGCTTTTAATTTGGTAATAAAAGTTTCAAAAAAATGTGATTGTAGATTGATGGATTTCATGAAGAATGCGACGAAGGAATCGCACGAAGAGGATCGTTCTTCAACAACTTCGGCTCAACTCAGTACCAGAATTATAGCTATTGCTGATCACTAGTTCTAATAATATGGAAAAAGTTCAGTAAACAAAGCCACAAGGCTTTTTTCTCTTCTTCTAATTTTAATAAGTATAATTAGGTGCTAAGCTGAGGTATAATACCCCTTTCGATGTGATTAGGCTTGTTTTCCTTAGTAATTTAAGAGTAATGGAGACGGTGTACTTGTTATATATTCAATTATCTAATGTATGTTCATCAGGTATAGTATTTAATAGAACTTCTTTCTACTTACTTTTTTGCCGTTTGTATGATTTCTCAATCTTTATTATATTAAAAATATGCAGCCAATAACAAGATAACATCAGCCTCTCAATATCCATGTTTTTTCCCTAGTAAAGCAATTACAGTTTCTAGTTGGGATAATTACATTTTCATGTCTCTTGTTTGCCACTAATTCAATTTCTGCCGTTATATAATTCCACGCTCATCAATTTTGGTTATATAACCTTAGAACTTTTTGTTAAGTTTGGTTCCTATAAGTCATCTCTTTGTTAATTGTACGCCCAAAATGACTAAAATTAAGAAAAGCTCAAATTTAAGGTCTTAAGTGTTAAATATATATATTTCAAATTGTATTGATCAAATTATAATCTTTTCAATGCTTTCACGCAATGTACCAACACAACTCCATGTATAGTTAACAAATTTCAAAGTGATGAGATCTTTTATTTAGAATTGGAATATGAGGAAATATTTATAGAGAACTTAACGAGAAGAATCGAAATTTGAATTATTGACTATGAAAAAAGATAATAGCAACAATGTAACTATCTAAGCAATGATGCTATGATGATATTAATGCATATCTATCTTTTCATATGGTATAAAAATATCTCATATGCAACATTACTGAAAAACCTCTAATACAAGTTTAAGGTTCGAGCATCAATTGAATTGATTCAGACCATTATGACCCAAATCCTAGAAGATGGAGTACTCACGCCATCTTGTCTCGAATCATACCGAGAAAATGTGGCTCCTCTAGACGAAACTTCATGTATGTTCATATATCAAATAATAATGAAATCCTAAGACTATTAACACCCAATTTATTACCTCGGGAAGGGGATTATGCTATTATAATAACTCCAATTACACATCTAATTAGATTTAACTAACAAACCCTATATTCGGGAAAATTGCAATTCTTGTCCCATAATTTAGCCCTTGTGTGCTTTTGGTCCCAATATTATTGACTTTAACAGTATATGTCCCATAACTCCAAAAAATGTGCGCTTTTGATCCCAAGATACGATTCCATCATGTATTTGATGGAATTGGCATGTGCAACTCACGAGGAACGTTAAGCCAACGTTAGGGCGAAATTGGCACCAAACTGCAATTTTCAGCTACTTATATATGGAGGGAAAATTGTAGGCAAAAAGATACCCCTCTCTATATTTATACTCGAAATTGAAAGGCTTAGGGTTCCAAAATAAACACAACACAAAAAATGAATTCATCTTCATCTTCTTCAGCTAATGCAAATGGTGTTCCTTTCTGTAGTTGCGATTTTCCGATGCCGATTTCAAGGAAGAAAATCAGCAGAAGAACAAGGAAGGAATAAGGAGAAGGGAGAAGGAAGAAGAAGAAGAAGAAGAAGAAGGAAGAAGGAAGAAGGAGAAGCAGAAGGAAGAAGGAGGAAGAACAAGAACAATTCAGGTTTTGTGTTGTGTTGATTTGGACTTGCAAATTTTGAACTCTAAACCCCTTTCAATTTCATGTAAGAGGGAGAGTATCCTTTTTTTGGCTTTGATTTTCCCTCTATTTCCAAACTGAAATGCAATTTTGGTGCCAATTTTCCCACCTCACCAGCACTTTAACGGTACACGTGAACCGCACATGGTCATTCCGTCAAATACATGACGGGAATCTAACTTGGGACCAAAATCGCTCATTTTTTGAAGTTATGAGACATATATGATTAAGTCGATAATATTGGGACTAAAATCGCACGAGCAACGTTATGGGATCAAAATTGCAATTCCCCCCCCCCCCCCCCCCTCTTCCATATAGCATATGCTTTTGCATATTTTACCTTCTATTTGTAATAGGTTGATTGTACGTATATCACCTTCATAAGGCATTTCAACTTTTATCATGTTGTAAATAATTGTTACTGCATTTAACAATTGCCATTTACTTAGGAAGAGGTACCATGTTACATAAAGTTGAGTTGTGCTAGTGGGATTTCCTATATTCCAATCCCCTTAGGCTGCAGCTGTATGATTTGTAACAATTTACCTCTGAATTTATAAAGGAACTAAATTAACAAAATCAATTACTTGGATTTCAAATCATTTACTTTAATTTCATATACAGAAAGTCACCAGGAATTAAATACATAAAACAAGAATAACATTTTTGGGACAATCAATACGTGTGCTTAAAATTTTTAAAATATGAATTAAATATAATTTTTTTATTTGTCTCGTAGAACAATTTATGATAAATAAAAGAACAAAACTACTAAATAATGTAACTAAAAGAAGAAAACTGTAGAGAAAAAATAGAGTGGGGATAAGAATACTTTGACTTAATCTTTTCAGATGTGGTTATTTTTATCAATTTATTAAGAGCACACTCGGATAGTTACTCTAAATTCTCCCTCAATAAATAGTATCAATACAAACTATATTGATTTTCTAGTAATAATCTCCGATGATCATTAATAAATATTTCCGTGCAAGAGTAACGAACATTTAGGAATACTCAAGTATACTTTTTCAAATTTAATTTATATTACATATAAAATTGAAATTATACTCAATTGAGGCCAATGCCAATACAATTGAATGATCAAAGACTAAACCAACCATTTCTACTTTGACCTCTGGGTGTATGCATTTGGTTTTTTGTACACAAAGATATAGAAGAAAGACTTAGAGAGTGTTTGGCTAAGCTTGGAAGCCCTTTAAAATATCTTATAAGATATGTCAGAGCTTATTAAGCTCTTACAAAGTGTTTGGTAAAATTTTTAGTGAAATAACTTATAAGTTATTAAAATAAGATATTAGGAGTTTATAATCTCTTAAAAAATAAGTAAGAGAACCCCAACTTATTTTTTAAAATCTTATAAGCTGAATAGCTTATAAGCTCTTGAAAATAAATTTAGCCAAACACCCTCTTACTTTCATCTCATAACGAGAAACCCTTCTACAAGGGGGTCTTCAGTAGGTCTTCAACTTTATTTGTCCGGAGGTTACATTTCACTTCCGACTTAGCTTAAACACCTTTGATTTTCTACTCTATTGGTCAAGTTTGACTATTTTAGCATTTTTCTTTTTCTTTTTTTAAGTAGTTAATTTCACTAAACAATAAATACTATGGGAAAAAAAATCTTAATTACAATCAAACCTATACTAAAAAATTTGGCACGCCAACATTCAATAAAACAATATACTAAATCGGGGTAAAAAAAACGAGCGCAGAAAAGAAACGAGCATTTTTCTTGGTTTAAAGTACCATTTCTTCTCCTTACTTTTAGTATTAATACATTTGAGGATTCAATTTTTTATCATTTAATTATGCATTAAACAAATCACCGTATCATATAGGCCAGATTGGCTAGATCCTCCTACAAATGAGCCTATCATACAAAATATTTCTGATTTATATTATATGTTCTAATGGTCATTAATTTATTTTTCATCACCGATATTCTTAATTAATTCTTTGATAATTCAGTAATTTAACAAACTTAGTTAAAGTCTAACTCTAACCCCTGATGGGTTGAGAAGCTCACTGGAGGCTTCAAAATGAGGTATAAATTTGCCTTTAGAAATATCTGCTAGCATTAGTTATCAACTTGCCAAGCTATATTATTCCTTTTTGGCCTTTGTTTAGTACTTACAGCTGATCACCCTTCAAACTTTCTATTAATTACAAAATTTGTCACACAAACAGTTTTCTTTTTTCCTTTTTCTTTTTCTTCTGTTTTTAAAAAAGTTACATTTAATTAATAATGTTAAGAATCAATGGTTTGGTTACTTTCATATGATTATATATAAGATAATACTAAAAATCCTATAAAATAAACTTTTATATCCAAAAATCTCATAAAAGATAACCCGTTCCACCAACTTTCATTAAAATGATAAACTAAGCTTATATTAGGAATCAGTGAAATGGGTTTTTAATAGATATTCTTTCTTAAGGGTTTTCCATATTGATATGCTATCAGTTTTAGTTTTATGTTTTTAATATTCTAAATTTTTTGGCACCTTCAAAAAATATATAAAAATAAATAAATTATTTCAAGTTAATTATCATTTTATAATAAGTTCAAGCAGATTTATATTTTTAGAACATAAATTAAGGAACACATATTCAACATAAAAATATTTAAACTATTATCTTATATTTTATCATTTTGAAAATTTAATCAAATATATCAGGAACTGCAATTTATCAATTTCGTTGTGTAAAAAAAAACCAATGATAGTATGGTTTGAAAATAATAAAATTTAACGGTGTTAGAGCAAAAGTTAACTGTTGGATTTTTCTAAGTGAATAATAGCTGGAGTGTGTTTTTCGTATCGAAAAGTATTTTCATAGATTTATTTTATAAAACTTATTCTTGATTATAAAATACGAGTTTGTTATTCTATGCCCTTAATTTTGTCTTAATTTTTTTACATGTTGAAAATCTTTCTCATGAAGATTGTAATGCCAACTAGGAAATCATTTTCAACTTTGTCCATATCTCTGGTCAAATCAGTAATCAATTCAGCCAAAATATTGACTACTGCAACAAAATGTTATTGTGCACTTGGACAGTAACATGATTAAATTCTTAATCATGAACATTATGCTTTTATTATCTTATAAGTTATAATTAAATTACATTATAACACGTGCCTATCTATTGAATCTTCTTCTTCATGTACATGATTGGATGGACATCTTTGAACATATATTTGGTGATTTTATCGACCATAAGCATCACAATTACCTGTTTACAAATTCTTTTCAGGTGAAAGTTTCATTCAAGGTAAAAAATTTGTTCTCAAACTGAGGTTTAGTCAAAGAATTTCCAAGCCTAGAGCCTAGGATAGAATTAAATAATATGTGCATAATTAAGTTACTGCCCTTTTTAGTGCTGTCTAATCATGGTTATTATATTAATGGTTTCTGATATAAACCTAAGTTGAAATCTTTTATTGAATTATACTTTGAGAAATTAAATCGGGTATGTCACATACGGATACGACCTACATTATTCCGATATGTATTCCACACACCAAATGATATGTTTTAGAAATTCCAATAAATAAACAAATAACAATAATATACCCACACAAGGACTCAATTGTTGGTATATTTGACACATTTAGACATAATTGAGTAAATCTTTCTCATATTATTCAAAGAATAACAAGAATTTGAAAAACACTTATTTTAACTAAAAAACAATATTACTTCATTATGAACTCACTTCTATCTTATCAAATATTTCTTTTACGCTGTAACAAAAAAAATAATAATTCAATGTTATATTGTTTTATCTTTTAACGACACTAAAGTCCACAAATCACCTTATCATCAAGCATTCAACTATTAATATAAATCTTTTCATTTTATACGCCCACCAATATTTTTATAAATACATTGGTTATTTCAACATACATGATCAATATATGCATGTTTGTATCTTTATATTTTTATATAATTTTTAAGGTTTAGTTGCAATTCCCCACCTCATATTATTTTCAATTAAAAAGAGTACTCTCTCCATTTTTTTCATTGTATAACTTTGTCTCCTTTGTATCTATGCAAATACTTAAATCACCAATTTTTACGTACATGACATCTAATCTACTAAAAATACGTACCCCTCCTACAAATATAAAGGCAAAAAAGAAAAAGAAGACAAAATTACCCTTTCAATCACCATGTTGTTCCTATTTGTTGATTGAAAGAATTGATTCATCTTTATTCAATTATAAAATATGTTCGATTTAAAATTTTACAATATTTAAAATCTCAAGAATCTACACATACTTAAAATCTGTCTATTAAAATCATTTTATACCAAATTCTTTCATCAAACTTATAAAGAAGTTAAAGATTTATCTTTGTGTAACAAAAGGTTATAATTTAACTAATTAAATAAATTGTTTTTTGTCTTTACATCATTGTTAAGGCATTTTAGCAGATTATTTGTAACATTTGCAATAAATTGGTGGTACAAGAACTTTGAGTAAATATTGGAGGGGGCAATATGATGTAACAAACAGACTGGAGGTACATTCTCTTAGTTAGACATGGTAAAGGGGCAAGTGGAATTAATCTAAATTCTATATTAGTCTGTCGTGTTCTAAATTTTTTAGGAATTGTCATTTATATTGGTATCGTCGTGCGACTGTAATAGCTTTTTAATATCATACAATTAAGTTGGTTATCTAGATTGTCATGATATTCTCTTGATCATAACTAGTTCCAACCGACTTTTAAACACATTTTTTACCTTTTTCTTGTGTGTAACAACTTTTATAGACTTAAGAAGTGCATGTGTAAAGTATAGTCCAAAGTGATGGACAAAAAATTAGACTTAGCAACTTATGTGGAGAATGTCAATGAATTCAACTTTGTAATATTGTAGATGATTAACAACTTAAAGATTCGACTTCCATTATGCAGATTTTTCCTCTAAGTGTGTACTATATATGTATTTTACTCAAAGGAGATGCTTGCTTTGTAAAGCAAAATCTTTCAACAAAATCAACATACAAAACCCTTTCACAACCTTTTTCTAAAAAACATTAAGCAAGTCGGTTAATTACGTCATTTGAGTATCCAATCAACAATAAAATCTAACAATTAGTAATAATTGATAATCGATTAGCTAACTCCTACGGAAAAATAAAAGAAAAAAATCCATTGATTTTAGCGAAATTCAGACCTAACCTCGTCACAGTTTTAGGGTCTCAACTTAACAATCACTTTTACGAACTTAAGCATCATTTCAAATAGCTTTTACTAATAGTTAGCCCATTTTGTATTGTAATGAATGAATCTCTTCTTTTCTAAAAGTTCAATGAAATAGGAAGAAAATATAAGGAATTGTTCTTGACTAAATTCGATCAATACTTTTTCTTAGAAAGTTATGACTATAGATCTCTGAAAGAACAATTTTTTTGCTCCAATTGACACCTATCAACCTACACTTGGATTTAAAATGCAAATGGAAACCCATAGAGAAACAATCAGCATCTTCAAGTGTCACAAAAGGAGATAAAAAGAAAGAATCTCATCCATCTATACCACTTAAACTAGTTTGCATTTATTTGATCACTTATTACAAGTTTATCCTCTAGAATTAGTTCTATTTTTTTCAAAAATTGTAGTAATTTTACTTTATTCCATAAAATGTTTATAATTCAATTAACAATAGAAATATAGTTTCTAACAAAGTAATTAATATCCATTGAAGCTCCAAATCATTGCTGGACAACAGTAACAATGATCCAACGAAAAAGGAATACAAATGTATGACAATTGAATAACACAAATTAATACAGAGTCCAGATTGTCAGTCGTTGTCAATCTCATATCCAAATTTGAGGGGCGCAAAATAGAGCGGTGATGATGATGAAGGTCTCGAGATGCACGCGTGGTCAGAGATGGTTTTGAGCTAGAATGCCCGTGATCTTGTGCTACCGGACTACAATATATTGGCAAAAATTCATTATATTCATGCCCTTGTTCTCTCTTAAAAAAGAGATACACATGACATTTCCAGTTTTATTTATGTATTTTTGCTGATGAAAAAAATAAATAAAGAAAAACTGAATTTGGGATGATAATTCATTTTATCATTCAAATGAAAATTTCTTTTACTCTATTGCTTTAGTTTTGACTTAATTATGTTCATCAAAAATAATATTTTAGGGTTAAAAGGAAGGAGGAAAAAAGTACGATATGAGAGCCAAATTCAGTTAATGGGGGGAGCAGAATACAAAAGAATTGTTATTAAATTTGATCATCAGCAGTCCAACTACAATTGATTCCAAATTATCACTTTTGACCAAGCCAGTATTGGAAACTATATAATATATAGTTGTTTATTAACCTATCATTGTCGCTTATAATTCAAGATATGATTGGTCCATTAATTAAAATAATTAGATACCGACTGAAAATTCCATTTTTGGGGGGTCCATTTAGGGAAGTTAAAGTGAAATTGGATGCAAAAGTTGCATCCTGGCCTGGCCTGTCCTTTTTTTTTTTTAAATTACAGTAAAAAGGACTAAGAATTTCATGATTTTCAACAATTATTTAATTATATTAAATTACCATTAAGTAAAAGATAATCATAACTTAAACAATGTGCACGAGTGGTGCATTGTTTTTATTTATTTGTCCTAGTTTTTCAACATTACACCTAGCAGACAGGAGATAATGTATATGTCATAATGATGAAACTTTTGATTAATTGGGGCACATAAAATATATGTTATGTGGAAGAAAAAGAAAATTAGGTCCATATTCTATATTTCTTTGTTTTTCTCATTAATTTTCTCCTATAGTAAGAGTCCTACTAGTTTAAAAGGAGGTTATTGTTATTTGAGATCCTTAAAATTTTACATTTATACCACTTGAGGTACCAAAATGTGACATAAACGTGAAATTTGAAAATCATTCATGACATTAACCCTTACAAAAAAACGAGAGTCTAAAATGACTTTTAATAGTAGAAAACAAGAGCCCATCTGAAAAAATAGACTATATGTATTTTTTATATTGCATAGACACAAGCACAACAATATGCCAACCCACGATATACATAATTAGACACAATATATTTTTAAAATTTTTAGGACATGACACGACTCGCATCATGATTGTCCAATACAATCTTATACATAAAATGTAAAATATAAATCTAATAAACTTGTAAAAGTATAGGTGATATTACAAAGGAAAAACGTTTATAATCATAATGGTATCAAATGTTTGTTAAAGTGATTTACGGAATATGATGTTGCCAAAAGAAAAAAAATATATATGATTTTGAAAAATAAATGTTCAAGTAGAGAAAAAATGAATTTTTGCACGAAAACATTATTTTTCAATAAATTTTAAGACTTCTTTTAAAAGTTTGTAACTCTTGCTCATGTCGGATATTTTTTGTTTAATATTTTAGCACTTCATTTGGCATGTTAGACACATATCAATGCAATGTTTGTATGTGGGTTAAATGCAAAAAATACCCATGTGTTATAACTTTTTTGCTAAAAATCCTCTATGATTACGAAATAGCCTAATTACCCCATGTATTTTTAAGGAAGTCTGCAAAAAGCCACTTTTTGTAAAAAAAAAACGAGCGTGTTTTTTTATATTTTTCACTTTTAATCACATGTTTATTTGTCATTTATATACTCTCCAAACAATATAAAAGGTAAAACAATGTTATTTCATAAAAAAAACACATATTTCTTTCTATCTTTTTAACAAAAAGTGACTTTTTGCAGAATTCTTTAAGAACACAGGGGGTGATTAGGCTATTTCGTGATCACAGTGATTTTTTAGCAAAAAAGTTATAGTACAGGGTTTTTTTTTGCATTAACCCCGTTTGTGTTCGACATTACACAAGTGATTTCTTAAAGTACTCGTACATTATAATTTAAGACCAAAGTATGGGTTTTTTAATAAAATAATACAAATACTATAAAAGTTTCTCAAAATAATACATTTTGAAATCAATTATTAAACTGGTACAAAACGTCATTTAATATGTCGTCTTTGTCTAATTCCACTATTTGGACTTTAGTCCTCTACTTCTTCATATTATAAAAAAACCCCTAAATCATACCCTTTATGATAAATCTTATTACCTTAGGTTTTGTTTTTAGCCAGAAAATTTCAATTCATGATATACGATAAAATCAGGCCCAACATGCTTCCGAAAAATATTAAAATCTCATAAATCTATACCTTTTGTTTGACCAAAATATCACCGGGTATTCTAAGTCCTCGGTTTTACGGCGAGCAGGTACAAGCTACTCCAGACCAACCACACAACCGCAGCAAGTGGTTCGCAGTACTCAGGTCCTTCAATGATACTTAGCACAACCCAAATCGTTTCCTACCTTTGGGCGTAGAAAGACCTTCAGAATAAAATTTAATAGATTTTGAAAACAGAGGTTGAGCAAAAGCCTTTATTTATTTATGAAAACAGAAAATTAAATTACATGATATTATTCTACTCCGCTATTGGAGGAGAAAACATTTTAGCCTCTCATGAGAGGACTTACAATTGGGGAAACCCCCATACACTCGTTTATTAAAACTATAAAAGAAAGATTACAAATTTGCTGTTTTTGCTAGATTTGTAAATTTTGAAGAGTTGAAGAAAATTTCTGATGATCTTCATCTGCTTCTGAGCTCTCCTTTTATAGCCTTAGACCTCGGATTCCAAATGCGGATTCCAAACTTGTACAATTTTCTTGACATCATTGCTTTGCTGTCAAGATTCTTTCACATGCGTGTGGACCCTAGTGTTTGCCACTTTGTCTGCCACGCCTTGACTTTAACAGCTGTCTTTTGGTATAGCTGTAACCTTTAATCAATCACATGAGTGATTCCCTGTTGGTGCGCCTAATTGTTTGGCCGCCTTTGTCGTTTACATCCTTTTACTTGGGTTTGGGAAAACCCTTGGGGTAAACTTTCCTTTTACCCTTATCTTTGTCAGATTCGGGTTTTACCTTGGTTACCCGTATTCTGGTGCCGAATAAGGGTTTCTCTTGAAACTGGCAACTTGAACACTCCCTGTTATGCCATAGATCAACATGCATCATGTTGCAGGCTTTCTTCCTGGTCGCGTCTGTTGCTGGCAACTTGTTTTCCCAGATAAGCGTCCTCTTTTGTTCAAAAAGCTTTTCTGCGAAATCAGTACTTTTCCCTGTCATGGAATTTAACAGGAACGATCCATTCGCTGTATTAGAGAATATCTTGAATGGATACTTGACTTTGTCCATCTCTGTAAGACAGACCCACATTCCCCATGCTCTCCTGGTGGAAATGTCATCTTCATTGATAGTGCTAACCAATGGAGATTCCTCTGTTGCAACCTTAATTCTGGTATAGGCCGCCATGTCTGGTCTCTGTAACTTAATAAAATGAAACACTGGATGAGACCCTTTTCCTGCTATTTCTGGTGCTGCCGATATAAACTTTAGCTCCAGAATATCGCCTCGTTTGAGGTGCTGATTGTTTTGCCATGAATCATACACGGCACTTGTAATCCAATCCGGAAGCTTAGATATTTCCGGAAAACCTGGTGACATAGTATGTATTGAAGCTAAAGCCCCAAAATCATACCATTCTCGGACCTCTTCTGGCTTAGATCCTTCCTTCATCCAAATCCTAGGATATTTCCCCGATATTTCTATCAAGGATTTATTCGGATTTATTCCTTTTCTTGAGATTAATTTTTCCCAAGAATGCTGGTAACCCTGCCAATGTAAATTAATCGGGTTAGTATTAATCTTAGAAGTGTCTGTCTGTGGCCTAAGATTAATCTCTCCCTCTTTAACCCCAGAGGTGGTGGGTTGACTTGAACTAGTAAGAGCTTGCGCTTCTTCTTGTTCAACATTTTCCTTTTTCTCAGAGTTTGAGAAAGGTCTTGTGCAAGTGGTATTTGAATCCACTGCTCCGGGTATAGAGTCCCGTTCTCTAAACGCAGGTTTGGAGTCCTGCTCTCTCAATTCTCGAGCAACTACAGAAGGTGATGCTTTTCGAACTGGTCATATAAGAGTATTCCATAACGAAGTCATGGCATACGTTGTCTCGTTAATCGAATTCTGGACAATGTCCAAATCAACTCGTTGAATTCGGCCAGCTACTTCAGCGTTAACTGATAACTGTCCAAATTTCCGATTAAGCTCCTCAAGGTTTTCCCTGAGATGCCTATACCTTGTGATGATGGAAGTTGCTTCAGATACTTCCATCTCTTGTCAAGAAATCTGCAAGAACATTTTCATGAGATTTCACAATAACAATGTCAAAACAATAATATTGACATTCAGCTTGCCACCTGAGAATACGAGCTTTTTCAATTTTTGATTCAAGTTTATTTTTCAAAAAAACTTTAACATTCGTATTATCGACTTTCAAAATAAATTCTTTGGCTAATAAAAATAAAGACCATTTCTTGAATGCCTTCCAAACAGAAAAGAATTCTTTCTCGTTAATATGTCATACTCTGGCTTGTTGTTCATTGAACAACCCTCCAATGTATCTACAAGGTTCTTCCCTTGTAGTTGACCGCTTCATGAGCACTGCTGCCCATCGATAATCATTGGCATCTGTATAGACTACCAGATCATCGTTATCCTGTGGTATTGCGAGTTTAGGCAAGGTTCTGCACACTTGTTTCAACTCACGAACCCTTTGAGTGTGAATTTCTTCCCACTTCCATTTCTGGCTTTCCGTTTCTCTTAAAAGTGGTTGGAAATCCTTTCGGTGTTTGGCTAGATCTTTAATGAAGATCCCTGCAAAATTAACAACTCCCAGAAAACTTTGAAGTTGTTTTTTGTCCCTTAGAACATCAGGAAAATTTTGTATCTTTTCCACAATATGTTCTTGGAGCTCAATGCCTGTTTCATCAATAAGAATACCAAGAAATTCAATCTTATTAACACCTATTTTCTTAGACCTGTTTTGTAGAAGGCTAACCTTTTGATTATATCCTTCACAGAAACTATCATAACCCTTTTGTCTGAAAGACAGTAAGGCTTTTCCAAATTTCCTTTTATCCTGCATTTTAGGATGGGTTAATTTGGAATCATTGTGTAAAGTAAATCACCACGTTTGCTGCGAAAATTTATGGGCATAAGGCGATTAAAAGCCTTTTCGCGTCGCAAAACTTGTATCTCACTGCCACAAGTAGTGGTAAAGGTGAGCAAGTGTTTGTGATCTTGCACATATTTTGCAAAGGTTTGAATAAAATTATTACCCAGCAAAATATCAGTGCCAGTATCATGAAAGTAAATAGGAGACATTTTTACCTTGTACCAAGGTGTTCCAAATGCACCACCGATCATGATATGGGCTTCACGAATACCTTTATTGAGGATAAGGATTTTCTGAGAAAAATCTCTTCCTGCAATAGTAGGTAAAGATTCCATAGCATTGCTAGGAAAAACTCCAGGTTTTGCTGTGCAAATCCCAGATCCAGAATCAATATAAGCTGCAAAATATTCTGACTTATATTGTTCATATAACATACCAACAGATATGTATATAGAAAAAGGGCTAGTCATTTATTCAACTTGAATTAAATGTCCATCCAAGCTAAACTCCATACCTTTTCCTTTTCTTCCCCAAAGTTTATGTTCCTCAAGGAAGCTTAATCCAGGAATAACTATTCTTGGATCTCGTCCGGCACTACCTGTAACAAATACTTCATAGCCTGCTATTTCTAGCATACATTCGTATTTGTTAACGGCGGACTGCTGCAAGTGATAGAGATCATCACAAGGAAAGTAATTTTCTTTCTCCGTAATGTCAAATAAAACCTGCACATCTTTCCATCCTTCTGGGCATTTAAGTTTTACATTATCTACCCGAATGGCGGGAAGAGTTAAATCTTCCATTAACTCTTTGCCCTTTAAGCCCTTTATCCTTTCCTCAGAAAAGGACATTCGGCTACTGAAATCTGTTCTAGAACTTACCGATCTGTCTAGAACTGGGTGATCTCGAATTAAGATATCAACACCACCAATCCTTGGTATTTGAATAGGATCAGGTGCCATAACCTTAGCAAATTCCTTGAATATTCTACGAATTTTAATATACTCTTTCCTTATGAACAAATCAGAATGATGTGTATTGGAAAGGGCATAAGCTATTCTATACGTAATAGAATATGGACGATTCCCTTCTTTCATGAGATCCGTTCTCTTGAAATCTTGATGAAGGGTTAAGACTCGACTGAAATCTTGGTCGGCAAGATTATATGCAATTCTTGGATGAATATCAAACATTAGTTTGCCAGCATATAGATTTCCTACCATTGTACCAAGACAACCATCCCTTAGGTTGTTAATCCTTTTATCCATTATGGATAAATGCAAAGGTGAATTAACACCTTCTTTGAAAGTAGCTTTGATTACTACTTCAATGGTTCCTATATGGATCCATTTCATAGTCATCGCAACTTCTTCCGAAAGCCTACTTAATTCCTCTAGAATTTCTTCTTTTGGAATAAGTTGCATTTCCATCACATTACCAGTTAATTCCATGGGAATTGAGAATTCTCCTGAACTTACTTTGTACATAATGTTATGCCGCTTTTGATTTAATCCTATTTGATTTAGGATTCGGCTAAGCCCACTGACTCGGAAACCATCATATTTTCCAATGTCAGCATTTTGCCTCATTATCTTTTCCATGGTTTTATCCGATATGGATGCTCTGGAAAAGAAACCAGCTAGGCTGTCTGATGTTATCTGCCTATCTCCTTCGTTGGAATTATCCATTAGAAGGATTTCGTTCATCTAGAAGAGAACGATTAAACTCTGTCATTTGGTTAATGACATTTTCCAGATATTGAACATTTTCGGACCAAACTACTATCTTGGTTTCATGTTCAATTATTTTTCTTAGGCGAATAGGTGTTGCGCCTGACAACTGGATAGTAGCCTCATAATGCTGGATCATGGTTCTACTTCTTTCCATTTTTCTCTGAAGATCAGAGATAACAGTTCGATATTGCTGAACTGTAGACAAGGGAATTCCAGGCATACCTTTGGAATTTATTCTGACTCACTTGAAGTGTTATCAGAATCGCTCCCAATTTCCTCCTCATAGACGCTTTCATCTGAAGGAAGATTGTCGAATTGGTAAACTGGTACCAAATCGCCAAAGAAAACTGCGTCCAGGATGTCTGCAGTAGCTTCAAATTGTTTCAATTCGTTGCTCTTTTGCAGACAATCTGGAGAAATGTGGCCACGAGCACCACACGTCCAGCAGTTACAATCTTTGAAACTTTCATTAGTACGAGTATGAGCTCGCTTGAAAGCTCGTCTCGTAGGGGTTTTTACAGTGGATTTCCTAGATCCCTGGGAAGACACCCTTGTTGGTCCAGATCTTTGGCCAGATTTGTAAGATCGGGCTTTAGACTTTGACCACCAAGACTTTCGCCTGAAAGGAGGTCGCCTTTTATAATTCTGATTATTCTCAGAACTTCTAAAATGCTTTTTCTTCCTTCTCGGCTCACTTGATTCTCCAATTATTGTTGGAAAATCATTATTATCACAACAAAGAGGGGTTTTCTTTATTGTCCTCTTAAGCCTCTTCATTTTCTTCTGAAGAGAGGCTTGCAGACACCAGTCCTTTAGTTTGTCTTTCAAAAAAGACATTCTTCTGGAAACTGAGTCAAACTGTCCTTCCGGTACTTTGTTTGATTGAATCAACATTTTCCTCCACGGACTACAGATTTTTGCAAAGAACAGAGTTGCAGCAACGTCTGCCTTTACCGTACTCTGATAAAAATATTTGCGAAACCAATAAATATATTCATCTATTGCACAAATATTTCGTAACTCAATCCCATAGAGAGCTTGGGTATACTCTCTGGATTTTTCTGCATTATTTTGATCGAAGTATCCATCTCCGATAAAATGCAGCTTGATGAGTCTTCCGAATCTTTCTGCAATAGCATTTTTAGATTCGCCTTCTACGACTCCTTCTTTGGTTTCTGCTGGTGTGTTTGTCCACCCAGTTTTAACCGATCCTTCGAGACTTAACTCGATAAGCTTGATAAAGTTTTCTTTATCAAGATCAAGGTCAGTTGCTGCTATTTTTATAGCTGCTACCCATTCATCGATTAGCTTTTCAAGATTTCTAAAATCGATGACGTCCAAATTTAAAATAGTACCATATGGATGTAAGGGTTGTAACATAGTCCTTGCCCATGGAGTATTCTCCGGTGCTATTTTTGGATTTCTTGGATTTGATCTATACGTAGTACCCACCAAAGGGGGTCCAACACGAGTGTTCAAATCCTCAGGTTCTTGCATCATCACCTCAGGAGGAGGATTATTGGATGCTGAACTTTCTCCTGGCAGTGTTAATGCTAGGGGATTCGTTTCGTTGGTCTTGACATCAATCCGATCAACGAAATCAACAAAGTTTAGTTGAGAAAAGGACTCAACTAAATCTTGTAGATCGGATGGATCCACTCTTGATATGTCCATATCAGTTAGTACTTCTTAGGATATCTAAGAGTAATTCATCCTGAGTTTTAGGTTTAGGAACTTCCTTAGCCTTTCCCTTCTGATGTAGAAGAGGAACTCGGCCAAGAGAATCACGGATTCTGTCCTGTTTTTGTTTGGACGATCCGGCAATTCCTAGTCTATCTTTCAGATCTTGGACTTCTTTATTTAGATCTATAATAGATCTATCCAGATCTGGAAGAAGCTTGAGGATTTCCTCAAGTCTACTGTTTATGGTTTCGATTTTCATAGGAAGATGTTCTACCCTATGTCCGAACTCTTGAACAGTCTTTTGGATTTCTCTAAGATCCCGAGAGAGCTTAGAATTATCCGGTTCAATTTCTTTCCAGCTCATAAATATTTGGAAATTTTACCTTTATGTTTCGTGTCTCTTGCCTGCCTTGTCAAGCAGTCAAGCTCCTTAGGCCACTTGCCGTTGATTTGAGAAAGCTGAAAATCTCCGGCTATGTTGCCTTGAAAAAGACCTTCCATATCAAATCGTCTTTGATAATATCTGATCTCTTCTGGTAGGTTAGCTGGAGAAGGAACTTCTTTGGCTAACTCCTTCCGAATTCCTTTGGTAATTCGGGACACGTGACGGATAAACCTATCTATCCGTTTGGATTCTTGTCTTTCCAGAATCTGGAAATACTCTCGATCATCTTCATAGATCGAACTATTGTTCGGTTCCATTCGTGTTTGATTCTCCTCACTTAGGGGTAGAATAATATTTTCGTACTTAATTTAAAATTTTCATCAATAAACCTAGGCTCTGATACCATTTTGGTGAACGGACCGGGCTATCATGAATTGTACTTTAAAACTAAATTTTTCCCAACCTTTTAGCTCTAAAATTAATCATTTTAGGACTTAAATTTATCATTTTCTTTAAACTGGGGTCAAATTGTATTATATTGCAAAGCCACGGACTAATAACGCAAAATTTGGAATAGTGAAGATGTCATGCTAAATGTCGTCTTGTATTGTTTTCATAAAAGTTTTCAAATAGTATTAGTTTAAGAAATTTTTTATGTTTTTATATTATTTTAATAAAAAGCCCACCAAAGTATAGAGTCAATTAAATTGGGAAAGTACAAGTGCACAACCCTATCTTATTTATGTAATAAAATAAAATTTTGCCCTAGATTATAATAAAAGTTTGCTCTACAAGCAATTAACCTCTTGATTAATACCCGTGTATAATAAAATTTAAAACGCATTAAATATCGAATTAAGCGACATATGACCGCACATATGAATTATCTCACTCAAATCAAATATGTAATTTCATTTATATGTATATATATTTATTTCTATTTAATCTGGGTAAGTGTAATATTCAAAATTGACAAAGTCTTTAATTCCAGATATAGTACTTAACAATTTAATTTAAATTTAAATACCAAACCGATCTTTTAATATAATGTGCATATATCTTTCTTTTTATATATATATATATATAAGAATTGTTCATCATTTTTTTTTAAATTTGTACTATTTTTATCCATCATATAATATTCAATTGAGTCAATCTAATAAGATTTAATGATCATAAATAGAAATGTTTTGATGATGTCATCAAAATTAAAACTCGGTCTTTTATTTTTGAAAAATATGAGAAAAATTTGTGTAATTATAATTAAAACTCGGTCTGTCTTATCATGATAATTGGCTAACAAATGTTGTAAACTTAAGCAATTCAAGTACTATCCATTTTAAGTTAAAAATCAACAAAATTTGCATTATGAATCAACATATATGAACTATTTTGCAATTTATTCAAGTACTATAATATAAAGTTAATAATATTTTATGGATACTACTATAGACTAAATTGAAGCACATCATCAAAATTTGAGAATGAATTTAATTTCTTAAGTCAGGGATTAAAACAAATGACAAGGCTATTTTAGTAAATCAGGCAAAAGTTTAAAATTTCATTGGAAATTGATATTAGAGGGACACGCGCGTTTATACAAATAAACAATCAAGGACTAGTTTGAAACTAAGGACAAAACATAAGGACTAAAATGGATTTTACATGTCATTTTTAGGAGCTTTGGGTACTCGGAGAATTACAATCACTCATATGAATTTTTGATAGGATTTGTGTGGGGTCAAACATACAGAACCAATTGAGATTTGATGTCTTGTGCAATTCAACAATTCATGTGATGAAATTTTCGTTTGGGATCCTTCATAAATAAATTATTATTGTGGTTCTACTAGAAATATTTGGAGTTTCAAAACTCTGAAAAACCACTCTTTGTGAATAAAAAAAACAAAAAAAACTTGGCATTACAAGTCAATACGTGCAAAAACAATGAAAAATTAACAAGTGATTTATAAAATATTACGTACATATATAAATTCATATGAAGAGAAAAGACAGAAATTTGCTTTGTGGTTCCTTCTAAAGGCTTGCGGTTGACTAAACTTGAAGGAGGTTTCATTGGAACATCAAGTGCAGTTATTCTCCCCAAAAAGAACTTTCCACTCAGACCTCCTTTATACTACAATCAATATATAGTTTTAAATTAATCTTGTCTCCACTAAATAATATATGCGAATTATAATTGGTTTCCTCTGTGTCAATAATATTTCCTTTTTTATTAACAAAAAATTGAGTAGGATCGTCTACGATCACCTATCGCAGATAAAGGTATACCCCCAGGATCAAAGATCGCGTACGAAGGTATTTACAGATTGTCCACCACCACCGTCCTCACATTGATAGAAATAATCGAACTCAAAACCTTCGAATAGGAAGTGACTCACTTTTCGAGGTATTTCCCATAATTTGCTTTGGTATCTCACCCTTTTTCTTTCCTGTTTTGCCTTTTCAAGACCCACAAAATATTGTATCAACAGTGCTGTGGTCCCTCTTGGTTATGTGAATCTTTTACTTCCACTATATAATTGATAATTACAGCATAAGAATTGTATATAAATTATCATCATTAGTAATTAGTGATATATATGGAGAAAAAAAATTCTAATACAAACTCTATGTGGTCAAAGCTTAGAGTAATTCGTAATGTAAGTAAAATACATTTGTTATATAATTGGTCACTCTTTGTGTGAATTATATACTTAAATTTCTCAAGATCAAGTTCGAACTAAAATTTCTTGAGACTTGGATTAATTATACAATTAGCAACATATATTTCGTTGTCACAAAGTTGTAGTAGTTGTATTTATATTGTCATTAAACGTGCATCACTAATTATGAATAATTATAATTTAGATATTAATCATTTAATCACTATTAAAAAAATTCAAATTATTGTTGTAGAATTAAAATTATTGTTGCTGAATACATGTTTTAAACTAAAAATCTAAAATTGTGATGTAGCATTCAAGATTCTTCTTCTTTATGCTAACTCTATTGTGACGGCAAAACAAGGAGTATCTAGGTAATATTACCAAATAGAGAGAGGCAAAGGAATGTGGCAAAAAAAGCAGTCAAATGCTACAAAGTTCCCATCTCATTGAAACTTCAACAATATTCTTATCAAAATCAAAATGCATTTCACTTTCTCCACCAAAGTTCATTTGAGTGCGTTTATATATGCGGGCCTATAAAGCTAATTCTTTTATATAGTAGGTTACATATTGTTTCGCAGCCAGTACGAGCAAGATAGAATTGGCACTACATAGCCAAGATTAACGACTATTAGTCCTTCATTCGAGAGAAGAAAAAAAACAAATCAGAATGAGGTGGATCCGAATATTCGTTCCTAGCCCCGCGATAATCTATAACTTGAGATTATCTCTCAACCTTTACGTTCGATTCGCTAAACGGTGGTTCAAGTCTTTAATTGAATTTTTAGTTGTTAATTTCGAATATGAGAATGGTGAACGAAAAACTCAAGTCAAGATAAAATTACATATCAAATACTTAAATCTGAAAAAAAGATAATTTATACCTCCATGAGAGTCTTCGATCGTGAAGATTACAGGCAAATGCAGATACAAGCCTTGAAGGCCAATCCCTAATTACACTAAATTACTAAATTACACTACAGCTACACCTAATTTACGCAATGCAGGCAAATGCAGATACAAGCATTGAAGGCCAGCAACTCTTGATAAGCAAATACTAAATTACACTACAGCTACACCTAATTTACGCTATGAGCTACTCCTATGCTAGAGCTAGTTCTAATGAAATAAAATGTGGAATTGTGATTCTGATGATGATATCTTTTTCTTCTATCCCTGGTTAGTATATATTTCTGCTCCATGAACCCACGTTCCTTGCCTTCGGGAACCGCTCACAATTGCTCTTTCAAAATCTTTTATTTTTGGCGCGTCTCCCTCTTAGACAGACTCCTCACTTTTTGGGCTTCTTGCCAAATCTTCCAATTGACTTCATTGTGCCTGGATCCGTATTTTCTCAAGTCTGAGTTTTAATAGGTTCACTTCTTTTGTTCTTGCACTTATTATTTTGTGCTTGTAAAACACTGGGCAGATTGGACTTTTTGATTCGAAAAGCTCATTTAATTATTTTTTTTAAGTATGAACAAATGCCCCCTAAATATACATGAACGTTTTGAGTTCATGTGTATTAAAAGACACGTCTGTTCTTTAATAAATACGAACGCCTCGAGTTCGTGGGTATTTAAAGAGTACGTCTTTTTATAAAAAGACCTTTCCTATGTTTTGGCGGTTATGGAAAAGCGCGCCCTTTTAAACTTCACCTGGAATTCGTACCGTCATCTTACCATTGTCTCAGCAATAAGTGTGTCTCTTCGTGATCGGGTATGAAATCCCTTATAAATATCTTGAAAATTAGTTCTCGGGTTCACAATTCTAAATCCTCTCTCTCTTCATCTTCCTCAAATAACCCAAAGTCTTAGAGATGCTCTGCTCTTTTCCCAACTATCACTAGTTTATTTGACCGTTGCCTTGCCTACCCCCACAAAGCTTCCATCAATGGCCGTTCCTCAACACTCCGCCGCCCATGAGCTCAGGTTTTTAGTTCCTTGAGCGGCCCTCTTAGAGTGTGAAGAAGCCGAGGAGTTGTTCGAGATAATTAGGGCTTCCCAAGCCCATTATAGTGATGTTAAGGTGGCGTCTCTCAAAGACACACACGTGGTTCCTCGATGGGCTTCTTAGTCGGGGTCAATTGCTTAATCACCTGGCTCTTGGTCTGCGATTTGAATTGATGGCGTTCGAAGGCGCCACCTCTAATACTCCCAATCTTTTTGGGACTTGGCCAACTTTGAAGGGTGACAATTCTCCTCTGTGTATGAATAGGGTGGTCAAATAGATTTTCTTGGACCAACATGAGCAAACCCATCAACTGTTGGATAAGCACTGTTGATGCTTTCCCATGGTTCGAGCGTCTTCAGCCATTTCACTCAAAGTGGGAGGCTAATCGAATCATGGGGCTTGTTCGAATATCCTGCTACCAAACACTCCCCTTCGAACAAGTGATGACACGCTTTGGCATTCGTGGCATCCCTCATACAACTGTTTTGTTTTGCGTAGAGGACTTCAGACGATAACTCTCGAAGACATGGCTGTAATTAACGTGCTATCTCCTTGTGGTACTGTTCGTCCTTCCGGTGAAGCGACCAGTGAGGCCCGTGCACTTCTGGTGTCTACATCAGAATGGTTAAAGCATCATGGCAAGAATGGTGGCACCAATTATTGCTTACTCTACTTTGGTCAATCATTTTGTCTAAAATGAGGATCCTGTCTCAGCTTTCGAAGAGGTATTGCTCCTTAATTTTGTTTTTTCTCGGTTGTTCATGAACTTTGGTTGTGCTGTGAACAAAGCCTTTCTTCCTCTTTCTGCCAATATTGCTGCGACTCTGGGGCCTATCGAATTGGCCCCTCTCCTGTTAGCCCAGTTTTATCGAATGATGTTTCATCTCCACCAGGACCCCTCAAATGTTAAAAGTTTATCGGGTCCCATATGGTTGTTGTCCTGTTGGGTTTTCCTATATTACCCAAAATTATTAAGCATCAGGACTCTTATGTCTCATGAAGAGGCATCTCGAACTTCACATGTTTTCAAACCTGTTTCGAGTTGGGTTTGTTATGGAGAAACTGCTATAAACCTGCTAATCCCTCTCGAAAAGGCATCATACCTTTTGGCCCTGAGTACTGTATACAACCCACTCTATGTCTCGACGTGGTGTCCCTTTTTCGAGACAAGGTATGATCAGGAGCCTACCCATTGGTCCCATACTGCTCTACCAGATTGGTTAGAAGCAGTTGATTCTTTACGGCATTCTAAGGAAGATCAATTTTACTGGCATTCAGTCCCATAATATCTTTCTTCGATCATATATGTTTATGTTTTTCTTGTAGTTATGTTCGAGGCAATTTGGCATAAGGCATAGCTTTACTTACCATTGCTGGGAACTATGAACCGCCCGTGGTCGAAAAGGCAATATTCGATCCCAAAGACGAAAAGGGATCGAGCAGAGACAACCATTCGAGGGATTCCTTCTTGTCAAATTCTCCCTATCCATGTCCCAGATTTTTGTAGGGTTCTTCGAATGAAACAATGCTTCGCGGATTTCTAAAATAGCGTCTTGCAGCAAAACTATTCAAGACGCATCATTTGGAAGTTGGTCACTGATGCTACAAGAGCTTTTGCAGGTTCTGCAAGTGTAGCCGAACTCTCGAGATTACTTTCTGCTGAGGTATTCAGATAAACACCTTTTCTTTTCTTTCTTTAATTTATGTCTTATTGATTTCATTCATCTATTTTGGTAGGATGATGCTTATCTCATCCTATATGAGCTAACATCGGGCTGGAGATTTGAAAGAGATGACCTCTTTACTCAAGCTCATGAGGGATTATTCCTAGCCCTTGGAGAATCGGAGGCCACTGCCAGAACTGAGCCTCCTGCTAGAGTTAGATCTTCCACAAGTTCATCTGTGGTGACGAGATCGAAAGCCCAATCTTCTATTATTTTGGCGCCTGTTACTCAAAAATGATTGGCCCTTACCATTCGAGAGCCTCTTGTTCCAAGCCCCCAAGCGGCAGCTGAAGAGGAAAAGGCTGATGAGAATCCCCAGCCTCTTATTCAAAAAAATAGTAAACTTCCACGTTTACATGGATCGTTTGGAGCTTCTGGTGTGGACAAAAATCCACAAGGTATTTTTAATTATTCTTTCGAGGTTTTATCATTTCATTATTTTTATCAGTTCTTAGTACGTATATCCTTTGAAAACTATTGCAATTACTTCTACTGACGCCGCACCCATTCCTCCAGTCCCAGAGGACTCGATTTGAGAGGAAGGTGGCCATGACTTGGCCATTGCTGCCATTGACCCTCCAGTGGTTTCACTCTCAGGTAATTTATTTATACCATTCGCCTACTTATCACCATTCGAACTTTTTGAAGCTCTTGTAAAACATTATAAAATTTTTGCAGGGTTACAGTCCCTAGAGAACTTAGCCATTCCTAACCTTCCGTCTTTGATACGGCTATCTTTTACTTCTTTTACAGGGACCTCTACGATTTTTGTGGATCCTTCCATCCTGAGTGGCTTTGGAGTTAACCCATCGGGTGGTTTCCATCTTCAAACTCCACCGGCCCTTCTCGAATCACTGCTCCATCAGTCCATATTGAAGAAATCTAGCCTAATCAGACTTTGGCTCTTCCAGTCGAATCAGCTTGGATCCATCTCCTTTGAGTTCGGTGGTTCCCACAACTCTTACCCCATTCGAAGGTAAGCATTTCATTTTTTCCTTGTAATTTTGCGCATAACTTTGACTCTTTACTTATGCTATTATTTTGATTATTTTAGGAGATGCCGCGCCTCCTGTGTTTTCCACGATTGACTTAACGGAGGCGCTCCATGACATTAGGCATCATCCTACTGATTCTACTTTGCTGAGGAGGCTTTGTTTTCTTCTTGACGAGGCACATTCAAGGGTGGCCGAACCATGGCTGCCTATGTTTCAAGCTGCCCGCCAGGTATTCGAAGCTTGCCTCGCCAACCTCCTTGATTTTATCGACCAGGGAATTAATCCCTTAGAGGAGGAGATGTCCATCGAGCACTCTCGACAAATAAGCCAACTCTAAGATTAGGCTCCTGTCTTGGAAAATGGACTACTTGGCTCGAGTTGCTACTCTAGATGCTGAAATTGCTAACCTTCAGGTAGAGAGGGATTGACTTGCCAACTTGGCCGATCAAGTCGAAGAAGATATCGTAGCCCTCCATGACCAGATTGCTCAACTAACCAATGAGTTCGAAAAAGTGGTTAGGCCAGCCCTGCTCGAGAGGGATGATTTTGATTAAGCCCTTGAAGTATTAGTCAACTCTTTACATTTTATCCAATTCTAGGAGATCTTTTAGAGATGTACTTTTGACAACACTAATTTTGAAGTAAAAAGTTTTTGCCGGTTTCGAGCAATCTTTCAAATATAATGGCTTCATTTTCTTTCCATATACTTGGTGTATATTTCTTTAAGTATTTCGCATTTAAAGCTCTTCCATATTCATCTCCATTTAAATATTGAAGTTTAAAGGAATTTCCTGATAACTTTCGAAATCAAAATTGGTCCTTCCCACTTAGGTGGCCATTTTCCATAAAATGGTCTTTTGACCCTTCGGGTAAAATCATTTTCCACACTAAGTCTCTTATTTCGAAGGATCTTGTTTTTAATTTTTTATTATAACTTTTCTCAATCTTCTTCTTTTGGAGTTCGATTTGTTGCAAAGCCATAATTTGTAACATTTCATGGTCTAATTTTTCGATATTTATACTTTTAACATATTCTTTGGTTGTAAGTTGTTCTTGTTCTAGAATTCTTCTAGACTTTATGTTGATTTCCATTGGAATAACAGCTTCGTGACCATATACTAATTGAAAAGGAGATATCCCTAGACTATTTTTTTTTATTGTCCTTAGGGCCCATAATGTATCGATTAATAATTCATGCCAATTTCTAAGGTTAAGGTTTATCATTTTCGAGATAAATTCCTTAATCAATTTATTCGATGACTCAGCTTGTCCATTTGCCTGGGCATAACATGGTGTCAAATTCATCAATTTTATCCTGAATTGATCAAAAAATTCGAGCATTTCCGTACTATGAAAAACTCTAGCTTGATCACAAGTTATGGACTCTGGAATCCCAAATCTGGTGATAATGTTTTCTTTAATAAATTCAGCCACTTGTTTCGAATTTATGCTTTCGAAAGCTTTGGCTTCAACCCATTTGGTAAAATAATCAATAGCGACTAGGATATAACTATGCCTTTTAGACGAAGTTGGTTTAATTTCTCTAATTATGTCCATGGCCCACCCTTGAAACGGCTAAGGTTTCACAATAGAATTTAACTGAACTGCGGGTTATCTCAATATTTTACCATGTTTCTGACATTGTCGACAACCTTTAGCATAACTTATGCAATCTCGTAAGACTGTAGGCCAGTAAAATCCATATCTTTGTATTAACCATCTCATTTTCTACCCTGCTTGATGGGCCACGCATACGCCTTCATGGGTTTCTGCCATTATAATCAAAGCATCTTCTAAATCGAGATATTTTAATAAGACCCCTTGAGAGTCCTTCCTACATAATTCTTGTCCATCATAAAAATAATGATGAGCCATTAATTTTAATTTGTTCAAGAATCCTCCTTTAGATGGATTTTTAAGATAATCAATGATCTTGAGGCGCCAGTCCTTGTTAAAATATCGATTTTATTAACATGTATTGTTCTCTGCTAGAAGGGTAGAAAAATTCTTGATTTGAGTTGGATAATTGACACGAGCATCTCAGGGTCGATCTTATATCTTGATGCTAATTGGGCTAAATCATTAGATATTTGATTCTTTTCTCTGGGTACATAAGAAATTTTCACTGTTTCGAAATGTTTGAATAATTCATGTACTCGAGCATATGAGATCCCCGTTGACGGGCTTACATACTTGAATATTCCCCTTACTTGATTTATAATCAATTGGGAATCTCCTTTTATCTCGATATTTTTAGCATTCATATCACGTAATACTTCCACTCCTAAGATAAGAGCTTTATATTCTGCTTTATTATTAGTGCAGTCACCTTCGATTTTTGGATACATTTTGTTGATTAATTTGGATGGGGATATAATATATATATCCTAATGCCTGCACTGTCTTGAGTGCTTGACCCATCAAAATATAAGATCCAAGGTGCTAAACTTATAACTCCAATTTTGAATTTTTCTATTATTTCATCTTCTTTTGAGGGATGATCAGCCACAAAATCAACTAATGCTTGACCTTTTATGGCCTTTTGAGGTACATAGATTAAGTCAAAATGAAATAAACTGAGACTCCATTTTCTCAATGGATCTTTTACCAAAGGTTGATTAATCATAAACTTAATAACCTCAGTTGGTGATACTACTTCGATAGAATACGCAGCAAAATAGTGTCTCAATTTTACTGATGCAAAATATAGACTAAGACACCATTTTTCGATTGAAATATATCTTTTCTCAGCATCATTTAGCAATCTGCTTAAATAGAATATGGCCTGTTCATATCCTCTATCATTTTTCTGTACCAACAAACATCCTATCGAAAATTCGGCTGCAGATATATAAAGCCTCAACTTTTTTCCTTTTCGAGGAGGAATTGACACTGGAGGTTGGGTTAGATATCTTTTAATAGTCTCGAAAGCTTATTTTTGTTTGTCTCCCCAAATAAACTCATCTCTGTCTTTGGAACATAATAATGGCGAGAAAGCATCGATCTTCCCGGCTAAATTAGCTATAAACCTTCTTAGGAAATTAACTTGTCCTAAGAAACGTTCCAATTCTTTCTTATTTCCAGGGGGTTTAGCATCTAAAATAGCTTTGGCTTTATTTCGATCTACTTCGATGACTCGATTATGGATTAGAAATCCTAAGAAGTTTCTAGCGTTTACACCAAAAGCGCATTTCAAAGTATTCATTTTCAAATTAAAATGCATCATTCATTGGAAGGCTTCGACTAATGATTGTATATGTTCTTTATGCATTTGAGATTTAACTACAATATCATCGATATATATTTCTAAAGATTTTCCAATAAGATCATGGAAAATATAGTTCATGGTTCTTTGGTATGTTGCCCCGACATTCTTTAAACCAAAAGGCATAACTATCCATTCGAAGGTTCCTATAGAACCTGGACACCTAAATGCTGTCTTATTTCTATCTACTTTGGAGATTTTTAATTGGTAATATCCTGAATATCCATCCATAAACGACATTACTTTATATTTTGAGCAGCTGCATCAATCAAAACGTCTGCCACTGGCATCGGATATTCATCTTTTGGTGTAGCTTTGTTTAAGTCTCTAAAGTCGATGCACACCCATACTTTGCCATTCTTTTTAATTACCGGAACTATGTTTGCCAACCATTCAACATATCTAATTGGTCTAATGAACTTAGCTTCGACTAGCTTTTCGATCTCTTCCTTGATCGCGCCCATCAAGTCAGGTGATAATCGACGAGGTGCTTGTATTATTGGCTTGAAGCCAGGTTTAATGGGTAATTCATGTCGAGCTACGTTCATATCAATTCCCGGCATTTTATGATGTGCTCAAGCAAACAATATTTAAACTGATGCAAAATTTCGATTAACTCCTTCCTTTCATTTTGTTCCATTTTTGAGCTAATATAAGTTAGTCTGCGTTCTTCGAGTGTACCAAGATTAACCTCTTCTAATGGGTCTTGAATATCCTATCTGATATCTTCACCAGGTTCTAGAATACCATCTTCGATTGTATCTTCCATATTTTGACTTTGTTGTTCGACATTATAATCCTCATACATATCAGAATTCAAATAAATCTCTTCAATAAAATTAGCAGAATAATCATGCAAACTCAGATTAAGCCTTTCGAGTACTAACTTCTTAAAAACATCATCAATTACATTTAATTACTTTGCATTATCCATAAATACAAACTAAAATATCATTCGACTACTTTTAATCTAAGACCGTTCCCCTTTGATTTGGGCAAACTCCTTTATCACTTCAGCGGACTGGTCTTCGGTTCCTCCTTTCGTTCCTTTGCTAACTTCTCCCTTGGCCTTTTTGATGGTCGGGAAATGTGAAGCCTCCTTACCCTTCATTCCGAGGTCTTCAACTCGATACCTGGCATTCACAATTTGTGTATCAACAAAATATAAGTTAGCTTCAGCTTTGACTATTTCGAATTTGACACCATTCCAACATATTAAAAATTGATGTAAAGTCGAAGGCAAATAGTAATTCTGGTGAATCCAATCTCTACCATGCAATGCATTGAATGATGAATTCGTTTTCACCACGAAAAATGCAGAGTAAGAACTTATCGATCTTACTTTAATTTGACAAGGTAGGACTCCCAACAGGCAGCACCTTTGTCGCCTGTCCTGAAAAACCATAAACTGCCACGTCGGCAACCACCAAGTCTTTCGAGGACTTTCCTAATGTAACTAAAGTGCTTTTGGGTAACACATTAACAGTTGCCCCATTATCTACTAATACTCTGTTAACTTTAATGCCCTCGATTTCCGCTTGAACATATAATGGTTTCATATGGTTATTATTTATTGTTTCTTTATAAAACAACAACTCTGGAAAATGTTCATTTTCATTTTTTTCTTTCATCAGTTTTATAGGTAATAAATTCGAAACAAGGGTAGTCACCTCTTCTTGGAGCAGTCAATGCCTCCAAAGTCTTTTCTTCCTCATCCAATTCGCCCTCTTTCGCAGCGAATTCTGTCAGTAAAATTGTTACCATGTTACAGTCTTTTCCTTCCTTAAAATTCATAGCCCTTCGAACAGAGGCTTCCTTCTCCTTAATTTCAACTTCGTCCAGTGTACCATCCAAAAGGATGTCCAGATCATCTCCCGATTCGAAATCTCCCAAATCATCTTCTCTTGCCACAACATTTTTCCCTTAAAGGTTCACATCCTTCATTTGGTCGCTTAAGCGATCCAACTCTATTTCGAAGTCGTCCAGATTCGGCTTCCCCACTATCTTTGATTTCAAAATTCCTTTAGCTAGAGCTTCTTCCTCGATTTTCAAATTGGCAATAACTGCCTCTTGTTGCATTTCCATTGCAAATGCGGCCCTCAAATAGGCTACTTGTTGGGCTATCGACTTTGCCCTGTTGTTTCTATCCTGCTCGAAAGTTTTGCGATAATCATTCCCCCTTGGATAATTATGCGGTAAACCTCTTCCCCCTCGCCCTCGAAAATGCCTCTGAGAAGGCATTGGATTGGGCCTGGTGTTCTATTGCCAAATTCTTGTCTTGGCCTTTTATTCCAGTTCTCTGCTCTTTGATACGTAGGAACCCAGTTCGGATCATTCGGGATCACCTACAGCATTATCAATTCGAAATGGAGAGCATCTGCGGATTGGTTGCATAATGCCCTCTGTAGTTTAGTCAAATTATTCACTACTCTTGCCGGGTTTTCGTATATGGTTTCACATAGGGGCATTTTGAGCGCCTGCTTATATGTTTTCTCTTCACTCTTTTGTTTTTTCTTAGGCGGTTCGATTTCCGCCTGCATTTCTTTCAACTTCCCGTTCTGATCCAGACCCAAAACCCTCTTTTCAGTTGAGGATAGGCTAACCAAGTTTCGCTCAAACTGCTTTACCACAAAACGCCTAAAGATCTGGCATTGATCAATGGTATGAAAGGTGTTCATGTGCACCTGCACATCCTTTCCAGCTTTTCGTCCTTGACTTTGGGCAAAGTTAGGATTCCCTCATTGATCAAGCGGTTGAAAGTCCTTATTGACACCTGGGTTTCGATAGTGACCTGAGAGACAGAACATTCAAGAGTATTAATTTCGAGATTCATAGCAGGAAATGGATCTTCATCTATGTTAGTTTTTTGAATATCAGGAAAAATGAGGTCTTTCGAGTCTATTTTTTTTGAATCAAGTTTTGAAATAAAATGCAATCATTTGTATCATGTGAAAACGCACTGTGCCATTTACAATATGGTTTTCCCTTTATTTCAGCTTTTGAAGGAATTCTGTGTTTTCCTTTAAATCTTATTTTCTTATTCGTGAGTAACCAATCAAAAATTTGTTCAGTCTTCGTTACATTGAAGGTGTAATTCTTTTCTTTTTTAGTTCGTAATGAGCCCGTGGCCATGCACTCTTTCTTTTCGAGAGCTCCACATTGGTAAAGGGGCCTTTCACAAATTCTGCTAAGTCAACTTCATAGGCCTCCTCAAATACCCATGGAGTTCCTATTTCGAAGGCATTAAAGCCTTGGTGTTTTCTATTGCTCTCTTCCTTAAGCATATTTTCATATCTTATAGCACTTTTGGCCCAACTCCTAAAATCAGCGCAAGCCATACCATCGAATCTTAGCCTATATTCAAAGAACATATTTTGTTGTGCTAAAATTGGACAAATTCAGACTCGGGTATATTCAGGTGACATTTAACTCAAGCCTTCTTGAATCGTGAGAGGAACTCTTTAACCGATTCCCCTACATTTTGCTTGATTTTGGCAAGATCACTCATTGAGATCCCTGGATCTATTGGAGCGAAATGATTTTGAAACTGGAACTGCATCTCGTCCCAATTATGTATAGAGTTTGGGGACAAACTTATATACCAATTAAAAGCGGATTCGGTTAATGAACTAGGAAAAAGCCTTAGTTTAAGAAAATCTTGGTTTGAGGCTTCTCAACATTGGCAAGTAAACCAAGATAAATGTT
This sequence comes from Buddleja alternifolia, assembly GCA_019426215.1. Lineage (NCBI taxonomy): Eukaryota > Viridiplantae > Streptophyta > Magnoliopsida > Lamiales > Scrophulariaceae > Buddleja > Buddleja alternifolia. The sequence goes on along the minus strand of CM033399.1, from coordinate 27,815,554 downwards.
CGAGGACAGAGACATGATCATCTTCCGAGTCTTTTTTTACTTCAAAAATTTTGTATCACTTTTAAAGATTGGAACGTTTAGAAAGCTGAGCGCTTGGGTCAGGCGCTTCAGTAAAGATAACTTAGACTTAGTGATTTTAGAAGTTTACCAAAGTAGGGTAACACTTAGATCGCTTAATCAGGGTTAGCACGACTGAAATGATTTTTTAAAGCTTTACCGTTCGTTTGATTAAATAATCGCTTAGCAGATTTGCTTGTCTTTTTCAGAATAAATGATATAATATAAAACATGACAATAACAAAAGCAAATGACACAAGATATATAAGGTTCACTGGGTGATGTAATCCCAGCTACGTTCTTCTTCTCATTTTTCACTCGAAGGGAAAATTTACTAAGTTGATTATCAAAGAATCACACAGAATCTTCTACAAGATAGTAAGGGGTGAAAAAGATCTCGGGCTCCTTGATCACATAGATTTCAGCACCAATGAAGATCATTTTCTACAAGCTTCTCTCACTCAGAAATACTGCCTGTAAGAGGGTTCAACAACTTTCTCACTCAAATGAAAGGTTGAGGGTTTGTCACAAAGGTTTTGTTTGTTTTTGGAAAGATCAAATAACTTGGAATATCTCAGTAAGAATTTAGGTTTCTTCTTTGGAAGAGGTTTGAGATACTTGTGACTGTCTGGAATGTAGATAAAAAGCTTGAAAGATTTTTGGCTATGGAGTTTCTAAGCTTTTTCTCAGCAAGGTTTTCTTATGCATGTATGTATTTTTCTCTTGTGATATCTATTGTGTACCCTTTTTAGGGTTTGCTGAAGGTAAGGTATTTATAGGCAATTCTTGGGATCTGTCCGTTGGACACATGTAGGAGCGTGCCTGGCACGCGGTGCGTGATTCGACCTTTACTCTTACATTCCTGAAAATCTGCTGAATCCGATTGGATGGGAGCAACTATAAACTCTGAAGTTCTGACAGTCTAGTAAAAAAGGTGGCTTGTCCACAAGTCATAATAGCTTATCACATTTAATGCTTTTATCAAGCATTTAATGCATTTTGAATTTATTTCCCATTGGAAATAAATGTCCACTGAATGATTGCATTTAAGTCCTTCATGACTTGAGAATTTATTTCAGGTGAATATGATATAGATCGCTAGAGTGCTTTGAGCTCTTGATCCTTAAATCTTGAAATGAGGTCCTTTAGCATTTGACGGTCGCTAAGAACAAATCTTCATCTTTTGTTAACTTTAGACGCTGAACTTCAACTTCTTCTCTAATAGACTCACCTAGAATTCTAATAGCGATTCGGTATCTAATGCTTAGTCTAAAATCTTCAAAGATAAGAATTACAAGCCTAAATAAAATTACAAACTTTCAAACGCTTATACATTTGATCTATGAAAACAGAAACTTACATTATATTTGGGGTCTAACATAAAATCATATCTTGTCATCATCAAAACATCTAACATGAAATTTCCTAACAATTTTCCCCTTTTTGATGATGTCAAAACTTTTAACTCTTACTTTTTTATAGTTTAAGAGTTCTTTAAAGAAAAGCCCAAATGAATATAAGTTAGCGTTTAGAAAGTTAGCAAAGTTAGCTAATGTTAGATTAGCTTCAACAAGTTGTTTCAGCGATAAATCATTCATTTATATAGAAAACATAAGCATACATGATTTATACTGAAAGTAAGATAATTGAAAGCGATAACAGAAATAAAAAAATAAATTAAAACATTCATTTTTTCTGTCGCTTTGCTCTTTCTTCGCCTTGGTATACCTCTAGCGCTAAGTCCATAAGGAGTCGATCAATGTCGATCATTGTGGTATGTTGAACTTCATCATAGTCATGCCTTTTTAGTCTAGCGCTTTCATTGAGCTCCAACAACATTTCCACCCATTCCCTTGGAGGAATACCAACTTTACGAATTAAATCGTGATAGATGTCTTATCTTTTATCGTTGGATGTTTTCCAATTGATAGGTCGTCTAAGCGGTCCGGCATAAGGATGGAATCCCATACTTTCTAAAAATTTGACGTCCAAGTCTGGAAGCAAGTACTTTCCTAGATAATATCTTGGCTTTATCTTTTTAGTTAGCATTTTCTTATGCTTACTAATTCTTCAAATATTGATCACCAATGTTTATTATCTGTTTTAGAGATTGCTTTGGACGCTTGATGCTTTTCTTTATTTCCTCCCTTCTTGGCATCATCAAGAGAGGTTTTCAACTCAACGACTTCTCTACGAAGGAGTCAAACTTCTTCAACAAGGAGAGTGACTTGTTGAGCGAGACCCTGAGCAGCGACATCTATCGAAATGTGCCTCTTAGTGTCGGCTGAAGCGCTCTGAGCTAAATGATGATTGAAGTCAGAGGAGAGTCCGGCTATTAATGGTGATATGCTATCCATGATGGTAATAGTACTCTTGTTAGTAGCGTTGGCAATATCACGACTTCGAGTATCAGACATTATTCAGATTTGCCAATCAGTGGCATCAAAAATCTTGGAGCAAGAACCCTCAATGTTGGTTAGCAAGTTTCGTACTACTTGTCTGAAATCTCTAGCGTCTGGATCACTCTCTGAATTCGAATCTGAAGAAAGATGCTCAAGAGACGGAATGAGTCCATAAGAGCTGGAAACTACAGCCTTACCTTTGGATTTATTCTGATAAACGGCTCTTCAGGCTCTTCAACAATTTCAGCATGCACTTCTTCAATCGCTTGATCCATGGATGGATCTTCAATCGCTGGCGGGGGCTCGAGTACTGGGGCGCTAGAAGAATCTAGCAAAGAAGCCTCAGGAATTTGAGCGGCTTCCACAGTAGGAGCACTTTCTGCTTCAACAATTTGGATGGAGGGAGTAGGATCTTCAATAGCAATGACCCAGAGTGGGCCAATCACTTCTATCACATGCCTTGGACTAATCAGGCTGGATTGCGGAGTAAAAAATATAGCGTTTTCTTGCTCTTCAGTGCTAAGTGCAAACTGCATACTTTCCGACAAATCTATTCCTGAAGTATTTGAATTAAAAAAGTCCAAAATAAAAGGCATAAGCGCTTGAGCTGCTGCTTGGTCCACTGGCCTAATCAACGATATCATCTTGGCCACTTGAATATTTTGTTGACAGAAGAGCACAGGGTGAAGATTGTATCCTCTGAAGTCGCTTAACCCTGAATAGTGATTAAAAATAATATCTAGCACTTGGGCATTTTCTATCTCTGCTCTTCTTTCTCGGTCGAATTCAGCAAACTCAGCGTGCTCATTTTCAACATTAACATGAATTTCACTTTGCCCCGGTAAGAAGCGGTTGTTTGCTGGAGGAGACTTCTTCGTTTGGATTAGGAAAGACGCGCTGAACAAACGTTTGTCGAGGATGAAATACGTAGCGTCCGCCTTGACTGAATAAAGCTAGCTACTGGCGAATGTAGCGTTCGATGGGTTGCATGTAGCTCGGTAAGTCGCTAATATTGCCTGCAATAAGCTGGCGCTATTGAAGTAAAAAGGTAGCAAATCCTCAGCGTCTGTATTCAATTCCGAAATCAAATAAGAATGGATATCTAATGAGTTCCTCAAGAGTGTAGAAGTGTAGAACAAACTCTTCAGCCCATCTGGTTATATCCATCATCCATCGCTTGCCAAGCTTGTTAGCTTTCATTGGATCTTTTCTAGCGGCAAGGAATTTTTCAAAGCGTTCGGTGTTTTCATCGTAATCCTCTACCCATAATCTGGAAAGATATTCACGGGCTTCATCTTCTATCCACGAGTTGACTGGATTTGGGCGTTCAGCAAGATACGGTCCTTTTTCTTTCCAAAGCTTGAGTGGAATAGGAGAGAGAGCATTCTGAGGAGAATTGACGACTGAGGGGAGAGCCGAATATCCACTCTGTTGAGATCTTCCTCATTTGGATTTTTGATCCAATCGCCCATGTGGGGATTCTTGATGACAACCTTGTTTGATCGAAGAGGATAAAAGGACTCATCCGAGCGACCTGTGAAATTGAATTGTGCTTGTTCAAAATCTGCTATGTTGAACGCTGGCCTTCGAATATACTCTAACCGAGATTGGAGTCACTCCAAATTTTAGAGATCCAAATCAGCAAAACGCTCGAAGAATTCAAATTTTTGAGAGTTGGAAAGATCAGGCCAATGAAGAGTATTTTGGAAGTTGATTTCTGATTCAGCAAGGGTCTGAGTGTCTCATTCTCTAGCGGCATAATAGAATTCAATTTCAGATGATTATCCGTGAGGAAAGAAATCGACGACACGAGGAGGAGATCCAGTTGGAGTAGGAACAAAGGCAATAGCTTCTGTTGGAATGGGGGCCACTTCTATCAACCGCTCAGCATTCAAAGTCGCTTCACTAGCTGAAGATGTTTCAGCGTCCGAAAGGGCTTCAGATACTTCTTTTGCTATATCCACAATAGTTGCCAAATCCACATCTACTTCAATAGGAATCTCTGAAGGTGGAGGTGCATCAGCGTTTGGTGCATCTTGAGCTGATACATGTAAGCGATTGAGAAAAGCAAGCAAAATTTCTACTAAGTAGAAATTACAGATAAAAGATTAAAGCGCTTACCCTGAGGACTATCATCGACTGACGCAGTCACTTGATCTGTTTCTACATTTGGTGTAGGTTCCTCAGGCTCCGGAACAAATTCTTTTGGATCTAAATCGAGAAAAAAGTAATGGGATCAACACGAATGGGAATATGCAAATCCTCAAGAGTGTTGAGAACAGATTGAAGATTCCCTTCACTCTGGAACATCTCGTCCCAATTATGTATAGAGTTTGGGGACAAACTTATATACCAATTAAAGGCGGATCCGGTTAATGAACTAGGAAAAAGCCTTATTTTAAGAAAATCTTGGTTTGAGGCTTCTCGACATTGGCAAGTAAACCTAGATAAATGTTCGAGGGCAGAGACATGATCATCTTCTGAGTCTTTTTCAACTTCAAATATTTCGTATCACTGTTAAAGATTGGAACGCTTAGAAAGCTAAGCGCTTGGGTCAGGCGCTTCAGTAAAGATAACTTAGACTTAGTGATTTTAGCAGTTTACCAAAGTAAGGTAACGCCTAGATCGCTTAATCAGGGTTAGCACAGCGGAAATGAATTTTTAAAGCTTTATCGTTCGTTTGATTAAATAATCGCTTAGCAGATTTGCTTATCTTTTTCAGAATAAATGATATCATATAAAACATGACAATAACAAAAGCAAATGACACAAGATATATAAGGTTCACTGGGTGATGTAATCCCAGCTACGTCCTTCTTCTCCTTTTTCACTCGGAGGGAAAATTTACTAAGTTGATTATCAAAAAATCACATAGAATCTTCTACAGGATAGTAAAGGGGTGAAAAAGATCTTGGGTTCCTTGATCACACAGATTTTAGCACCATTGAAGATCATCTTATTCAAGCTTCTCTCACTCAGAAATACTGCCTATAAGAGGGTTTAACAACTTTCTCACTCAGATGAAAGGTTGAGAGTTTGTCACAAAGGTTTTGTTTGTTTTTGGAAAGATCAAACAACTTGGAATATCTCAGTAAGAATTTAGGTTTCTTCTTTGGAAGGGGTTTGAGATACTTGTGACTGTCTGGAATGTAGATAAAAGCTTGAAAGATTTTGGCTATCGAGTTTCTAAGCTTTTTCTCAGCAAGGTTTTCTTGTGCATCTACGTATTTTTCTCTTGTGATATCTTTTGTGTACCCTTTTTAGGGTTTTCTGAAGGTAAGGTATTTATAGGCAATTCTTGGGATCTGTCCGTTGGACACATGTAGGAGCGTGCCTGCCATGCGGCGCGTGATTCGACCTTTACTCTGACATTCCTGAAAATTTGCTGAATCCGGTTAGATGGGAGCAGCTATAAACTCTAAAGTTCTGACAGTCTAGTAAAAAAGATGGCTTGTCCACAAGTAATATTAACTTATCACATTTAATGCTTTTATCATGCATTTAATGCATTTTGAACTTTTTTCCCGTTGGAAATAAATGTCCGTTGAATGATTGCATTAAAGTCCTTCATGACTTGAGGATTTAATTCAGGTGAATCTGATATAGATCGCTAGAGTGCTTTGAGCGCTTGATCCATAAATCGTGAAACGAGGTCCTTTAGCGTTTGACGGTCGCTAAGAACAAATCTTCATCTTTTGTTAACTTCAGACGCTGATCTTCAACTTCTTCTCTCATAGATTCACCTAGAATTTTATTAGCAATTCGGTATCTAATGCTTAGTCTAAAATCTACAAAGATAAAAATTACAAGCCTAAGTAAAATTACAAACTTTCAAACGCTTATACATTTGATCTATGAAAACAGAAACTTACATTATATTTGGGGTCTAATATAAAATCCTATCTTGTCATCATCAAAACATCTAACATGAAATTTCCTAACAATAGGCCTCCTCGAATACCCATGGAGTTCCTATTTCGAAGGCATTAAAGGTTGGTGTTTTCTATTGCTCTCTTCCTTAAGCATATTTTCATATCTTATAGCACTTTCGGCCCAACTCCTAAAATCAGCGAAAGCCATACCATCGAATCTTAGCCTATATTCAAAGAACATATTTTGTTGTGCTAATTGGAAAAATTCAGACTTGGGTATATTCAGGTGACATTTACTCGAGCCTTCTTGAATCGTGAGAAGAACTCTTTAACCGATTCCCCTACATTTTGCTTGATTTTGGTAAGATCACTCATCAAGATCCCTGGATCTGTTGGAGCGAAATGATTTTTGAAACTGGAACTGCATCTCGTCCCAATTGTGTATAGAGTTTGGGGACAAACTTATATACCAATTAAAGGCTGATCCGGTTAATGAACTAGGAAAAAGCCTTAGTTTAAGAAAATCTTGGTTTGAGGCTTCTCGACATTGGCAAGTAAACCTAGATAAACATTCGAGGGCAGAGACATGATCATCTTTCGAAATAAAGTGAAATCGGGAATCTTATAGTTTCGAGGAAATGGAAAGTTTCTATCTACCTAATCAGGATAGGATTTTTCCGGAATTAACCTATGATTCCTTCGAAATCCGGGCCCGTACATCCTTTCGATGATTGTTTCGATCTGATCCTGGAAAGGGTCAAGGAACTGTCCCCTGATATTTCCTCCCATATGGGCATTAGGCATAGCTTGCCCCCTGCATATGGTACTTGGATATTATTTGGGAACGTAGGAATTCCTTGATTTATCGGTACGTTTTGGAAATTATTATTTCCCATAGGAAAAGGAGCGTTTGAGACTCCTGGATAGGCTGGTATTTGGCCTTGTTCCCCATGGTATTGTCCTTGGGTAAAAATCGGAGTCGTTTCAAAATTATTAAAATGGCTGTTAGTGGGGTACCCTGCCGGCACTTGTCCATAACTAACTGATGGTGTAGGAAAGCACGGCCTCGAAGGCTGTGACAAAAAATGATTCGTATTCAAATTTTGAGGAGGATTCGAAGGAGGACTTATGTTTTGAGTAAAATTTTGTTGTTCCATTCCTGTTTGGCCCCCAGGCTCAGATAAATTTAGAAAATTGTGTTCATTTATAGGGGAGGTATTCGACGTTTGACTGATTTCGAAATGGTTACTCCTATTTCTAATTTCTCTAAGGTAACCTGGTGGTGGTGAGTTTAAGTGTCTAGTTTGAGTCCTAGGTTCAACTCACACTAACTGAGATACTTTTTCCACTAGAACGTTGTGCCGGTTAATTAAAGGCTCGAGTGCCCACACTACCTGAGCATTTATCATACCCGATAATACGTCACAGGTTTGATTAAAAACCTCCCCTAATTCTGTTATCACTCGAGTAACCACTCGAGCGAGGCCTTCTCGAGTACTTACAGCAACATCCTGCACTATTGCTGTAAATAGGCGAGCAGACTCTTGAGCCAATGCTCGATATTGATCGTTGAATTCTCTTCACTGATCTTTTCATGAGCACTTACTAGAGTTTGCTTCATAACTCAAACAAATTGTTCGTATATTTTATCAGCCCTAACCATGTGCTTCGAGATAGGTTGGGTATCTAGATCATCCACAATTTCATCTCTGGCAGAATCTTCAGACATTTTATATATTTAAATCGAAGTCAGTTACACAAAAACGACTCCCACTGTGGTCGCCAAAAATTTATTTCGCTATAAAACAAATCTGTATATTTTATCAGCCCTAACCTTTTGCTTCGAGATAGGTTGGGTATCTAAATCATCCCCAATCTCATCTCTGGCAGAATCTTCAGACACTTTATATATTTAAATCGAAGTCAGTTACGCAAAAACGACTCCCACTGTGGTCTCCAAAAATTTATTTCGCGATAAAACAAATCAGAATGAGGTGGATCCGTATATTCGTTCCTAGCCCCGAGATAATCTATAACTTGAGATTATCTCTCAACGCCTGCGTTCGATTCGCTAAACGGTGGTTCAAGTCTTTAATTGAATTTTTAGTTGTTAATTTCGAATACGAGAATGATGAACGAAAAACTCAAGTCAAGATAAAATTACTTATCAAATACTTAAATCTGAAAAAAGATAATTTATACCTCCATGAGAGTCTTCGATCGTGAAGATTACAGGCAAATGCAGATACAAGCCTTGAAGGCCAATCCCATCAACTCTTGATAAGCAAAGACTAAATTACACTACAGCTACGACCAATTTACGCTATGAGCTACTCCTAATGCTAGAGCTAGTTCTAATGAAATAAAATGTGGAGTTGTGATTCTGATGATGATCTCTTTTTCGTCTATCCCTGGTTCGTATATATTTCTATTCCATGAACTCACGTTCCTTGCCTTCGGGAACCGCTCACAACTGCTCTTTCAAAATCTTTTATTTTTGGCGCGTCTCCCTCTTGGACGGGCTCCTCACTTTTTGGGCTTCTTGCCAGATTTTTCGATTGACTTCATTGGGCCTGGATCCCTATTTCCTCAAGTCTTAGTTTTAATACGTTCATTATTTTGTTTTTGCACTTATTATTTTGTGCTTGTAAAACACTGGACATATTGGGCTTTTTGATTGGCAAAGCCCATTTAATTAATTTTTTTTTTAAGTGTATACACATATTATCAAAGAAAAAAAAAAGTACAGTAGGTTACGTAATATTTTAATTAAGAATAAGTTCAAACATGAACATCACTCTTTTTTTTAAGTAGCTAATTAAATATCTTCTTGTTTGAGTTTATGAACTCATTTCTTGAGTTTTTTACCAAATACTTTATGACATTCGATATGACGTTTTTATGAGTTTATAACATTCAATTCAGTTAACATTGAACATAGCAAAAAAAAAAAATCAGTTAACAACTTAACTTATTGCTGACCGATTACTTGATAATTAATGGCCCTTCCACATTTATTAATTTTAGGAGCTCATTGATTTTCAAACAGAAGTTGCCTTCCATGCAAAGTATATGTAACCAAAATTAGGGGTAAAGATCACACGAGATCTTCTATTACAAAATTATTCATTTATCTATCTGAACTATCATGTACTATGAATGTGTCCATCTACAGAAGTGGTGCGATGGTAGAGGTGATAATTTTTAACTTCAAGGTCCACTGGTTGAGTTCCGCTGCATTGGATCAATTTTCTATTTTATTCTTTGTACTTTTAAATATATATATATATATATATATATACACCTTTTCTACATATAAATAAATGAATCTATATAAACTCTCAAAATATATTGTTTGACCTTCCAAACCAATCTTGATCTAAAAAAAAGACCTTCTAAATTAATTAAACCATTTATAAGTCTTTAAGTATTTATTTAAATTGTAATCAAACAATACTTCGATTTAAAGCCAATTACTTTTTCAATTTATCTTCCAATCACATTTCAAGAATATAGTGTGAATAATAAATATTAGGTGTAGGATATTTGAAATTTCTTTAATTTATAAAGGTAGTGAAATATATGTCTTCTATAAAAAAACTCATTGCTTTACTCCTATAAAATACATATTAAGCTACACCTACAATAGAATTACGAAAAGAAAAAAAGTAACTTTTTTAAATACTTCTATGCTTCATTATATAACAAAATAAGATTGATAAAAGTAACTCTGCTATTTGTTGATCGATTACTTGCACTCAATGAAATATTACGTAAAATTTAAGTAAATTTTATTACTGACAAATCTTTTCTTGGGTTAAGTGTATAGGTAAATCTTAGGGAAAATCTCATTTTTTTTACCGTAATTGACCACTTGTACGTTTTTGATACTAAACATTTTGAAAATCTCACTCATGATACAAGCATTGCCATTTTGTATCACTTTTGGTACCACCGTTAAATTGGTAATGGAAATAGGCATGTGATGTACGCGTGACCATTAACTTTAGGCCAGGGAGGGAAAAAAAAGGGGGGGGGGGGAGGGGGGGAATGTAAAATGGGGGAAGAACGCAAAATTAGGGTTTAGGTAAGGAAGAAAATTGAAAAATTCTTCAAAATTAAGGTAAAAAAAAAAACACAATTTCTCTATTTGCTCGACTTGCACTATTGGAGGACGAAAAAGAAGACATTTTTCTTCCAATACTTGAAGAAATCGACTCATTCTTACCAAATATTGAAGAAAACCAAAGTTTTCTTCCTTTTCTAAATCCTAATTTTGTGTTCTTCCCCAATTTTATCGTTTGCCCCCCATTTTTATTCCCTCCCAGACTAGAACTTAACATCCACGCGTACCTCAAGAGTGAGATTTTCACTATATTTAGTATCAAAAGTGTACAAATGACCAATTATGGTATCCAAATGAGATTTTTTTCATAAATCTCATGTCATAAGAAACGCCTCCACTAATCCGTTGCACAACACTAGATTTGTATAAAGAAATTTTTTGAAATAATTAAAGATTAAAATAATTTATTTAAAAATTTAATTTAGTTAGACATTTTGTTATTTTAATTTGTTTATAAAAATTAAAACCGAGTAAATTTCATGTTGTAATAATTGCGTGAACTTATTCACTAATAGTGACAATTTACCCCACCATCCCCCACCCAGGCACAAATTTTGGATCTGTCCCTAGATTCACCATCAATAGACTCCACGAAAACACACATGAAGAAAGATTGCTATAATGTCTTGAAAACTAGCATCAGTTCAGTCAATACTTGTCATCCAAAAGTAGTTGTTGATGGTCCCAAGTGGCATACGAAAGGGTATAGAAGGGGAGGGGGGTTGAATAGACCCTTAAGTCTTTTTCCACTTTAAAAATTTTCGTATTACTTTAAGGAATTTGAATGCTTGAAAAACTTAGTGCTAGGTCAGGCGCTTAGGAATAAATAACTTAGACTTGGTGATTTCAACGATTACCAAAATAGGGTAATGTTTCAATCGCTTAATCAGGGTTAGCACAGCGAAAATTATTTTTAGCTTAGCATTCTCTTGAACTTGAATTAGTCGCTTAACCGTTTTAAATGCTTTCTCAAGATATAATATGCAAATGTAAAGTAAAGCAGTAAATAACACAAGATATTGTAAGGTTCACTGGGTGATGTAATCCCAACTACGTCCTTCTTCTCCTTTGCCACTACCACAAAAAAGCCCTATTACAATGTACCTATTACAGCGATTTTGAAAAACTGCTGTAATATGGGTACTCAGTTTGGACCTATGACAGCGGTTCGACCCGAACCGCTGTCATAAACCCGTCTATGACAGCAGTTTGACTGAACCGCTATCACAAAAAAAAAAAATTACATGTGGCAGCGGTTCGGGCCGAACCACTGTCACAAAGTAACATATGACAGCGGTTCGTGGGCGAACCGCTGTCATAGGGGGCCTGGTTTTCTTAACCCAGCCGCCCCCTCTTCTTCTCTCATTCTCTCTCTCTCTCTCAACTCTCTCACTATTACACCCCACACCACCACCACCACCGTGCACCACCACCACCATCACCTCTCTTTCTCTCGCACTCTCTCTCGCTCTCTTTCTCTCTCTCTACTCGACCTCTTCCGTAGCCGTCCACCACAATCCGCCGCCGGCCGCTCCTCCCCTCTTTCGGTATCTCTCTCTCTCTCTTTCTCTTTCTAGATATATATATATATATATATATGTGTGTGTGTGTGCATATATATGTATATATATTTAACTCTTTATATCTATATACAGACATAAGGACCGCCACCGCTGCTGCCGCCGTTGCCGCCCACCTCCGCCGCCGCCGACCACCGCCATTTAGTGGGTACTTTTTTTTAGATAAATATATATATATATGTATACACACACATAGAGTATAGAGTTAAATATTTGTGTATGTATATTTGTGAATGTCTGGATGTATGTATATGTGGGTGTATGTATATATATGTGTGTATGTGTGGGTGTATGTATATTTGTGTATATGTGGGTGTATGAATATATATTATATTTGTGTATGTGTGGGTGTATGTATATTTGTGTGTATGTGGGTGTATGTATATATTTGTGTATGTGTGGGTGCATGTATATATATATTTGTGTACGTGTGGGTGTATGTATATATTTGTGTACGTGTGGGTGTATGTATATATCTGTGTACGTGTGGGTGTATGTATATTTGTGTGTATGTGAGTGTATGTATATATATTTGTGTATGTGTGGATGTATCTATATATGTGTATATTCTTGATATTTGCCTATGTAATGAAAAATTTAAGGGAAATAGGGATTTGACTGAATTTAGTATTAATTTGGGTTAGTCGGGTGTTAATTACGTTTGATTTGGGATTAAATTGCGGTTATTTTGTGGTTTAGGGTACATTGATCTAATTGGTGATCTATATTTATACTTAGTTGTTAAAAATATGATGTTTTATTTGTAGTTTTATGTGATTTATGTGATCCGACTGGTGATCAATATTTGTAGTTGTTGTTAATATGATGCTTTATGTGATCCAACTGGTGATCAATATATATTTATAAAATGATGCTTTATTTTTAGTTTTATGTGATTTATCTGATCCAACTGATGATCAATATTTGTAGTTGATTGAAATTTGATGTTTTATGTGATCCAACTAGTGATCAATATTTTTGTATAGTAAGATCGACATTTTGGGTTTGTTGTGGGTGAAAGATTAGAATATTGGGTTTGTTGTGGGTGAAAGATACGAATTTTGTTGGTTGCAAGTTTGGGGCAAGATTAAGTCGAGAACTTGGTAGAAATTTTTGCGTCGGTACTCTGCCGAATTTTTTCTAGGATAACGGGAAATAAATTAAAATAAAAATAATTTAATTAATTTAACTCAACTGATGTTAAAATTATTTAATTTAATTAATTAAGATCGAAATTGAATTTTAGCGGATTGTAAGATCCGAATTTTGTTGGTTGCAACCTACCCGGGTGAAGATTAAGTCGAGAACTTGGTAGAAATTTTTGCGTTGTTACTCTGTCGAATTTTTTCTAGAATAATGGAAAATAAATTAAAATGAAAATTATTTAATTAATTCAACTATCAACTGATGATAAAATTGTTTAATTTAATTAATTCATAATCAAAATGGATCGAAGTTGGATTTTTGCGGATCGTATGTCGGAATAGTATGAGAAAGGGGTGAAAGAGTTCATAAAGTTTGCGGTTGAGCATGCACTAGATCGAACTAGGATCACTTGCCCGTGTTTACGTTGTTGTTTTGGAAAGAGAATTAGTCCACGTGAGTTGGAAGATCATTTGGTGTGTAATGGAATTGATAAAAGCTACACACGTTGGACAAGACACGATGAAAGCAGTGTCACGTCGGATGATTTGGGTGGTACATCATATCCATCACAGGATTTCAACATGAATGATTATGAGCCTGATCGTTTGGAGGAGATGACAAATGTGATTGAGGAGGATTTGCGAAATTGTCCTAAAATGTTTGACAATTTGACAAGTGATTCAAAAACACCACTGTATAGTGGTAGTAAATTCACAAGATTGAAAGCAGTTCGGAACCTATATAAGTTAAAAGTTAACAATGGGTGGAGTGATAAAAGTTTCACAGATTTACTTGGTTTATTAAAGAGCATGCTACCTGAGGATAATATGTTACCTAATCGTACTTATTCGGCTAAACGGATGTTAACCTCAATTGGCATGGGATATGAGAGGATACATGCCTGTCTCAATGATTGCGTATTATTTAGAATTGACTATGCATCATTGAAGGCCTGTCCGAAGTGTGGCGCTTCACGGTACAAGAAGAATGGATTCGCGCCTGTCAAAACCATGTGGTATTTGCCTATAATACCACGATTTAAGCGCATGTACAGTAGTAAAGAGTTAGCCAAGGACTTGACATGGTATGCTGATAGAAGGCTTGAAGATGACAAGATTCGACACCCCTCAGATTCTCCTCAATGGAAAAAGATTGATGATGATTTCCCTGAATTTGGTGAAGAATCAAGAAACCTGCGCCTTGTATTGGCTACAGATGGCATGAACCCTCATGGCTTGCAACGTAGCTCACATAGTACATGGCCGGTGATTTTGATGATCTACAACCTTCCCCAATCGCGATGCATGAAGCGAGAGCATATAGTGATGCCTATACTTGGAAATAATATAGATGTCTACTTGGCTCCTTTAATTGAGGATTTGAAGGTGTCGTGGGACACCGGTGTTCAAGTATATGACGGGTTCAGAGAAAAAAATTTTAATCTCGGAGTCATGTTATTTGGAACAAACAATGATTTTCCGGCAAGAGCAAACCTCGAGGGATATGGTGTACATGGCCAATGTGGATGCCCCACATGTGTCAAGAGTACAGATCAATATCGATATCGTCGGTGGAAGAAAGCTTTCAATGGGAATATAGAAGAAGGACGAGCTCCTAAGTGCTTAACTGGTGAAGAAGTGTTTTGAGAATGTAAAAGACTTGGAGGTTAAATTTGGAAAGACTTTTGCAGGTGGCCTTGCAAAAACTGGGTGGAAAAAAAGGACAATTTTCTTTGAGTTTCCGTATTGGACGTCTTTACATGTTAGACATTTTCTTGATATTATGCATATTGAGAAAAATGTATTTGATAGTGTCATTGGTACACTTCTAAATGTGCCCGGAAAGACAAAAGATGGCGTAAAGGTACGGTTAGACTTGGTTGAAATGAAGATAAGAGGAAAATTGGCACAAAAAAATAAGGGGAAACGTACTTATTTGCCTCCAGCAGCTCACACTCTAGTCAGGAAAGAAAAAATTGCATTATGTGAGTTTCTTAATGGAGTGAAAGTTCTAGAAGGGTATTCTTCAAACATTAGCAGTCTTGTATCAATGAAGGATTTGAAGCTAAAGCACTTGAAGACTCACGATTGTCATGTAATCATGGATCATTTGCTACCAATTGCTATACGGACCATTTTGCCAAAAAAGGTGAGAGACACGATAACTAGATTGTGTTTCTTCTTCAAAGCAATGTGGAGCAAGGTGTTTGATCCTGAGCAATTCTCTGCACTTCAGAAACAAATTGTCATCACTTTGTGTAAGCTTGAGATGTATTTTCCATCTGTTTTTTTATATATAATGACTCACCTACCCATTCACTTGGTTAGAAAGACTCAACTATGTGGACTGGCTTTTATGAGATCTATGTATCCGGCTGAGCTTTATATGAAGGTATTGAAAGACTACGCGAAAAATCGTAGTCGACCGGAAGGTTGCATTGTTGAATGGTACATAGTTGATGAAGCCATTACATTTTGCACAGAGTATCTGGCAGATTCTAATGTTGCAGAGCTTCCAAAGTCTCATGTTGTGGGAGGGGGAACAAAAGGAAAAAGATTAATTGGAAAGCAATTAGTTAGTGTTCATATTACACAAAGGGATTAAGCACACCTATATGTGCTCCACAACACCGATGATGTTGACCCATATGTTGAAGAGCATAAGAACCAACTTAGGAGATTCAATCCAATTAAAAATGAGAGCTGTATTTCAAAAGAGCATAATAAGGGTTTCATCGAATGGTTCCGAAAGCATTTTGAAGAGAAACAGAAAGAGAATCCACAACTTTCAGTTTCAAATAAATTGACACGACTGTCGATGGGTCCGGACAGACTAGTATTTTGTTATTCAGGTTATCATATAAATGGTCGCACATTCTATACAAAAGACCAAGATGAACGAAGTACAATGCAGAATAGTGGTGTGAGTCTTGTAGCTTAAGCAATACATATCTCAAGTGCGAAAGATAATAATCCTATCTATGCCGATTTATCATATTACGGGGTGATTGAACATGTATGGGAGCTTGATTATTGTTGGTTTTGGGTGCCTATATTTAGGTGTAGGTGGGTTGACAATAAACATGGTGTCGATAATAGTGAAATAGGCTTCACTCGAGTAGACCTTGAAAGGGTGGGATACAAAGATGAACCTTTCATTTTATCATCACAAGCTAAGCAAGTGTTTTTTGTCACTGATCCTATTGATAAGAGATGGTCCATTGTTTTATCGGCAAACAAAAATACTTGTATTGATGATGATTATGAAGACAGTGAAGATGATGGAGAAAATCCTATCTCATTAGGTGATTCACAATCAATTGATAGTGACGATGACTTGGATATAAGTTATGATGAATTGTATATGCGACAAGATCACCAAGAGGGGATATGGATTAATCCATCAGTTCATCGGCGTACTAAAAAAAATGGTCGTACCGATGGGAAGCAAAAGATTGCTAAGCCAACGACAAAAAGAAAACGATGAACGGTATTTGAACTTATTTCATAATTGTATGATAGACTTATTTTTTGATCAATATTTATACTTAGTTGCTAGAAAATTTATATTCTTGAGATATGCCTATTTTTGTGGAAAATTTAAGGGAAATAGGTGCTTGATTGAATTTAAGGTTAATTTGGTTTAGCTGGGGGTTAATTATGTTTAATTGGGGATTAAATTTTGTTTATTTTGTGGTTTAGGATAATTACGTTCTAGAATAATGGATATGAACCTAACTTCTGTATTTATTACTTTTATTTTAAAATTATTATTGCCAAATGAATATGCCAAATTTATATGAATCTAACTTTTGTATTTTTTGCCTTTTGTAGGTTGATGGCTTCAGATCTTGCTAGTAGTTTTTTCGAGGGTGATGTATATGGATCAGATAGCCGTCATGAGGCGGAGATACGGAGAGGTGTCACGGCTATGAAAAAAGTTATCGGTGCCAGAAGTAAAGATATAAGGCTACATGTCGGCTAGAATGACAGAGGCCAGGCAGTTAACCCAAAAAAATCAATATTTGTTGGTTATATAGGCCTGCATGTTCGGTAGAAGGTGTCGATTACCATGAGTGATTGGCGAAAAGTCCCTTCACCAATAAAAATAAACATTTGGGATGAGATAAAGGTAATTTGGATATTATCATATTTGTAAGTGTTAATGTATTATCATATTCTTTAAATTATAATTTTATATATACTTTTTTGTTTGTTTTTTGTAATTGGCATTTGATATTGACGACAGTAGACGAAAGTACGTACTAGCAGAAGTTGGGAAGCTAGCACGTAACTTTAGGAGCTACTTAAGTAGAAAGTGGGTTCGAGATGATGATGGAAACATTAATGACAACCCATCCCCACAATATGAGATATCCTAAGGCGATTGGACGACATTTTTAGCAGTTCGCTTAGATGAAGGTTTTCAGGTAGCTCTTGTGGAGCAAATGGAGGTATGTAGTTCATTTAGCATTGAATCCTTACAATTTTTTTAATAAAAATTCTATGTTAATGCATATACATATTTTTAATGAAAATATAGATAAATAGAAGAAGGGATGTTGGATCCAATTGCACAGAGGTGAGCACTCGTGTGGAGGATTGCGCGTTCTGATAAAATAAATCAAATTGATAACGACAATCTTAGAAGAGTAGTGAATGAAATGGTGAGTTATTTGCAATTTTAGCTCTATAATGTGTTGTATGTTTGTTTTGAAATACTATTGAAAGAACAAAGTTCACTAATTTTTTTATTTTTAAAAATGTATTATTACAGGAGAGCATTTCACAAGAGAGTACTAGCCATAGTGGAAATGAGAAGAGTCGAGATGACCTATTGGCTAAAGCTCTTAAAAAGAAGGAGCATCCGGGTCGCGTTAGAGGTGTTGGCTTTGGGGTCTCACAAAGAGACTATTTTAAGGATCCAAAGCCTGCTACAGAAATGGAGATGGAAAGCTTGAGAAACATGGTGAAAAACTTCTCCGAAACTATGGTTGCCATGCAACAACGAATTGATGTTTTGGAAGCCCCTAACTCGCGTCAGCCACATGAAGATGACGTGATTTCTTTGAAAGATAGCAGCCCAGAACCAGGTTATAAGATGCTTCCTGAGGTAAAAATTTGAACTTGTTTATTAATCATATAACTTGCAACTCTCTATTTCTGTAAATCATACAAAACTTTCTAATATAATGTTGTGTATATATATATATATATGTGTGTGTGTGTGTGTGTAGGTTATCGCTCCATGTCAATTAGATCTTTCATCACCATTATATCGTGTGGTGGCTAAAGGACAGCTGTACAATCAACCGGTGACTGATAGAACACTTCACAACTGTCCATTAGCCACCAACAATGTGAAAGTGCGCATTGACACTGCAGTTTAGGCGAATACACTCCTACCCGTCCCTCTCAATGATGAAATGCTCACCATTTCTAGTGGTCTGGGTATCTTTGTTGCTTGGCCAGCGAGTCTTGTCATTGTCACTGATGCACGGGTATGTAATTAATAGCTAGTCATTAATAAATTATAACAATTTGTTTGAGGTTACTAAATATACTTTGGTGTGTAACATTCATATTTTATTTTCTTGCTTAAACAGTCTCTTGGACCATCCAAATCATTTGGAAATTATAAGTCAGGGACGTCGAAGTAGTCAGCTGTCAAAGGAAAATTTCCAGTGGCCAAGCCTGCACGTGAAGTAGACAGATGTGCAGACCTTCAACTAGATGGACTCCCTGATGACCATGTATTTCTGGGAAAGTACACGAAGATGATGTCTATTGGTGCCCAGATCACTATAGACATGGAGGAATCCATTATGAATTTGTCATTCCCAGAGTATATTGGAAAGGAGGAGATCTGTCACTTTCTGCGTAAAAAATAGATAGGATCCTCTATCATTACAGCGTACATAAAGTAAGTTTTTTAATTATTTTATTGCATCTGAACTACGATTATTTTCGTTACTCGAAATTCATTTTTTATGCTCAATTTAGGTGTTTGTGGTTTAAGTACGTGATCCCCGAAGGGAAAGAAGCAAGTTTCGAGTTCCTTAGCCCACATTCCATATCTGCGAGAACAAGCCCTCAAATTCAACAAGTGTAGTACATAGCACGTGCTATGATACAGGGTGCACAACCGAATAAGTTATTTCTTGCACCTTACAACACCGGGTGAGCTACTAAAGACTCCACTTTAATTTCTAAAACTAGCTACGCAAAACAAATTTTGAACTTATCTTTTGAATGCTTTGTAGGGGACATTGATTGTTGCTTGCAATTGATCCATTTCAAGAGATCGTTTACTATCTGGATTCTGTGCATGGTGAGCCGGAATACCAAGATGATATGATACTAAAAATCAATCAGTAAGTTTTTCATTCAATCAATGTATCCATTATATTTAATATTTTTTTAAACTGTATTTATTTCACATAATTGCTTGTTTTTAACATATTTCCTTGTTTTTTTATATTTTTTTTATAGGGATGTGCACATATTTGGTGCAAATTGCAACAACCAATCTAAGAAATCTAAAAGCTCGATTTGTCAATGGTTTAACATAAAGGTTAGCGTTTTCTAGTTTCATGATATTATATATTCGTATAGAAGTTAGTGTTCTAATACAACGTAACTTTGATTGCTTTTGTAGTACCCCCGACAGACCAACGATGTGGATTGTGGCTACTTCGTTATGAGATTCATGAAAGAGATTATTAGCCACAGACAATCTATAATCCCAACAGCGGTATACATAATCCTAATATATACTTAATTCTATTCTTTTTGAAATTATTAAACCTTTGGTAGGTAATTGAAACGTCATTTCAGTTTGCAATTAATCTCTCTCTATATATATATTTTGCAGTACTTTCATGATTCTCAATCCTTCTATACTCAAGAGCAAATTGATGAAGTATGC
Organism: Buddleja alternifolia; assembly: GCA_019426215.1. NCBI lineage: Eukaryota > Viridiplantae > Streptophyta > Magnoliopsida > Lamiales > Scrophulariaceae > Buddleja > Buddleja alternifolia. The sequence goes on along the minus strand of CM033399.1, from coordinate 27,795,444 downwards.
TGCGAAGTGGCACATTACATTTTCTTAGCAGCTCCTTAGAAATTAGGTAATGTAGTTTTTGTACATTGTGACTTGGTTGTAAATTGTGATTTGATTTATTGTATTTAAATTTTCATTAGTAATTTAAATAGGGTAATTATAACATTTTATTGTTGGAGGAAAGAGATAGTAATATTGAAGTTTGGGATGGTGGTTGTTTATGTTGAATATGTTTTGCTGTTAGTTGAAATTTGTTGGTTGGTTTATTGAATATTACTGTACAAAAATATTATCATAGTAGGGTGATCAATATAAAAAAAAAAGAAAAAAAAATTTACACTATGACAGCGGTTCGGAATCTGTCACGAAAAAATCTATGTCAGCGGTTTTTAGGAAACCGCTGTCATAAGGTTTGAATTTTTATTTTTTTTAAACCTATAACAGCGGTTCCCTGAAAACCGTTGTTATAGGGTCCGCCTCTATGCCAGCGGTTTTCAGGGAACCGCTATCATAGCGTGACCTATTACAGCAGTTTTCAGGGAACCGCTATCATAGCGTTACCTATTACAGCGGTTTTTAACCACTGTAATAGGTCCATACAATATAACAGCGGTACCTTTGACAGCGGCTAAAACCACTGTAATAGGCCCAAAAAAACCGCTGTCATTGGTCATTTCTGTAGTAGTGTGCACTTGGAGCACTAAGAGGATGTTTGGATAAGCTTATAAGCCCCTCTAAACATCTTATATAAGATGTTTTAGAGTTTATAATCTCTATAAATTTGTTTGGTAATTTTTCTAAAATAACAGCTTATAAGACCAAAAAATAAGATGTTGAGGTGTTATAAGTTGTTTTTAAAAAAGTAACACAACCCTACATTTTTTTAAACATCTTATAAGATGTTACATCTTATAATCTCCTAAAACATCTTATAAGATGTAGGAGCTTATAAGATGTTTTGGATAAGCTTACCAAACACCCTCTAAATTGATTATTGAAGGATCACACAGAGGCTTCTACAAAATAGATAAAACAGCAGATGATCTTGAGCTCTTTGATCACAAAAAACTTCAGCTCCAATAAAGACTTTTTTCAACAAGCTTCTTTTACATGAAAATACTGCTTGTAGAATCAACAAAATTTCTCACTCAGATGAAAGATGTTGAGTGTTTAGTCCTGGGTATGTTTGATGTTGGGAAGTTTAAACAACTTTTGATATCTCAATAAGAGCATATGGTTCTTCTTTAAATAGGTTTGAGGTATCTTTAACTATCTTTGGAATGTGTATGAAAAGCTTGAAGGATTTTTGGCTATGGAATTTATAAGTTTTTCTCTCAAATAATTTTAGCAAAGTTTAGACCTTTTTCTTATGTATATACGTGTATTTTTTAGGGTTTGCTCGAGGGTACTATCTATAGAGGCTTCTTGGGATTTATCCATTGGTCACATGTAGGCGGGTGTCTCTCACGCAGCGCTTTAAACAGTCCCTTTTTGACATTCCTCAATTTCTGCTGGTTTCGATTGGATAGGAACAAATTTTTAACTCTGATTTCCGACAGTCTAGTCAAAAGGTGGCTTGTCCTCAAGTCATAATAGCTTATCACATTTAATGCACTTATCAGGCATTTAATGCATTTGAATTTATTTCCCGTTGGAAATAAATATCCGTTGATGATTGCATTTAAGTCCTTCATGACTTAAGAATTTATTTCAGGTAAATTTGATCCTCGATCGCTTGAGTATTTGAGCGCTTGGTTCAACAACCCTGAAATAGTCCTTTAGCATTTGACAGACATTAAGAACAAATTTTCATCTTCACTTGACTTCAAACGCTGATCTTCAACTTCATCTCTAATAGACTCACCTAGAATTCTATTAGCGACTCGGTATCTAATACTTAGTCTAAAATCTATAAAGATAAAAATTACAAGCCTAACAAAATAACAAACATTTAAACACTTATACAAATGTTCTATGAAAGCACAAACTTACATTCTTTTTTTTTGAGGTCTAACATAAAATCCTATCTTGTCATCATCAAAATATCTGAAATGAAATTTCCTAACAATTTCTCCCTTTTTGATGATGTCAAGACCTTAACTCTTACAAATCTTTTATAGATTAAGAGTTCAAAGAGAAGCCCAAAATAAATATAAGTTAGCGTTAGAATGTTAGTTATGTTAGCTAATGTTAGATTATCCCCAACAAGATGTTTCAACGATAAATCACATTCATTCATATATATAAAATTTAAAAGGTACATGATTTCTACTGAAAGAGTAAACATAAAAAGTGACATCATAAAGAAATAAAAGATAAAACAATGAAATCATTTTCTTTGGCACTTCTTTGAAGCCTCTTCTTGATAAATCTCATTCGCTAGATCCATGAGAACACGGTCGATGTCTATCATTATTGTATGATAGACTTCATTGTAGTCCTCGCTTTTCTTTTTAGCGTTAAGATTTAATTCTATCAACCTTTCCACCCATTCGTTGGAGGGATTCCAAGCGTTCTGATAAAATCATGGTATATATCTTTCATTCTATCGTTGAAGGTTTCCAATTGAGAGGTCTTCTCAGTCGTGCCGCGTATGGATGAAAACCCATACTTTCTAAAAATTCAACATCAATGTCCGAAAGCTGTGCCTGCTGTGGTAGTATCTTGGCCTTTGCTTCTTAGTGAGCATCTTCATTAGACTCACTATTTCTTTAAACATGGAGTGCCAATTTTTGTTGTCTGTTTAAGATGTTGGCTTCGTCAAGGCTTTTCCTTTGGCTTTTGACGCTTGATGTTTTTCTTTCTCATCTTCCCCCTTCTTGGCATCATCCAGGGAAGATTTCAAACTAGCTATATCTTACCGCAAGCCTAACTTCATCAACAAGGAGAGCGACTTGTTCAACAATACTCTAGGCAACCAAATTGAAAGTATTATGTCGCCCAGTATCTGCTGAAGCGTTCTGGGCTAAGTGGCGATTGAACTCCTCGCAGAGGCCTTCGATCAGAGGTGTTATGCTGTCCATTATTGCTATAGTGCTCTTTGTAGCAGCATTTGCAATATCACGGCTTCTAGTGTCAGAGACTAACCTGATATGTCTATCATCATGGTCGAGCATCTTGGAGCAGGAACCCTCGATGGTGTTGAGCGAGTTCCTACCGGCTCGTCTAAAGTCTTGTGTCTCTTGATCACTTTCTGAGTTTGAGTCTGAAGAAGAAAGACGCTCTGGGGATGGAACAAGTCCATACGAGCTAGAAACGACAACCTTTCTTTTGGATTTATCTCGGATAAATAGCTCTTTAGTCTCCTCAGCCATTTCATCGTGTACTTCTTCTATCACTAACTCGAGAGATTGAGTCGCTTCCTCAATCTGAATAACTGGTTCAACAACGGGTGTATCAACCACTGTAATGCTGGGGGCATCTATCATTGGAATATCTTTTTGTATAACTTCAGCATCTGCAACAGTAGGATCTAGCCCTGCAATAACTTCTATGATCTCCTCAGGAGTAACTCTTTTCACCGGCACGACCCAAAGTGGGCCGATTGCTTCCATAACATGCCTTGGACTCTGATAAAAAGTACGCAGAATAAACATGATAGCGTCTTTGTGTGCTTTAGTACTCAACGCTAGATCAGCGTCTTCCAGGAACTTTACTCCAGTAGTGTATAGTGTCTTGTAGTCTAGTAAAAATGGCATGAACGCTTGGGGTAGCGCCTGATCCATTGGCCTGATTAGAGAAATGAACTTGTCCACATGGATGTTATGTTCGCAAAATAAGACGGGATGTAAGTTGTACCCACGAAATTCACTAAAATTCAAACCAACGGGTTGGTTAAAAGTGATATCCAGTGATTGGGCATTCTCAACAATCGCTCGTCTTTCACGGTGAGATTCTGCAAAATCATTGATTATATCAAATTGGGCATCGCTTAGTCCTGAAAGTTCACCTCGCTTGCTTGTATAAGCATATTTGTTTAAGTCAATCTGGAGTCCCTGAGTAAGATTCAACTCATAGCCTCCTTGACTTATTTGTCTAAGTTGATCACGCATGTAACTTTCCATGCCTCATCGAAAGTAAGGTAAGGCATTTACCAAACCCACAAGCGTTTCTCGCCTCTACAACAAAAATAAGGCATACCTTCTACGCCTATAGTCAATTCCAAAATTGAACAAAAATGGATACTTGATCATCTCATCAATAGTATGAAAATGCAAAACAAAATCCTCTGCCCATCTGGATGTATCTAATATTCAGCGTTTTCCAAGAGTGTCAGCGAGTTCTCTATCAATTATTATATCAAGCAACTTCTTGAATCACTGCTTCTCTTCAACATAACTCTGTGCCCAAACTCTGGCAAGAAATTCTCTAGCTTCATCTTCAATCCAAAGTTGATAGGGTTAGGGTGATCTTGAAGCATGGCACCCTTTCCTTCCATAAGCGTAGTGGCTTCTCAGAAGATTTGTTGGCTTCAGAATGGACAACCTTGGGGAGTGCTGAATAGCCCATCTTGTTCAGTTGTTCCTCATCTAGATTCTTTCCCCAATCGCCCATATATGGATACTTTATCTAGACATGAGTTAGGCGGAATGGATCATTGCGTTCTATGCTCTTGCTCACTTCTTGAAAGTGTTTGCTCTTGAACTCTGCCAGATCCTTCTGTGGAGTTTCCAAATACTCCAAGCGAGCAATGATATCTTTCATTGTAGTGACTCTGTTGTTTGCAAGTGTTTCAAAAATAACCATTTTCTCAGTGTCAGAAAGAGATGGATTGTGGGGCGTGGTTTGAAAGTTGAGCTCCATATCAATCAATTGCCTAAGCATCTTTTCTCTCAAAGCATAATAATACTCCAAATCTTCAGTATAGCCTCTAGGAAAGAAATTGACCGCTTAAAGAGGAGGACCTATTGGTGTGGGGATAATCTCGGCCACTTATGTCGACCGCTCAGCTTCCACAGTTGCTTCCTGTGCTGCTGAGATTTCAGTGTCTGGAAGGACCGTGTCTATTTCTCTAGCAATTTCCACCACGGTTGATAAATCAACATCCAAATCTAGGGGAAAATTGTTGGAAATGAAGTTTGTCCAATAGGATTTCTCTTTTCATCTCTTAGAAATTTCTAGAATTTCTTAACCAATAAAGCCATCTCTTTCTCCTCATTGGATTTTGTCGATTTCACCTCACTAATCGCTTTACCCTTACTTTTGGTAGTAGCTATTAAATCTCTTGATTCAGTCATTGAAGTCGAAGTGTCCCTGACTTCACCCAATTCAAACTCAAATGCCTTTAACTCTGAAAACACATGTTCTGGAGTTAGAGTCTCCAAAGTTTATGATTCTCTCTTGGAAACAGTCTTAATCAAATACTTGCTTGGAAGACTTCTGATTATCATGTTGACCATCTCCTTGTCAGTCAACTCATTGTCCAGTGACGCTAACTCTGTGATGAGCAAAGTGAACATTGCGTCCAGTTGATCTAGCGTCTCGTTGGGCGGCATTTTGAAATGCTCAAATCTTTGCATGGCTATGGAGAGCTTGTTCTCCCTCATCTGTGTTGAACCTTCACACACAATGACTAACTTATCCCATATATCTTTTGAAGTCTTACACTGTTTGATCTTGTTGAACAATCCATCATTATCTATTAGCGCTGAGTAGAGAGCGCTTCATCTAACATTATCTAAATTCGCTCTTTTCCAATCTTCTAAAGTCCATTCCAACTTAGGTTTCTCGACATAACCATCTGGAGTCACTTCAGTCGCTCCAGGAGCTCGAGTTATAACTTTCATGATCTGAATGGGGCCCTATGTAATCATATCACACATCTCATTATCACATGAACAAAGATAAGCGAATGCTCTAAGTTTTCATGCGTCATAGTTTAACTCAATCAACTTTAGCATTTTGTTAAAAGCCATGATATGCGATTAAAAAAAATAAAGCGACTAAGTTTAAAAAAACGAATCTAAACAAGCAGTCACGCTCGAAAACGCTTAGGTTCCTACTTCAACTGCTCTGATACCAATTGATGGTACCAAGTGGCATACGGAAGGGTCTAGAAGGGGGGGGGATAGGTGGGTTGAATAGACCCTTAAGCCTTTTTCGACTTTAAAAATTTTCTTATTACTTTCAAGAATTTGAATGCTTGGAAAGCTTAGCGCTAGGTCAGGCGCTTAGGAATAGATAACTTAGAATTGCTGATTTCAACGATTACCAAAATAGGGTAATGTTTTAATCGCTTAATTAGGGTAAGCACAGCGGAAATAATTTTTAGCTTTGCGTTCTCTTGAACTTGAATTAGTCGCTTAACCGTTTTAAATGCTTTTTTAGGATATAATATGCAAATGTAAAGTAAAGCAGATAAAGTAGTAAATAACACAAGATATTGTAAGGTTCACTGGGTGATGTAATCCCAGCTACGTCCTTCTTCTCCTTTGCACTTGGAGGAATTCACTAAATTGATTGTTAGGAATTTCATGTTAGATGTTTTGACGATGACAATGAGGATTTTTTGTTAGACCCCAACATATGTAAGTTTAAGTTTATTAAGAAACTTGTATAAGTTTTTTAAGCGTTAGATTTGTAATAGGCTATATAGGCTTTGTTTTGTTTTTATTCTAGATTGTTAAGCTAAGTAATCTTAGACTGAGCATCTGATTTACTCTGAGTGAGTTTATCAGAAGTAAAGTTTGAAGACTCAGGCGCCTGAAGTCTGAATGAAGATGAAGATTCCAAAGCGTCTAGATTGACCAGCTACATCAAGCGTCACTCTAAGGATACAAGTGATTCAAGGTTGATTGAGCGTCTATTCATGACTGATTTCACCTGAATTTATTTCTAAGTTCAGAAGGAGTTTAACGCAAATATTCTCAGTGCATTAAGTGCCAACGGGCATTTAATTCAAAATGCATTAAATGTTGATAAGAGCATTAAATGTGATAAGCACTTTCAGCCGCACGGAGAAGCCACCATATTTGACTGTCAACTTTTCAAGACTGCAGCACCAACTCATGTGCAGCAGGTTTTCAGGAAAAAGGATAAAAGTAGTTCACTCGCGGAAGTGAGAGACACACGTCCTTGCATGTGTCAAACGGACACTTTTTCCAAGAATGCCTATAAATAGAATTTCAACAATATGCCAAATACAGAGAACAATTATCAAGTCGAATTGTTGTTGCATTGAAGTCTCCTTCCTTACAATCTCAGAAAAATCAGAAGATTCAAAGAAAACATTCCTTTTGTTTTTCTTTAAATTCCTGAGACAGTCAACAAATATCTCAAACACTCTTTTCAGAGAAACCCACACTATTATTGAGATATTCCTAAGTTGTTTGAACTTTATCAAAATCAAACAAACCTTTTACAAAAACCCCTATCCTAGCCTCGCGATCCGTGTGAAGTCGAAGTAGGATACTTGCAGTATTTCTGGGTGAAAGAAGCAAGGGATTGAAGTGATTTGTAGCAGAAATCTGTGTGACAAAGGAGCTCAAGTCATCGACATCCATCTCTCCCTAATTTGTAGAAGATTCAGTGTGGCTCTTTGAGAATTTATTTTCCGTTGGAAATAAGTATCCGTTGATGATTGCATTTAAGTCTTTCCTTCATGACTTGAGAATTTATTTTAGGTGAATCTGATCCTCGATCGCTTGAGTATTGGTGCGCTTGACTCAACAACCCCGAAACAGTCCTTTAGCGTTTGACAGACACTAAGAACAAATTTTTATCTCCACTTAACTTCAGACGCTGATCTTCAACTTCATCTCTAATAAACTTACCTAGAATTCTATTAGCGACCTAATACTGACTCTAAAATCTACAAAGATAAAAATTACAAGCCTAATAAAATAACAAACATTTAAACACTTAGACAAATGTTCTATGAAAGTACAAACTTAAATTTTATTTTTTTTGGGATCTAACATAAAATCCTATCTTGTCATCATCAAAACATCTAACATGAAACTTCCTAACAGTTGTGAAGAGCTCATGTGCATGCAAATTGCAAACAGCAAATTGCACACTTCAAGCGTCCAGAACCACAATTTCAATACGAAACTTTTTGAAGTCTAAAAAGATTTCAGGGTCTATTCAACCCCCCCTCTAGACCCTTTCATATGCCACTTGGGACCAAAAAGTGGTATCAGAGCGGTTAAAGTTGAAATTTTAAAATTTTCAAGCATAACTGCTTGTTTAGATCCTCTTTCAAAACCAAGTGGCTTTAAATTTTAAACATGGCATTTGCTAAAGTTCTCAAGCTGACAAAATCAAATTTTGACACATGGAAAGTCAAAGCATTTACATATCTGTGTTCATGTGATGATAACATGTGTGATATTATTTCAGATGGGCCAATCAAAATATACAAAGTTGTCGCTAGAGCGCCTGAAGCGTCAGAAGACACTCTAGATGGTTACGTTGAGAAGATAAAATAAGAATGGTCTCCAGATGAGCGTTGAAGAGCTAATTTGGATAATGTTGGTCGTAACGCTCTATATACGGATATTGGTGATAATGATAACTTATTTAACAAAATCAAGTCGTGCAAAACCACTAAAGAAATATGGGATAAATTGGCTACAATTTGTGGTGGTTCAGCACAGATTAAAGAAAATAAACTTTCCATTGCCAAGGAAAAGTTTAATGGATTCAAGATGTTGCCCAATGAAATCTTAGAGCAATTGGATATAAGATTTACAGCTTTGGTTACAGAACTTACATCGTTGGGAATGGATTTACAAAACCGGAAAATGGTGGTAAAGATCTTTAGAAGCTTACCAAGTAAATTCTTGATGAAGACAACTACTATGAGAGAATCAAATATGCTGGATCTCCTAACTCCAGAGGATGCCTTTTCAGAGCTCAAAGCATTTGAGTTTGAGTTGAATTTAGCTAGTGATGTTGTGAGTAGTCCGGTAATTGAATCAGGAGCGCTTATAGCATCAATCAAGGGTAAATGAAGTAATAAAGGAAAGAATTCAGACATCAATGAGGAAGAGGAGTTGGCCTTGTTGAATAGATTCAGAAAATTCTTAAGATATGAAAAGAAAGGAAAATGTTTCAATAATCAAAGACAAAGTTCATATCAAGCACCTTCTCCAGTGCAACAACAGTTTCAAGCGCCTCAGTAGCCTGTTCCTTTACCCCAAGCGCCTGTTCAGTACCAAGCGTCTAATCAAAATCTCTCAGCTCCAGTGGTCTCAAAACCACACAAGGCAAGGTTAACAAATGAACAAAAGATGAAAGCTAATCTTTGTTATAATTGCAGAAAACCAGGGCATTATCAGGTAAATTGCCCTTATCCAAACGTATCCAAGCCCACAAGGCAAGATTATTTGGATAGAAACCAATTCAGGAACAACCCTCGTCAACAAGGTTTGCTAGCGGAATCAGAACCAGCGTCCGTACCTGAAGATTTAGAATCATCAGAAGAGGTAGTGATGATGATGAGCCAATAGATGACTCAGCGCTCATATGTCTCATGGCCAGAGATGATGAAGCGTCTCCTGAGGTAATCAATGAATTATCTATTCCTCTCTCCTACGATGAATTACTTGACAAAGTCAAAGAATATTACAATGTCAAGAATCTGCCAAAATATATCACAATCACTTCGCTATTATTTCAGCAACAATGCATTGAGAAGAACCAATCGTTTGAGAGTGAAATTATTCAATTAAAAAGCGATCTTGATATAATAGTCAAGAGAGAAGCTGATTTGATCGCTAGACTTGCCAAATCAGAGCAGCTCATCTCATCATTATCAAAAGCTTCTAGAAAGTTGGATAATGTGACTGAAGTAACTAGAATATTTGGTGAAAAGACCGATTTAGGATGCGATAAATTCGGTAAACAACTAAATAAATCTAATGTTATGGCAAACAACAAAGGAAAGGGTGTTATCTTTGTTGAGAAAAGTTCTATTAGAAATTTCATGTTAAATGTTTTGATGATGACAATTAGGACCTTTGTTAGACCCCAAAAATATGTAAGTTTGTTTTTCAGCTTTGAAGCGTTAGATTTGTAATAGGCTTTGTTTTATTTTTATTATAGATTGTTAGGCTAAGTAGTCTTAAGCTAAGCGTCTGATAATTTTTGAGTGAGTTTATCAGTGGTAAAAGTTCGAAGACTCAAGCGCCTGATTTCTGAATGAAGATAAAGTCTCCAAGCGTCCAATTGACCAGCTATATCAAACGTTACCTTATAGGACAAAAATAATTTCACCTGAATTTATTTCTAAGTCCAGAAGGAGTTTTAATGCAAATATTCTCAAAGCATTAAATACCAACGGGCATTTAATTCAAATGCATTAAATGCTGATAAGAGCATTAAATGTGATAAGCACTTTCAGACGTACGGAGAAGCCATCCTATTGGACTGTCAACTATTCAAAGACTGCAGCACCAACTTTTGTGCAGCGGATTTTCAGGAAAAAGGACAAAAGTTGTTCACTCGCGGAAGTGAGAGACACGCGCCCTTGCATGTGTCAAACGGACACTTTTTCCAAGAATGCCTATAAATAGGACTTCAACAACAAGCCAAACATAGAGAACAATTATCAAGTCGAATTGTTGTTCCATTGAAGTCTCATTTCTTACAATCTCAGAAAAGCCAAACTTTCAAGAAATTATTCTCTTTGCTTTTCTTCAAATCCTGAGACAGTCAACCCAATATCTCAAACATTCTTTTCGGAGAAACCCACATTACTACTGAGATATTCCTAGTTGTTTGAACTTTATCAAAATCAAACAAACCTTTTAGAAAAACCCCTATCCAAGGCTCGCGATCTGTGTGAAGTCGAAGTTGGATACTTGCCATATTTCTGGGTGAAAGAAGCAAGGGGATTGAAGTGATTTGGAGCAGAAATATGTGTGATCAAGGAGCTCAAGTCATCGACATCCATCTCTCCCTAATTTGTAGAAGATTCTGTGTGATTCTTTGAGAATCATTTTAGTGGATTGCCTCCAAGTGTTCGAGGAGAAGAAGGACGTAATTGGAATTACACCACCCAATGAACCTTACAAATATTGTGTCATTTACTTTTCAGTTAATTCTTTTATCTATCATATCATTGCATAAACTGATTAAGTAAAACACAATCAAAAGCTAAGCAACTAAGAAACTTCTTGTGACGCTAAAGCTTTTAAAAGAAGACTACAAAAATCATTCCGCTGTGCTAACACTGATCAAAGAAGTGAATGCACAAACCTACTCGGTTAAAGTATTCAATTCTTGAAATCTAAGTTAACTTTATAAAAACAGCCTTCGTTAGACGCTTCACCAAAGCGCCTATATTTTAAGTGAACGCTTAAGTCAAGCGTTAGACACTTCAAGTGTCTAAAAACCATTTTAGTACAAAATCTTTTGAAGTCGAAAAAGACTTCAGGGTCTATTCACCTCCCCCTTCTAGATCCTTTCGTATGCCACTTGGGACCAACAAGTTCAAAAAGCCAAACGTTAAATGAACCGAGCGACAATGGTACGAGGCCAAATGAAAAAGTCAAAGCTGACTCAGGCAAGGGTAAGACTAAGGTAAATGATTCACAAAGACGGGTTCATCCGAACGCTCAAAAGGCTAAGATAAGTCTGACCACTGTGAATCAAGCGCCAAGCGTCCAGCACCAAAAGTACAACCCAAGCCAACGCCAAGGAATTACCAGCGTCAATATCCAAGAAAGTCAAGATCATATCATTGATACTATGATAATTATGATTATGACTATGATTATGATTACTATTATAATCAAGGATATTATTATACACCCAAACAACACACACGGCACAAGGTGAACAAAAAGCACACACAACACAAGGTGAAACCCAAGAAGGCCAGCATTCCTACAATGAAGACTAGGCAAATATGGGTTCCTAAAGTTCTAGTTCAAACTAACAATGCTGCTAATGAGAAAGGACCCAAGCAACAATGGGTACCTAAACAGAAATAGAGCTTTCCTTTTGATTGCAGGTACCTAGAGCTAAAACTGATACATCTTTTTGGTACTTCGATAGTGGTTCGTCAAGGCACATGACGGGTTCCAAAGATCTTCTAGTCAATTATCGAGCTGCCAATGGTCCTCAGGTTATATTTAGTGACAACTCCAAAGGTAAAATCAAAAGTATAGGTACTGTGCATAGGGGGAACATCATGATAAGTGATGTTTATTATGTTGAGGGTCTGAAGCACAATTTATTAAGCATAAGTCAATTTTGTGATAAAGGCTTTGAAGTCATGTTCTCAAGTGACTGTTTCTATATAAATGACACTACGACTAAGTCTATTAAATTGAAAGATAAAAGAACAAATAACGTATATTTGGTAGATTGGGGTTCAACAGTTGATAACAACCCAACATGCTTTGTTGCCAAAAATGAATCTAAAACGGGTTGGTTATGGCACAGAAAAATGAATCAGCTCAACTTTAAAACAATCTCTCAGCTTATAAGTCAAAATCTTGTAGAGGGATTACCAAATGGACCATTTCACAAGGATCGACTTTGTGACGCTTGTCAAATGGGTAAACAAGTAAAGTCATCTTTCAAGAGAAAACCTCATCTATCTACCTCTAGAATACTTGAACTACTTCACATGGATTTATTTGGACATGTTCAAATGATCAGTGTGAGTGGTAAAAAGTATAATTTGGTGATAGTAGATGATTTCTCTCGATTTACTTGGGTGGAATTTCTTTCATCCAAAGATGAGACATGTGACAAGTTAACAACGCTTATTCGGCAACTTCAAATATTGAAAAATCTTAAGGTTGCAAGAGTAAGAAGTGATCGCGGAACTGAGTTTACTAACAAAATTGTTGAGAAGTTTTGTGCAGAAAATGGAATACATCATGAGTATTCAGCTCCCATAACTCCCCAACAAAATGGTGTTGCTGAGCGCCGGAACCGAACGCTCAAGGAAGCTGCTAGGACGATGTTAGCAGAGTCCAAGCTTGCTCCTAGATTTTGGGCCGAAGAGATCAACACTACTTGTTACACTCAAAATCGCTGCATGATCAACAAACAGCATGGAAAAACTCCATACGAACTTTGGAAAGGAAGTAAGCCAAATGTTTCATACTTTCATGTCTTTGGTTCAAAATGTTTTCTCCATGATATTGGATCCCAAAGCCTAAAGACATTTGATCCTAAAGCAGATGAAGGAATCTTTCTAGGCTATGCCAAAAATGGAAAGAATTTTTGCATCCTAAATAAGATCAAATCAAAGGTTGAGGAATCCATTCATGTTATTTTTTATGATGCCAGCCAAGAATCGAGTAAGGTTAATGTGAATGATATAGGATTTGAAGATCTATGTCATCAAGTGTCTAAAATTACCATTGATGAAGATACTGACGACGATGATGAGATCACAGTACCACCTCCTAAGATCACTTGTAAGAATTCTCTAGATAACATTGTAAGATTTGCTGATGATCATGAAGAGAGTGATCATCAAGAGCAAACAAGGATTGGTGAACTTAAAGCGTCTACGCAAGAGGGTAGTCAAGCGTTTGATAGTCAAGCGCCTGTTCAACCTCTTAACCCGTTCTAACCAGACAGATTATGGCTGCGGAATCATCCACCTGAGCAGATTATTGGAGATATTGAAGCGCCTATTAGGACTAGAGCCGCTACATTTAATGAGGCTATGTTTGCAAGCTTTCTATCTCAAATGGAACCTAAGAAAGTGGATAAAGCGCTAAGCGATCCAAGTTGGATTGAAGCCATGCAAGAAGAGCTAAATCAATTCGAAAGAAATAAAGTTTGGACGCTAGTACCAAGGCCAACTCACCAAGGAGTAATTGGGACTAGATGGGTTTATAGAAACAAGATGGATGAGAATGGCATTGTGATAAGGAACAAGGCCAGACTCGTAGCTCAAGATTATTGCCAAGAAGAGGGTATTGGCTTTGATGAGACATACGCTCCTGCCGCCCGTCTTGAAGCGATCCGCATGTTTCTAGCGTATGCAACATTCAACAAGTTCATGGTATATCAAATGGACGTGAAGAGTGCCTTCCTGAATGGTAAAGTCCAAGAAGAAGTATATGTGGAGCAACCACCTGGATTCATCAACAACCATGGTAAGGGTATGGTCTACAAGTTGGACAAAGCACTTTATGGGCTTAAGCAAGCACCCCGAGCATGGTATGACACTCTCTCTATCTTCCTTATTGGTAAAGGCTTTTCAAAAGGCAGTGTTGATACAACGTTATTTAAAATTACTAGTGACGAAGATACTCTCTTAGTCCAAATTTATGTTAATGATATTATATTTGGTTCTCCTAATAAGCGTCTGTGTGAGAAATTTTCGAAAATGATGCAAGAACAATTTGAAATGAGCATGATGGGTGAGTTAACTTTCTTCTTAGGATTACAAGCTAAACAACTCCCTAATGGCATATTTATAAACCAAGCTAAATATACACGTGATATGATTAAGAAATTTGGTATGGAAAATGCATCATCTTCAAAAATTCCAATGAGCCAAACGCTTAAGTTAGATAGAGATGAAAGTGGGAAGAAGGTTGATATCACTAATTATAGAGGTATCATTGGATCACTACTTTATCTTACTGCTAGTAGACCTGATATCATATTTTCGGTATGCATGTGTGCGCGATTTCAAGCTGATCCAAAAGAATCACACTTAATTGCTGCCAAAAAGATCCTTAAATACCTGAAAAGCACACAACATGTGGGCTTATGGTATCCAAGGGACTCTCCTTTTGAACTAATTGGTTACTCAGATACAGATTTTTCAGGTTGCAAAATAGATCGTAAGAGTACTAATGGTACATGTCAATTTCTAGGTGATAGGTTAGGTTCATGGCATAGTAAGAAACAACAATCCATAGCTACCTCCACAGCTGAAGCTGAATAGGTAGCTGCAGGAAGTTGTTGTGCACAAGTGTTATGGATGAGGCAACAACTTAGAGATTATGGAATAATCCTAGGTCCAACCCCTATTCACTGTGATAACCAAAGCGCTTTAGCCATGACTTAAAACCCTGTTCTTCATTCCAGAACCAAACATATTGACATTAGATACCATTTTTTTGTGACCATGTTCAAAAGAAAGATATATCCATGCACTTTATTGGAACTGACAAACAACTGCCAGATATCTTTATCAAAACGTTGAATGAACAACGTTTTCTCACTTTGAGAAGTGAATTAGGTATGATCGATTTAAATGCTTAATCACTATGCATCATACTTTATTAGACATATAATTTAGGGGGAATCCACCTCATTTATGATAAATGTTTTTTTGAGTTGTTACAAGTTAACAAATTTAGGGGAAACCTTAAAATTGTACTTGAAACAAATATGTAAGCGTCAATGATAAAAAAAATTCATATGCATGATCATCAACGCTCAACATTATTTATGCATAAACCGTTGGACGCTCAAACATAAAAAGGTTTTAATCCTAAGAGTCTAATTTTTCTAAAGAGATCAAAAATTGATATATCATCAAGTGGTATACGTGTTAAGCGTTGAACCAATTCCACTCAACACTTTAACATTAAATTATTTATAAAATTCATGCATAAATTTTACACGCTTCTTGAAAAAGTAGATAGACTCAATAGTCTATATTGTACTCTATCTACATGTCTCTATCACATCAAACTGGCGGGTAATCAAAAACTTTTAAAAATGACAGTTCAGAAAGAGCACTGATAGGGTGTGAATTTACATATTTTAGAGCCTCATATTTATTAGATTTATATTGGTTTATGCATGATTTATACCACATTTGCGTTTAATTTGTGTGCTTATTGAGTAAAGTTGGAAAATCACTATAATAGAGGAATAATGCGCGCAAACACAGAATTTATGCATATTTTGAGGTCGAATTTGAGGAGATTTCCTTCAACAAAGTTGTAGATCTCTGTGTTAGCTTCACTTGACAACTTGAATCATCCAAATCGGAGGTCCGTGGAGAACGTTATGAAGGAAACACGATTGCTGCGCTGAAAACCAATAAAACGGTTCAGACATTCGGCTTACCACGCCCAAGCGCCCGTCCAACCACGCCCAGGCGCCGCTGACACCCAGTTCTGAGGATTTGCTTCGCACTCGCATGCCTAGGCACCATCATACCCACGCCTGGGCGCCAATATTGCAACATTTTTCACGGTTGAGCGCTATTTCTGTACATTTCGAGACCGAATTGGACAAAGTTTCCTTCTACAAAGTTGTAGATCTATGTCTTAGCTTCAATTTAGAACTTGAATCATCCAAATCGGATGTCTATAGAAATAATTATGAAGGAATTACGATTGTTGCGCCGAACAGAGAAGCATATGCGCCAGGACACGCCCCAGCGCCTTCCTAGTCACGCCTAGGCGTGGACGGTCCGAATCTTACTCCTTTTCAGCCTAAATTCCAGCTCTTTATGATGGGAAGGAATCACTTTTAGCCATAATTCAGCACATGTGTTGAGGGGGTGTCATAAGTGTGTTTCTTGGTAGATTTACTTTATGGAATTTTATACTACACACTTTAGAGTAATGGAGGACACAAGAGAAGAACAACACATGGGAGGAAGAAGAATCTACACCTATAAAGCTAATCATCTCTTGCATTCATTCTTCATTAATGAAATGAGAGAGGGGGGCAGCCCCTAATTTGATTTCACCATCATTCATCACCATTCTTCATCATTGAGAGAGAGGGGAAAACTAGAGGAAGGAAAAGAGCTTGGGGATTGAAGGCTCAATTTCAAGATCCATCATCATTCACCATTTAGGGAGTTTTTAAGAGCTTTTCATTTCATTTATGTCTATGAATATTCCTCTTATGTCTTTTATGCTTTCAATTATGAACTAAATTCGTAAGACTAGGGCCATGTAAGGCCAAATTGTGATTTATGTTTATAATAGATGATTGTTGAGGTTATTCTTATATTGTTATGTGATGTGAATTGATGTTCTACTTATCTTGCATATACTTGATCACTATATGTTAGAATCTTATGCCTAGGTGAATATTTCGGGAGAAAATTGACTTAGGGTGCAAGAAATTCACATCATGACCCGCAACTAATGAGGAATTGCCCTAGACATAGGTAAAGATTCCCGGGTGAAGTTGTTCGATTCAAATCGAGTGAGCTCTAGTAAGTTAATGCATGTTTAGTGGTTAGATTTCCGGATAGGAATATTTGAGAAATCACGATCTAAGCATAGGAGTTTATACGCGAGACATCGGTTATTCTCTACCCTCGGAGCTCTCACCATACAATATAAGTGTAATCCTTCAACAAGAACCTTATTAAGTATATTTGATCAATTTGAACCTAGCATGTGCCTTAGTCTCCCTTTATAATTGGTTTTAAATCACTTGCTCATCTTTGTTCTTGTTCTTTACAAATTTTATTTGAATTTATTCTTACTTTGTTTATTCACTTCATTACAAATCTTAAACTAGAATTCAAGTCTCCGTGGTTCGACAACCCGGACTTTTTGTCCGCTTATTACTACACACGACTAGTGCACTTGCTATCATAGCACGTTAGCTTTTAGCGTGTCTGTGAACGTGTCAATGTATCATCAGACGCGTGTACTACACTCTGAAAATTTTAAACATTTTAAAACTCTTTTAACTCGGATGTCAAAAATTTTATATACAGCCGTTACCTAATGTAACTTCTCTCTTTTACCCAAAATTCGCGTCCGTAGTTAAATTTATGGCTGAGATTAAAATAATATTCCACATGTCTAAATCCTGAAGAGATGAGAGAACACAATCTTCAAAATTCCTTTACTGTGTCATTTAAAACATTTCTGCAGAGAAGTTATTCACCATTACTAAAAAACTTCTGCAAATTTTTACTCTCTCTCTCTCTCTCTCTCAAAGCAAAAGAAACTCTCAGTTCATCCTTTTGATTATCAAAAATGGCACCAAAGAAAGCTTCATCTTCTTCTTCTGAGGCCGTCATTAAGGTCACTAAAGGCCTTATTGTCGACTAGAAATTCTTGTACAAACAACCCCAGATCAACTTGCACGATATGATGGATATGGTTACAAAGGCTGGGCTCAAGAATTTCTTAACCCAATACTCTTAATACTTTCCGACGGAAGTTGATACATTCTGGAGGACAGCAAAACTCTCGGAGAATAGGAAGTCTATCTCTTGCCGCCTCCCCATGTCCAAGAAAGAGTCAGCGAAAGAATTCGTGTTGACTGCTGACTTAATCGCTCAGAATTTCAATCTTCCTAATGAGGGTGATGCACTGGACAGTGTCACTCTGGCTCAAATCAAGGAAGCCTGAACTGTTATGAGAAAATATGATGGTGTACCTTACACCCAACACTTTGAAAAGAAGGATTTGGTATCCTAGTACCGGCTATTGGCTGATTTCTTCAGCAAGATCGTTGAATGTAGAGTGGGTACATTTGATAAGGTCAACCCCACCCAATTCCAAATGATGACTGCGATACTCCTCTCCATCAAAATCAACTGGAGTGAGTACATTTTCAGGAGATTTAGGGATTGTCTGACCACCCCTAACAAACAGTATGGACTTGTGTTGAGTGACCTTTTGTACAAATTAGGATATGTTTACTCATCTGGTCACGCTTTGAATAAGTCCAAGTTTTTGGGAAAAAAGGATTTTAACAAAACTTTTCAACCCTCCCAGAGTTGGTGGTGCTGCTAAACCACTCTCTGAGCGTCAGATTGTACGTCAAACGTCTCATGAAGAGGCCGAGCGTCCAATTGAAGAGGAAGCCGTGAAGCGTCCAGATGCTACCAAGAAGAGGGCTCCCAGAAAGCCCAAGGCAAAAGTTGTCCCTGCTCCTCAGAAAGATGATGAGGAAACTGATGAGGATGCACAGGACAAGGTACCTTTGGAGCGGAGGAAGCTGGAAGGGATTATTAAACAGATAGATTTTGATGAACCAGCTGTTGCTCCTCCTGCTTAAGCGCTTAAACCTGTTGAAGGAGTCAACATGAAAAAGATTTTCAAGCGTTCCAGGACAAGTAAGCGTCGAGTTACCCCTGTTCCTGAAGAGCCTGAGACTGTTGAGCCAAGCGCTCAAGTTGCTATTATTGAGCCAAGCGCTCAAGTTGCTGCTATTGAGATAAGTTCTCAGGGTAAGTTTATTTCTTCCCACAACATTTCTTTTCCTACATTTGTAGAAGATCCTGCTCTTATAGAGGGTAATTCTCGTGCTACAGCTTTAGTTCCAGTTGTTGTTGAAGCACCGTCAGATATCCACTTGGATGTGGACTTAGAAGCCGTGGTGGCAATTGCAAAAGATGTTGCAATAAGCATTGCAGTAGATGTCGAGGAACCTATAACGGAAGGGGTCCCACTACCACATGTTTCAGAAGTTATAACAGAGGCACGCTCAGTAGGTCAGAGCGTTGCTGAAGACGTTACACACAAGGCAATTCTTCAAGATGGATCCTCTAAAGACGATTGATCACTCAATCAATTACATGCCCCCAGCTCTTGAAGATGACTTCATTCCAGCAAGCTATAATGAAGAAAGATTGCCTCACTCATTGCCATTGACACTCAGATTAAAGACATAATTTTTAGCAGTGAGTTGTCAAAGATTGAGAGAAAGTACTATCTTGCTGTTTAACTTGGCCGCACTCCTGGTCAGATACCAGCGTCTCTCATTCTTCAGCAAAACCGTCAAGGAGGGCGACTCCGAGATGTGATGTAGAGCTAGGTTATTTTCTCGATAATGGCCACAGAAAGTCTACTAGTGTGTATGAGCCTCATCGCCCAAGCTTTCTAAATCCTTCAGAGGCTGTTTTAAACAGAGAAGGCTGCACACATTTCCCTCATGTTGCCCATAGTCGTGAGAATCTAAGTTTGGTCAATCCACTTCATCTATGGAAGAATAAAGCAGTTCATGTCGGTGAGCGTCTAGCATCTCTCACAGATATGATCCAGACAGAAGCTGATGCGTATTTTGATAGCGTCTGGAAAGCTAACCATCAGGCTGATAGATACCGTTTTAAGTCTATCAGAGACATTCACCATGAAGGAGTCAGAGCTATAGTCAACGCTGGCACTGACTATTGCATGAATGAAGTAAATTGGGTTGAAGCGTATGTGGGAAACAAATATACTTTCACAGAGTTAGTTCAAGCTCCCCATTTATTTGGCATAGGCATGCATGACAAGAAGCGTCAATTCGCCAAGTATTGCCTGAATAAGCGTCAACAGAGAGTGGGACCTGTTCTCAAGCTCCCAATTATTCGTTATCAGATCGAACAGTGTCTGTGTCAAGAGCTTCACAGACTGTCCAGATCATCTCTTTTGTTCAACACTCAAGCGTCTACCAGTGGCAGTTCTTCTATTACCAGTTTGAACTTCGCTCCAAGCCACTGTGAAGACAATTTCAATTTGATGGTGAAGATTGAAAGAGTTAGGTGCCCGGTGCGCCATTTGTAGGGCGTAGTAGCCGACTCTTTAAACAGTCTTATATTGTATCTTGTCAAGTAATTTAATAAATGGCATTTTCTTCTTTATCTTATCATTCTATGCAATTAGATAAAGTCCCCTAGATCACTCTTAAGCTATGAGATGTGTTTGGTATCGGGGATGCCAATCATGGAATACGTCTCTAAGGTTGTGGTCTTAAAGATGTTCCAAGTCATAAAATCATTAAGATAGGGATATCAATGACTCGTAAAGACTTGCACGTACAATGCACACTCTTGGAGAGTGTATCCTATTCCATGGATACTGATACGGTGTACATCAGTGCATGTATGTGGGTTCTCGTTGGGATCGAGTAAACTGAACAACCCCGCCGAGATTCCATATTGGAGTCAATGTCGAATTTGGAATCTCCTCGGTTACGTAGGCATAAGATTGGTCCTCATGACTTGAGGCACCATTGGTCGTCTCGTGCATCGCTCACTGTACTTAGATTTGTCACACGATTCCAGGTGAGTCATAAAGTAGGGCATATTGGGTCCAGTCTGGTTATGTACGGAGGCGCGTGAGTGCCAAGAGAGAATCCGTCACTGATCATTAGCACCGGCGCATATCCTATGTACTTCACAGTGTATTGACCATGGGAACCTCCGGCCGGAGTAGTATCAATAAGGAGGTGCAGTGTTTCCTCGCTCGTTTGATAAATTGGTCAATGTCACTTAGATCGATATACATAGAATCAAGTTACTGGGATTTCGACTGACATTCAAGTCCTAGATTCGATCGGGATATTTGATGGAAGGATTTTACTTATGCGAAAATCGTAATGCGGAAAGGTCACCTAATAATCGTTCATGCTAGGTCTTCTTGGCGCGTGGCTAGTACTAACCTTGATTTGTAGGAACCATGAATTAATCGGTAATTAATTCTTGGTCGGATTAAAATACTTGGAGTAATTAAATCTAGCAATGAAAATTGCAAAGGCACAACAGGGTTGTGTTCCTACTACTAGTACATGAACGAACCTACAATGGGGTTACACACTTACTCAAGAAAGTTCAATTACTATGTGAATATTAATCCGATTTAGGATTAAAGTGAAATTGATTAATGAGATTAATTGATTAAGTGGAAGACATTTTAATTAGTAGGCTTGGGAAAATAATTTTTCTATTAATTAATCTTGGAGATTAATCATTAACGGAAATTATTATTATCCGGGAATTTATTTAAGCTACTAATTTTACTATTAATTAATCATGAAGATTATTTAATTAACAAGTCTTGGAAGACTTGGGAGTCATTTTAATTAAGTTGGACTTAATTAAATGAAGTCACAAGAGTGAAATTCAAAGTTAGTCAAAGTTTGACTTGTAATGTTTTTTAAATGAAGAAGAAAATGAAAAATATTCTCTTACACATGTGGTGGTAGTTGAGAATGGAATGGTAGGTGAGAATGAGGTGGTAGGTGAAGAAAAACAAGTCTTCTACTTCACCTAACACCCTATGGCCGAAAATTGGTGGCTATAAAAGGAGGTGTTCTTGCTCTCATTTAAAACTTGATGAAAACTTAAAAAGAAAAAAAAGCTTAGAGCTTAGTTCTTCATCTCTAGATTTTTCTAGCTTCTCTTGTGATTCTTGAAGACTTTCTTCTATAGAACTTCTTCTTGAAGATTAGTTGTAAAAGATTATCTTCCATAGATATTTCTTTTAGTAACTCTTCTTGTCTTCCACCTTTCATTACATAGACTCCATTTCCTTAGAGCATATATCTAGCCAATCTTTTGCTTAAGGTATGAACTTACTTGAGGTGTGTCCTTGTAAAGGCTTCTTTCTTTAGGAGCTTATGGTGGTTTGATTCGAATCCCTCCATGTTGAGGTGAGGTTCGAAAATGAGAGCCAAAGTTTTTTGGTGTGGTTTTCCTTGTGTTGTGGTTATACACCCTCACTTTAATAAAACCTCATATCTTGTAATCGGTTTAAAACCCCTTTACTCGTATTAGTTTTTGTTGTGCATCACTTCGACCCCCTAGCTTGGGATGCCTTTATATATGTGTTTTACATACTTTATTTCTTCCGTTGCGTCGGCATCGCTCGTGGGGCATACCGATCCTTACAAAGATTATGACTCCATTACAACATTTCGACCAAATCTTCACTGCCAATCTCAGACAATGGAACGGCTTAGTCATCAATTCTTTCAGAAGATATCCACTGCTCCCTTCTATCCGCAAAGAGGTACTCAGCCACTATGAGTTTGTCCTCTCACTGCTCGAGAGAAATCAGGGAATAGCTCAAGCGATATATCCTTACTTACAAGAGTACTACGCTGCTTATGTGACTGAAGCTCAGCGTCCAAAGTTTCTTCCGACTGACTACTTGATTGGATTTTCAAGAGAATACTCCCCAGATTCCATCTTCTCCATCTGTCAAGCGCCGTCTAAGGTCTTTTCAAACCATGTGCTTGATATCATTAGTTCAATGCACGTCCGGGCCATTGATAGTCCTCTTCGCACATTTGTTTCCGGTACTTGCCTTTCAAGATCCAGGTTGTTTGAACTTCTAGAAGTGTCGTCCACTTCTCTTGCTGGTTTAGCCAATTGGAACTTCCAATTCGATGACTTTCGCCAATCAGAGTCTGCGATTGAGGAAGCGCCTGCTAAGGCAGTTGAAGTGTCCACATCTGAAGTTGCCAGAATTCCAGCGTCTGCTGAAGAACAAGTTCAAGTGTATCACCCAGAGGATATTCCTGACGCTTCCGAACCTGTTGCTGATGATATTGCTGAGGATCTCTCTCCTGATGTACGAGGTACTATCTTTGATCCAGCATATCAAGCTCCTCTTGACTCTCTTAAACACTCTTCAAGATTCAAGCGACCGGCTCCCCAAGCGGTTCCTTCTGAAGAGAGTCAATATTTTGTTCCTTTGCTCAAATCCGTCTTGGAGGATATAAGCACTCATGCTACCGAGAATGAAGAATCCCTCCACTGGATTAAAGATGATTTGGCAAAGATTGAGTCTCACTTTATGAGCGCCCAAATTGCTCATATGTGTAGTTCGGCTCAAGCGGCAGTTGATGAGTGCCGATAAGCTTTTCAAGACATGCATGATGCTACTCATGCCAACCAACTGGCCATGAAAGATGAATTAGAAAAGTGCCTCGAAACCTTAGAGACATCTCTGAATGATGCAACCAGCACCAAGCTACTTACACTGCAGGAACGCTTCGACAAGCATCTGGATGATCTTATAGACTCTATGTCTCAGATTGCTCATCAGGTCAGTTTACTTACAGATCACTTTTTAAAATCTGATGATGGCAATAAGGGGGAAGAGAAGAAGAAGGAAGAAAAGAAGAAAAGAGGAAAGCTTCTAGTTCAAGAGCTCAAGAACCTCCTCCTCCTCCGCCGCCTAAACGTCAAGCTTTTACTCCTACCCCTTCTGCGCTTGGTCTCCCGTCTTGGATACCTACTTTTGGAGAAAGCAACCCGACTGGAGTGTCTATTAGAACACTAAGGGAAACTCCAAGAGCTCTATATCCAAATCTACCTATACCTACAAGAGCAAGGTTAGAGCAATTTGACATTCCTCTTCAAAGAGCATCTATTCCAGAACCGACTGATCCAAGAGTTCTAGCTGAAGAGAGGCAGATGACTGACTTCAACCGTTCATTCAGAATTTGCTTAAGGTATATGGGTATTGATCCGTCTGAATGGGACAGACATTTCACCGCTTTCAAGAAGAGACAAATAGAAGAGAATAGGTTTGTGATCAATAGTGATCATGAAGCAATGATGACTTTGGAAGATAACTTAACTGAAGCGATTCGTGCTGAAATGACCAGCTGATACACAATCAGACCAAGTCGTTAAAGCATCATGATTTACTTTATCTATACTCTTGTCTCTTGATATTTTTTTTTATTTTTTTTTTGTTGTAAAATGTTTGTAATCTTTAATATATATAAAATGCATTTTTCAGCTGAAACATCTCATTGAAGCGTAACTGACTTTATCTAACCAAAACTAACTTTTATTTTGGCTGTCTAACTCTTGAACTATAAAAGAGTAAGTATTGCCATCATTAAAAAGGGGGAAATTGTTAGGAATTTCATGTTAGATGTTTTGATGATGACAATGAGGATTATTTGTTAGACCCCAAAATATGTAAGTTTAAGTTTATTAAGAAACTTGTATAAGTTTTTAAGCGTTAGATTTGTAATAGGCTATATAGGCTTTGTTTTGTTTTTATTCTAGATTGTTAGGCTAAGTAATCTTAGACTGAGCGTCTGATTTATTCTGAGTGAGTTTATCAGAAGTAAAGTTTGAAGACTCAAGCGCCTGAAGTCTGAATGAAGATGAAGATTCCAAAGCGTCTAGATTGACCAGCTACATCAAGCGTCACTCTAAGGATAGAAGTGATTCAAGGTTGATTGAGCGTCTATTAATGACTGATTTCACCTGAATTTATTTCTATGTTCAGAAGGAGTTTAATGCAAATATTCTCAGTGCATTAAGTGCCAACGGGCAATTAATTCAAAATGCATTGTATGCTGATAAGACCATTAAATGTGATAAGCACTTTAAGACGTACGGAGAAGCCACCATATTTGACTGTCAATTTTTCAAGACTGCAGCACCAACTCTTATGCAGCAGGTTTTCAGGAAAAAAGACAAAAGTAATTCACTCGCGGAAGTGAGAGACACGCGCCCTTGCATGTGTCAAACAGACACTTTTTCCAAGAATGCCTATAAATAGAACTTCAACAACATGCCAAATACAGAGAACAAGTATCAAGTCGAATTGTTGTTGCATTGAAGTCTCCTTCCCTACAATCTCAGAAAAACCAGAAGATTCAAAGAAAACATTCCTTTTGTTTTTCTTCAAATTCCTGAGACAGTCAACAAATATCTCAAACACTCTTTTCAGAGAAACCCACACTATTACTGAGATATTCCTAAGCTGTTTGAACTTTATCAAAATCAAACAAACCTTTTAGAAAAATCCCTATCCTAGCCTCGCAATCTGTGTGAAGTCGAAGTAGGATACTTGCAGTATTTATGGGTGAAAGAAGCAAGGGATTGAAGTGATTTGTAGAAGAAATCTGTGTGACCAAGGAGCTCAAGTCATCGACATCCATCTCTCCCTAATTTGTAGAAGATTCTGCGTGACTCTTTGAGAATCATCCTAGTGGATTGCCTCCAAGTGTTCAAGGAGAAGAAGGACGTAGTTGGGATTACACCACCCAACGAACCTTACAAACTTTGTGTTCATTACTTTAATTTCAGTATTCATATTGTCATATCATAAACTGATCAAGTAAAATTGAATCAACCTCTAAGCAACTAAAAATACTTTCGGTGATGCTAAAGCTTTTAAAAGAGAAAACTATAAAAATTAATTCCGTTGTGCTAACACCGATCAAAAGAAGTGAACGCTTAAAACTATCTGGTTATAGTGTTCAAGTCTTGAAGTCTCAGTTAACTTTCTAAAACAAGTCTTCGTTAGACCCTTTCGTATGCCACTTGGGACCAACATTGATTATCGAAGGATCACAAAGAGGCTTCTGCAAAATAGATGAAACGGAAGATGATCTTGAGCTCCTTGATCACATAGACTTCAGCTCCAATAAAGAACTTCTTCAACAATCTTCTTTTACACAAAAATATTGCTTATAGAATCAACAAACTTTTTCACTCAGATGAAAAATGTTGAGGGTTTAGTCACGGGTTTGTTTGACGTTGGGAAGTTCAAACAACTTTGGATATCTCAATAAGAGCTTAGGGTTCTTCTTTAAAGAGGTTTGAGATATCTTTGACTGTCTTTGGAATGTGTACGAAAAGCTTGAAGGATTTTTGGCTATGGAATTTGTAAGCTTTTCTCTCAAATAATTTCAGCAAAATTTAGACCTTTTTCTTGTGTATATACGTGTATTTTTTAGGGTTTGCTGGAGGGTACTATATGTAGAGGTTTCTTGGGATTTGTCCATTGGACACATGTAGGTGCGTGTCTCTCATGCAGCGCGTTAAACAGTCCATTTTTGACATTCCTCAATTTCTGTTGTTCTGATTTGGACAGGAGTAGGTTTTGAACTTTGATTTCTGACAGTCTAGTCAAAAGGTGGATTGTCCACAAGTCATAATAGCTTATCACATTTAATGCACTTATTAGGCATTTAATGCATTTGAATTTATTTTCCGTTGGAAATAAATATCCGTTGATGATTGCATTTAAGTCCTTCCTTCATGACTTGAGAATTTATTTCAAGTGAATCTGATCCTCGATCGCTTGAGTATTGGAGCGCTTGATTCAACAACCTCGAAATAGTTCTTTAGCGTTTGACAGACGCTAAGAACAAATTTTCATCTTCACGTAACTTCAGACGCTGATCTTCAACTTCATCTCTAATAAACTTACCTAGAATTCTATTAGCGACTTAGTATCTAATACTGAGTCTAAAATTTACAAAGATAAAAATTACAAGCTTAATAAAATAACAAACATTTAAACACTTAGATAAATGTTCTATGAAAGTACAAACTTACATTCTTTTTTTTGGATCTAACATAAAATCCTATTTTGTCATCATCAAAACATTTAACATGAAATTTCCTAGCAGTTGTGAAGAGCTCCTGTGCATGCAAATTGCGGACTGCAATTGTAGCCTTAAGAAGAATTGTAGAAGTCCATATTAGAAAATAGGTTATGAAATCTCAATGAAACCAAATACTATGAAAGCTATCAAAACCTTCTCAATCGTGACATCTTTGGGACTCATAGTAGTGCACTTTCATCATGGTTTGTAACCAGATATATAAAATAGTTTCACATCGCCTATCCATACCCTCTTTACCCAACAATTTTCTCGAAACTCACTGCAAGAAAACAGGGCTTCAGCCACGGAAAATCAGAGACGGAACAAAATCCGTGGCAAATCAGAGACGGATTCAGCCTCGGATATAGATTCCGTCGCAAATCAGCGACGGATTTCCAATGGATTTTCAAGTCCGTCTCAAATTCTTAAATAAATTTAAGGTGAGGGAAGTTAGTGCTAAACAGAGACGGCTTCAGCGACGGATTTAGAGATGGAAATAAGTGCATCGCTAAATCCGTCGCTAATTTGATTGTGTAATTTTTTCTATTTTAGAGACGAATTTTTTCTGTCTCAGGTTTAATATTTAAGACGGATTTAGAGACGAAAATAAAAATTTGATTTCCGTGGCAATCAGAGACGGAATCAGCAACGGAAAAAATTGAATTAAGTATTTGTTATTTTATTTCATTAAAAAAAATAAAAAAGCCCATTTCATCAAGGTTATTCAAACCATTGACCTATGCTTAGGTATAAGGGGCTGCTCACCATTGGACCACATGGTAATTTATGCACTAAACTAGGTGTAAAGTTAAGTATTTGTTATTTTATTTCATTAAAAAAAATAAAAAAGTCCATTTCAGTAAGATGATTAGAGCCTGTGACCCATGCTTAGGTATAAGGAGTTGCTCACCATTGGACCACATGGTATTATATGCACTAATGCAGGTGTAATATTAAGTATTTGTTATTTTATTTCATTAAAAAAAATAAAAAAATTCATTTCAACAAGGTGATTCGAGTTTGTGACCTATGCTTAGGTATAAGGTGTTGCTCACCACTGAGCACATGGTAATGTACTTACTAAAGTTGGTGTAAGTTTATATACAACTGTTTTTTTCATTAAAAACTAAAAAGTTCCATTGTAACAACTTATTTTACATATCCCAGTATTAAGCTTTACGAATAATACTCTAATTTTATTATCTTATAACTTTACTAAAAATATTTTTTGCATTTTTAAGACTCTAAACTATGACCTCCCACTTCTAAATGGACAATGATGCCACAATAGTGTTTCTCGAATAAGTAAAATTACACATACTGTATTATAATCTAGAAGTTTATTTATTATCTTAATTAATTTTTAATCTAGCTAGAAGGGTAAGGGTAATTATTAAGTTCATAAATTCATTAACCCGAAATATTAAATTTTTTGGATTAGAAATTTTATTTCTTCCTAAATAATATATATATATATATATATCTAGTATAACTAAATGGACAAAAGTTATTATTATCGAAGCTCACGAGCCTACAAACAAGTATTTTTTTTTACTCGACCAAGTCTTGTTAGGTTTGACTCGAACTCGAAAATTATCGAATCAGTTCGACTTGATGCCCATCCCGACCCTAAACCCTAAATTAACCTAAAGCCCATATAAAGTGAGGAGTTATACCTAAATTGAGATGAATTTGTGATTTCTTTGTAAAAATCAGAGGCTTAATGCATTTATCTTATTTTTTTTCTTTACTTGGTTATGATGATAGATTTGGACATATCAACTATTTAAGATATGATGGAATTAATGAAATTGTCTAATTTTTTAATATATCCACGAGAAGAATAATTTAAATTTTTTAATATATAAAAAAAGTAGTGTATATTTTTCATCTATATTTGAGATGAAAATAAATATTAAATTAAAAATAAGAATAAAGTAAAAAGAATAATGTGCTTATCAAGATTGGAACACTTAGGCCTTGTTTGTTTATGTTTTCAAATTCCATTTTCAATATTCTGAATCACAAAATTCTAAAAATTCATAACACAAACCATTTCATTTAAATTCTACTTAACTTTTTCAATTCCCCATATAACTACCTATCACTCCCTATATCAATCATTTCACACATTTATCAATCAACATCATTTCCTCCAATCATTACTTTTCTATTCAATCTTCCACTTTTACTATATATTAATAATAAATTTCAAATTTCAAATTTCAAATTTCAAAATATATTAATATTAAATTAACTTTATATATCTATCTATCTTATTCTATTATTTATTTATTCACATAATCATTACACAAATAACTAACTCAATTATTTAACTTATATTTTACAAATCTCAACCACTATATAAAACATAAACAAACACAACACACATCACATCAATTCTCACACGAATCCATGTAGTATGCATTCCCCGAAAAATTTTCAGAATTTCATCTCAAAAATATAAACAAACAGAGCCTTAACTTCTCTCAAACTCACATAAGGTACCTATCATTATACTAAGTCGAAACCGAAAATTGAACCAAAAATTTCGGTTCAAAAAATTTATCGGGTTAAGGGTCACCGGTTCAACAGTTGGGTTGACCGTGGTCAAACCGGGATAAAACGACGTAGTTTAATCCATTATTTTCTAAAATTACATTACTCCACAAAATTAAACAAGCGGGCAAACCCCCAATTTCTTCCCTCGCATTTTCCATTACTGTCTCTACCCCAAGCCCTCTTTCTTTCCTTTGAACAGTCAGGCAAGCCTCCATTAACAGCGGCGGCGGCGGTGGCAACCTTGTATTTCTTGGCAGCGGTGGAACGGGAAAACCTCTCTCTCTTCGTCTCCAGCCTTGTATTTCTACAATTAACACCGGCGGCTTCAAAATTAGGTGAGTTTCGGATATATTCACAGTCGAGATCTACTTATTCGCATTTGTTTATGCGTTTCATTTCCAATTTATTAATTCTATTTAAGTTTTTGCGAAATGTTAGGCATTTAGCTACAGAGCTTAATTGACTGGTTGCTGTTGGTATGAATTTTCCTGTAATGCGGATTTGAGTTCAGAATGTTATTTAGATTTGTAAGTAAGACAGAGGATTTAATGCTCGAATGCAAAGAGTGATGCCTAATTCCATCCAAATCTGTTTTAGATGCGTATATATATATATATATACACACACATATATATATATGTGTATGTGTGTGTGTATATTTATATGCTATTAGTTTGAGTAGATCTGCCTCGATGCTCGCCATTTCCTGTGCTGCTGTTGTGTTTTTGACTTTTCATACTTCAATGTGCAAAAAACAGGCAACAAGAAAGCTGCTGGGTTTGGCATTCTAAAATTAATTTTTCTATAAATCTGAAGAAATCTACTTTTAATTGATTGTCTTGAGCAACAATTTCTTATACAGGTGGTGTTTGCTGCATTTATTATAACATTATGATGCATGAAATTGAAGTTTGACGATTTTACATTGTAGATTATGAATGAACATTTCTTATGTTGATAACTATTGTTGAAATTGGTATTGACTCTTGTTAATGCAGCTGAAACGCAGCTGTATATATTCCCTTGTAAACTATGGAGAAGCATGTCGACTGTGTTCTTAAGGTGATTTCAGATGTCAAGTAATTATTTATGTTTCTGGCATTCAATTAGCAACTAGTTTAATATGCCTTTATAGTGTTGTGTGATTGCATACAACCTTCTTGGGCTAGGAAAAAAAATGTTTCTAATGCTCGCAAATAACTACTTTATTCATTATCTGGCATTCATTGGTTTCGTTTGTGACTTAAATTTTCCTTCTTCATCTAGCCCGTGCTTAAATTTGCCTTTTATTTTCTATTTTTCTGTTTTCTTTTTTTTGGTTGAAACTTCTAAAAGGGACTTGTTTTATTGCATACTTCATGGTCAATTTGCCCTAATTTCTCTTTAAGAAGAAGTCGAAGCGCAATAGCTACTCAGTTCTCTCAGCTCCACATCCTAAAAAAGCGGAGGAAATTGTGGCATACGTAGCCATGAGCCCCAATAGCAGATTCACAAGATTAACTCTTTTTTTTTTGTGCGATCTTCCTTAAAAACTCAGTGTTATTAAGTTCAGGGACACAAGGCATCTTAAAGCTCCAGTTACTCATGCATGTCCTCATTCAGAATCATCAATTGAGGTCGGTTTTACTCTGCATAATATGGACTAAGTTTCTTCACTTGATCTTTTTTTTTTACCCTGTATGCACTGAGGCAGCATAACATAAGTAGAGTTGCCATAAAAAAGAAAATATGTACACCACTGGAGTTTTCACTCCTGAAACTAGTAATATAGAGTTCTTATTTGCAACTGTAAATTCCTATAATTATGCTGAACTTTGCGGAGGTGAAGTGCTTGGTTTGAAGTCCCCTATTGTTCATTCATAAACTGTAAAAGATTGACTATAATCAAGTCATTCGTTTTGTAGGAAAAGCGATTACATGGCATATCTAGTCTGTCTCAAGATTTGAATGGAGTGTTTATTACGGCGTCATGCATGGATCACAGGTGAACATCTTACTCCGAACTGAATTTCATTCAGGAATGTGCTTACATGTTAAAGCAAAAAGATTGATTTTGTATTTGCAAGCGCAAGTAACTAAAATCCCCAGGCAAACTCTTGGGAATTTATGATTTGTCCATAGTGTGGTGGAAACATTATGTTTGAATTTAGCAGAATGTGTTGGGTTTGGGCTCCCTTCCTATGTGGAAAAAGTCCAAGTTTGGGGTGGCCCAATGGTGGATTTTGAGCCCAAGTGTTTGGCCTTTACTTAGATATTAAAAAGGATGAAAATATCTAAGGTAGAAAAAAGGGTTTAAGGAGAAAGAAGAGAAAACCCGCAGGTACACAGCATGAGATTTTCTGGGCGCGCAGCAGAGTTTGAACTATTGTTTGAGGGGTCATTTCTTGTCGGATTTGGATGAAATTTGGACAGAAGGTTCACAACACATTGTGGTTTATTTTGTCCAGTCAGATTTCCGTTTTATGTTGCCTAGATCGAATTATTCAGTTCAAACAGTAGCCTCTGTTTTTGGTGTAATTCTGTTTTTACTTCTCTTGTTTTGTCAAGAGTGATCATTTGCTGTTTTGTTGGGGTTGTGTACCTATTTGGTGATCTGTAACTTGTATTTTGTGACCTATATTGATTATCATGGAGCTTTGGTTTGGACCGTTGTGTCCCGTGATTTTTACTCTTCGATTTGAATACAATGTAAAGATGTAAAGATGTCACTTTTAATACAATTACATGTATCTTGTTTATATTTTAATCTTGAGATTATTTTTCTTTAGGGTGAGGAGTAAGACGCGAGCGGGACGCACAACGTGGACGATGTTAGGATCGGTATGCCCCCACATATAATTCGGTCTTTAATTGTACGTGTCTCCCACTATTTTATCAAATTCCATAACCCTCTTATATGGATATTCGAGGAGATATGCGGGTCTCCCTAGTGGGCTCGAGATCCATAAGCGACTCTTCATATGCCCCGAGAACACGAGCCCATATGATAAATCAGTATGGTAGGCTTACCGGCCTTCTATATCGACATATAGTTCTCAAGATATTTTGCCTCGTCTTTCCCATATATCCCGAGAACACGAGCCCATATGGTAGTAAACGTTAATTCAAGCCCATAAAATATTCATGGTCAATCGACCGGACTAGTGTACCCCACGACTCATGGACGACACCTAGACAAATCGATCCCACGAGGATCTCTATGCTTAGTGGTGGTCACAGCTTAATCCACTTGACGCCACCCCACGACTCATGGACGGCGGGCCAAGCTTCATGGCATTTCACATGCTACCACTTATGATGGAAGGCGTGGACAATAGAACTTCATTTAATTTCCACAAAAACTTAATATTTCTTGGATTTACTTGAAACAAATCAAAGCGAGGGGTTTCAACATGCAAGGTCTCATCAAGATAAGGATTATCTTTAATTATGTGATCATGCAATCCAAGTAGCATATAAGAAAACATAATATAAGACATCCACAAAGCGGTAAACAAATATGGATGATTGTGGGTCCCTAAGCGATCCACCCGAGCCACCGGTGAATCTAAGGCAATCTAGGGTACTAAATTAAAATAGGCCCTATCTATTACATTAGCTTCCATCGGCATACATAATCTTCAATAATGGTCCATCATCTTCGTCTCCATCTTCGATTACAATAAAATGAAAAAGAAAGTGCGAAAATAAAATATACAACCAAATTGAAATAGAGGCCAATAATAATTACAACCCAATTGAATAATCTAAGGCTCGACCCACAATCCATCCATTATGCAAATCAACCATCAAGCGTATGAAGATGACATGCAAATCATTAATTAATCATAAGCCCATCACATAGTTGAAACAATCATAACTTTGGGATTTATACGTTTTGAGGAAAAATCGAGTTTTTCTAGTTTTCAAAAATTCCAAACTTTTAAATAACTCAAAAACGCGTGGAAGTTGATTCCAAAATCAAGAAATGCGCCAAAGGTAGGAGTCCTTGAAGGCCCGGGTCGTGTGTACCACACCACGTCAAGATGGTCCAACCATCAAGCACACGGTGTGCATACGCACACCCGTGTATGCTGCCCGGCAACGCATTGTTCGCCGCCGAGCAGCGCACACACTGTCCAGCAGCTGCTGGACAGTTTCTCGACCATGGTCGAGACCACCAAGGGGTGGAATCGGCCATGGTCAGCCCCGTCTTGATCCCCGCCAAGTTTCCTTTGACGGTTGGCAATGATTCGCGATATTGAGTCCTACTAAATGAGCACACCCTTATGAGCACAAAGCCTTCGGCCGGGTGCGCACAAAGTCTCGTAGCTTGGATTCAATATCAACGGTCCTCGCCCGGGTTTCGACCTTCCCTTTTAGTGTCTCTTAATTTTCAATCGTTTAAAAAAAAAACAAAATCTTCAAGATTTTAAGAAAAACGATGACAAATCCCAAGCTATTATTAAATCAACAAATGTAACATATAAATTTAAGCAACCGGTTAAAATACTACATGAAACGGAAAGCAAAAACATGCAAAGTTTTTAATGTGCATAACCCAGGCTCTGATACCACTGTTAGGATCGGTATGCCCCCACAAGCGATGCCGGCGCAACGGAAGAAATAAAGTATATAAAACACATATATATATCGGCATCCCAAGCTAGGAGGTCAAAGTAATGCACAACAAAAATTAATACGAGTAAAGGGGTTTTAAACCGATTACAAGATTTGGGGTTTTATTAAAGTGAGGGTGTAAAACCACAACACAAGGAAAACCACACCAAAAACTTTGGCTCTCATTTTCGAATCCTCACCTCAACATGGAGGGGTTCGAATCAAACCACCATAAGCTCCTAAAGAAAGAAGCCTCTACAAGGACACACCTCAAGTAAGTTCATACCTTAAGCAAAAGATTGGCTAGATATATGCTCTAAGGAAATGGAGTGTATGTAGTGAAAGGTGGAAGACAAGAAGAGTTACTAAAAGAAATATCTATGGAAGATAATCTTTTACAATTAATCTTCAAGAAGAAGTTCTATAGAAGAAAGTGTTCAAGAATCACAAGAGAAGCTAGAAAAATCTAGAGATGAAGAACTAAGCTCTAAGCTTTTTTTTCTTTTTAAATTTTCATCAAGTTTTAAATGAGAGCAAGAACACCTCCTTTTATAGCCACCAATTTTCGGCCATATGGTGTTAGGTGGAGTAGAAGACTTGTTTTTCTTCACCTATCACCTCATTCTCACCTACCATTCCATTCTCAACTACCACCACATGTGTAAGACAATATTTTTCATTTTTTTTTTCATTTAAAAAACATTACAAGTCAAACTTTGACTAGCTTTGAATTCCACTCTTGTGACTTCATTTAATTAAGTCCAACTTAATTAAAATGACTCCCAAGTCTTCCAAGACTTGTTAATTAAATAATCTTCATGATTAATTAATAGTAAAATTAGTAGCTTAAATATATTCCCGGATAATAATAATTTCCGTTAATGATTAATCTCCAAGATTAATTAATAGAAAAATTATTTTCCCAAGCCTACTAATTAAAATGTCTTCCACTTAATTAATTAATCTCATTAATCAATTTCACTTTAATCCTAAACCGGATTAATATTCACATAGCAATTGAACTTTTTTGAGTAAGTGTGTAACCCCATTGTAGGTTCGTTCATGTACTAGTAGTAGGAACACAACCCCGTTGTGCCTTTGCAATTTTCATTGCTAGATTTAATTACTCCAAGTATTTTAATCCGACCAAGAATTAATTACCGATTAATTCATGGTTCCTACAAATCAAGGTTAGTACTAGCCACGCACCAAGAAGACCTAGCCATGAACGATTATTAGGTGACCTTTCCGCATTACGATTTTCACATAAGTAAAATCCTTCCATCAAATATCCCGATCGAATCTAGGACTTGGATGTCAGTCGAAATCCCAGTAACTCGATTCTATGTATATCGATCTAAGTGACATTGACCAATTTATCAATCAAGCGAGGAAACACTGCTCCTCCTTATTGATACTACTCCGGCCGGAGGTTCCCATGGTCAATACACTGTGAAGTACATAGGATATGCGCCGATGCTAATGATCAGTGACAGATTCTTTCTTGGCACTCACGCGCCTCCGTACATAATCAGACTGGACCCAATATGCCCCACTTTATGACTCACCTGGAATCGTGTGACAAATCTAAGTACAGTGGGCGATGCACGAGACGACCAACGGTGCCTCAAGTCATGAGGACCAATCTTATGCCTACGTAACCGAGGAGATTCCAAATTCGACATTGACTCCAATATGGAATCTCGGCGGGGTTGTTCAGTTTACTCGATCCCAACGAGAACCCACATACATGCACTGATGTACACCGTATCAGTATCCATGGAATAGGATACACTCTCCAAGAGTGTGCATTGTACGTGCAAGTCTTTACGAGTCATTGATATCCCTATCTCAATGATTCTATGACTTGGAACATCTTTAAGACCACAACCTTAGAGACGTATTCCATGATTGGCATCCCCGATACCAAACACATCTCATAGGTTAAGAGTGATCTAGGGGACTTTATCTAATTGCATAGAATGATAATATAAAGAAGAAAATGCCATTTATTAAATTACTTGACAAGATACAATATAAGACTATTTAAAGAGTCGGCTACTACGCCCTACAAATGGCGCACCGGACACCTAACTCTTTAGAGACTTTTTTATTGCTAAATAAATGAAATTAGAGACGGATTTAGAGACAGAATAGAGATGGATTTTAGAGATGGATTCAGAGACAGAATAGAGACGGATTTTTTTTGAAAAGTCCACAAATTAGCCACGGAATTTGAGACTGAATATTTGATCCGTCGCTCAAATCAGCGACGCCACTTTCAGCTACAAGTGCGACGGAAAATTTCCGTCGCTGATAAGTTTTAGAGACGGAAATTTGGGCTTCAGCGACGGATTTTTCCGTGGCTGAAGCCCTATTTTCTTGTAGTGACTATTGTTATGGGCAAAGTGTATTGGACCCTTATATTCAGTCTATAAGATTATATAATTATACATTAAATCTAGCTTGTTTTCTTAGTGATAAAAATCAAAGGCTAAAGAGAAATTTTATATATGAGTATAAAAAGAATACAAAGTAGCTGAGAAATATAGAGACTAAGAGGAATTCTCATGGCAATAGAGGTGGCGGCGCTAAGGAGGCGACGCTACAAACCCCAACTAATCTTGAGAGAAAAAAGAAGATGTCTAGAGAAAGAAGAAAACTAAAACAAAAGGCTGAAAAGAATAATATAAAACCCTAGACCAAATACATCTTATTTAAAGGGAAACCAAAGAACACGGCTGGAGCAATCCCATTGAGTTGTTAGCTGGGCAAAAAATAAACTTGTAAGATTAATCTGTTGGGCTACTTTGATTAGTACTTGGGCCTATTTCAATGCGACTCCCCCAAGTGAACGACACAAGCTTTTGAAAAAATGTCCAGCAATCTAAGTTTTCGATCTAATGCAGCATGTTGATGTTTGCTAAGAGCCTTCCTGAATATATCAGTAACCTGTGCATCAGAAATAACATGTTTAGTAATTATAGTTCCATTTTTAACCAGGTCACGAACCACGTGACAGTCTATATCAATATGTTTGGTACATTCAGAACAAGTAACGGACATGGAACGATACTCTGCCTCGGCAGAAGACTTAAAAACAGTAGAATGTTTCTTACTTTTCCAAGATAGAAGCGATTTTTCCAAAAAAACACAGTATCCCGAGACTGATTTTCTGGAAATGGGATACGATGCCCAATCCGAGTCACAATACACGGTAAGCTTATTTTTAGAATATTTTGAAAAGAAAAGACCCTTTCCAAGTGATGTTTTTAAGTACCGTAAAACTCATAAGGCAAAATTTAAATGGGACAGTTTGGGTTTATGCATGAATTGTGAAAGAACATGAACTGAAAATGAGCTATCAGGATGAGTCATAGTTAAATAAATCGATTTACCAACTAACTTTTGAAAATTCATAATGTCTTCAACAAATTTTTCACTCTCACTTTCATCGATACTTAACTTCAAGTTTTGTTCCATAGGAACGTCAAAGGGTTAGCACCAAGTAACCAATTAACTAACTAATTAAATTTAGAGTATACTTTTGTTAATTAAGACATAACCTAACAAAAGACTAGCAACTTCAATTCCTAAGAAATATTTGAAGGAACCTAAGTCTTTAATCAAAAAATGAAAATTTAAGAAAGATTTTAGCTTGTCAATTTCCAAAACAGAATTACCCCTAATCACATATCATCAACGTATATTAGTAAAGCAATAAAAACAGATTCACTATTTTTCACAAAAAGAGAATGATCATTTTTACTTTGACAAAAACCATTTTCTAACAAGGTTAAAGTGAATTTTTCATTCCATTATCTCGGGGCTTGTTTCAAGTCCTACTAGGAGACGCAGAATTATCTTAAGTCTCAAAAATTATTCCAGTATCAACAGAATCAACTGTTAAAGAATCAACATCATTCTCTTCATTGACAGTGGCCATTTCATCATAGACAATTCCTCTTTTTGTTAGTATCCATATCGAAAAAGTTTGGGCTATCATCTTGATCAACATGAAGGATGCCCTTACTCAAAATTCTAAAGGGAAAAATATTTTCATAAAATGTCACATCTCTAGACAAGATTATCTTATATGTTCAATTACATACAACCTATAATCCTTTTTATTTTCAGCATATCCCAAAAAAATATATTTAACAGCACGAGAATCAAACTTGACTTTGTGACCAATAACAGAAGAAAAACAGAGACGTCCAAAGGTTAGTAAAAACTCATATTTTGGTTTGAAATTGAAATTTTTTCAACGGAGTTTTCCCTTGTTAAATAGAGCTAGGGGTTCCGTTGATTAAGAAGGCAGTCGTACGCACACACTTAGACCAAAAAATTAAAGGGCACTCACTGTGATATAGCAGAGATCTATCTACGTTTAGAATATGATGATGCTTCCTTTGAACGACCCTATTTTGTTGAGGAGTGTTAGGAAATTTCATGTTAGATGTTTTGATGATGACAAGATAGGTTTTATGTTAGACCCCAAAGATATAAAAGTTTATCTTTATTAGAATATGTCTAAGCGTTTAAAATTATCGAGTTGTAATTTTTAGTATACGGCTTTTATCTTTATAGTTTTAGACTAATAGCTAGCGATTAAGCTATGATAGAATTCTAGGTGAGTCTATCCAAGTGAAATCGAAGATCAGTGTCTGAAGACCTTGAAGATAATAGATTCGTTAAGCAACTGTCAAGTGCCTAAGAATCATTTTAGGTGATCATGCCACAAGCGCCTGTCTTCACCTGAATTAAATCTAAAGTCAATAAGCACTTAAATGTAACATTCAACGAACATTTAATTTCAGCGGGAATTAAATTCAAATGCATTAAAGGCTTGATAAGAGCATTAAATGTGATAAAGACTATTGATGTACGGATAAGCCTTCCCCATTGGTTGTCAACTCAAAGTAGGTCTGCTACCAACTCTGTGCAGCAGAATTTCTGGAGATGTCAGAAAAAGACTAAGTCATGTGCCTCGTGTTAAACATGCTTCTGCTTGTGTCCAACGGACAAATCCCAAGAAAAGTCTATAAATAGATCTTCACAGCTCAACCCTAAACGCTGAGAATTATTATCAAAAGCTTGATATACACTCACGCTGTTGAAATCTATATTCATCCTTAAAAGCTCAAAAACTCTATAGCCAAAATATCTTTGAGCTTATACATCTCTACAGCCAAACCAATATCTCTTGCCTCTTCATAGAAGAACTATCATTTCTAAAGAGATATTCCAAAAGTGTTTGAACTTTTCAAATCAAACAAACCTTAATAAAACCCATCAATCTGTTCAATCTGTGTGACGAAATTGTTGAAGACAAAGCAGTATTTCTGTATGAGAGAAGCTTGTCAGAAGCAGATCTTAGCCGAGTTAAAATCTTTGTGATCAGGAAACTCAAGATCAAGCCTTCATAATTTGCTATTGTGTTGAGGCTGTCTTTGTGAAGTTTTGTGATTCATCGAAGGACTATTTTGTTACATTTGATAGTTCAAGGACCTAAATGGTACAAAGTGAATAGTTTATGAGTACAAAGTGTATTTCGCCCTTAGGTGTCTGCACGTTGGGATGAAATAGAATAAAATAGTGTTCAATTTTTATTGAATTTTTTTCTACTTTCAAAATTTTATTTGAAATAGGTATTGATTGTTAATGAAATTGATTTCAAAAGAATTTTAGCTTGAGTAATTTGAATCTCACACACATATTTTATCTTTCCCCCTTTTTCTTCCTTCTGATAGAGCGATCTTCATTTGAATAAAGAAGGGTACTGGTACTTGATTTGTAATGTTAAGGAATGGAGTTCAAACAAATTTTTAATATTGATCAGGTTGGAAATAATATTGCAGCTCCAATCTATTGTATATCATCTATTGTGCTATATATTGGTATGTATAATTTCATTTTTTGCTATATCTTAAGTGTCAATATCAATATCTTTTTATTTACTGATATATTATTAATTATTCAATATAGGACACTACAATTTTGCAACAGCGCAAGAATAGGTGTGTACACATACATCACCCAAAGCTTATCTCTCTAACCTCAAGTCATTTTTTATTTCGTACAAGAAGAATTAGCTCAACTCGTAATAGTTTTATTATTTTCTTTGATTTTTACTAATAATTGTTTGGTTTAATTAACTAATTGTTTGCTGATAGTTTTAAACGGGGGTGACCAATGAACCAAGTCAGCTCAAAAATAGCTCAACTCGAGCTTGAAAAACTCGAGCTCAAGTTGACCCAATTTTGAGCCAAAAAATGCTTGTTCAAAGACTTGCGTTCCTGAATAAATAATAATATTTAATTTATTTATTTACTTATTAATATATATATAATATATAATAATATTGTATATGTATAAATAATTATATGTTTAATATTTATTATGATTATATTTATTTATCTATATATTAATACAAAATTAATAATATGTTAATAAAAAATACTTTTTTTCTGAGCTCGAGCATTCTCCATTCAAAAATAAATAACAATTCAATAGTACAGGAGTGCATACGAGTCAAGCTTTAGCTGAGTCTGGCCAAATTGCTCGGCTCGAGCTGAACGAGCCTAAGAAATTATCTTCTCAACTTATTTGTTTATAATTTAGTTCTTAATTTATTTCTTAAAATTAAATTATTTTTTGCTCTCATCATATTATTAAATCTGTCATGGTATAATTACATATGTAATTTTTTCTCAAATCAATTATTTTTGTCATAATTAGAGTTTAGTTTTAATAAATTTACATTATGCTCTTATCCTGAATTAGCTAGTGAATTCATAAAAGTGGTTAACTGAAATCATTGTTGATGAGTCTGGGGATGACCTACACTTCCTCATATATATGTTCACATAGGCCTCTCATGCTTATGTTCACATTAAGAGTATAGATCTGTTGGGATCTAAGATCTCAGGACTCACCTGTTAATTTGTGTATATATGTCATATTGAAAAATAAAAATATAATGTATAATGGGTTAATTTGACACATTACATGATGACATATTTTATTAGTAGAACAAGCTATTTGGTAAATGAACAAATTAAACTGGCATCCAATCCCAGCCATAAGAACTTGTTATCTTCGTTTATTGTGAAATTACCATTCTAAGAGTTCTAAAATAAAATGTACAGGGAAATCAGTGAACCTGAAAACCTTGAAATTTAGTAACGATGTTAGGAAACTGTTAATGGTGATGCAAATTACATTGTTTTAAGGTCTCCTCCACCATCGACAACTTTATCGAAAATGGATGTGGTGATCAATGATGAATGTGCAACAGTTGCAGCAAGCATGAAATTGTTGAACTCGGTAATAGTTGTACTCCTTACGATTAGTTTTTCGTTACACATTCAGACATGACTTTTCTTCCTCACAAGACTACTGAATTTTGTTTCTCGTTTTTTCTTTACCACTTACACAATATCTTGGATAAATGATACATAACATAAATATTCTATTTATTTGTGGACCGGAACTCAACAATTAATTGCATTTGACGTGCTTTTGAAATCCGTCTCGATACATGCATTACTTGGAATATGTGTTGCTGCTGTTACAAATGCCATGGACATTTAATTCATTTATGTCCCGAGGTTGGACCGAAGGGATTTAATAACCGAATGGGTTTGTTTTGATGTTGGTAGAAGATACCATGAATGTGAGAAGAATGAGCGTGGTTGTGGCTTTCGACTATGGAGAGATCCTCCAATGTGCAACAGAGCAACATCTGATTCCCGAGCTTAGAGATCGAGGTGATAAATTTCAGTCCGATCCGACCGAGTTGACGCTTATGGTATAAAATTTAGTTGTAAGAGTGAATAAATTTTGTTTCGAAAATAAAAACAAACTAGATTAGGGTGGATCCAACTGCATGTTCCAAGCCCCGTGATAATTCTTATCTTAGAATTATCTTTCAACCCCCGCGCTCGAGTTCGATACGCTAGACGGTGGTTCAGAATTTAACACTTCGATGTGTTATTTAACTTAATTATTCGGACCGCAATTGACTAAAATATTTATCGTCTTCGAATGACACAATAATACAGTGAAGGAAAGATTCAAGTCCAGATAAAAACTATCTCTCTGATACTTAAATCTGACACAAGATAATCTTATACCTACGTGAGAATCTCTCGATCGAATGTATTATTTACGTGAGAATCTCTCGATCGAATGTATTATTTTTCGATGTTATGTATCGTCTTCGGATGACACAATAATATTATAAA
Organism: Buddleja alternifolia; assembly: GCA_019426215.1. Taxonomy (NCBI): domain Eukaryota; kingdom Viridiplantae; phylum Streptophyta; class Magnoliopsida; order Lamiales; family Scrophulariaceae; genus Buddleja; species Buddleja alternifolia. Next base: position 27,753,058 of record CM033399.1, on the reverse strand, counting down.
AGAAAAATTCAAGTCCAGGTAAAGACTATCTCTCTGATACTTAAATCTGACACAAGATAATTTTGTACCTACGTGAGAACCTTTCTTTTTCAAAACGATGTTAATGAATAGAAAACTTAGGTCAAGATACAAATTACTGTCAAATATTGAAATCTGAAAGCATGTAATCCATACCTCCATAAAAGTTTTCGATTCGTAAAAATTACAGGCAATCGAATGCCGATACAAGCCTTGAAAAGGCAAATTCCTTCGAGTCTAATACTAAATTACATTACGGCTACTCCTAAATTATGCTAAGAGCTACTCCTACATTACGCTATGAACTACTCCTAAGAAAACGAAAATGCAGAAGTCTGGTGATCTTGCGATGTTTTTGTTTATGTCTGGTGCGGCTGGTATATATATGGGTCTTCAGAACCGTTCTCAACCCACGTTCCTTATCTTCGGGAACTGTCTTCACCTGCTTCTTCAACTGCTCTTTCAAATATCTTCAACTTGGCGCGCCTCTGCAAATGATTACCTATTTGGACTTCATTTTATTTCTTCAGATTCGATTCTTGGGTTTTATTAACTCAGCCCCTTCTTTTCGAATTTCTACAATTTGGGCCCTGTATTTCGAAAGCCCAATTATTTTATGGTGTAAACAAATGCCCCCCTAATATATATGAACGTTTCGAGTTCATGTATATTAAAAGACACGTCTTTCAACTCGAAATGAGCAATCATTTTTTAGTTCGAAATGAGCAATGAATGACATAAAAGAAGACAACAAACCTGCTCGAGCATCCCTAGCTCAAGTCCAAGCAATAATACTCAAAAGGGTTTGACATGGCCCACCACTTTATGCCATTATAATAATTTTTATATGTATAATAAAAGAAAGCTTTTATATATACAAATATGCTCGAGCATTTCTCCTCCTCAAGCTTTTCGGCTCGAGCCAATAATGCTCAAAAGAAAAAGGTTTGACATGGCCCACTCATTTTATGCCATAATTATATTTATATATATATAATAAAAAGAAGACATAGCTGTACTTCCTTTCGAGCAGGTGATTATGCCTCTCGAGCAAGTCCTCATGCCCCTTGAAAAGCTTCTTTACTTCTTATTATATATATATATATATATATATACATATATATTAAAAACTATTGAGATGCTGACTAAGCTCAAACATCCTTAATTCTCCTCTGTTTCGAAGAGCATCCTTACTAAAACTCTTCTCTTTCTTCCAATTATCAAGAACAGGGTCATTGAATCGAGATGGCAATACGTGTACCCTCCCCCTCGAAGTCCTCACTAATGGCGGCCGCGACTCTTCCTTCACTTTCGGCTTCGATTCCGCCGCTGCTCCGCTGCCGTTGAATGGAATTATACCGGCGGCAACATCTCCAAGGAGATGCGTAGGATAACAAACGTTTGAGATTTTTCGTCTCTTCTTATTCGCAGATGAATCGTCGTCGTCACCAACCGAATCCCCAATACGACATTGTTTCAGAATCGGCATTACCGATTTCAATCTCTTCTTTATTCTCCTCGAAAACTCCCAATTCTACTTGATTCGAAACCCTAATCCGATCAATTTCCACCGCAATTTAACAGGAATTCGACTTAAAGAAAGTGAAACAAGATTAAAATTGATACTAATAGGGATCTCTGTTTCAAATACTCTCTATCTCTCTAACTGCTCTGGTTGTCGATGAGAGACTAAGCTTTTTTTTCGAGTATGCTTAATTTCGAGGATGTAGTATCTCGAGTATATTTTATTTCGACTACATGATTTTTCGAACATGCTTTATTTCGAGTACATGATATTTCGAGTTCAATAGTTTCGAATTCATTAATTTTAAGCACCTCGAAACTGCTGCATTCGAAATATCAAAGCATTCGAGATTACATGAATTTGAAATATCAAGGCATTCGAAATTCCAGAAGGTGATTACATCTCAACAATCATATCACTTTCTCCATTAATGCCGGCCACCATTTCATTGCAAGGCACAACTATATATACATATATATATATATAGAGAGAGAGAGAGCAAAGTCCAACATTACGGCTCAAGAGAGAAAAAAGAAGTTTGATATGGCCCACCCCTTTATGCCATCATATTAATATTTATATGTATAAATAATAATATATGTACAAATCTGCTTGAGCATTTATGCTCGAGCAGTTTGCTCGAACAGCTAGCTCGAGCTTTTTCGGCTCGATCAGTTCGCTCTATTCGGAGCGCTCGATTTGTTGCGCTGTTACTTTATTAGTTCTTAGATATTTTCGAAAGATGTACTTATAACCATTTTTACTTTATTTGTAATAAATCTTTGTCCGTTTCGAGAGATGGTTCCCTTCTTATTTTTAGCAGGTCTTTCGAATGAAGCTACTGTCGAGGTATCTTTAACTGAGTCAGCATCTCTTGAGGTTCGAAATTGTTGAACAACCTCAAAATCGAAATTGGGCCCCTTTTCGAACCTTCACTTCGAGCAAATTATCGCGCTGAACTTGAAATATCGAAGTATTCGAAATTGCTGAATTTGAACTATCAAAGTATTCGAGAATCCTTTTTATTCGAAATAGCAATATGCTAGAAGTCACTGTGGGTTGTAAACCTTCTCCACTTTTTTTTTTTTTTAAATATATATATATATATACACACATATATATCGAATATATATATAGAGAGAGCAATGTCCATCAACAAAAAGTTCTGACATATTCTTATTCACCAATTAAATAGCAACATGAATATATATATATATATGTGTGTGTGTGTGTGTGTGTTCTTCATGGTGATTCGTTAGTAATTAATATATATATAATTAATACATTTACAATTATTAGTGGGGTTCCACCTTAAGTGGACTTTGTCCAAAATACAATTTAAAGGCAGGTTGCTCGAACAGGCTCTTGCTCGAGCTGCTTATTCGAGCAATTAGCTCGAGCAACTAGCTTGAGCTTTTTTCTGAGAAAATCGCAGAAAAATTATTTCTTTCATTTTTTCGAGTTACCCCTCGATTAAGATTCGGTTCGAAGTACTTTACCGAATGTTTGAAACTATCCATAAATACAAATTTAAAAACATAATTCGTGTATTTAAAAACATAATTCGAAACATTAAGATTGACCCATTTTGATTTGCACGAATTTCTTCATAACTCTTTCAGATGATGAGTCTTCAATTTTCCTGTCATTTAGCTATTGTTTTTTTCGAAAACCAAGCCCGTACATCCTCTCAATAATCATTTCGATCTGATTTAGGGGTCAAAGAATTTCCCCCAATACTTCCTCCCATATGGGCATCGGACACAACTTGCCCCCCTGCATATGGTACTCGGATATTATTTGGGAACGTAAGACTTCCTTAACTTATCGGTACATTCGAGAAGCCATTGTTTCCCGTAATAAAAGGAGCGTTCGACTAACTCCCACTGTGGTCGCCATTTATTTGTTTCGAAAATAAAAACAAACTAGATTAGGGTGGATCCAACTGCATGTTCCGAGCCCCGTGATAATTCTTATCTTAGAATTATCTTTCAACCCCCGCGCTCGAGTTCGATACGCTAGACGGTGGTTCAGAATTTAACACTTCGATGTGTTATTTAACTTAATTATTCGGACCGCAATTGACTAAAATATTTATCGTCTTCGAATGACACAATAATACAGTGAAGGAAAGATTCAAGTCCAGATAAAAACTATCTCTCTGATACTTAAATTTGACACAAGATAATCTTATACCTACGTGAGAATCTCTCGATCGAATGTATTATTTACGTGAGAATCTCTCGATCGAATGTATTATTTTTCGATGTTATGTATCGTCTTCGGATGACACAATAATATTATAAAAGAAAAATTCAAGTCCAGGTAAAAACTATCTCTCTGATACTTAAATCTGACACAAGATAATTTTGTACCTACGTGAGAACCTTTCTTTTTCAAAACGATGTTAATGAATAGAAAACTTAGGTCAAGATACAAATTACTGTCAAATATTGAAATCTGAAAGCATGTAATCCATACCTCCATAAAAGTTTTCGATTCGTAAAAATTACAGGCAATCGAATGCCGATACAAGCCTTGAAAAGGCAAATTCCTTCGAGTCTAATACTAAATTACATTACGGCTACTCCTAAATTATGCTAAGAGCTACTCCTACATTACGCTATGAACTACTCCTAAGAAAACGAAAATGCAGAAGTCTGGTGATCTTGCGATGTTTTTGTTTATGTCTGGTGCGGCTGGTATATATATGGGTCTTCAGAACCGTTCTCAACCCACGTTCCTTATCTTCGGGAACTGTCTTCACCTGCTTCTTCAACTGCTCTTTCAAATATCTTCAACTTGGCGCGCCTCTGCAGATGATTACCTATTTGGACTTCATTTTATTTCTTCAGATTCGATTCTTGGGTTTTATTAACTCAGCCCCTTCTTTTCGAATTTCTACAATTTGGGCCCTGTATTTCGAAAGCCCAATTATTTTATGGTGTAAACAAATTTAATAGCGCAGTGTTTTAGATGTTCATTATTAATGTATTTATATTCATTTTTGCCGTTTCTATAGAATTGGTGTTTTAGAACCTTTAATAATAATTGTCCTTGTTTTGAATTAGAGTTTTCTGATTCATTTTTAATTATGGTTACTGTTATGCTTATAATCGGTTAGACCATATAGATGATAGATACCGTGTATCTTTTAATTCGCTTTTTGCATCCTCATCTGCTCTGCACACACACCTTTGAGAACAAAAAATTTTCCGTGATAGATTATGGGCAATTCGATGCGCGGTTTTTCTGTTCCCTAGTGTATATATATATATATATATATTATGAAAAGAACGGTTGGAGCACAACTGTGTAGAGGGACACTATTGCTAAAAAAAATTAAATAAAATGGTTTTTCCCATTTTGGTCGTCTTCAAACTAAGACATGCCTGTTATTTAACAATCTATCACCAAAAATAGACATTATGATGTTCTTATGTCGGTTTGGTTATGAGTTATGGTAATTAGCAAGTGCAGAATTTGCCAATTGCATTCTTTTCTGGAAATGGTTGGAGTGGGGTTTCGGGGTGGGGTTGGGTTTCAAAGTTGGGAGGTTAAAAGGCATGACAAGAGTGGCAGGGAAGTGGGATGGGGCTAACCTGCCGGTAGACGGTGTCGGTGTGATGGCGCTGCAAGCTCAGCGGTTCAACGTGGTTCACCTTGCTAGCGGTCATTGCCGACGGGTTGGAAGGGAGGAAAGAGAAATTAAGAAGAAATTTTGTAGAAGAGGAGAAAGGGGAATAGATAATAATAAATGGTGTTGCTGAATTTGAATTATTAGAGTGAATGGGTATTATTGTAATCGAAAGCAGCTTATGTTAACACCGTTAAGTTTGGCCATTAATTTGGAGGGGGTATTTGTTACATTATGTAGTTTAGGGGGGTAATTGATACATATGCTATAGTTTCAAGGGGGCAAAATGTAAACATAAAAAACATGAAAAGTTGAACTTCATCACCATTTTTCTTATGGAGAGAGTAAGTATCAATCTCTAAACATTTGTAATGTAACTCAGTAGCACAACAGCTAACTTAAAATATAGCCGTATGCACTCACAAAATTCCATACCTAAAAGCGGAGATGGGCAAAAAATGCAAAAACAATTTCTTCGGAAATGAAAAATTATTAAATGAATGAAATCAAAAGCACCATTCTGTCATATTTGGCTTATAATTAACTAAGATGCCCCTGTAAGACTAAGTATTAGCAAGTTTGCCAATGTAATTCTACTTTGACAACTAAAATCTCCCCGTCAGATTAATATAGTTATAGCTCATTTTAAATTAGTTTCTCTTGACACATCTTTTCAGTAATAAATACCTCATCTGAAAGAACATATAGAATTATAGGAAAATTTTCATTTTTGGTGCCACTTATATGCCGAATCCGATTTTGGTGCCCCAATTACCCCGCTCATCAAATGTAGTCCCTAAACTATCACATTTTCATCAAGTATGATCCTTTTGTCTAATTTTCAGTTGAATTGATAACTATCGAGGTTAATTGAAATGTTAAAAATTACATTTTGCACCCCAAAAACACAAATTCTATAATTCCACCCCAAAAGCTAACAAAATTACGATTAAATTATGAAATTTGTCAATTATTCTTTTTTGGGATGGAAAGTACCCAAAGTTGTGCTTTTGGGGTGCAAAATGTAATTTTTGATATTTTAATTAAACCTAACAGTTACTAATTTGATGGAAAATTAGACGGAGCCAAGGGACAACATTTGATGAAAATGTAATAGTTTAAGGACTACATTTCATGAGTGGTGTAATGGGGGACGAAAATCGGATTCAGCGTATAACTTGGGGACCAAAAATGAGATTTTTCCAAGAATCATACATTAACATACTCATTGGGTAATACTATGAATATACATAAATTAGTTCTTCAATAACTAAAGAAAATGAATGAACATTAATTTAAGTAAATGAAGAATTGTCTGCATCAAATTATAAAAGAAAATATGTCTCAATTCTCAATACTTGAATCTCAATAGACAAACTTAATTTACAGATTCATCGATAGCTCGAAATTTTTAGCGTTCACGAGACAAACTTAATTTACAGATTCATCGATAGCTCGAATTTTCTAGGGTTCACGAAGATGAACGATTAAAGTATTTAAAAAAGATTACCTTTCGTATTTCATATGATATTTCGAAACTATGGGAAGAGGTTATATGGGCCCTAACCCGCAGCCCAATCCAATTGTGGAAGACAGTGCGATGTGAATAATAGCCCAAAATGGATACCCAGACATGAAGGAAAAAGACTTCGGTGGCTGATGGACTTTAATCTTATTAATGGTTTAGTTGTTCCAATTATTTAGAAAGTTTAGATGCTTTTAATTAGGTTAATATTGTTTTAAATATTATAATTCTTAGTAATTGTTACGTAGTGATTGTTAGAGGGAAGTTTAATTATGCAGTTTTTAGTTTAGTTGGCTCTTGATTTTAGGATCAAGACGAAGTAGATAAATAGGAGTCTTGTAACCGGGTTCAAAAAGAGAAGAAATTTATTCTGGTAAAAATATCTCCCTCCTGCTTTTGTTCTGAAGTTTGGTTTTTATTAGAAAGAAACTCTCTCTCTCTTAATCTCCCACTTTTGGAGTTAATTCCTGACTTAAAAAGGAATAACATTGATATGAACAAATCTTTGATCGTATCAACTATCAAGAGGCCAAAAATGATATATTACCTTAAAAGATTAAATTTGAAAAGTTCATTAAGACGATAGATTTCTGCCAACAAATGATGGTTAAGGAACTAATCACTTTCTAACAGAAAGTTGTGGGTTTGATCCTCTATGTCGGTTTGAGGATAGCGTTGGTGGGTAATCTATAAGTACTTATGTAAAATATTTGGCCCCGCAAGCATTCCATGACCCGTGGTAGGTCGGACTCAAGCCTACCAAACTTTTTGTAATAAAGTTTTCTTGCCCATGAGACACGGGCTGCACCTTTCAAAGTCCATGTCTCCTCAAATTGAGGAAGATAGGAAAGAAATGAGTACAGTGCCCTATGCGTCTGCAGTGGGTAGTCTGATGTACGCCATGTTATGCACACAATCGATTAATTGTAATAGGTGTGTCTAAACTTTAGACTTGAGGAATCGAGTTGAAGATATACTTTGTGACGTTAGGTTCGTCATTAGAGCAGTTAAGCCCAATTCACTCATTGGTGGGGTCAACCTCGAACTGCAACTTAATGGGCAGGTAGTATTTTTAACTGGTATCCAAGATGTGATTCGTTCCCTCGTAAGTGAACGAGGAATTATCCTATGCATTTATAAGTAAGTTAGATCTTAAAGTCTTTGGTCAAAACATTCATTGATTTGAACTTATTATAAATATAGTATAGTGTCAAATTAGTGAGTTTGACTAAAACCATGACTCTCACTTGACCGGGATAAGGAAACGAAGAGTTTGTATTCACACAGTATTCAGAAATGGAAAGGTAAAAAATGATCTAATCATTTCATCTTATTTGAGTTAAAATATGGACTACGTGACTAGCCAGGTGAGGCTCATATTCAATGGAATCCTCACATTGCCAAATATAGACGAAACTAAAGTGTCACGCTTAAAAAAGAAAATTTGATGAAAAAATGGATAGTTCTTGTGGTAATATTTTAAGTATTGGGTACTTAAAATTAAATAAATAGAATTAATTACTTGAAGAAATAAGTTAATTTATTAACTTATGTTTTAATTAATATAATATTCCTTGGAGAAATAAAATTAATTAAAAGAGTTTTCTGTTATTTAATTGAACTAATTAATTGAATTAAGTTAATTAATTAAATATATTAATAAACTAAGTACAAAATTAATACACCAAGTGGCACTCCAAGCCCTAGAGAGGGCGGCCACTAGGAGTATTAATGGGCTTAATTTTAGTCCAAGATAATAACTTAAGTGATATAAATATCACATTAGTTATAAGCCTAGGTAATAAGTTGCATTACACAATACCACAAGAAAAAGAACTCCTCTCCCCTCTTCTCTCTAGCAGTCGCCCTTCAACAAGAAAAAGGGGAAGTTTTTTCCATCAAGTATTTTCCAGCGAGACGATTTAGAGGCAGAACAATTGGACTACTTGGATCAACATACTTTCAGCCGGAGAATTTTCGCGAAGAATTAAAGAATTCAAATTCATAGGAATTGTGAAACATTTTGATACAACGGGTAAAATTCATTAAACCCTAACATACATACCTGTGTTTAAACCCCGGGATTGATACTGCCGTGGGAAAATCCAAAAATTTTAAAATTCTGTTTTTCGCTGGGTTTGGTTACTTTTTCCCAACAGTAGGTGCCCTACATATATAAAGGTTAAGAGTTTTCATTAGTTGAAAACTAGGGTTTGAAAATATCAATTCTTTCTCTCATCTTTTCTCTTCCACCTCTTTCACAAGTTATTTTTCCAACTCATGTATTGATTAAGAAGAACACCAAAATATATTCCTACTCTTTTTTCTCATAAGCCAAAATTAGATTGAGGGTACGAACTAAAGTATGGATACACCTAGAGGCGCAACACTTGGGGCTCAAGAGCAAATCAATCCGAAGAGGTATAGCTGGGAGTTTCTTAAAAATACTGTTGCGGATTTGTTCTTCAAGAGGTAAACACATGTGAACTCACCTTGTTAGGTTTTTGAATCGGATGGTACCATGTCTGTCTAGCCTTAATTTGGGGATGCCTCGCATTTTAATTTCAATTTTGAAATACCGAGCTCCAGCTGTGACCGGCATCCCCGGGGTTGGACAACGCGATCCCAACAAATGATGAAAAGCAAACCTATCCAAGTTACGATCTTCATCTGAGTCGAATCCTTCCATCTTTTTTCCGTCTAAGGTCTAGGTTTTGGGTTGAAATCCTAATAACCTTGGAAACTATGACTTTGTTAGAAACACTAATGACCTAGTCTTCTAAGCATGGATCACCAATCACTCTTATAAGACTATGCTCTGACTAAAGACTTTTATCAATCATTCAAGTTTACACAACAACATAGAAAAAACTAGGTTGTAAGCCCCGGATGGATCCTATATCCAATGTCACCTGTTTCGCGATATTACCATACTACACCCAATATACGCAACCATATGACTCTCCTGGAGTGCGCGTGTACATCTAAGTATAGTGGGTAGTACCTTTCCCAGTGACATCTCAGGTCGGAGGACTAATCTCACATTATGAAACTCAAGGACTCCTTGCGGGGTTCTTCAATTCCATACTCACCTAAGTATGAATCTTTGTGCATGTATTGATCCATCCGGCTATTCACAATAGAAAACGACAATCTCTATAAGTGTGACATGCACAAACAAGTTTTGAAGAGACTGTGATATCCCACATCTCATAGCCTCTATGACTTGGAACATATTTAAAAATTATCGTCTTTGAAAGCATTTCATAAACATCAGGCCATTCCCCTAACCTTTGTATAATCAATAGGATCTCTATCTATACTATCATAAATAAATAACAATAGAGAAGATGCGAACAAGTTTGATATATTGTAAAGGATAAGACTGTTATAGTGTTTATAATCCAGTGATTAAGCCAACAAATGGCCATCAGGCACACAACACTCTGTACGCTTAAATTTCTAGAAATGTCCCAACTTTCGACTCCTCTTTCCTCATCATTAAATGGGTTGCTCCAACCAACAAGGTCTAACATAATTGGTAGATAGCGGCCATTTGTAAGGAAAAACTTTTGTTGGGAGAGGCAAGACCTACTTCGGTAATCTCTACGACTCGAGGGGATTAACTTTCAATGTCCGACTGGAAGAACGTTTGGTATAAACCAAAAAAAAAACATATTTCATAAGAAGAGTGTATTACACGTGTTACAGGGGTGTGACTAAACCGAAAGCAGACCAACATTTCCCGTGAAGTATTGAAAAATCTGACCATGTCATATATAGGGTATGTGTAACACTAGAATACCAGCATCGCACGTATGTAAAAGTATTGGCCAATTGGACCTAAGTCCTATGATGCCCGGACACTTTGAAAAATCATCCAATGTAGTGTCAGAGCGTCTGTTCATGTCCAACTACATTGAGAGAAAAAAAAAACACATGAACAGTCGTGTTCAAATAGGTCTGTATACTAATTTTTTAAAGAATTATCGTATTTTGTATCAATATCGTGTTCGTGTATCATAAGACCTAACATATGTATGTACCTGAAAAATGGGCCAATTTCACAAATATAATGTAATTAAAATAGTGACCAATTTGAATCTAACCTACGTTATTTCTTAATCAATTTGAACCTAACATTTGTACATAAAATATTGGCCAATTTGACCATACCTACATTACTTTTGAAATAATATAGATATGTGCCTACGTATAATTGAATAAATACTTCTATTTTCAGTTGGTGTACATGTACGAACTCATTTCTTGCTCGTGTTGTATTATTTTTACCATTATATTTTAAGGAGGAAAATATCATTTTATACGTATACCTATTGCACACCTTTCTTTTCCTGTATTCAATTAATTGGGTACCATATCCACTTATCATTAAATGAAATACATTTGATTAATTGAAATTAATAATAAATTAAATATTGCTATATGTATACAACAGACCATGTCACTTTCTTTTGTTTCTTTCTCCAATTTGTTCCAACAACAATCTTTGAAAGCATTTCATAAACATTAGGCCATTCCCCTAACCTTTGTATAATCAATGGGATCTCTATCTATACTATCATAAATAAATAACAATAGAGAAGATGCCAACAAGTTTGATATATTGTAAAAGATAAGACTGTTATAGTGTTTATAATCCAGTGATTAAGCCAACAACTGGCCATCGGGCACACAACACTCTGTACGCTTAAATTTCTAGAAATGTCCCAACTTTCAACTCCTCTTCATCATTAAATGGGTTGCTCCAACCAACAAGGTCTAGCAGAATTGGTAGATAGTGGCCATTTGTAAGGAAAAACTTTTGTTGGGAGAGGCAAAACCTACTTCGGTAATCTCTACGACTCGAGGGGATTAATTTTCAATGTCCGACTGGAAGAACGTTTGGTATAAACCGAAAAAAAAAATGGGTTGCTCCTCACTTGTATGCTTCTTTGGTGCAGTAAACTCCTTATATTACCAATACAGACCACGCCACTTTCTTTTGTTTCTTTCCCCACTTTGTTCCAACGGCAATCTTTTCAAAGGAAAAATCAATAGAGTGGTCCGAACTCTACACCCTAAGAATCAAAACTTGATAATGTAACAATGGTCAAATCAATAGAATGGTCCCTACTTGACACGCTAAGATTCGGTAAAATATTTTAGAAAATACAAACAAACATAGCTCTACTATTTTATTTCCCATGTTCGCAAAAGAAAAGGCCAACCAAAATAGCGACTTTTCTTGGGAAATTGAAGATGGGCAATAAATAATGGTGGTGTAAATTGAAAAAAATGATGGATCTCTATAACCTTTCCCCAAGCACAATACGGTCCTATGTCAGACTTTCATACCTTAATTCGGGAGATTCGATGCTACCCATGAGGCCGTGGAACAGAAAAATTTTACTTCGATTTCAGCTTGGCTACTCTCAAATATATTTCATAAGAAGAGTGTATTACACGTGTTACAGGGGTGTGACTAAACCGAAAGCAGACCAACATTTCCCGTGAAGTATTGAAAAATTTGACCATGTCATATATAGGGTATGTGTAACACTAGAATACCAGCATCGCGCGTATGTAAAAGTATTGGCCAATTGGACCTAAGTCCTATGATGCCCGGACACTTTGAAAAATCATCCAGTGTAGTGTCAGAGCGTCTGTTCATGTCCAACTACATTGAGAGAAAAAAAAGACATGAACAGTCGTGTTCGAATAGGTCTGCATACTAATTTTTTAAAGAATTATCGTATTTTGTATCAGTATCGTGTTCGTGTATCATAAGACCTAACATATGTTAGTACCTGAAAAATGGGCCAATTTCACAAATATAATGTAATTAAAATAGTGACCAATTTGAATCTAACCTACGTTATTTCTTAATCAATTTGAACCTAACATTTGTACATAAAATATTGGCCAATTTGACCATACCTACATAACTTTTGAAATAATATAGATATGTGCATACGTATAATTGAATAAATACTTCTATTTTCAGTTGGTGTACATGTACGAACTCATTTCTTGCTCGTTTTGTATTTTTTTTACCATTATATTTTAAGGAGGAAAATATCATTTTATACATATACCTATTGCACACCTTTCTTTTCCTGTATTCAATTAATTGGGTACCATATCCACTTATCATTAAATGAAATACATTTGATTAATTGAAATTAATAATAAATTAAATATTGCTATATGTATACAACAGACCATGTCACTTTCTTTTGTTTCTTTCTCCACTTTGTTCCAACAACAATCTTTTCAAAGGGAAAATCAATAGAGTGGTCCGTACTCTACACCCTAAGAATCAAAACTAGATAATGGGGTCATTCTATGTTAAACTGAGACCAATTGATCTCGATCTAGTGTACACCATTAGATCAAGGAGCATTTAAATGCTCCCCTATTTGAGGGACCCAATGGTGTACCTAGCATAGAATTTACCATGTGTAACAATGCTCAAATCAATAGAATGGTGCCTACTTGACACGCTAAGATTTGGTAAATCATTTTAGAAATACAAACAAAGATAGCTCTAATATTTTATCTCACATGTTCGCAAAAGAGATGGCCAACCAAAAAAGCGACTTTTCTTGGGAAATTGAAGACTGGTAATAAATAATGGTGGTGTAAATAGAAAAAAATGATGGATCTCTATAACGTCCCCCCAAGCACAGTACGGTCCTATGTCAGACTTTCATACCTTAATTCGGGAGTTTCGATGCTACCTTGAGGGCCGTGGAATAGAAAAATGCTACGTCGATCCCAACTCAGCCACTCTCAAATATATTTCACAAAAAGACTGTATTACACGTATTACAGGGATTTGACCGAACCAAAAGCAGACTAGCATTTCCCGTGAAGTATTGAAAACTTTGACCATGTCATATATATATGGTATGTGTAACACTAGAATACTAGCATACACATGTATGTAGAAAAGTATTGGCCAATTGGAGCTAAGTCCTATGATGCACGGGGCACTTTGAAAAATCATCTTGTATAGTGTCCAAGCGCCTCTTCATGTCCAACTATATTGAGAGAGAAAAAATACATATGAACAGTCGTGTTCGAATCGGTCTGTGTATTAATTTTTTTAAAAATTGTCGTATTTTGTGTAAGTATCGTGTTCGTGCATCATAATACCTAACATATGTAAGTACCTAAAAAAATGGGCCAATTTCACAATAACGTACGCACTTATATATAATGAAATTAAAATGGTGACCAATTTGAATCTAACCTACGTTATTTCTTAGTCAATTTGAACCTAACATTTGTACATAAAATATTGGCCAATTTGGCCGTACCTACTTAACTTTTGAAATTATACAGATATGTACATACATATAATTGAATAAATACTTCTATTTTCAGTTGGTGTACATGTACGAACTCATTTCTTGCTCGTTTTGTATTTTTTTAACCATTATATTTTAAGGGAGAAAATATCATTTTATACTAGTACCTATTGCACACCATAGTTTTCCTGTATCCAATTAATTGGGTACCATATCCACTTATCATTAAATGAAATACATTTGATTAATTGAAATAAATAATAATAATAATTTAAATATTGATATATGTATACAAGAGAAAGTTAGATTTAGGGTCAAACCAAACCTTTCAATTACCAAAATTTCTTTGGTCTTGAACATCAAATCGTGTAAATTACGTCAACAATTATGACATTTACTGATGTGATATTAATCTACACCGTTTAGCGCACAATGCATTGCACATTGGACCCTAAATGTATTTCATCTTTTATTCGAACTTATATGCATATCAAGTGTTCAAATTCACATCACATGTATATTTAATGAATGAAATTATACAAATGACATGCATATATTAAACGACATAAGTTATGTAACACCGTTTAAAATAGAGGATTCGCATTACTGCACATAGTGTACTTATAATTTTTTCTCATTATCCTACCGTTTTCAGGATTTTTATTACCAACGCATCGAATTGCCAACATCAAATGAATAATAGTACACATTTTACCTCATTTCCCCATCAATAAATGGGTAGTTGGGGAATTGAATGGGTGGTTGGGTAATTATAATTAGGGCAAAATATACTTTGTACCCCTGAACGATTCATTTTGTCTCATTTAGTTCTCTGAACTAACAAATGTAACAAAATGATCTCTGAACTATCAAATGTAACAAAATAATCCCTTGATTAGATGGATGTGTTTGGCTTACCCTGATATGTAGCTGACGTGGCACAGAGTTTGACCATTGCAATGTGGCCATTGAAATTTTTTGCTTATTTTGAACTCACTTACTTTCAATAAACTGAGTTTTTTGTGTACTTATAGTTTTACTATTGTTTAACCATTTTCTACGTACTTTTGTGCAGAAAATAATACAACAATTTTCTACTAATTTCTTAGGAAAATTTACGAAAACCTCCTTAAAATAAATTTTATACCCAAACAAATATTTTATAATATTTATTAGTCCAAAAAACTGATTTCACCAACTTTTCTTTCCAACAAATCCAACATTTAGGGTTCATACATTCATGAATTTAATTGTCCTTAACCTTGTAGAGCAAAAAAAAAAAAATCAATTGTAGTTTTATTTAAAAAATTAATTATACAGAAACTTTATTTCGATAATTGATACTGGTTATGATTTTAATTGTACATGTTAAGGTTTTTTTAATCTTCTTAAAAATTTTAAAAAGTATATTTTAACCCATATTAAAAATAAAATAAATTATATAAAAATATTTAAAGTACTTAATATTCACAAATAACATTCGTATTATACTATTTATCAATTTAAAAAATTAGCCAAACACGTCCTTAAGTCGAAGGACTATTTTGTTACATTTGATAGTTCAGGGACCATTTTGTTACATTTGATAGTTTAGGGACCTAAATGGTACAAAGTGAATAGTTTATGAGTACAAAGTGTATTTCGCCCTTAGGTGTCTGCACGTTGGGATGAAATAGAATAAAATAGTGTTCAATTATAATTGAATTTTTTTCTACTTTCAAAATTTTTATTTGAAATAGGTATTGATTGTTAATGAAATTGATTTCAAAAGAATTTTAGCTTGAGTAATTTGAATCTCACACACATATTTTATCTTTCCCCCTTTTTCTTCCTTCTGATAGAGCGATCTTCATTTGAATAAAGAAGGGTACTGGTACTTGATTTGTAATGTTAAGGAATGAAGTTCAAACAAGTTTTTAATATTGATCAGGTTGGAAATATTATTGCAGCTCCAATCTATTGTATATCATCTATTGTGCTATATATTGGTATATATAATTTCATTTTCTGCTATATCTGACGTGTCAATATCAATATCTTTTTATTTGCTGATATATCTTTTTAATTATTCAATATAGGACACTACAATTTTCCAACAACGCAAGAATAGGGGTGTACACATACATCACCCAAAGCTTATTTCTCTAACCTCAAGTCATTTTTTATTTCGTACAAGAAGAATTAGCTCAACTCGTAATAGTTTTATTTTTTTCTTTGATTTGTACTAATAATTGTTTGGTTTAATTAACTAATTGTTTGCTGATAGTTTTAAACGGGGGTGACCAATGAACCAAGTCAGCTCAAAAATAGCTCAACTCGAGATTGAAAAACTCGAGCTCAAGTTGACCCAATTTTGAGCCAAAAAATGCTTGTTCAAAGACCTGCGTTCCTGAATAAATAATAATATTTAATTTATTTATTTACTTATTAATATATATATAGAATATATAATAATAATGTATATGTATAAATAATTATATGTTTAATATTTATTATGATTATATTTATTTATCTATATATTAATACAAAATTAATAATATGTTAATAAAAAATACTTTTTTCTGAGCTCGAGCATTCTCCATTCAAAAATAAATAACAATTCAATAGTACAGGAGCGCATACGAGTCAAGCTTTGGCTGAGTCTGGCCAAATAGCTGAACGAGCCTAAGAAATTATCTTCTCAACTTATTTGTTTATAATTTAGTTCTTAATTTATTTCTTAAAATTAAATTATTTTTTGCTCTCATCATATTATTAAATCTGTCATGGTATAATTACATATGTAATTTTTTTTCAAATCAATTATTTTAGTCATAATTAGAGTTTAGTTTTAATAAATTTACATTGTGCTCTTATCCTGAATTAGCTAGTGAATTCATAAAAGTGCTTAACTGAAATCATTGTTGATGAGTCTGGGGATGACCTACACTTCCTCATATATATGTTCACATAGGCCTCTCATGCTTATGTTCACATTAAGAGTATAGATCTGTTGGGATCTAAGATCTCAGGACTCACCTGTTAACTTGTGTATATATGTCATATTGAAAAATAAAAACATAATGTATAATTGGTTAATTTGACACATTACATGATGACCTATTTTATTAGTAGAACAAGCTATTTGGTAAATGAACAAATTAAACTGGCGTCCATTCCCAGCCATGACTTTTGGAATTATAGAATAGGACTCTACCTATTGAGTCGAGCCATGTTGGCTAGAGCTCGAGCTTCTTAAAAAGTTAAGGTCCAACTTAATTATATGTGTTCAGATTCATATGAGCATGCTCAAAATATCACATTAGTTGGATCAGGAAAGATCAAAACAATATTTTTAAGTAGTATCTTTTGGGGTCATAAAATGATTCACGTTTATATTGGTTTTTTTATAAATTTAAAATTTAGAAATTTTAGAGCGTTATTTCTAATAATTTTTTTATTTGAGATGCTTTATTATTTACAAATTCACTTTTATATTTGTTTTGATGAGAGATCAGTGTTATCAAAACCAAAAGTTAATCTACTTGTTATGTAACTACGGTTTTTTTTCTCTAGGGAACTATTACGGTTTATTATAAACAGCATAGTCATATGTGATATTAACATGGTTTGTTTGATCGTCTCCAAGTTGTACCGGATTTGTTTGCTTTAAACCCCTTTGTCTCCATCTCAAAAAAAAAAAAAAAAACCCCTTTGTCTCTTCCCCCCAAAATTCACTCTATGTAAAGTTTAAACCCCTTTCTCTCTTTCCCCAAAACTCACTCTATTTAAACCCCTTTCTCTCCCCCAAAACTCATTCTACTTTATTCCAAAACACATACATCTTTACCTCTTCCCCCAAAACTCACTCCCCTTTCTCTCTTCCTCGAAACTCATTCTACTTTCTTCCAACACACATACAACTTTCTCTATTCCCACCAAATCTCACTCTATTTAAAACCCTTTCTACCTTCCCCAAAACTCATTCTACCTTCCCCTCTACTTCAAGAAAATTTGAAATTGGCGGAACGGATGTCAAGGAAGGCGAGTCTCGACTTGATTGTTTTATCTGGTCAGGACTCGCTTTCCGAGGCATCAGTTTCCCCGATTGAAAGGAAATCAACGAGCAATGCGTGAGTCACAAACATCACATGCAGTGCTTATATATATATATATATTATGAAAAGAACGGTTGGAGCACAACTGTGTAGAGGGGCACTATTGCTAAAAAAAATTAAATAAAATGGTTTTTCCCATTTTGGTCGTCTTCAAACTAAGACATGCCCGTTATTTAACAATCTATCACCAAAAATAGACATTATGATGTTCTTATGTCGGTTTGGTTATGAGTTATGGTACTTAGCAAGTGCAGAATTTGCCAATTGCATTCTTTTCTGGAAATGGTTGGAGTTCAAACAAGTTTTTAATATTGATCAGGTTGGAAATAATATTGCAGCTCCAATCTATTGTATATCATCTATTGTGCTATATATTGGTATATATAATTTCATTTTCTGCTATATCTGACGTGTCAATATCAATATGTTTTTATTTACTGATATATCTTTTTAATTATTCAATATAGGACACTACAATTTTCCAACAACGCAAGAATAGGTGTGTACACATACATCACCCAAAGCTTATGAGTGAGTCACAAACATCACATGCAGTGCTTATATATATATATATATATATATATATATATATTTTACCATATTCTTATAAATGTGTATGCTGCTGCTACAGTGCTTTTTGGTCGTCCACTTCTTCGTCGTTTTCTGCAAAAAAAAAAATTCACTCATCCATCAAAACGACGTCGTTTTGCATATTCACCTCAACCTTCAGTTTACACCATAGTTTTCCTGTATCCAATTAATTGGGTACCATATCCACTTATCATTAAATGAAATACATTTGATTAATTGAAATAAATAATAATAATAATTTAAATATTGATATATGTATACAAGAGAAAGTTAGATTTAGGGTCAAACCAAACCTTTCAATTACCAAAATTCCTTTGGTCTTGAACATCAAATCGTGTAAATTACGTCAACAATTATGACATTTACTGATGTGATATTAATCTACACCGTTTAGCGCACAATGCATCGCACATTGGACCCTAAATGTATTTCATCTTTTATTCGAACTTATATGCATATCAAGTGTTCAAACTCACATCACCTGTATATTTAATGAATGAAATTATACAAATGACATGCATATATTAAACGACATAAGTTATGTAACACCGTTTAAAATAGAGGATTCGCATTACTGCACATAGTGTACTTATAATTTTTCCTCAATTATCCTACCGTTTTCAGGATTTTTATTACCAACGCATCGAATTGCCAACATCAAATGGATAATAGTACACATTTTACCTCATTTCCTCATCAATAAATGGGTAGTTGGGGAATTGAATGGGTTGTTGGGTAATTATAATTAGGGCAAAATATACTTTGTACCCCTGAACGATTCATTTTGTCTCATTTAGTTCTCTAAACCAACAAATGTAACAAAATGATCTCTGAACTATCAAATGTAACAAAATAATCCCTTGATTAGATGGATGTGTTTGGCTTACCCTGATATGTAGCTGACGTGGCACTGAGTTTGACCCTTGCAATGTGGCCATTGAATTTTTTTGCTTATTTTGAACTCACTTACTTTCAATAAAATGAGTTTTTTGTGTACTTATAGTTTTACTATTGTTTAACCATTTTCTACGTACTTTTGTGCAGAATATAATACAACAGTTTTCTACTAATTTCTTAGGAAAATTTACTAAAACCTCCTTAAAATAAATTTTATACCCAAACAAATATTTTATAATATTTATTAGTCCAAAAAACTCATTTCACCAACTTTTCTTTCCAACAAATCCAACATTTAGGGTTCATACATTCATGAATTTAATTGTCCTTAACCTTGTAGAGCAAAAAAAAAAAAAAACATCAATTGTAGTTTTATTTCAAAAATTATTTATACAGAAACTTTATTTCAATAATTGATACTGGTTATGATTTTAATTTAACATGTTAATGTTTTTTTAATCTTCTTAAAAATTTTAAAAAGTATATTTTAACCCATATTAAAAATAAAATAAATTATATAAAAATATTTAAAGTACTTAATATTCACAAATAACATTCGTGTTATGCTATTTATCAATTTAAAAAATTAGCCAAACACGTCCTTGAGTCGAAGGACTATTTTGTTACATTTGATAGTTCAGAGACCATTTTGTTACATTTGATAGTTCATGGACGTAAATGGTACAAAGTGAATAGTTTATGAGTACAAAGTGTATTTCGCCCTTAGGTGTCTGCACGTTGGGATGAAATAGAATAAAATAGTGTTCAATTTTAATTGAATTTTTTTCTACTTTCAAAATTTTTATTTGAAATAGGTATTGATTGTTAATGAAATTGATTTCAAAAGAATTTTAGCTTGAGTAATTTGAATCTCACACACATATTTCATTTCCCCCCTATATCTTCCTTCTGATAGAGCGATCTTCATTTGAATAAAGAAGGTACTGGTACTTGATTTGTAATGTTAAGGAATGGAGTTCAAACAAGTTTTTAATATTGATCAGGTTGGAAATAATATTGCAGCTCCAATCTATTGTATATCATCTATTGTGCTATATATTGGTATATATAATTTCATTTTCTGCTATATCTGACGTGTCAATATCAATATCTTTTTATTTACTGATATATAGGACACTACAATTTTCCAACAACGCAAGAATAGGTGTGTACACATACATCACCCAAAGCTTATGGGTGAGTCACAAACATCACATGCAGTGCTTATAGATATATATATATATATATTTTACCATATTCTTATAAATGTGTATGCTGCTGCTACAGTGCTTTTTGGTCGTCCACTTCTTCGTCGTTTTCTGCAAAAAAAAAATTCACTCATCCATCAAAACGACGTCGTTTTGCATATTCACCTCAACCTTCAGTTTACACCATAGTTTTCCTGTATCCAATTAATTGGGTACCATATCCACTTATCATTAAATGAAATACATTTGATTAATTGAAATAAATAATAATAATAATTTAAATATTGATATATGTATACAAGAGAAAGTTAGATTTAGGGTCAAACCAAACCTTTCAATTACCAAAATTTCTTTGGTCTTGAACATCAAATCGTGTAAACTACGTCAACAATTATGACATTTACTGATGTGATATTAATCTACACCGTTTAGCGCACAATGCATCGCACATTGGACCCTAAATGTATTTCATCTTTTATTCGAACTTATATGCATATCAAGTGTTCAAATTCACATCACTTGTATATTTAATGAATGAAATTATACAAATGACATGCATATATTAAACGACATAAGTTATGTAACACCGTTTAAAATAGAGGATTCGCATTACTGCACATAGTGTACTTATAATTTTTCCTCAATTATCCTACCGTTTTCAGGATTTTTATTACCAACGCATCGAATTTCCAACATCAAATGGATAATAGTACACATTTTACCTCATTTCCTCATCAATAAATGGGTAGTTGGGGAATTGAATGGGTGGTTGGGTAATTATAATTAGGGCAAAATATACTTTGTACCCCTGAACGATTCATTTTGTCTCATTTAGTTCTCTGAACCAACAAATGTAACAAAATGATCTCTGAACTATCAAATGTAACAAAATAATCCCTTGATTAGATGGATGTGTTTGGCTTACCCTGATATGTAGCTGACGTGGCACTGAGTTTGACCCTTGCAATGTGGCCATTGAAATTTTTTGCTTATTTTGAACTCACTTACTTTCAATAAAATGAGTTTTTTGTGTACTTATAGTTTTACTATTGTTTAACCATTTTCTACGTACTTTTGTGCAGAAAATAATACAACAATTTTCTACTAAGTTCTTAGGAAAATTTACTAAAACCTCCTTAAAATAAATTTTATACCCAAACAAATATTTTATAATATTTATTAGTCCAAAAAACTCATTTCACCAACTTTTCTTTCCAACAAATCCAACATTTACGGTTCATACATTCATGAATTTAATTGTCCTTAACCTTGTAGAGCAAAAAAAAAAAAATCAATTGTAGTTTTATTTAAAAAATTATTTATACAGAAACTTTATTTCGATAATTGATACTGGTTATGATTTTAATTTTACATGTTAATGTTTTTTTAATCTTCTTAAAAATTTTAAAAAGTATATTTTCACCCATATTAAAAATAAAATAAATTATATAAAAATATTTAAAGTACTTAATATTCACAAATAACATTCGTATTATACTATTTATCAATTTAAAAAATTAGCCAAACACGTCCTTAAGTCGAAGGACTATTTTGTTACTTTTGATAGTTCAGGGACCATTTTGTTACATTTGATAGTTCATGGACGTAAATGGTACAAAGTGAATAGTTTATGAGTACAAAGTGTATTTCGCCCTTAGGTGTCTGCACGTTGGGATGAAATAGAATAAAATAGTGTTCAATTTTAATTGAATTTTTTTCTACTTTCAAAATTTTTATTTGAAATAGGTATTGATTGTTAATGAAATTGATTTCAAAAGAATTTTAGCTTGAGTAATTTGAATCTCACACACATATTTCATCTTTCCTCCTTTTTCTTCCTTCTGATAGAGCGATCTTCATTTGAATAAAGAAGGGTACTGGTACTTGATTTGTAATGTTAAGGAATGGAGTTCAAACAAGTTTTTAATATTGATCAGGTTGGAAATAATATTGCAGCTCCAATCTATTGTATATCATCTATTGTGCTATATATTGGTATATATAATTTCATTTTCTGCTATATCTGACGTGTCAATATCAATATCTTTTTATTTACTGATATATAGGACACTACAATTTTCCAACAACGCAAGAATAGGTGTGTACACATACATCACCCAAAGCTTATGGGTGAGTCACAAACATCACATGCAGTGCTTATAGATATATATATATATTTTACCATATTCTTATAAATGTGTATGCTGCTGCTACAGTGCTTTTTGGTCGTCCACTTCTTCGTCGTTTTCTGCAAAAAAAAAATTCACTCATCCATCAAAACGACGTCGTTTTGCATATTCACCTCAACCTTCAGTTTACACCATAGTTTTCCTGTATCCAATTAATTGGGTACCATATCCACTTATCATTAAATGAAATACATTTGATTAATTGAAATAAATAATAATAATAATTTAAATATTGATATATGTATACAAGAGAAAGTTAGATTTAGGGTCAAACCAAACCTTTCAATTACCAAAATTTCTTTGGTCTTGAACATCAAATCGTGTAAACTACGTCAACAATTATGACATTTACTGATGTGATATTAATCTACACCGTTTAGCGCACAATGCATCGCACATTGGACCCTAAATGTATTTCATCTTTTATTCGAACTTATATGCATATCAAGTGTTCAAATTCACATCACTTGTATATTTAATGAATGAAATTATACAAATGACATGCATATATTAAACGACATAAGTTATGTAACACCGTTTAAAATAGAGGATTCGCATTACTGCACATAGTGTACTTATAATTTTTCCTCAATTATCCTACCGTTTTCAGGATTTTTATTACCAACGCATCGAATTGCCAACATCAAATGGATAATAGTACACATTTTACCTCATTTCCTCATCAATAAATGGGTAGTTGGGGAATTGAATGGGTGGTTGGGTAATTATAATTAAGGCCAAATATACTTTGTACCCCTGAACGATTCATTTTGTCTCATTTAGTTCTCTGAACCAACAAATGTAACAAAATGATCTCTGAACTATCAAATGTAACAAAATAATCCCTTGATTAGATGGATGTGTTTGGCTTACCCTGATATGTAGCTGACGTGGCACTGAGTTTGACCCTTGCAATGTGGCCATTGAAATTTTTTGCTTATTTTGAACTCACTTACTTTCAATAAAATGAGTTTTTTGTGTACTTATAGTTTTACTATTGTTTAACCATTTTCTACGTACTTTTGTGCAGAAAATAATACAACAATTTTCTACTAATTTCTTAGGAAAATTTACTAAAACCTCCTTAAAATAAATTTTATACCCAAACAAATATTTTATAATATTTATTAGTCCAAAAAACTCATTTCACCAACTTTTCTTTCCAACAAATCCAACATTTACGGTTCATACATTCATGAATTTAATTGTCCTTAACCTTGTAGAGCAAAAAAAAAAAAACATCAATTGTAGTTTTATTTAAAAAATTATTTATACAGAAACTTTATTTCGATAATTGATACTGGTTATGATTTTAATTTAACATGTTAATGTTTTTTTAATCTTCTTAAAAATTTTAAAAAGTATATTTTAACCCATATTAAAAATAAAATAAATTATATAAAAATATTTAAAGTACTTAATATTCACAAATAACATTCGTATTATGTTATTTATCAATTTAAAAAATTAGCCAAACACGCCCTTGAGTCGAAGGACTATTTTGTTACATTTGATAGTTCAGGGACCATTTTGTTACATTTGATAGTTCATGGACGTAAATGGTACAAAGTGAATAGTTTATGAGTACAAAGTGTATTTCGCCCTTAGGTGTCTGCACGTTGGGATGAAATAGAATAAAATAGTGTTCAATTTTAATTGAATTTTTTTCTACTTTCAAAATTTTTATTTGAAATAGGTATTGATTGTTAATGAAATTGATTTCAAAAGAATTTCAGCTTGAGTAATTTGAATCTCACACACATATTTCATCTTTCCTCCTTTTTCTTCCTTCTGATAGAGCGATCTTCATTTGAATAAAGAAGGTACTGATACTTGATTTGTAATGTTAAGGAATGGAGTTCAAACAAGTTTTTAATATTGATCAGGTTGGAAATAATATTGCAGCTCCAATCTATTGTATATCATCTATTGTGCTATATATTGGTATATATAATTTCATTTTCTGCTATATCTGACGTGTCAATATCAATATCTTTTTATTTACTGATATATAGGAGACTACAATTTTCCAACAACGCAAGAATAGGTGTGTACACATACATCACCCAAAGCTTATGGGTGAGTCACAAACATCACATGCAGTGCTTATATATATATATATATATTTTACCATATTCTTATAAATGTGTATGCTGCTGCTACAGTGCTTTTTGGTCGTCCACTTCTTCGTCGTTTTCTGCAAAAAAAAAAATTCACTCATCCATCAAAACGACGTCGTTTTGCATATTCACCTCAACCTTCAGTTTACACCATAGTTTTCCTGTATCCAATTAATTGGGTACCATATCCACTTATCATTAAATGAAATACATTTGATTAATTGAAATAAATAATAATAATAATTTAAATATTGATATATGTATACAAGAGAAAGTTAGATTTAGGGTCAAACCAAACCTTTCAATTACCAAAATTTCTTTGGTCTTGAACATCAAATCGTGTAAATTACGTCAACAATTATGACATTTACTGATGTGATATTAATCTACACCGTTTAGCGCACAATGCATCGCACATTGGACCCTAAATGTATTTCATCTTTTATTCGAACTTATATGCATATCAAGTGTTCAAATTCACATCACTTGTATATTTAATGAATGAAATTATACAAATGACATGCATATATTAAACGACATAAGTTATGTAACACCGTTTAAAATAGAGGATTCGCATTACTGCACATAGTGTACTTATAATTTTTCCTCAATTATCCTACCGTTTTCAGGATTTTTATTACCAACGCATCGAATTGCCAACATCAAATGGATAATAGTACACATTTTACCTCATTTCCTCATCAATAAATGGGTAGTTGGGGAATTGAATGGGTGGTTGGGTAATTATAATTAGGGCAAAATATACTTTGTACCCCTGAACGATTCATTTTGTCTCATTTAGTTCTCTGAACCAACAAATGTAACAAAATGATCTCTGAACTATCAAATGTAACAAAATAATCCCTTGATTAGATGGATGTGTTTGGCTTACCCTGATATGTAGCTGACGTGGCACTGAGTTTGACCCTTGCAATGTGGCCATTGAAATTTTTTGCTTATTTTGAACTCACTTACTTTCAATAAAATGAGTTTTTTGTGTACTTATAGTTTTACTATTGTTTAACCATTTTCTACGTACTTTTGTGCAGAAAATAATACAACAATTTTCTACTAAGTTCTTAGGAAAATTTACTAAAACCTCCTTAAAATTAATTTTATACCCAAACAAATATTTTATAATATTTATTAGTCCAAAAAACTCATTTCACCAACTTTTCTTTCCAACAAATCCAACATTTAGGGTTCATACATTCATGAATTTAATTGTCCTTAACCTTGTAGAGCAAAAAAAAAAAAAAAATCAATTGTAGTTTTATTTAAAAAATTATTTATACAGAAACTTTATTTCGATAATTGATACTGGTTATGATTTTAATTTTACATGTTAATGTTTTTTTAAGCTTCTTAAAAATTTTAAAAAGTATATTTTCACCCATATTAAAAATAAAATAAATTATATAAAAATATTTAAAGTACTTAATATTCACAAATAACATTCGTATTATACTATTTATCAATTTAAAAAATTAGCCAAACACGTCCTTAAGTCGAAGGACTATTTTGTTACTTTTGATAGTTCAGGGACCATTTTGTTACATTTGATAGTTCATGGACGTAAATGGTACAAAGTGAATAATTTATGAGTACAAAGTGTATTTCGCCCTTAGGTGTCTGCACGTTGGGATGAAATAGAATAAAATAGTGTTCAATTTTAATTGAATTTTTTTCTACTTTCAAAATTTTTATTTGAAATAGGTATTGATTGTTAATGAAATTGATTTCAAAAGAATTTTAGCTTGAGTAATTTGAATCTCACACACATATTTCATCTTTCCTCCTTTTTCTTCCTTCTGATAGAGCGATCTTCATTTGAATAAAGAAGGGTACTGGTACTTGATTTGTAATGTTAAGGAATGGTGTTCAAACAAGTTTTTAATATTGATCAGGTTGGAAATAATATTGCAGCTCCAATCTATTATATATCATCTATTGTGCTATATATTGGTATATATAATTTCATTTTCTGCTATATCTGACGTATCAATATCAATATCTTTTTATTTAATGATATATAGGACACTACAATTTTCCAACAACGCAAGAATAGGTGTGTATGCTTATATACATATATATATATATATATATATATATATTACCATATTCTTTCTTTCTTATAAATGTGTATGGTGCTGCTAGAGTGCTTTTTGGTCGTCCACTTCTTTGTCGTTCTGCAAAAAAAAATTTTCACTCGTCCATCAAAACGACGCCG
This sequence comes from Buddleja alternifolia, assembly GCA_019426215.1. NCBI lineage: Eukaryota > Viridiplantae > Streptophyta > Magnoliopsida > Lamiales > Scrophulariaceae > Buddleja > Buddleja alternifolia. Next base: position 27,725,705 of record CM033399.1, on the reverse strand, counting down.
TTTTGCGTATTCACCTCAACCTTCAGTTTACACTCTGCTGCATCAAGCCGTTCATTTCTCATCTCTTTCCCTTCTCAACTTTTATCTCCTCATTCTTCACTCTCTCTCTCTCTCTCGCACAACCATCTTTCAGATCTGTGTAGTTTGTGTAATGATCGGAGATGACAAATCTCTCGGCGTAATGGGGAACAGCAGCAGAGAAAGAGATGGGGAGCTTCTAATACAGGTGGCGGATTGAGTTGACCGCCGCCTCGAGGACGATGGCACCTCCTCCTCCAAGCCCTCCCCCTCCCCCTCCGCTTCCTCCTCTCATCATAATTCCGGCCGCGAGGTATTAATTATTATATATATGCTCTATACTTACTGTTTGCAGATTGTTTTCTTTTTCCGTTTTAGGTTTTAGAAGGTAATTGTACTCGCCTCGTCATGTCTTCGATTTAATTTCATTAGCTGTTTTTGGAAATAGGTTGTTGCTTGTTATTGCTTAATTACTTAACTAAATCTTTATATATGGTAGTCAGCATTAAAGATTGCTGTTTCAGTAATTCCTTTCAAGGGGCTTTATTATATATTACATGATAGGGACTTTGCCTTTCACTTGAGGTAAACTGGTGAACAATTATAAAAATGAAATTGATTGCTTTATGATGAACTTTGTGTATTGAAAGAAAAGGTAATTCTGTATATTTAGCTCGTTCCTGTCTTTTAGCGGCTCAGAGCTTGTTTCTATGGAATTATCTATTAAAGAGCATTACACCTCTAATTGTAAATGATAAATCGTAATAATGATTCTACTTAATGTCTGTGAAGGGACTCATTCTATGTGGGTTAATCACAGTTGGGCAATTATTTTGGAGGAGAAATTAGAATATGACCAGTTTTGCACCAGTTAAGCTTGATTTTCTTTTTTAATGGCAGAAACAAAGAAATCGGATTTTTTTCATCAGATCCACCAGTTAAGCTTGATCTTCTACCTTTCACCGTGATTCATAAACTCGCTTCACTAAACAGGTTTCCTTTCCCTTGAATATAATTGTTGTAATTTTAGGTGTATCTGTACATTACTTATATTTTTCTGTATCTGCAGTTGGCAATTTGCTTCCAGAAAACTGCCATTTTCAAGCTCTGGTGGGTAATTACCTTTTGCCGATGTTTATGCCTTTTATTTCCCACATTTGTGGTGTACACAAATTTTTAGTATTTTGCTTCATCTTACCAGTATTTTCTGAAGAATTAGATGATTATGAGTTTAGCAAACTATTTTTTGCAGGTCTGAGTTCGGATTTTAATCATTTTGCTTTTGTTATCCCACACATTTACGTAGGAGTGCAAATTTTTCTGAATTTCTATTATGTATATAGAGCAGGTATTGGATGATTCACTTCAATTCTCTTTATCCCAATATCTTTTTAGGTTTTTACTTCTTCATCAATTGGGCATGGAATCTTTATTGTAGATTGTAATCGAAGGGCTTAAGGGTTACAAGAATCAAGTTGCCACTGAAACATTCAGTCCCAAGTTTACCTGTGTTGATATATTATATTTTTCCTTCTACTCCTTGTTCTCGATTTTGTTTTTATTAAAATTAACCCATGCGTCTCGAATTTAGAATGTTCAATTTGCCAGTAGTAATTTGTATTTTGGTTTATATTCTGCAGTTGGTGCTAATGAATCAGGCGGATCTGAATTTTTCCATGGTATGTTGACTTTGAATACGATACATTTTTATGTTTGTTGTGTGTTTTTTGAGTGATTTAATGATAAACCAACTCAGATTAATATGAAACTTGTGATGACTTTATCTGTTCTTCCTTTTTTCTCGGGGTTATTTTTCGATTTGGTCATGGTTGTGGCTGACAGATATAGTAGGGTACTAGGTAGGACTCAAAAGCGGTTTAGTATTTATCCTTCATTTTCTTTTCCAAATGTATATAAAGTTTCCTCTAACAAAAGCACTCTAGCCTTGTCCGGATTCTATTTGCATTGTTTGTTTCCCGCAAATGTAGTGGGGTCACAACACGAGCCTGCATCATGAGTCTTTGTATTTGCGAAACAAGAGATGAATTATTCGAATGTTGTAGCTAGGCGGACAATGGATCTACAGCTGGTGAGGGTTGTGGTCTCATCTTAATATTGCAATTCTCCGTAGAAAAATTATAAGTTTCTTTGGGTAGATTTAGCTAATATTCTTTTGAAACTTCTTTATCTCCGGTGTCAGTCTTTTTACCAAAATTTATGTTCCTATTAATAGGCAATGCGTTTTTCAGTTAACAGATCGTTTTAGTTAAAGATATTAGCTTAATGTGAATAATATATAATTTGTAAACCGTTAGTTTTAATATATTTTCTTGGACTTTTGTTTCTTACTCTTAGTTTACAAATTTTGGTCTTCTGAATTTGAGAGATATCATTATGTCTGAATTCACTCCGTATTTTGAAGTTGAGATAATTACTTTTTTTAGGATGTTTATTGACCATGATTGAATGTGTTTTTAGTTCAAAGTTGCTGGGGGATTTGAGGCATTGGTCACTGAAAAAACAACAGAAATACAACAAATTGGTGTTATTGATAGAATAGTTGGCCTTGAGCAGCTAAATTCAATGCCTCGACCCACAATGTAAGTTTTTATTCTATCAAAGCGTGTGGTTTAGGATAGTTTTTTGATGAGGTTTTAATCTTATGTTTTGTGACTATTCAGGTCTCGTTTTTTGGAAGGCTGATTAGGAAGCCCTGGGCTATATGGTACTTGATTTTTGTTTCAGTAAGTTACATTTCATTTCTTTTTTATTTTCCTTTATCTGTAAAAGTCTATCATTATATTAAGTACTGATGGCCTCTTTTCATTTTATGTTATCGTGCTGAGATGCATGCATAAGAACTTGTTATCTTCGTTTACTGTGAAATTACCATTCTAAGAGTTCTAAAATAAAATGTACAGGGAAATCAGTGAACCTGAAAACCTTGAAATTTAGTAACGATGTTAGGAAACTGTTAATGGTGATGCAAATTACGTTGTTTTAAGGTCTCCTCCACCATCGACAACTTTATCGAAAATGGATGTGGTGATCAATGATGAATGTGCAACAGTTGCAGCAAGCATGAAATTGTTGAACTCGGTAATAGTTGTACTCCTTACGATTAGTTTTTCGTTACACATTCAGACATGACTTTTCTTCCTCACAACACTACTGAATTTTGTTTCTCGTTTTTTCTTTACCACTTACACAATATCTTGGATAAATGATACATAACATAAATATTCTATTTATTTGTGGACCGGAACTCAACAATTAATTGCATTTGACGTGCTTTTGAAATCCGTCTCGATACATGCATTACTTGGAATATGTGTTGCTGCTGTTACAAATGCCATGGACATTTAATTCATTTATGTCCCGAGGTTGGACCGAAGGGATTTAATAACCGAATGGGTTTGTTTTGATGTTGGTAGAAGATACCATGAATGTGAGAAGAATGAGCGTGGTTGTGGCTTTCGACTATGGAGAGATCCTCCAATGTGCAACAGAGCAACATCTGATTCCCGAGCTTAGAGATCGAGGTGATAAATTTCAGTCCGATCCGACCGAGTTGACGCTTATGGTATAAAATTTAGTTGTAAGAGTGAATAAATTTAATAGCGCAGTGTTTTAGATGTTGATTATTAATGTATTTATATTCATTTTTGCCGTTTCTATAGAATTGGTGTTTTAGAACCATTAATAATAATTGTCCTTGTTTTGAATTAGAGTTTTCTGATTCATTTTTAATTATGGTTACTGTTATGTTTATAATCGGTTAGACCATATAGATGATAGATACCGTGTATCTTTTAATTCGCTTTTTGCATCCTCATCTGCTCTGCACACACACCTTTGAGAACAAAAAATTTTCCGTGATAGATTATGGGCAATTCGATGCGCGGTTTTTCTGTTCCCTAGTATATATATATATATATATATATTATGAAAAGAACGGTTGGAGCACAAATGTGTAGAGGGACACTATTGCTAAAAAAAATTAAATAAAATGGTTTTTCCCATTTTGGTCGTCTTCAAACTAAGACATGCCTGTTATTTAACAATCTATCACCAAAAATAGACATTATGATGTTCTTATGTCGGTTTGGTTATGAGTTATGGTACTTAGCAAGTGCAGAATTTGCCAATTGCATTCTTTTCTGGAAATGGTTGGAGTGGGGTTTCGGGGTGGGGTTGGGTTTCAAAGTTGGGAGGTTAAAAGGCATGACAAGAGTGGGAGGGAAGTGGGATGGTGCTAACCTGCCGGTAGACGGTGTCGGTGTGATGGCGCTGCAAGCTCAGCGGTTCAACGTGGTACACCTTGCTAGCGGTCATTGCCGACGGGTTGGAAGGGAGGAAAGAGAAATTAAGAAGAAATTTTGTAGAAGAGGAGAAAGGGGAATAGATAATAGTAAATGGTGTTGCTGAATTTGAATTATTACAGTGAATGGGTATTATTGTAATCCAAAGCAGCTTATGTTAACACCGTTAAGTTTGGCCATTAATTTGGAGGGGGTATTTGTTACATTATGTAGTTTAGGGGGGTAATTGATACATATGCTATAGTTTCAAAGGGGCAAAATGTTAACATAAAAAACATGAAAAGTTGAACTTCATCACCATTTTTCTTATGGAGAGAGTAAGTATCAATCTCTAAACATTTGTAATGTAACTCAGTAGCAAACAGCTAACTTAAAATATAGCCGTATGCACTCACAAAATTCCATACCTAAAAGCGGAGATGGGCAAAAAATGCAAAAACAATTTCTTCGGAAATGAAAAATTATTAAATGAATGAAATCAAAAGCACCATTCTGTCATATTTGGCTTATAATTAACTAAGATGCCCCTGTAAGACTAAGTATTAGCAAATTTGCCAATGTAATTCTACTTTGACAACTAAAATCTCCCTGTCAGATTAATATAGTTATAGCTCATTTTAAATTAGTTTCTCTTGACACATCTTTTCAGTAATAAATACCTCATCTGAAAGAACATATAGAATTATAGGAAAATTTTCATTTTTGGTGCCACTTATAAGCCGAATCCGATTTTGGTGCCCCAATTACCCCGCTCATCAAATGTAGTCCCTAAACTATCACATTTTCATCAAGTATGATCCTTTTGTCTAATTTTCAGTTGAATTGATAACTATCGAGGTTAATTGAAATGTTAAAAATTATATTTTGCACCCCAAAAACACAAATTCTATAATTCCACCCCAAAAGCTAACAAAATTACGATTAAATTATGAAATTTGTCAATTATTCTTTTTTGGGGTGGAAAGTACCCAAAGTTGTGCTTTTGGGGTGCAAAATGTAATTTTTGATATTTTAATTAAACCTAACAGTTACTAATTTGATGGAAAATTAGACGGAGCCAAGGGACAACATTTGATGAAAATGTAATAGTTTAAGGACTACATTTCATGAGTGGTGTAATGGGGGACGAAAATCGGATTCAGCGTATAACTTGGGGACCAAAAATGAGATTTTTCCAAGAATCATACATTAACATACTCATTGGGTAATACTATGAATATACATAAATTAGTTCTTCAATAACTAAAGAAAGTGAATGAACATTAATTTAAGTAAATGAAGAATTGTCTGCATCAAATTATAAAAGAAAATATGTCTCCATTGTCAATACTTGAATCTCAATAGAAAAACTTAATTTACAGATTCATCGATAGCTCGAAATTTTTAGCGTTCACGAGACAAACTTAATTTACAGATTCATCGATAGCTCGAATTTTCTAGGGTTCACGAAGATGAACGATTAAAGTATTTGGAAAAGATTACCTTTCGTATTTCATATGATATTTCGAAACTATGGGAAGAGGTTATATGGGCCCTAACCCGCAGCCCAATCCAATTGTGGAAGACAGTGCAATGTGAATAATAGCCCAAAATGGATACCCAGATATGAAGGAAAAAGACTTCGGTGGCTGATGGACTTTAATCTTATTAATGGTTTAGTTGTTCCAATTATTTAGAAAGTTTAGATGCTTTTAATTAGGTTAATATTGTTTTAAATATTATAATTCTTAGTAATTGTTACGTAGTGATTGTTAGAGGGAAGTTTAATTATGCAGTTGTTAGTTTAGTTGGCTCTTGATTTTAGGATCAAGACGAAGTAGATAAATAGGAGTCTTGTAACCGGGTTCAAAAAGAGAAGAAAATTATTCTGGTAAAAATATCTCCCTCCTGTTTTTATTCTGGAGTTTGGTTTCTATTAGAAAGAAACTCTCTCTCTCTTAATCTCCCACTTTTGGAGTTAATTCCTGACTTAAAAGGAATAATATTGATATGAACAAATCTTTGATCGTATCAACTATCAAGAGGCCAAAAATGTTATATTACCTTAAAAGATTAAATTTGATAAGTTCATTAAGACGATAGATTTCTGCCAACAAATGATGGTTAAGGAACTAATCACTTTCTAACAGAAGGTTGTGGGTTTGATCCTCTATGTCGGTTTGAGGATAGCGTTGGTGGGTAATCTATAAGTACTTATGTAAAATATTTGGCCCCGCAAGCATTCCATGACCCGTGGTAGGTCGGACTCAAGCCTACCAAACTTTTTGTAATAAAGTTTTCTTGCCCATGAGACACGGGCTGCACCTTTCAAAGTCCATGTCTCCTCAAATTGAGGAAGATAGGAAAGAAATGAGTACAGTGCCCTATGCGTCTGCAGTGGGTAGTCTGATGTACGCCATGTTATGCACACAATCGATTAATTGTAATAGGTGTGTCTAAACTTTAGACTTGAGGAATCGAGTTGAAGATATACTTTGTGACGTTAGGTTCGTCATTAGAGCAGTTAAGCCCAATTCACTCATTGGTGGGGTCAACCTCGAACTGCAACTTAATGGGCAGGTAGTATTTTTAACTGGTATCCAAGATATGATTCGTTCCCTCGTAAGTGAACGAGGAATTATCCTATGCATTTATAAGTAAGTTAGATCTTAAAGTCTTTGGTCAAAACATTCATTGATTTGAACTTATTATAAATATAGTATAGTGTCAAATTAGTGAGTTTGACTAAAACCATGACTCTCACTTGACCGGGATAAGGAAACGAAGAGTTTGTATTCACACAGTATTCAGAAATGGAAAGGTAAAAAATGATCTAATCATTTCATCTTATTTGAGTTAAAATATGGACCACGTGACTAGCCAGGTGAGGCTCATATTCAATGGAATCCTCCCATTGCCAAATATAGACGAAACTAAAGAGTCACGCTTAAAAAAGAAAATTTGATGAAAAAATGGATAGTTCTTGTGGTAATATTTTAAGTATTGGGTACTTAAAATTAAATAAATAGAATTAATTACTTGAAGAAATAAGTTAATTTATTAACTTATGTTTTAATTAATATAATATTTCTTGGAGAAATAAAATTAATTAAAAGAGTTTTCTGTTATTTAATTGAACTAATTAATTGAATTAAGTTAATTAATTAAATATATTAATAAACTAAGTACAAAATTAATACACCAAGTGGCACTCCAAGCCCTAGAGAGGGCGGCCACTAGGAGTATTAATGGGCTTAATTTTAGTCCAAGATAATAACTTAAGTGATATAAATATCACATTACTTATAAGCCTAGGTAATAAGTTGCATTACACAACACCACAAGAAAAAGAACTCCTCTCCCTCTTCTCTCTAGCAGTCGCCCTTCAACAAGAAAAGGGGGAAGTTTTTTCCATCAAGTATTTTCCAGCGAGACAATTTTGAGGCAGAACAATTGGACTACTTGGATCAACATACTTTCAGCCGGAGAATTTTCGCGAAGAATTAAAGAATTCAAATTCGTAGGAATTGTGAAACATTTTGATACAACAGGTAAAATTCATTAAACCCTAACATACATACCTGTGTTTAAACCCCGGGATTGATACTGCCGTGGGAAAATCCAAAAATTTTAAAATTCTGTTTTTCGCTGGGTTTGGTTACTTTTTCCCAACAGTAGGTGCCCTACATATATAAAGGTTAAGAGTTTTCATTAGTTGAAAACTAGGGTTTGAAAATATCAATTCTTTCTCTCATCTTTTCTCTTCCACCTCTTTCACAAGTTATTTTTCCAACTCATGTATTGATTAAGAAGAACACCAAAATATATTCCTACTCTTTTTTTCTCATAAGCCAAAATTAGATTGAGGGTACGAACTAAAGTATGGATACACCTAGAGGCGCAACACTTGGGGCTCAAGAGCAAATCAATCCGAAGAGGTATAGCTGGGAGTTTCTTAAAAATACTGTTGCGGATTTGTTCTTCAAGAGGTAAACACATGTTAACTCACCTTGTTAGGTTTTTGAATCGGATGGTACCATGTCTGTCTTGCCTTAATTTGGGGATGCCTCGCATTTTTATTTCAATTTTGAAATACCGAGCTCCAGCTGTGACCGGCATCCCCGGGGTTGGACAACGCGATCCCAACAAATGATGAAAAGCAAACCTATCCAAGTTACGATCTTCATCTGAGTCGAATCCTTCCATCTTTTTTCCGTCTAAGGTCTAGGTTTTGGGTTGAAATCCTAATAACCTTGGAAACTATGACTTTGTTAGAAACACTAATGACCTAGTCTACTAAGCATGGATCACCAATCACTCTTATAAGACTATGCTCTGACTAAAGACTTTTATCAATCATTCAGTTTTACACAACAACATAGAAAAAACTAGGTTGTAAGCCCCGGATGGATCCTATATCCAATGTCACCTGTTTCGCGATATTACCATACTATACCCAATATACGCAACCATATGACTCTCCTGGAGTGCGCGTGTACATCTAAGTATAGTGGGTAGTACCTTTCCCAGTGACATCTCAGGTCGGAGGACTAATCTCACATTATGAAACTCAAGGACTCCTTGCGGGGTTCTTCAATTCCATACTCACCTAAGTATGAATCTTTGTGCATGTATTGATCCATCCGGCTATTCACAATAGAAAACGACAATCTCTATAAGTGTGACATGCACAAACCAGTTTTGAAGAGACTGTGATATCTCACATCTCATAGCCTCTATGACTTGGAACATATTTTAAAATTACAGTCTTTGAAAGCATTTCATAAACATCAGGCCATTCCCCTAACCTTTGTATAATCAATAGGATCTCTATCTATACTATCATAAATAAATAACAATAGAGAAGATGCGAACAAGTTTGATATATTGTAAAAGATAAGACTGTTATAGTGTTTATAATCTAGTGATTAAGCCAACAAATGGCCATCAGGCACACAACACTCTGTACGCTTAAATTTCTAGAAATGTCCCAACTTTCGACTCCTCTTTCCTCATCATTAAATGGGTTGCTCCAACCAACAAGGTCTAGCATAATTGGTAGATAGCGGCCATTTGTAAGGAAAAACTTTTGTTGGGAGAGGCAAGACCTACTTCGGTAATCTCTATGACTCGAGGGGATTAACTTTCAAAGTCCGACTGGAAGAACGTTTGGTATAAACCAAAAAAAAAAAACTTATTTCATAAGAAGAGTGTATTTCACGTGTTAAAGGGGTGTGACTAAACCGAAAGCAGACCAGCGTTTCCCGTGAAGTATTGAAAAATTTGACCATGTCATATATAGGGTATGTGTAACACTAGAATACCAGCATCGCGCGTATGTAAAAGTATTGGCCAATTGGACCTAAGTCCTATGATGCCCGGACACTTTGAAAAATCATCCAATGTAGTGTCAGAGCGTCTGTTCATGTCCAACTACATTGAGAGAAAAAAAAACACATGAACAGTCGTGTTCGAATAGGTCTGTATGCTAATTTTTTAAAGAATTATCGTATTTTGTATCAGTATCGTGTTCGTGTATCATAAGACCTAACATATGTAAGTACCTGAAAAATGGGCCAATTTCACAAATATAATGTAATTAAAATAGTGACCAATTTGAATCTAACCTACGTTATTTCTTAATCAATTTGAACCTAACATTTGTACATAAAATATTGGCCAATTTGACCATACCTACATAACTTTTGAAATAATATAGATATGTGCATACGTATAATTGAATAAATACTTCTATTTTCAGTTGGTGTACATGTACGAACTCATTTCTTGCTCGTGTTGTATTTTTTTTACCATTATATTTTAAGGAGGAAAATATCATTTTCTACATATACCTATTGCACACCTTTCTTTTCCTGTATTCAATTAATTGGGTACCATATCCACTTATCATTAAATGAAATACATTTGATTAGTTGAAATTAATAATAAATTAAATATTGCTATATGTATACAACAGACCATGTCACTTTCTTTTGTTTCTTTCTCCACTTTGTTCCAACAACAATCTTTTCAAAGGGAAAATCAATAGAGTGGTCCGTACTCTACACCCTAAGAATCAAAACTAGATAATGGGGTCATTCTATGTTAAACTGAGACCAATTGATCTCGATCTAGTGTACACCATTAGATCAAGGAGCATTTAAATGCTCCCCTATTTGAGGGACCCAATGGTGTACCTAGCATAGAATTTACCATGTGTAACAATGGTCAAATCAATAGAATGGTGCCTACTTGACACGCTAAGATTTGGTAAATCATTTTAGAAATACAAACAAAGATAGCTCTAATATTTTATCTCACATGTTCGCAAAAGAGATGGCCAACCAAAAAAGCGACTTTTCTTGGGAAATTGAAGACTGGTAATAAATAATGGTGGTGTAAATAGAAAAAAATGATGGATCTCTATAACGTCCCTCCAAGCACAGTACGGTCCTATGTCAGACTTTCATACCATAATTCGGGAGTTTCGATGCTACCCTTGAGGGCGGTGGAATAGAAAAATGCTACGTCGATCCCAACTCAGCCACTCTCAAATATATTTCACAAAAAGACTGTATTACACGTATTACAGGGATTTGACCGAACCAAAAGCAGACTAGCATTTCCCGTGAAGTATTGAAAACTTTGACCATGTCATATATATATGGTATGTGCAACACTAGAATACTAGCATACACATGTATGTTGAAAAGGATTGGCCAATTGGACCTAAGTCCTATGATGCACGGGGCACTTTGAAAAATCATCTTGTATAGTGTCAAAGCGCCTCTTCATGTCCAACTATATTGAGAGAAAAAATACATATGAACAGTCGTGTTCGAATCGGTCTGTGTATTAATTTTTTTAAAAATTGTCGTATTTTGTGTAAGTATCGTGTTCGTGCATCATAATACCTAACATATGTAAGTACCTAAAAAAATGGGCCAATTTCACAATAACGTACGCACTTATATATAATGAAATTAAAATGGTGACCAATTTGAATCTAACCTACGTTATTTCTTAGTCAATTTGAACCCAACATTTGTACATAAAATATTGGCCAATTTGGCCGTACCTACTTAACTTTTGAAATTATACAGATATGTACATACATATAATTGAATAAATACTTCTATTTTCAGTTGGTGTACATGTACGAACTCATTTCTTGCTCGTTTTGTATTTTTTTAACCATTATATTTTAAGGGAGAAAATATCATTTTATACTAGTACCTATTGCACACCATAGTTTTCCTGTATCCAATTAATTGGGTACCATATCCACTTATCATTAAATGAAATACATTTGATTAATTGAAATAAATAATAATAATAATTTAAATATTGATATATGTATACAAGAGAAAGTTAGATTTAGGGTCAAACCAAACCTTTCAATTACCAAAATTTCTTTGGTCTTGAACATCAAATCGTGTAAATTACGTCAACAATTATGACATTTACTGATGTGATATTAATCTACACCGTTTAACGCACAATGCATCGCACATTGGACCCTAAATGTATTTCATCTTTTATTCGAACTTATATGCATATCAAGTGTTCAAATTCACATCACATGTATATTTAATGAATGAAATTATACAAATGACATGCATATATTAAGCGACATAAGTTATGTAACACCGTTTAAAATAGAGGATTCGCATTACTGCACATAGTGTACTTATAATTTTTTCTCAATTATCCTACCGTTTTCAAGATTTTTATTACCAACGCATCGAATTGCCAACATCAAATGGATAATAGTACACATTTTACCTCATTTCCTCATCAATAAATGGGTAGTTGGGGAATTGAATGGGTGGTTGGGTAATTATAATTAGGGCCAAATATACTTTGTACCCCTTAACGATTCATTTTGTCTCATTTAGTTCTCTGAACTAACAAATGTAACAAAATGATCTCTGAACTATCAAATGTAACAAAATAATCCCTTGATTAGATGGATGTGTTTGGCTTACCCTGATATGTAGCTGACGTGGCACTGAGTTTGACCCTTGCAATGTGGCCATTGAAATTTTTTGCATATTTTGAACTCACTTACTTTCAATAAAATGAGTTTTTTGTGTACTTATAGTTTTACTATTGTTTAACCATTTTCTACGTACTTTTGTGCAGAAAATAATACAACAATTTTCTACTAATTTCTTAGGAAAATTTACTAAAACCACCTTAAAATAAATTTTATACCCAAACAAATATTTTATAATATTTATTAGTCCAAAAAACTCATTTCACCAACTTTTCTTTCCAACAAATCCAACATTTACGGTTCATACATTCATGAATTTAATTGTCCTTAACCTTGTAGAGCAAAAAAAAAAAAAAACATCAATTGTAGTTTTATTTAAAAAATTATTTATACAGAAACTTTATTTCGATAATTGATACTGGTTATGATTTTAATTTAACATGTTAATGTTTTTTTAATCTTCTTAAAAATTTTAAAAAGTATATTTTAACCCATATTAAAAATAAAATAAATTATATAAAAATATTTAAAGTACTTAATATTCACAAATAACATTCGTATTATGTACTATTTATCAATTTAAAAAATTAGCCAAACACGTCCTTGAGTCGAAGGACTATTTTGTTACATTTGATAGTTCAGGGACCATTTTGTTACATTTGATAGTTCATGGACGTAAATGGTACAAAGTGAATAGTTTATGAGTACAAAGTGTATTTCGCCCTTAGGTGTCTGCACGTTGGGATGAAATAGAATAAAATAGTGTTCAATTTTAATTGAATTTTTTTCTACTTTCCAAATTTTTATTTGAAATAGGTATTGATTGTTAATGAAATTGATTTCAAAAGAATTTCAGCTTGAGTAATTTGAATCTCACACACATATTTCATCTTTCCTCCTTTTTCTTCCTTCTGATAGAGCGATCTTCATTTGAATAAAGAAGGTACTGATACTTGATTTGTAATGTTAAGGAATGGAGTTCAAACAAGTTTTTAATATTGATCAGGTTGGAAATAATATTGCAGCTCCAATCTATTGTATATCATCTATTGTGCTATATATTGGTATATATAATTTCATTTTCTGCTATATCTGACGTGTCAATATCAATATCTTTTTATTTACTGATATATAGGACACTACAATTTTCCAACAACGCAAGAATAGGTGTGTACACATACATCACCCAAAGCTTATGGGTGAGTCACAAACATCACATGCAGTGCTTATATATATATATATTTTACCATATTCTTATAAATGTGTATGCTGCTGCTACAGTGCTTTTTTGTCGTCCACTTCTTCGTCATTTTCTGCAAAAAAAAAAATTCACTCATCCATCAAAACGACGTCGTTTTCCATATTCACCTCAACCTTCAGTTTACACCATAGTTTTCCTGTATCCAATTAATTGGGTACCATATCCACTTATCATTAAATGAAATACATTTGATTAATTGAAATAAATAATAATAATAATTTAAATATTGATATATGTATACAAGAGAAAGTTAGATTTAGGGTCAAACCAAACCATTCAATTACCAAAATTTCTTTGGTCTTGAACATCAAATCGTGTAAATTACGTCAACAATTATGACATTTACTGATGTGATATTAATCTACACCGTTTAGCGCACAATGCATCGCACATTGGACCCTAAATGTATTTCATCTTTTATTCGAACTTATATGCATATCAAGTGTTCAAATTCACATCACTTGTATATTTAATGAATGAAATTATACAAATGACATGCATATATTAAACGACATAAGTTATGTAACAGCGTTTAAAATAGAGGATTCGCATTACTGCACATAGTGTACTTATAATTTTTCCTCAATTATCCTACCGTTTTCAGGATTTTTATTACCAACGCATCGAATTTCCAACATCAAATGGATAATAGTACACATTTTACCTCATTTCCTCATCAATAAATGGGTAGTTGGGGAATTGAATGGGTGGTTGGGTAATTATAATTAGGGCAAAATATACTTTGTACCCCTGAACGATTCATTTTGTCTCATTTAGTTCTCTGAACCAACAAATGTAACAAAATGATCTCTGAACTATCAAATGTAACAAAATAATCCCTTGATTAGATGGATGTGTTTGGCTTACCCTGATATGTAGCTGACGTGGCACTGAGTTTGACCCTTGCAATGTGGCCATTGAAATTTTTTGCTTATTTTGAACTCACTTACTTTCAATAAAATGAGTTTTTTGTGTACTTATAGTTTTACTATTGTTTAACCATTTTCTACGTACTTTTGTGCAGAAAATAATACAACAATTTTCTACTAAGTTCTTAGGAAAATTTACTAAAACCTCCTTAAAATAAATTTTATACCCAAACAAATATTTTATAATATTTATTAGTCCAAAAAACTCATTTCACCAACTTTTCTTTCCAACAAATCCAACATTTACGGTTCATACATTCATGAATTTAATTGTCCTTAACCTTGTAGAGCAAAAAAAAAAAAAATCAATTGTAGTTTTATTTAAAAAATTATTTATACAGAAACTTTATTTCGATAATTGATACTGGTTATGATTTTAATTTTACATGTTAATGTTTTTTTAATCTTCTTAAAAATTTTAAAAAGTATATTTTCACCCATATTAAAAATAAAATAAATTATATAAAAATATTTAAAGTACTTAATATTCACAAATAACATTCGTATTATACTATTTATCAATTTAAAAAATTAGCCAAACACGTCCTTAAGTCGAAGGACTATTTTGTTACTTTTGATAGTTCAGGGACCATTTTGTTACATTTGATAGTTCATGGACGTAAATGGTACAAAGTGAATAGTTTATGAGTACAAAGTGTATTTCGCCCTTAGGTGTCTGCACGTTGGGATGAAATAGAATAAAATAGTGTTCAATTTTAATTGAATTTTTTTCTACTTTCAAAATTTTTATTTGAAATAGGTATTGATTGTTAATGAAATTGATTTCAAAAGAATTTTAGCTTGAGTAATTTGAATCTCACACACATATTTCATCTTTCCTCCTTTTTCTTCCTTCTGATAGAGCGATCTTCATTTGAATAAAGAAGGGTACTGGTACTTGATTTGTAATGTTAAGGAATGGAGTTCAAACAAGTTTTTAATATTGATCAGGTTGGAAATAATATTGCAGCTCCAATCTATTGTATATCATCTATTGTGCTATATATTGGTATATATAATTTCATTTTCTGCTATATCTGACGTGTCAATATCAATATCTTTTTATTTACTGATATATAGGACACTACAATTTTCCAACAACGCAAGAATAGGTGTGTACACATACATCACCCAAAGCTTATGGGTGAGTCACAAACATCACATGCAGTGCTTATATATATATATATATATATATATATATATTTTACCATATTCTTATAAATGTGTATGCTGCTGCTACAGTGCTTTTTGGTCGTCCACTTCTTCGTCGTTTTCTGCAAAAAAAAAATTCACTCATCCATCAAAACGACGTCGTTTTGCATATTCACCTCAACCTTCAGTTTACACCATAGTTTTCCTGTATCCAATTAATTGGGTACCATATCCACTTATCATTAAATGAAATACATTTGATTAATTGAAATAAATAATAATAATAATTTAAATATTGATATATGTATACAAGAGAAAGTTAGATTTAGGGTCAAACCAAACCTTTCAATTACCAAAATTTCTTTGGTCTTGAACATCAAATCGTGTAAACTACGTCAACAATTATGACATTTACTGATGTGATATTAATCTACACCGTTTAGCGCACAATGCATCGCACATTGGACCCTAAATGTATTTCATCTTTTATTCGAACTTATATGCATATCAAGTGTTCAAATTCACATCACTTGTATATTTAATGAATGAAATTATACAAATGACATGCATATATTAAACGACATAAGTTATGTAACACCGTTTAAAATAGAGGATTCGCATTACTGCACATAGTGTACTTATAATTTTTCCTCAATTATCCTACCGTTTTCAGGATTTTTATTACCAACGCATCGAATTGCCAACATCAAATGGATAATAGTACACATTTTACCTCATTTCCTCATCAATAAATGGGTAGTTGGGGAATTGAATGGGTGGTTGGGTAATTATAATTAAGGCCAAATATACTTTGTACCCCTGAACGATTCATTTTGTCTCATTTAGTTCTCTGAACCAACAAATGTAACAAAATGATCTCTGAACTATCAAATGTAACAAAATAATCCCTTGATTAGATGGATGTGTTTGGCTTACCCTGATATGTAGCTGACGTGGCACTGAGTTTGACCCTTGCAATGTGGCCATTGAAATTTTTTGCTTATTTTGAACTCACTTACTTTCAATAAAATGAGTTTTTTGTGTACTTATAGTTTTACTATTGTTTAACCATTTTCTACGTACTTTTGTGCAGAAAATAATACAACAATTTTCTACTAATTTCTTAGGAAAATTTACTAAAACCTCCTTAAAATAAATTTTATACCCAAACAAATATTTTATAATATTTATTAGTCCAAAAAACTCATTTCACCAACTTTTCTTTCCAACAAATCCAACATTTACGGTTCATACATTCATGAATTTAATTGTCCTTAACCTTGTAGAGCAAAAAAAAAAAAAAAACATCAATTGTAGTTTTATTTAAAAAATTATTTATACAGAAACTTTATTTCGATAATTGATACTGGTTATGATTTTAATTTAACATGTTAATGTTTTTTTAATCTTCTTAAAAATTTTAAAAAGTATATTTTAACCCATATTAAAAATAAAATAAATTATATAAAAATATTTAAAGTACTTAATATTCACAAATAACATTCGTATTATGTTATTTATCAATTTAAAAAATTAGCCAAACACGTCCTTGAGTCGAAGGACTATTTTGTTACATTTGATAGTTCAGGGACCATTTTGTTACATTTGATAGTTCATGGACGTAAATGGTACAAAGTGAATAGTTTATGAGTACAAAGTGTATTTCGCCCTTAGGTGTCTGCACGTTGGGATGAAATAGAATAAAATAGTGTTCAATTTTAATTGAATTTTTTTCTACTTTCAAAATTTTTATTTGAAATAGGTATTGATTGTTAATGAAATTGATTTCAAAAGAATTTCAGCTTGAGTAATTTGAATCTCACACACATATTTCATCTTTCCTCCTTTTTCTTCCTTCTGATAGAGCGATCTTCATTTGAATAAAGAAGGTACTGATACTTGATTTGTAATGTTAAGGAATGGAGTTCAAACAAGTTTTTAATATTGATCAGGTTGGAAATAATATTGCAGCTCCAATCTATTGTATATCATCTATTGTGCTATATATTGGTATATATAATTTCATTTTCTGCTATATCTGACGTGTCAATATCAATATCTTTTTATTTACTGATATATAGGACACTACAATTTTCCAACAACGCAAGAATAGGTGTGTACACATACATCACCCAAAGCTTATGGGTGAGTCACAAACATCACATGCAGTGCTTATATATATATTTTACCATATTCTTATAAATGTGTATGCTGCTGCTACAGTGCTTTTTGGTCGTCCACTTCTTCGTCGTTTTCTGCAAAAAAAAAAATTCACTCATCCATCAAAACGACGTCGTTTTGCATATTCACCTCAACCTTCAGTTTACACCATAGTTTTCCTGTATCCAATTAATTGGGTACCATATCCACTTATCATTAAATGAAATACATTTGATTAATTGAAATAAATAATAATAATAATTTAAATATTGATATATGTATACAAGAGAAAGTTAGATTTAGGGTCAAACCAAACCTTTCAATTACCAAAATTTCTTTGGTCTTGAACATCAAATCGTGTAAATTACGTCAACAATTATGACATTTACTGATGTGATATTAATCTACACCGTTTAGCGCACAATGCATCGCACATTGGACCCTAAATGTATTTCATCTTTTATTCGAACTTATATGCATATCAAGTGTTCAAATTCACATCACTTGTATATTTAATGAATGAAATTATACAAATGACATGCATATATTAAACGACATAAGTTATGTAACACCGTTTAAAATAGAGGATTCGCATTACTGCACATAGTGTACTTATAATTTTTCCTCAATTATCCTACCGTTTTCAGGATTTTTATTACCAACGCATCGAATTGCCAACATCAAATGGATAATAGTACACATTTTACCTCATTTCCTCATCAATAAATGGGTAGTTGGGGAATTGAATGGGTGGTTGGGTAATTATAATTAGGGCAAAATATACTTTGTACCCCTGAACGATTCATTTTGTCTCATTTAGTTCTCTGAACCAACAAATGTAACAAAATGATCTCTGAACTATCAAATGTAACAAAATAATCCCTTGATTAGATGGATGTGTTTGGCTTACCCTGATATGTAGCTGACGTGGCACTGAGTTTGACCCTTGCAATGTGGCAATTGAAATTTTTTGCTTATTTTGAACTCACTTACTTTCAATAAAATGAGTTTTTTGTGTACTTATAGTTTTACTATTGTTTAACCATTTTCTACGTACTTTTGTGCAGAAAATAATACAACAATTTTCTACTAAGTTCTTAGGAAAATTTACTAAAACCTCCTTAAAATAAATTTTATACCCAAACAAATATTTTATAATATTTATTAGTCCAAAAAACTCATTTCACCAACTTTTCTTTTCAAGAAATCCAACATTTAGGGTTCATACATTCATGAATTTATTGTCCTTAACCTTGTAGAGCAAAAAAATAAAATAAAAAATCAATTGTAGTTTTATTTAAAAAATTATTTATACAGAAACTTTATTTCGATAATTGATACTGGTTATGATTTTAATTTTACATGTTAAAGTTTTTTTAATCTTCTTAAAAATTTTAAAAAGTATATTTTCACCCATATTAAAAATAAAATAAATTATATAAAAATATTTAAAGTACTTAATATTCACAAATAACATTCGTATTATACTATTTATCAATTTAAAAAATTAGCCAAACACGTCCTTAAGTCGAAGGACTATTTTGTTACTTTTGATAGTTCAGGGACCATTTTGTTACATTTGATAGTTCATGGACGTAAATGGTACAAAGTGAATAGTTTATGAGTACAAAGTGTATTTCGCCCTTAGGTGTCTGCACGTTGGGATGAAATAGAATAAAATAGTGTTCAATTTTAATTGAATTTTTTTCTACTTTCAAAATTTTTATTTGAAATAGGTATTGATTGTTAATGAAATTGATTTCAAAAGAATTTTAGCTTGAGTAATTTGAATCTCACACACATATTTCATCTTTCCCCCTTTTTCTTCCTTCTGATAGAGCGATCTTCATTTGAATAAAGAAGGGTACTGGTACTTGATTTGTAATGTTAAGGAATGGAGTTCAAACAAGTTTTTAATATTGATCAGGTTGGAAATAATATTGCAGCTCCAATCTATTGTATATCATCTATTGTGCTATATATTGGTATATATAATTTCATTTTCTGCTATATCTGACGTGTCAATATCAATATCTTTTTATTTACTGATATATAGGACACTACAATTTTCCAACAACGCAAGAATAGGTGTGTACACATACATCACCCAAAGCTTATGGGTGAGTCACAAACATCACATGCAGTGCTTATATATATATATATATATATATATATATATATATATATTTTATCATATTCTTATAAATGTGTATGCTGCTGCTACAGTGTTTTTTGGTCGTCCACTTCTTTGTCGTTTTCAGCAAAAATAATTTTCACACGTCCATCAAAACGGCGTCGTTTTGCATATTGACCTCAACCTTCAGTTTACACTCTGCTGCATCAAGCCGTTCATTTCTCATCTCTTTCCCTTCTCAACTTTTATCTCCTCATTCTTCACTCTCTCTCTCTCTCTCGCACAACCATCTTTCAGATCTGTGTAGTTTGTGTAATGATCGGAGATGACAAATCTCTCGGCGTAATGGGGAACAGCAGCAGAGAAAGAGATGGGGAGCTTCTAATACAGGTGGCGGATTGAGTTGACCGCCGCCTCGAGGACGATGGCACCTCCTCCTCCAAGCCCTCCCCCTCCGCTTCCTCCTCTCATCATAATTCCGGCCGCGAGGTATTAATTATTATATATATGCTCTATACTTACTGTTTGCAGATTGTTTTCTTTTTCCGTTTTAGGTTTTAGAAGGTAATTGTACTCGCCTCGTCATGTCTTCGATTTAATTTCATTAGCTGTTTTTGGAAATAGGTTGTTGCTTGTTATTGCTTAATTACTTAACTAAATCTTTATATATGGTAGTCAGCATTAAAGATTGCTGTTTCAGTAATTCCTTTCAAGGGGCTTTATTATATATTACATGATAGGGACTTTGCCTATCACTTGAGGTAAACTGGTGAACAATTATAAAAATGAAATTGATTGCTTTATGATGAACTTTGTGTATTGAAAGAAAAGGTAATTCTGTATATTTAGCTCGTTCCTGTCTTTTAGCGGCTCAGAGCTTGTTTCTATGGAATTATCTATTAAAGAGCATTACACCTCTAATTGTAAATGATAAATCGTAATAATGATTCTACTTAATGTCTGTGAAGGGACTCATTCTATGTGGGTTAATCACAGTTGGGCAATTATTTTGGAGGAGAAATTAGAATATGACCAGTTTTGCACCAGTTAAGCTTGATTTTCTTTTTTAATGGCAGAAACAAAGAAATCGGATTTTTTTCATCAGATCCACCAGTTAAGCTTGATCTTCTACCTTTCACCGTGATTCATAAACTCGCTTCACTAAACAGGTTTCCTTTCCCTTGAATATAATTGTTGTAATTTTAGGTGTATCTGTACATTACTTATATTTTTCTGTATCTGCAGTTGGCAATTTGCTTCCAGAAAACTGCCATTTTCAAGCTCTGGTGGGTAATTACCTTTTGCCGATGTTTATGCCTTTTATTTCCCACATTTGTGGTGTACACAAATTTTTAGTATTTTGCTTCATCTTACCAGTATTTTCTGAAGAATTAGATGATTATGAGTTTAGCAAACTATTTTTTGCAGGTCTGAGTTCGGATTTTAATCATTTTGCTTTTGTTATCCCACACATTTACGTAGGAGTGCAAATTTTTCTGAATTTCTATTATGTATATAGAGCAGGTATTGGATGATTCACTTCAATTCTCTTTATCCCAATATCTTTTTAGGTTTTTACTTCTTCATCAATTGGGCATGGAATCTTTATTGTAGATTGTAATCGAAGGGCTTAAGGGTTACAAGAATCAAGTTGCCACTGAAACATTCAGTCCCAAGTTTACCTGTGTTGATATATTATATTTTTCCTTCTACTCCTTGTTCTCGATTTTGTTTTTATTAAAATTAACCCATGCGTCTCGAATTTAGAATGTTCAATTTGCCAGTAGTAATTTGTATTTTGGTTTATATTCTGCAGTTGGTGCTAATGAATCAGGCGGATCTGAATTTTTCCATGGTATGTTGACTTTGAATACGATACATTTTTATGTTTGTTGTGTGTTTTTTGAGTGATTTAATGATAAACCAACTCAGATTAATATGAAACTTGTGATGACTTTATCTGTTCTTCCTTTTTTCTCGGGGTTATTTTTCGATTTGGTCATGGTTGTGGCTGACAGATATAGTAGGGTACTAGGTAGGACTCAAAAGCGGTTTAGTATTTATCCTTCATTTTCTTTTCCAAATGTATATAAAGTTTCCTCTAACAAAAGCACTCTAGCCTTGTCCGGATTCTATTTGCATTGTTTGTTTCCCGCAAATGTAGTGGGGTCACAACACGAGCCTGCATCATGAGTCTTTGTATTTGCGAAACAAGAGATGAATTATTCGAATGTTGTAGCTAGGCGGACAATGGATCTACAGCTGGTGAGGGTTGTGGTCTCATCTTAATATTGCAATTCTCCGTAGAAAAATTATAAGTTTCTTTGGGTAGATTTAGCTAATATTCTTTTGAAACTTCTTTATCTCCGGTGTCAGTCTTTTTACCAAAATTTATGTTCCTATTAATAGGCAATGCGTTTTTCAGTTAACAGATCGTTTTAGTTAAAGATATTAGCTTAATGTGAATAATATATAATTTGTAAACCGTTAGTTTTAATATATTTTCTTGGACTTTTGTTTCTTACTCTTAGTTTACAAATTTGGTCTTCTGAATTTGAGAGATATCATTATGTCTGAATTCACTCCGTATTTTGAAGTTGAGATAATTACTTTTTTTAGGATGTTTATTGACCATGATTGAATGTGTTTTTAGTTCAAAGTTGCTGGGGGATTTGAGGCATTGGTCACTGAAAAAACAACAGAAATACAACAAATTGGTGTTATTGATAGAATAGTTGGCCTTGAGCAGCTAAATTCAATGCCTCGACCCACAATGTAAGTTTTTATTCTATCAAAGCGTGTGGTTTAGGATAGTTTTTGATGAGGTTTTAATCTTATGTTTTGTGACTATTCAGGTCTCGTTTTTTGGAAGGCCGATTAGGAAGCCCTGGGCTATATGGTACTTGATTTTTGTTTCAGTAAGTTACATTTCATTTCTTTTTTATTTTCCTTTATCTGTAAAAGTCTATCATTATATTAAGTACTGATGGCCTCTTTTCATTTTATGTTATCGTGCTGAGATGCATGCATAAGAACTTGTTATCTTCGTTTACTGTGAAATTACCATTCTAAGAGTTCTAAAATAAAATGTACAGGGAAATCAGTGAACCTGAAAACCTTGAAATTTAGTAACGATGTTAGGAAACTGTTAATGGTGATGCAAATTACGTTGTTTTAAGGTCTCCTCCACCATCGACAACTTTATCGAAAATGGATGTGGTGATCAATGATGAATGTGCAACAGTTGCAGCAAGCATGAAATTGTTGAACTCGGTAATAGTTGTACTCCTTACGATTAGTTTTTCGTTACACATTCAGACATGACTTTTCTTCCTCACAAGACTACTGAATTTTGTTTCTCGTTTTTTCTTTACCACTTACACAATATCTTGGATAAATGATACATAACATAAATATTCTATTTATTTGTGGACCGGAACTCAACAATTAATTGCATTTGACGTGCTTTTGAAATCCGTCTCGATACATGCATTACTTGGAATATGTGTTGCTGCTGTTACAAATGCCATGGACATTTAATTCATTTATGTCCCGAGGTTGGACCGAAGGGATTTAATAACCGAATGGGTTTGTTTTGATGTTGGTAGAAGATACCATGAATGTGAGAAGAATGAGCGTGGTTGTGGCTTTCGACTATGGAGAGATCCTCCAATGTGCAACAGAGCAACATCTGATTCCCGAGCTTAGAGATCGAGGTGATAAATTTCAGTCCGATCCGACCGAGTTGACGCTTATGGTATAAAATTTAGTTGTAAGAGTGAATAAATTTAATAGCGCAGTGTTTTAGATGTTGATTATTAATGTATTTATATTCATTTTTGCCGTTTCTATAGAATTGGTGTTTTAGAACCATTAATAATAATTGTCCTTGTTTTGAATTAGAGTTTTCTGATTCATTTTTAATTATGGTTACTGTTATGCTTATAATCGGTTAGACCATATAGATGATAGATACCGTTTATCTTTTAATTCGCTTTTTGCATCCTCATCTGCTCTGCACACACACCTTTGAGAACAAAAAATTTTCCGTGATAGATTATGGGCAATTCGATGGGCAATTCAAGAGAACAAAACTTTGGGTCTAGACCCAGACCTAGACCTGAATATTTTATTTGGGTCTAAACCAAGACCCCGACCCACAACTATACCTAAACCCAGATCCAGACCCAGACCTACCCAAAACATAAGCCCAAAATTCCAAAGCCCAAACCCAAACTTATTACATACATATATATATATATACATATACATATATATATATATATATATATATATATATGAGAAAATATATATACTAGAATGTATTGAAATCTGTTACTTTATATATATATGTATATCTATATATATATCAGCTTTCTCTTGAAATTAGAAAATATATCAGTTTTCTCTTGAAATTAGAAAAAATGGAAACGAAAAATCAATTCTTAATTCGATATATATATATATATATATATATATATATATATATACACGATATATATATATACATCTATAAGAATAGAAGAACAATTATCCATGTGTGGCCCATAAGGATCTTCAATTTCCGACGGTACAGACAGTGCAGTCCCAGAACTTGCGAGGCGTCAAATTTATATATATGTATAAATTCATAAGTTTTTCATATTTCTAAGCGTTACCCAAATCTGTTAGATACCTGTAATATACCGTAGGACGAGTTAATCAGACAGCTAATTGCTGCTATTTAATGTTAATGATTATCATGCTCTCAATGGCCAAAATCGTCATTAATTACTAATTAGTATTTCCTTCCCGTAAATGAAATAAATAAATGTATAGTGATTCTAATACTCAGTATTTTATTCTGTATAATTTTTACATATTTTTTTCTAATATTAAATATATATTTATATATATATATTAAGATTTCAGATTTAATATTATATATATAAATATCTTTTACATATTATATATATATATATATATATATATATATATATATATATATATATATATTCAAATTACATTTCTACAACATACATTTTAATATTTACTTATATAAACAAAATCATTAAATATAAAAAAAAACAACATAATTATAAAAGAAAGGAAGACAAAATAGATTGGGTCTAGGCATAGACCCAAACCCATACAGACTCAAAGTTTTGGGTCTGGGTCTAGACCCAAAACTTTGGGAGACCCAAAGTTTTGGGTCTAGGTCTGGGCCTAGACCCAAAGTTTTGGGTCTGGACCTGGATAAGACCTGCCCATTGCCAGGCCTGCTTGTTACATTATGTAGTTTAGAGGGGTAATTGATACATATGCTATAGTTTCAAGGGGGCAAAATGTAAACATAAAAAACATGAAAAGTTGAACTTCATCACCATTTTTCTTATGGAGAGAGTAAGTATCAATCTCTAAACATTTGTAATGTAACTCAGCAGCACAACAGCTAACTTAAAATATAGCCGTATGCACTCACAAAATTCCATACCTAAAAGCGGAGATGGGCAAAAAATGCAAAAACAATTTCTTCGGAAATGAAAAATTATTAAATGAATGAAATCAAAAGCACCATTCTGTCATATTTGGCTTATAATTAACTAAGATGCCCCTGTAAGACTAAGTATTAGCAAGTTTGCCAATGTAATTCTACTTTGACAACTAAAATCTCCCTGTCAGATTAATATAGTTATAGCTCATTTTAAATTAGTTTCTCTTGACACATCTTTTCAGTAATAAATACCTCATCTGAAAGAACATATAGAATTATAGGAAAATTTTCATTTTTGGTGCCACTTATATGCCAAATCCGATTTTGGTGCCCCAATTACCCCGCTCATCAAATGTAGTCCCTAAACTATCACATTTTCATCAAGTATGATCCTTTTGTCTAATTTTCAGTTGAATTGATAACTATCGAGGTTAATTGAAATGTTAAAAATTACATTTTGCACCCCAAAAACACAAATTCTATAATTCCACCCCAAAAGCTAACAAAATTACGATTAAATTATGAAATTTGCCAATTATTCTTTTTTGGGGTGGAAAGTACCCAAAGTTGTGCTTTTGGGGTGCAAAATGTAATTTTTGATATTTTAATTAAACCTAACAGTTACTAATTTGATGGAAAATTAGACGGAGCCAAGGGACAACATTTGATGAAAATGTAATAGTTTAAGGACTACATTTCATGAGCGGTGTAATGGGGGACGAAAATCGGATTCAGCGTAACTTGGGGACCAAAAATGAAATTTTTCCTAGAATCATACATTAACATACTCATTGGGTAATACTATGAATATACATAAATTAGTTCTTCAATAACTAAAGAAAATGAATGAACATTAATTTAAGTAAATGAAGAATTGTCTGCATCAAATTAAAAAAGAAAATATGTCTCAATTGTCAATACTTGAATCTCAATAGACAAACTTAATTTACAGATTCATCGATAGCTCGAAATTTTTAGCGTTCACGAGACAAACTTAATTTACAGATTCATCGATAGCTCGAATTTTCTAGGGTTCACGAAGATGAACGATTAAACAATTTGAAAAAGATTACCTTTCGTATTTGATATGATATTTCGAAACTATGGGAAGTGGTTATATGGGCCCTAACCCGCAGCCCAATCCAATTGTGGAAGACAGTGCAATGTGAATAATAGCCCAAAATGGATACCCAGACATGAAGGAAAAAGACTTCGGTGGCTGATGGACTTTAATCTTATTAATGGTTTAGTTGTTCCAATTAATAGAAAGTTTAGATGCTTTTAATTAGGTTAATATTGTTTTAATTATTATAATTCTTAGTAATTGTTACGTAGTGATTGTTAGAGGGAAGTTTAATTATGCAGTTTTTAGTTTAGTGGGCTCTTGATTTTAGGATCAAGACGAAGTAGATAAATAGGAGTCTTGTAACCGGGTTCAAAAAGAGAAGAAAATTATTCTAGTAAAAATATCTCCCTCCTGCTTTTATTCTGGAGTTTGGTTTCTATTAGAAAGAAACTCTCTCTCTCTCTTAATCTCCCACTTTTGGAGTTAATTCCTGACTTAAAAAGGAATGACATTGATATGAACAAATCTTTGATCGTATCAACTATCAAGAGGCCAAAAATGTTATATTACCTTA
The DNA here is from genome assembly GCA_019426215.1 of Buddleja alternifolia. NCBI lineage: Eukaryota > Viridiplantae > Streptophyta > Magnoliopsida > Lamiales > Scrophulariaceae > Buddleja > Buddleja alternifolia. The sequence continues at coordinate 27,698,638 of CM033399.1, read as the reverse complement.
AAAGATTAAATTTGAAAAGTTCATTAAGACTATAGATTTCTGCCAACAAATGATGGTTAAGGAACTAATCACTTTCTAACAGAAGGTTGTGGGTTTGATCCTCTCTGTCGGTTTGAGGACAGCGTTGGTGGGCAATCTATAAGTACTTATGTAAAATATTTGGCCCCACAAGCATTCCATGACCCGTGGTAGGTCGGACTCAAGCCTACCAAACTTTTTGTAATAAAGTTTTCTTGCCCATGAGACACGGGCTGCACCTTTCAAAGTCCATGTCTCCTCAAATTGAGGAAGATAGGAAAGAAATGAGTACAGTGCCCTATGCGTTTGCAGTGGGTAGTCTGATGTACGCCATGTTATGCACACAGCCAGACATAGCCTACATGGTAAGGGTGGTAAGTCATTTTCAGGCTAACCCGAGAAGAGAACATTCGACTGCTGTCAAAAATATTCTCAAGTATCTGAAGAGAACTAAGGATATGGTCCTAACATATGGACATGGAGATTTGAAGGTGGATGGATATATTGATTCAGATTTTCAATCTGACGTAGATGATCACAAATGCACTTTAGGATTCATATTCACACTCAAAGGTGGAGCGGTGATTTGGAAAAGTTCCAAGCAAAGCACAACCGCTGATCCCACCACTGAGTCGGAATACATAGTAGCTTCAGATGATGCTAAAGAGGGTGTTTGGACTAGGAAGTTTCTTGAAGAACTTCAAGTGGTCCCTAGTCCAGAGCTGCCATTGCCACTTTATTGTGATAATAACGGGGCTATTGCACAAGCCAAAGAACCAAGGTCTCACAACAAATCCAAGCACATAGAGAGGAGATATCACATAATAAGGAAAATCATTGGAAGAGGTGAGATAGCTATTCAGAGAGTAAATTCATCTTACAATGTCGCCGACCCATTGACCAAGCCTTGGCACAGGCAGTGCTGGATTGACATCTTGAGAAGATGGATATTAGATACCATAGTGATTGGCATTGAGTCCAAGTGGGAGATTGTTTGGTTAATGTCCTCAAATGCCACTAGAAGATTAGTAAATGATAGGACATTGTCAAAATCGTAATTGTTTTTAATCAATTAATAAAAGGCATTTTAGTTGTTTATTTATATATTGTATTCGACTATAAGAGTTAACTCTCTAAGGCACTAGAGGAGTTTGATACTTGTGTACTAAATAAGTCTGCAAGTCAAACATTTTTAATTGGGCATTGAAAATCATAAAGACTTGAATGATATAAGTTTTGACGAGAAAGGTGTCCGTCAATCACTAGGAAGTAGTGAGAAACTTATATCATATGTGCACTGATGGAGATAGTGGCACTCAGGCATGACTCACATCGATTTTGTCACATGGGTTTTCACTTTTTGACAGTCAATGACATAATCGATTAATTGTAATAGGTGTGTCTAAACTTTAGACTTGAGGAATCGAGTTGAAGATATACTTTGTGACGTTAGGTTCGTCATTAGAGCAGTTAAGCCCAATTCACTCATTGGTGGGGTCAACCTCGAACTGCAACTTAATGGGCAGGTAGTATTTTTAACTGGTATCCAAGATATGATTCGTTCCCTCGTAAGTGAACGAGGAATTATCCTATGCATTTATAAGTAAGTTAGATCTTAAAGTCTTTGGTCAAAACATTCATTGATTTGAACTTATTATAAATATAGTATAGTGTCAAATTAGTGAGTTTGACTAAAACCATGACTCTCACTTGACCGGGATAAGGAAACGAAGAGTTTGTATTCACACAGTATTCAGAAATGGAAAGGTAAAAAATGATCTAATCATTTCATCTTATTTGGGTTAAAATATGGACCACGTGACTAGCTAGGTGAGGTTCATATTCAATGGAATCTTCCCATTGCCAAATATAGACGAAACTAAAGAGTCACGCTTAAAAAAGAAAATTTGATGAAAAAATGGATAGTTCTTGTGGTAATATTTTAAGTATTGGGTACTTAAAATTAAATAAATAGAATTAATTACTTGAAGAAATAAGTTAATTTATTAACTTATGTTTAATTAATATAATATTTCTTGGAGAAATAAAATTAATTAAAAGAGTTTTCTGTTATTTAATTGAACTAATTAATTGAATTAAGTTAATTAATTAAATATTAGAATAAAGTAAGTACAAAATTAATACACCAGGTGGCACTCCAAGCCCTAGAGAGGGCGGCCACTAGGAGTATTAATGGGCTTAATTTTTGTCCAAGATAATAACTTAAGTGATATAAATATCACATTAGTTATAAGCCTAGGTAATAAGTTGCATTACACAACACCACAAGAAAAAGAACTCCTCTCCCCTCTTCTCTCTAGCAGTCGCCCTTCAACAAGAAAAGGGGGAAGTTTTTTCCATCAAGTATTTTCCAGCGAGACGATTTAGAGGCAGAACAATTGGACTACTTGGATCAACATACTTTCAGCCGGAGAATTTTTGCGAAGAATTAAAGAATTCAAATTCGTAGGAATTGTGAAACATTTTGATACAACGGGTAAAATTCATTAAACCCTAACATACATACATGTGTTTAAACCCCGGGATTGATACTGCCGTGGGAAAATCCAAAAATTTTAAAATTCTGTTTTCCGCTGGGTTTGGTTACTTTTTCCCAACAGTAGGTGCACTACATATATAAAGGTTAAGAGTTTTCATTAGTTGAAAACTAGGGTTTGAAAATATCAATTCTTTCTCTCATCTTTTCTCTTCCACCTCTTTCACAAGTTATTTTTCCAACTCATGTATTGATTAAGAAGAACACCAAAATATATTCCTACTCTTTTTTTCTCATAAGCCAAAATTAGATTGAGGGTACGAACTAAAGTATGGATTCATCTAGAGGCGCAACACTTGGGGCTCAAGAGCAAATCAATCCGAAGAGGTATAGCTGGGAGTTTCTTAAAAATACTGTTGCGGATTTGTTCTTCAAGAGGTAAACACATGTTAACTCACCTTGTTAGGTTTTTGAATCGGATGGTACCATGTCTGTCTATCCTTAATTTGGGGATGCCTCGCATTTTTATTTCAATTTTGAAATACCGAGCTTCAGCTGTGACCGGCATCCCCGGGGTTGGACAACGCGATCCCAACAAATGATGAAAATCAAACCTATCCAAGTTACGATCTTCATCTGAGTCGAATCCTTCCATCTTTTTTCAGTCTAAGGTCTAGGTTTTGGGTTGAAATCCTAATAACCTTGGAAACTATGACTTTGTTAGAAACACTAATGACCTAGTCTTCTAAGCATGGATCACCAATCACTCTTATAAGATTTTGCTCTGACTAAAGACTTTTATCAATCATTCAGTTTTACACAACAACATAGAAAAAACTAGGTTGTAAGCCCCGGATGGATCATATATCCAATGTCACCTGTTTCGCGATATTACCATACTATACCCAATATACGCAACCATATGACTCTCCTGGAGTGCGCGTGTACATCTAAGTATAGTGGGTAGTACCTTTCCCGGTGACATCTCAGGTTGGAGGACTAATCTCACATTATGAAACTCAAGGACTCCTTGCGGGGTTCTTCAATTCCATACTCACCTAAGTATGAATCTTTGTGCATGTATTGATCCATCCGGCTATTCACAATAGAAAACGACAATCTCTATAAGTGTGACATGCACAAACAAGTTTTGAAGAGACTGTGATATCCCACATCTCATAGCCTCTATGACTTGGAACATATTTTAAAATTACAGTCTTTGAAAGCATTTCATAAACATCAGGCCATTCCCCTAACCTTTGTATAATCAATGAGATCTCTATCTATACTATCATAAATAAATAACAATAGAGAAGATGCGAACAAGTTTGATATATTGTAAAAGATAAGACTGTTATAATGTTTATAATCCAGTGATTAAGCCAACAAATGGCCATCGGGCACACAACACTCTGTACGCTTAAATTTCTAGAAATGTCCCAACTTTCGACTCCTCTTTCCTCATCATTAAATGGGTTGCTCCAACCAACAAGGTCTAGCATAATTGGTAGATAGCGGCCATTTGTAAGGAAAAGCTTTTGTTGGGAGAGGCAAGACCTACTTCGGTAATCTCTACGACTCGAGGGGATTAACTTTCAATGTCCGACTGGAAGAACGTTTGGTATAAACCCAAAAAAAAAAAATGGGTTGCTCCACACTTGTATGCTTCTTTGGTGCAGTAAACTCCTTATATTACCAATACAGACCACGCCACTTTCTTTTGTTTCTTTCTCCACTTTGTTCCAACGGCAATCTTTTCAAAGGAAAAATCAATAGAGTGGTCCGAACTCTACACCCTAAGAATCAAAACTTGATAATGTAACAATGGTCAAATCAATAGAATGGTCCCTACTTGACACGCTAAGATTCGGTAAAACATTTTAGAAAATACAAACAAACATAGCTCTACTATTTTATTTCCCATGTTCGCAAAAGAAAAGGCCAACCAAAATAGCGACTTTTCTTGGGAAATTGAAGATTGGTAATAAATAATGATGGTGTAAATTGAAAAAAATGATGGATCTCTATAACCTTTCCCCAAGCACAGTACGGTCCTATATCAGATTTTCATACCTTAATTCGGGAGTTTCGATGCTACCCATGAGGCCGTGTAACAGAAAAATTTTACTTCGATTTCAGCTCGGCTACTCTCAAATATATTTCATAAGAAGAGTGTATTACACGTGTTACAGGGGTGTGACTAAACCGAAAGCAGACCAACATTTCCCGTGAAGTATTGAAAAATTTGACCATGTCATATATATGGTATGTGTAACACTAGAATACCAGCATCGCACCTATGTAAAAGTATTGGCCAATTGGACCTAAGTCCCATGATGCCCGGACAGTTTGAAAAATCATCCAGTGTAGTGTCAGAGCGTCTGTTCATGTCCAACTACATTGAGAGAAAAAAAAAACACATGAACAGTCGTGTTCGAATAGGTCTGTATACTAATTTTTTAAAGAATTATCGTATTTTGTATCAGTATCGTGTTCGTGTATCATAAGACCTAACATATGTAAGTACCTGAAAAATGGGCCAATTTCAAAAATATAATGTAATTAAAATAGTGACCAATTTGAATCTAACCTACGTTATTTCTTAATCAATTTGAACCTAACATTTGTACATAAAATATTGGCCAATTTGACCATACCTACATAACTTTTGAAATAATATAGATATGTGCATACATATAATTGAATAAATACTTCTATTTTCAGTTGGTGTACATGTACGAACTCATTTCTTGCTCGTTTTGTATTTTTTGTACCATTATATTTTAAGGAGGAAAATATCAATTTATACGTATACCTATTGCACACCTTTCTTTTCCTGTATTCAATTAATTGGGTACCATATCCACTTATCATTAAATGAAATACATTTGATTAATTGAAATAAATAATAAATTAAATATTGCTATATGTATACAACAGACCATGTCACTTTCTTTTGTTTCTTTCTCCACTTTGTTCCAACAACAATCTTTTCAAAGGGAAAATCAATAGAGTGGTCCGTACTCTACACCCTAAGAATCAAAACTAGATAATGGGGTCATTCTATGTTAAACCGAGACCAATTGATCTCGATCTAGTGTACACCATTAGATCAAGGAGCTTTTAAATGCTCCCCGATTTGAGGGACCCAATGGTGTACCTAGCATAGAATTTACCATGTGTAACAATGGTCAAATCAATAGAATGGTGCCTACTTGACACGCTAAGATTCGGTAAATCATTTTAGAAATACAAACAAAGATAGCTCTAATATTTTATCTCACATGTTCGCAAAAGAGATGGCCAACCAAAAAAGCGACTTTTTTTGGGAAATTGAAGACTGGTAATAAATAATGGTGGTGTAAATAGAAAAAAATGATGGATCTCTATAACCTCCCCCCAAGCACAGTACGGTCCTATGTCAGACTTTCATACCTTAATTCGGGAGTTTCGATGCTACCCTTGAGGGCCGTGGAATGGAAAAATGCTACGTTGATCCCAACTCAGCCACTCTCAAATATATTTCACAAAAAGACTGTATTACACGTATTACAGGGATTTGACCGAACCAAAAGCAGACTAGCATTTCCCGTGAAGTATTGAAAACTTTGACCATGTCATATATATATGGTATGTGTAACACTAGAATACTAGCATACACATGTATGTAGAAAAGGATTGGCCAATTGGACCTAAGTCCTATGATGCACGGGGCACTTTGAAAAATCATCATGTATAGTGTCGAAGCGCCTCTTCATGTCTAACTATATTGAGAGAAAAAAAAATACATATGAACAGTCGTGTTCGAATCGGTCTGTGTATTAATTTTTTTAAAAATTGTCGTATTTTGTGTAAGTATCGTGTTCGTGCATCATAATACCTAACATATGTAATGATGGTCCCAAGTGGCATACGAAAGGGTCTAGAAGGGGGGGGGGGGTGTTGAATAGACCCTGAAGTCTTTTTCGACTTCACAAATTTTCGTATCACTTTCGAAATTTGAACGCTTGGAAAGCTGAGCGCTTGGGTCAGACGCTTGAGAGTAGTTAACTTAGACTCAGTGATTTCAGTAGTTTACCAAAGTAAGGCAACACTTAGATCGCTTAATCAGGGTTAGCACAGCGGAAATAATGTTTAGCGTTCTTTTAGTTAAGTTAATCGGTTTGCAATTTTATTTGTCTTTTTCAGAATAATATACTATGATGAATATAAGACAATAAAATATAAATGACACAATAATTTGTAAGGTTCACTGGGTGATGTAATCCCAGCTACGTCCTTCTTCTCCTTTTTCACTTGGAGGAATTTACTATGATGATTATCAAAGAATCACACAGAAACTTCTACAAAATAGTAATGGATGAAAAAGATCTTGGGCTCCTTGATCACACAGACTTCAGCACCAATGAAGATCGTCTTCTTCAAGCTTCTCTCACTCAGAAATACTGCCTGAAAGGTTTCAACAACTTTTCTCAGTCAGATGAAAGGTTGAGGTTTGTCACTAGGGTTTGTTTGTTTTAGAGAAGATCAAACAACTTGGAATATCTCAGTTGGAGTTTGAATTTCTTCTTTGGAAGATATTTGAGATATTTGTGACTGTCTGGAATGTAGATAGAAAGCTTGAAAGGTTTTGGCTATGGGGTTTCTAAGCTTTTTCCAGAAAGAATGTACGTAAGATTTTTAGCAATAATTTCTCGTATATTCTCGTTGTTATGTTTAGGGTTTTCTGGAGTAAGGTATTTATAGGAAATTTCTTGGGATCTGTCCGTTGGACACATGTAGAAGCGTTCTTTTCACGTGGCGCGTGATCATACCTAAAGTCTGACATTCCTGAAAATTCGCTGAATCCGATTGGATGGGAGCATCTAAAACTCTAAAGTTTCTGACAGTCTGGCTAAAAGGTGGCTTGTCCACAAGTCACAGTAGCTTATCACATTTAATGCTCTTATCAAGCATTTAATGCAATTTGAATTTATTTTCCGTTGGAAATAAATGTCCGTTGAATGATTGCATTTAAATCCTTCATGACTTGAGGATTTATTTTAGGTGAATCTTACATCCATCGCTTGAGACAAGTTGAGCGCTTGATCCATATATCCTGAAATGGTCTTTTAGCGTTTGACATGCGCTAAGAAGAAAATCTTTATCTCTGGTTGACTTCAGACGCTGGTCTTCAACTTCTTCTCTAATAGACTCACCTAGAATTCTACTAGCGATTCAGTTACTAAGACTTAGTCTAAAATTTATGAAGATAAAAATTACAAGCCTAAACAAAATAGAAATAATAATTTACAAACTTTTAAACGCTTATACATCAATCTAGGAAAAACGGAAAGCTTACATTTTTGGGTTCTAACATTGAATCCTATCTTGTTATCATCAAAACATCTAACATGAAATTTCCTAACAATTTCCCCCTTTTTGATGATGTCAAGACTTGTAACTCTTTTATAATTTACGAGTTACTAAAAAGAAAAGGCCGAAAGGAATATAAGTCAGCGTTTGAAAGTGAAGTTAGTTAAAGATAGGTTGGCTTCAACAAGTTGTTTCAGCGATAAATCATTCATATATATTGAAAGAATAAAGCATACATGATTTATGCTGAAAATAATAAGAAAGAAATAAAATACACAAAAAAATTATTTCTTCTGTCGCTTTGCTCTTTCTTCGCCTTGCAGAACTTCTAATGCTAACTCTTTCAAGAGTCGATCAATGTCGATCATGGTTGTATGCTGGACTTCATCATAGTCATGCCTGCGGAGTCTGGCGCTTTCATTTAGCTCTAACAACCTTTCCGTCCAATCCCTTGGTGGAATGCCAAGTTCACGAATCAGATCATAATATATATCTCTTTGACGGTCATTTGACGGTCTCCAATTTACAGGTCGTTGTAGCGGTCCGGCATAAGCATGAAATCCCATACTTTCTAAGAAGTCAGGGTCCAATTGAGGAAGAGCGTACTTTCCGAGATAATACCTTGGCTTTCTTTTCTTGGATAGCATTTTCTTAATGCTTACTAGTTCATCAAACATTGAACGCCAATGTTTATTATCCGTCTTGGAAATCGCTTTGGACTTTTCTTTACTTTTCCCCTTCTTGACTTCATCAAGGGAGTTCTTTAGATCAGCGACATCTCGGCGCAAAAGTCTAACTTCTTCGACTAGAAGAGCAATTTGCTGGGCGACACTCTGAGCGACGGCATCGGATGAAGCGTGTCTTTCAGCATCAGCCGAAGCGCTCTGAGCTAAGTGACGATTGAATTCAGAGGAGAGCTCAGCGATAAGAGGGGACATGCTATTCATGATAGAAATAGTGCTTTTATTTGAAGCGTTGGCAATGTCTCGGCTCCGTGTATCAGACACTATGCGAATCTGTCTATCAGCAGCCTCAGAGATCTTGGAGCAGGAACCTTCGATGTGGGTAAGCGAGTTCCGTACTGCCGTTTTGAAATCTCGAGCCTCTAAATCACTGTCTGAATCTAAATCCGAAGAAGGACGCTCTGGGGACGGGAGAAGTTCGTAAGAACTTGAAACTGCAGCCTTGCCTTTGATCTTATCTCTGATGAGAGGTTCTACAGGCGCTTGAGCAATTTCAGCGTGCACTTCTTCAATTGCTTGATCCAAGATAGAATCTGCAATCGCTGGGGGCTCGACTACTGGGGCGCTAGAAGAATCTGATAAGGAAGCTGACACGCGAAATCCTAGCAAGTATAATAGGTCGTGCAAAGTAATAAAGTGGACTATTTAGCCCGGGGTGTATCGTCTCCACAGGGACAATTGGATTCAATGCTCGTAATTGCTATATTACCTATTTCTAAGATAAATCAATTTATAAGATGATAGGTGTTTATACTATGAAAATAACTAAAGATAACTAAAATGATTATCAAGGTAATAAATCAAATGGGAAGAGGTGATTGGGTTATGATCCTACTATGTTCTATTCTAGGTTCATGAACTCTTAATTATCCGGATTTTTAGGACGCCCTTGTTATGGTGAAACCCCCTAACGTATTTATTATTCAATCTCTTGAAATAACAAGCCTATACTAGTTAACAACTCCTTATATCTCTATAGTGAAGATTGAATTAACTAACATGCATTTAGGTTTAAAGGAATTCCTTGCTTACGAAGATCCTACATTCAATCGGGTCATCTTATCACAAAAAGCCACACAACGCAATCGATTCTATCTCTAGTCAATTGTTACGTTATGATGTTTGATTTTTCGATCTCCCTTTATCTATCTCCTCTCGGTCTCAAGACAAAGCATTATATCAAACACATGGTGATCATTCATGTGAAAGCACTAAGCATAAAATCAAACATGTAACAAGAATGTAATAAATCCGGAAATTAATCATTCATTAAACACAAAACATCACAAAGTATTTACATAACCCAACCACAAAGATGCTTAGCTCATACTTATAATAACAAATGATTCAACAATTCTATAAGACATAGTTGATAAACTAATCAAAGAGAAAGAGTTGAATTACTCCCTATTACAAGGTGTGAATCCAAGCTTTTGATGATGAAAATGGCTCCTCAAGCTTCCTTGAGTCTTCCTATGGCTTCCCTATGTGTTTTTAGAACAAGTGTGTCTGTTTTCCAAGAGCAAAGTGTGTTATAAAGGAGAAAAACGGCGGACTTAAAATTAGGGCATCGGGCAGATCGGACCGCGACACACTTTCTAAACCGACCGCGGCTCGGATGACAAGCCGTGCCGCGGCACCGTGCCGCGGTCTAACAAGAAAGTCATGCCGCGGTTTGCCGAGGTCCAACAGGGTGCCGAAGGGTCATAACAGGGCCGCGGTGTTCTGGGCGCCGAAGGCCGCGGTCCTATCCGGGTTTCTCATGGCATTGTACCGCGACCGCGGTCTTGCGCCGGATTTAGTGCCGCGGTTCTGTGCCGCGGTCCATAATGGCAGATTCATATTTTTCTTCGCTTTTCCTTCTCTTGTTCTGCCTTCTTACTCAATAATTGATCTATTTGACTTACATCCCTACACACATGAAATTGAAACAAATCAAAGCACTATGCAAGATATTCATTACTAAATTATGACGAAAATACCTAAATCAAAGGGGTAAAAAACTTGTAAAATGTGAACTTATCAACTACCCCCCAACTAGGCTTTGATCGTCTCGATCAATAGATGGTGAACAAAAACTCATAAGTTCAGATTGTTTGCTGTGATTCGGGATCTTTTAAAGGCTGAATGTTTTGGAACCAAGTATGCACATGAGGCTCAATTTTTGCACTTCCCACAAAAGAGGTGAGTATTACTGCCTCGAAAATAGTCATGATAAGTTACACGTTGCCTAGAACATTCAACAATTTGAAAACCTCTAAAACATCTCGAAATCCATCTCTTAATCATGAACTCCATATCTATTATTTTTATGTCAAAAGCACATTTTTAAAAACATGATTATGCAAACTCATTAGATAATAAAAACATTGAAACAATCCAAATCTTTGATAACTTTTCGGTGTGTATGAAGTGTGAAAGTCACGATCAAAAGGTCTTTTCGGCTTGTAACGTAAGGCTAGGTAATGGCTTGGACGGGAATATATGGATAAAGTGACTAAATTCAAGAGAGCATACAACGCAATATCATCGAGCTAAACACTCACTTATCAACCGAACAATTCTGTACCTCTTGTCACTTATCACTTATCACTTATCACATTGAAGTCTAGTTCATAGCCTTGTCGAGAGCACAAATATATATATATATATATATATTTTGTTTTTTTAAATATAAATCTCGACTATTTAACCAACTTTCAGTTCTTCATTTCATCCCCTCTTTTCACATAAAATCCAAACCTCCAATATTTTATCATAAGCAAGAACGACACCAACTTCTAAACCACAAATCAATGAGCTTCGATACCCAAAACAAAGTGTATACCCAAATAAATATCAAATGATATGAAGTTCTATGCTCTCTCAATTAGGAAATAGACTTTGTTTTACTTTTAGGCTAAAGGGTGGTTGGTGTGGCTTACGAAAGAAAGACGAATGGTGGTTTTTAGTGTGCTTAGCACACTCCATTCTTATCAATATGGCTCAAAACAAGGTCTAGAGATTATGCAATATAGTGAAGGCTAAATGTAAGGCTAGAGACAATGAAAGATGGCCTAAATCATTTCATGACTTTGCACAATCAATACACACTTCAAAATCGACAAAAGTGAAAGTTCAATGCTTTAAATCCTCAACAATTCACATAAGCATGGCTAAAAAGGCTTTCACATGTAAAATACGACAATCGATTTCATCTTAGATGAAGTAGAGACACTCAAACGAATCATGTTCCAAGCAAAAGTATGACAAATCATGAAATCATTGATTATCATAGTTTTCTAATCCCAAATCAAGCATGAATCTTAACAAATGAGCACAAATTACACCAATTCGCCTCATCACAATAAAATATGGGACGTCTAAACCCACCCCCAACTAATCAAGTACATTGCCCCCAATGAACGGACATATAGATGCAAAGAAGAAGAAAGAAAGACGTCCCTGAGTGTGGAAGGTAAGTGATGTCCAAAAAAACGAAAGAGCAACAAGGCGTAGAGTCTGAAACTAAAGGCGAGCCATCTGTTGAGTTAGAAAAGATAAGAAAGAGCATCATAACACTAAGGTCACATATAATGATAAAAGCATAAAAACCACAACCAGAAAACGACAATAAACGGAAAAAAACAACAACAATACAACCGTTCAAAAGGAAGAAAAGAAAAACAATAAAATGTCTAAGGGGATGTGGGCATAGCGTCATCAGGAGCTTCGGAAGTGTCGGGCTGTGGATGGGGTGGGGATTCCCAGGCAGGGGGTGAAAGTGGGGTACTGGAGCCGGAGTGGAGGTTCTCGAAACTGCGTATCTGATAATCCCATAGGCGCTTTTGGCACCTCTCAGTTCGGTCCAACTGTGTAGTGATCCCGTGAAATGCTGTCATCATCGTATCAAAACCCTGATGCATATCCATCCGTAAAGCATGTATCTGAGCATCGAGGTGTTCATACCTCGCAGTCTGAGAACGTGGGGCTGGGGGAGGGACAGCGGGAGCCTGCATATGAGGAGGTACATCAGCAGCACCGGCATCCGCATAAAGTGGTGGAAGCGGTGCAGCAATGCTGGCATCATCAAGATCGCCCATAGGCCGTGTCGTGGCCTCAGAAGAGTGAATAGAGACACCCGCGCGTATAGCTAAGGCAGTGATCAAATGAGGGTGCGCCAGATTCTGTGTAGTGCTCTTCTGAATCGATTCCAACAGAGATTTTTTTAATATGCGGCCTACATCAATGCTGCGGCAACTCATAATGGCATAAAGAAGAGTTGCTCGGCTCTTTAGCACCATACTGACCGATGTGGTGGGAAGAAAGCGGGCCGTAATGAATAGATACCATAACTTGGCCTGGGGCAGAAGGCACGTGCGGGGAAACTTGACCGGAATGCCCCGAGTCGTTATCCAAGTGGACCCGGGGTGGCAAAGGGTGTTCATCAACTCCATAGGGTCGGGCTCAAAGTGCAAAAATTCCTCATTGCCAACGTATGGAAGCTCAAAGAGTCGGCGGATGGTTTTCTTATCAAATTTAACCGACACACCCCGCACTTTAACCCGATTCTTCCGTTTGACTCGATCAAAGTCGTGAGCATTGGCATAAAACTCACGAACCACCGAGAGGACAGCAGGCTGAGGGGTTTTCACAAATTTAGTCCACCCACGGTTTTGGATTTGAAAGAGAATTTCCTAATTCCGATCAGTAACATTTATTCCACGCTCAGGAACACAATTCTTAGACAGGAAAATCTCAGAGTAGCATGTAGATGCTTCTAAACTCACAAATTTGGATCTATCATAAAGTGGAACCTCAGACTCTTCGGGCTCGGGTGATGGTGGAGCCTGAGAAGAGGAGGGTTCATCGGCCCGACGTGTGCTAGAACGCATTGCACTCAATCCCAAAGCAAAAACCGACAATGACCCACAATGCAATACCACCACAAACCAATTTTCTCACCAATCAACACCACAATCTTGTCGTCAACAACAAAAACCGAATGCAGACATCCCAACAACCAAACCAAGGATACACAAAATAAGCCGGCAAGGCGCACGAATAAACGAAAGATACAAGAGGGAGCGAAAAGCCTTACCCACCGAAAACAATCCCGGAGTTGGCCAAAAGTGCCAAGGCAATTCGCACAAGCATAAACAACCCCTGTAAATCTGGAAATTGCAAAAAGAGAAGCCCGAATTTGTTGAAATTTGGCAAAATACCCCCTGAAATTAGTGAAATTGTTAGAATAAGCCCTGAAATGCAAAATGTGAGCAGCAATCGACCCTGAAACTCTGAAAATCAAACAAATCGGCCCTTATCCGATGGGAATGGTAGAAAAATCGGACCCCAATGTGAAATTTTGAAAAAAATTTCGCCCTAGGCATGAACCCTAGGAGAAATCACCCAAAAGTCACCTAAAATCCGAAAATAATCGGTGGGATAGAGAGGAAAGATCGAAAATAGGATGGGTAATGGTGATTTTTATGTTTGGAAGTGAAAGAAGGTCGGATTTTGGGGCGGGGAGGTGAATAATGCCGCGGTCGAGTGGGTGGAAGAGAGGAATAGTGGGAAAATGCAGCAGAATTCAGCCCTTAAAGTGCTGAATATCCGCGACGTGCCGCGGCACAAACCAAACCGCGGTCCAGGGACGCGAAATGGTGCACTTGTGCACTTGGCAAAGAAGGGAGGGGGAACCGCGGTATGGTTGTAGAAAATCACATTGACGCCGCGGTTTCGAGCCGCGGCGCAGAAAGTGCGTAACGTTTGCCCGTATTTTTTTTCAAAGACGGCCGCGGTCCTGTGCCGCGGTACAGTGTCGAGATGTGTAGGCATGGACTAGGTGCCGCGGCACTGAACTGCGGTCCTGTTCCAATTTTTTTTTTTTTTTTTTTTTTTGTAAATAAAAACGCAGCAACCGAAAAGTCAACAAACCCTGAAACAAGAAATCAAAAATAACTCAGCTCAAGAAGTAAAACAAAAGGAAAATTAATGAAAAATTAAGAAAACATGAAAAACGTGGGTTGCCTCCCACGAAGCGCTGGTTTATAGTCATTAGCTTGACGTTTCAAGAGGGGGTCACGGGGATGGATCCTGGAGCGGGACTGTGTGCTTGTCCTTGCTCCATCCTTGATGAAAATAATGTTTCAACCGGTGCCCATTTACAGTAAAAGTACCCTTTACCTCGTCTTGAATCTCAATAGCCCCGGATGGATAAACCTTTGTGATAGTGAAAGGACCTGACCACTTTGAACGGAGTTTGCCCGGAAAAAGTTGTAGGCGAGAGTTGAAAAGAAGTACCACATCGCCAACTTGAAATTCCCGGGGTGTGATCCTTTGATCATGCCATTTCTTCGTTCGTTCCTTGTACAACTTGGCATTCTCATATGCCTCATGTCGAAATTCGTCAAGCTCATTAAGTTGGAGTAACCGATTTTTACCTGTAGCTTGCATATCAAAGTTAAGCATTTTAATAGCCCAATATGCTCTATGCTCAAGTTCGACAGGTAGGTGACATGCTTTTCCAAAAACAAGGCGGTAAGGTGACATGCCGATTGGGGTTTTAAACGCGGTTCTATATGCCCAAAGTGCATCATCTAGCTTGAGGGACCAATCCTTTCTAGAGGAACTAACTATTTTTTCTAAGATGCGTTTAATTTTCCTATTCGACACTTCTACCTGTCCACTCGTTTGAGGGTGATACGGGGTCGAGACCTTATCTGTGACACCATATTTTGTTAAAAGAGCATCAAATTGTTTGTTCCGAAAATGTGTGCCACCATCGCTAATAATTGCTCGAGGAGTGCCAAAACGAGTGAAAATATGCTTCTTTAGAAATCTTAGCACTACTCGAGCATCATTAGTTTGCAATGCTTCCGCCTCAACCCACTTAGACACATAATCAACGGCTACAAGTATGTACTTGTGGGAATGAGAATTAGGGAAGGGTCCCATAAAATCAATTCCCCACACATCAAAAAGTTCGCATTCTAGCATATTATTTAAAGGCATCTCATGCTTTCGAGAAATATTGCCAACACGTTGGCATTTATCACACGATGCAACAAAAGCATGGCTATCTTTAAATAAAGTAGGCCAGAAGAAACCCGATTGTAGCACCTTGAGGGCGGTCTTAGTGGGTCCGAAGTGTCCTCCAATGACACCATCGTGACAGTGGCGCAAGATAGACATTGTTTCCTCGAAGGGAACACACCTCCGGATAATACAATCTGCACAAACTTTAAACAAGAAAGGATCATCCCACAAATAGTGCTTAGCTTCAGATAGGAATTTCTTCCTCTGATGATAAGTAAGATCTGGGGGGAGTTCCCTCGTGACAAGATAATTTGCAATATCAGCAAACCAGGGGCGGGGTCCATTAATGATAGCATAAAGATGTTCATCCGGGAATTCTTCTAAAATTGGTGTGGCATCTAAAATATCTACCCGAGAGTCCTCAATTCTAGAAAGGTGGTCCGCAACAACATTTTCTACCCCCTTTTTGTCTCTAATTTCGAGGTCATATTCTTATAACAACAAGATCCACCTAATCAATCTTGGTTTTGCATCTTTTTTAGAGAGGAGGTATTTAAGAGCTGAATGGTCGGTATATACAATGACTTTATTCATGACAAGGTATGAATGGAACTTATCAAAAGCGAATACAACAGCTAGTAACTCTTTTTCAGTAGTTGCATAATTCTGTTGTGCATCATTAAGTGTCTTACTCGCGTAATAAATTGTTCGAAATACCTTATCCTTGCGTTGACCAAGGACTGCACCTACCGCGAAATCACTTGCATCACACATTAGCTCAAACGGGAGACTCCAATCGGGTGCCACGATCACGGGAGCCGTAATCAATTTTTCTCGAAGAGTGTGAAATGCCTGTAAACACGTAACGTCAAAATCAAATTGTGCATCTTTCATGAGGAGATTAGAGAGAGGTTTCGAAATATCGGAAAAATTCTTAATAAACCGTCTATAAAACCCGGCATGACCCAAGAAACTCCTCACTCCTTTGACAGATGTGGGAGGAGGAAGTTTCTCGATAACTTCCACTTTAGCGGGATCCACCTCAATACCCTTGTGTGAAATACGATGTCCCAAAACTATGCCTTCTTGTACCATAAAGTGACACTTCTCCCAATTTAAAACAAGGTTAGTATCCTCACATCTCTGTAAAACCAATGATAAATTATTCAAACAAAAATCAAATGAAGAGCCAAAAACAGAGAAGTCATCCATGAATATTTCAACGAAATTTGGAACCATATCATGAAAGATAGCCATCATACAACGCTGAAATGTGGCAGGCGCATTACAAAGGCCAAATGGCATTCGTCTATAAGCAAATGTACCATAAGGACAAGTGAAAGTCGTTTTTTCTTGATCCTCCGGTGAAATAGCAATTTGATTATAACCCGAATAGCCATCTAGAAAACAATAGAATTCATGTCCGGCTAACCTTTCTAGCATTTGGTCAATGAAGGGGAGGGGAAAGTGATCTTTTCTAGTAGCATCATTTAATTTCCTATAGTCAATACAAACACGCCAACCTGTCACGGTGCGAGTTGGGATTAACTCGTTTTTCTCATTTGAGATAACGGTTATTCCTCCTTTCTTTGGCACGACTTGGGTTGGGCTTACCCATGCACTATCTGAAATAGGATATATTATACCTGAGTCAAGCAATTTAATCACTTCCTTTTTTACTACCTCTTGCATCATTGGATTTAGTCTCCTTTGAGGTTGGATTGTGGTCTTGTAATTGTCCTCCATTAGGATTTTATGCATGCAGATAGCTGGACTAATTCCTTTGATGTCTGCGATCTTCCAACCGAATGCCCTTTTGTGAGTCCTCAATACTCGTAATAGTTTTTCTTCCATGCTTCCTGTCAAAGATGAAGAAATAATCACAGGTAAAGTTTCCGAAGTATCAAGAAAAGCATATTTCAAATGAGATGGTAAAGGTTTGAGTTCGAGTGTTGGAGGTTCTTCTATTGATTGTTTTGGTGGAGTGGTCAATGGGCGATCTAGAGATTCAAATCTTGGTCGATAACTCCGTTTATTAGGCGGATTGGCCTCAAGGCTAGCCAACATCTCTTGTAAGTGCTCCACATCGGTCTCTTTGTCCATGGGGCCAATTAAGCAAGTTTTTAATAAGTCATCATCATTATGAAGCTGAAAGTACTCAACAGAAGCATGATCAACAATATCAATAGCATAACAAGTAGGGGTAGTGGAAGGATGCCTCATTGCTTGATATACATTAAAAGTAACCTGATCTTCACCTACTCTTAGTATGAGCTTACCATTAGCGACATCAATTAAAGCTTTACCCGTATTCAAGAATGGACGACCCAAAATAAGTGGCATCTCGACGTCTTCTTCCATGTCCAATACTATAAAGTCCACCGGAAAGATGAACTTATCAACCTTGACTAGTACGTCTTCGACCATCCCTCGTGGATACTTAATGGATCGATCCGCCAATTGGAGAGAAACGGTGGTTGGCTTTGGTTCTCCGAGCCCCAGCTTCCTGAAAAGCGAGAAAGGAAGTAGATTAATACTTGCTCCTAAATCACAAAGAACTTTAGAGAAGGTAAGAGAACCTATTGTGCGAGGAATTGAGAAACTCCCTGGGTCTTTAAGCTTAGGGGGAAGCTTATTCTGAAGTATCGCGGAGCATTCCTCGTTGAGTGCAACGGTTGCATGTTCTTCAAGCTTGCGTTTGTTCGAAAGAATTTCCTTGAGAAATTTAGCATAGCTTGGCATTTGGAGAATAGCATCTGCAAAAGGAATGTTAATGCGCAATTGTTTAAACATTTCTACAAATTTTAGAAATTGAGCATCAAGTTTCCCCCTTTTTAGTGCCAAAGGAAAAGGTGGTCGTGGCTGTACAGGTTCAGGAGCAGTGCGGGATGCAGATTTGCCGTTATCCGAAACAGGTAACTGTGCCGCGGCATTGGACCGCGGTTCGGTGGTGTGCCGCGGTTCAGTGCCGCGGTCCTGTTCGGAAAACTGTTTGTCTGAGATGGTGTGCCGCGGTTCAGTGCTGCGGTCCTGTTCGGAAAAATTGGACACTGGAATTTCAGACCGCGGTTCTGTGCCGCGGTCCTGTTCGAAAAAATTGGACACTGGAATTTCAGACCGCGGTTCTGTGCCGCGGTTCAAGTCGGATTTTTGTAAATTTTCAGCACCAACGTTTTTACCACTTCTCAATGCGATGGCCTGAACCTGTTCTTTCGGGTTTTTCTCGGTGTCGCTAGGTAGCGATCCTGGTGTTCTACCTGAGAGTTGACTAGCCAATTGTCCCAATTGAGTTTGTATGTTGCTCACATTAATTTCAAGGTTGTGACACCGTTCATCATTTTTCTTTATATATTGGAGCATCAATTCCTCAAAACTCGGTTTCTTTCTTGTGGTTGGTAACCTCCTTGTTTGTGAAATGTGTTGGGTTGAAAACCCCCTTGACGTTGAAATGGCGGTCTATCACCGTGTGATTGAAACCCGGGAGGTTGCTTCACCACATTGTTGTTGTTACTCCATGAGAAGTTTGGGTGATTTCTCCACCCCGGATTATATTTTTCAGAAAATGGATCGTTTTGTGTCCTATTTGAATTTTGCACATAATTCGCATCTTCAACACATTCGGAATGATAAGATTGACTGCCATGTTGACACTCCGTAATGTGATGATTTCCACCACAATTTTCACACAACGTTTGCACTTGGTTTACCGAGAAATTCATAGCATCCAATTTCTTGTGCAATAGTTCTACTTGATTAGCTAGTGAAGTGGAAGCTTCCACTTCATAAACTCCACTCGCCTTCTTTGGAAGTATTACTCTCTCGGTAGGCCATTGGTAGTTATTTTCCGACATTCTATCGATCATTTCCCAAGCCGCTTGTGGTGGTAAATTCATGAGTGAACCACCCGCAGCTGCGTCTAGATGAGTGCGAAGGCCGGGTCCAAGGCCTTGATAAAAGATGGTCACTTGAGTCCAAACTGCAAAACCATGGTGAGGGCATTTTCGGAGAAGTTCCTTGAATCTTTCAAGTGCTTCATAGAGTGACTCTCCCTCCATTTGTCGAAATCCTTGTATCTCAACTTTGATAGCGGCTGTTTTCCCCGGTGGAAAATACTTACTCAAAAACTTCTCCACCAACTGGTCCCAAGTATGAATGGATGCCGTTGGCAATGAGTCAAGCCAAGCTCTTGCTTTATCCCTCAATGAGAACGGAAAGAGTCTCATTCTAATGGCATCATCGGTCACTCCATTTTGTCGAAATGTGCTCAAATAGCTAAAGGAACTTGGTAATGTGAGCATGTGGTGACTCATCCGCCGTACCCCGATATTGTTCATTGGAAATGAGTTGAAGAATAGACGGTGATATTGTAAAATTGTTTGCTTCTACCGTGGGTAGTACGATAGCACCAGCGGCTCCATGAACAGTGGGTTGCATATAATCACGTAAAGGACGGGGAGCTTGCTCTTGTCTTTGTGCTAAAGTGGCAGCAACAGCGGCTTGAATCAAGGCTTGAATTCCCGGGTCCTCTAAATTAACGGGATTGTTCCCTTCCATTGCCTCAAATTGATTCTCGTTTTGGCTTTGTGCTCGTCTTCTTCTATTGAAAGTGCGCTCGATCTCGGAATCAAAATCTTCAAGGTTCCCTTGAGATGTGCGGGTCATGCAATACTCAAAGAAGTCAACCTAACCATAGAATCAAAAGAACCAAAATTAAAACGTAAAAACAACAAACCAACACGCAAAAACAACAACTTTTAACATAAAAACAGCAAACCAAAATGTAAAAATAGCAACTTAGTCTTAGAATAGATAAGTGAATTACAATATTAAATAACGCAATTGTCCCCGGCAACGGCGCCAAAAACTTGACACGCGAAATCCTAGCAAGTATACTAGGTCGTGCAAAGTAATAAAGTGGACTATTTAGCCCGGGGTGTATCGTCTCCACAGGGACAATTGGATTCAATGCTCGTAATTGCTATATTACCTATTTCTAAGCTAAATCAATTTATAAGATGATAGGTGTTTATACTATGAAAATAACTAAAGATAACTAAAATGATTATCAAGGTAATAAATCAAATGGGAAGAGGTGATTGGGTTATGATCCTACTATGTTCTATTCTATGTTCATGAACTCTTAATTATCCGGATTTTTAGGACGCCCTTGTTATGGCGAAACCCCCTAACGTATTTATTATTCAATCTCTTGAAATAACAAGCCTATACTAGTTAACAACTCCCTATATCTCTATAGTGAAGATTGAATTAACTAACATGCATTTAGGTTCAAAAGAGTTCCTTGTTTACGAAGATCCTACATTCAATCGGGTCATCTTATCACAAAAAGCCACACAACGCAATCGATTCTATCTCTAGTCAATTGTTACGTTATGATGTTTGATTTTTCGATCTCCCTTTATCTATCTCCTCTCGGTCTCAAGACAAAGCATTATATCAAACACATGGTGATCATTCATGTGAAAGCATTAAGCATAAAATCAAACATGTAACAAGAATGTAATAAATCCGGAAATTAATCATTCATTAAACACAAAACATCACAAAGTATTTACATAACCCAACCACAAAGATGCTTAGCTCATACTTATAATAACAAATGATTCAACAATTCTATAAGACATAGTTGATAAACTAATCAAAGAGAAAGAGTTGAATTACTCCCTATTACAAGGTGTGAATCCAAGCTTTTGATGATGAAAATGGCTCCTCAAGCTTCCTTGAGTCTTCCTATGGCTTCCCTATGTTTTTAGAACAAGTGTGTGTTTTCCAAGAGAAAAGTGTGTTATAAAGGAGGAAAACGGCGGACTTAAAATTAGGGCATCGGGCAATCGGACCGCGGCACACATTCTAAACCGACCGCGGCTCGGATGGCAAGCGTGCCGCGGTCTAAAAAGCAAGTCATGCCGCGGTTTGCCGAGGTCCAACAGGGTGCCGAAGGGTCATAACAGGGCCGCGGTGTTCTGGGCGCCGAAGGCCGCGGTTCCTATCCGGGTTTTCTCATGGCATTGTACCGCGACCGCGGTCTTGCGCCGGATTTAGTGCCGCGGTCCAGAATGGCAGATTCATATTTTCTTCGCTTTTCCTTCTCTTGTTCTGCCTTCTTACTCAATAATTGATCTATTTGACTTACATCCCTACACACATGAAATTGAAACAAATCAAAGCACTATGCAGGATATTCATTACTAAATTATGACGAAAATACCTAAATCAAAGGGGTAAAAAACTTGTAAAATGTGAACTTATCA